>CAKNZV010000214.1:610005-1220010 GCA_932274525.1 Podabrus alpinus
ACTTCAAGATCTTAACTTTAAGATAAATCAGAAAGTTTTTAGCTTAAAGTTTAAAACTTGAAATTCATAACTTCACAACTTCAAGATCTTAACTTTAAGATAAATCAGAAAGTTTTTAGCTTAAAGTTTAAAACTTGAAATTCATAACTTCACAACTTCAAGATCTTAACTTTAAGATAAATCAGAAAGTTTTTAGCTTAAAGTTTAAAACTTGCAATTCATAACTTCACAACTTCAAGATCTTAACTTTAAGATAAATCAGAAAGTTTTTAGCTTAAAGTTTAAAACTTGCAATTCATAACTTCACAACTTCAAGATCTTAACTTTAAGATAAATCAGAAAGTTTTTAGCTTAAAGTTTAAAACTTGAAATTCATAACTTCACAACTTCAAGATCTTAACTTTAAGATAAATCAGAAAGTTTTTAGCTTAAAGTTTAAAACTTGCAATTCATAACTTCACAACTTCAAGATCTTAACTTTAAGATAAATCAGAAAGTTTTTAGCTTAAAGTTTAAAACTTGAAATTCATAACTTCACAACTTCAAGATCTTAACTTTAAGATAAATCAGAAAGTTTTTAGCTTAAAGTTTAAAACTTGCAATTCATAACTTCACAACTTCAAGATCTTAACTTTAAGATAAATCAGAAAGTTTTTAGCTTAAAGTTTAAAACTTGAAATTCATAACTTCACAACTTCAAGATCTTAACTTTAAGATAAATCAGAAAGTTTTTAGCTTAAAGTTTAAAACTTGCAATTCATAACTTCACAACTTCAAGATCTTAACTTTAAGATAAATCAGAAAGTTTTTAGCTTACAGTTTAAAACTTGAAATTCATAACTTCACAACTTCAAGATCTTAACTTTAAGATAAATCAGAACTTAGTATCTTAAAGTTTAAAACTTGAAATTCATAACTTCACAACTTCAAGATCTTAACTTTAAGATAAATCAGAAAGTTTTTAGCTTAAAGTTTAAAACTTGCAATTCATAACTTCACAACTTCAAGATCTTAACTTTAAGATAAATCAGAAAGTTTTTAGCTTAAAGTTTAAAACTTGCAATTCATAACTTCACAACTTCAAGATCTTAACTTTAAGATAAATCAGAAAGTTTTTAGCTTAAAGTTTAAAACTTGAAATTCATAACTTCACAACTTCAAGATCTTAACTTTAAGATAAATCAGAAAGTTTTTAGCTTAAAGTTTAAAACTTGCAATTCATAACTTCACAACTTCAAGATCTTAACTTTAAGATAAATCAGAACTTAGTATCTTAAAGTTTAAAACTTGAAATTCATAACTTCACAACTTCAAGATCTTAACTTTAAGATAAATCAGAAAGTTTTTAGCTTAAAGTTTAAAACTTGAAATTCATAACTTCACAACTTCAAGATCTTAACTTTAAGATAAATCAGAACTTAGTATCTTAAAGTTTAAAACTTGAAATTCATAACTTCACAACTTCAAGATCTTAACTTTAAGATAAATCAGAAAGTTTTTAGCTTAAAGTTTAAAACTTGAAATTCATAACTTCACAACTTCAAGATCTTAACTTTAAGATAAATCAGAACTTAGTATCTTAAAGTTTAAAACTTGAAATTCATAACTTCACAACTTCAAGATCTTAACTTTAAGATAAATCAGAAAGTTTTTAGCTTAAAGTTTAAAACTTGAAATTCATAACTTCACAACTTCAAGATCTTAACTTTAAGATAAATCAGAACTTAGTATCTTAAAGTTTAAAACTTGAAATTCATAACTTCACAACTTCAAGATCTTAACTTTAAGATAAATCAGAAAGTTTTTAGCTTAAAGTTTAAAACTTGAAATTCATAACTTCACAACTTCAAGATCTTAACTTTAAGATAAATCAGAAAGTTTTTAGCTTAAAGTTTAAAACTTGCAATTCATAACTTCACAACTTCAAGATCTTAACTTTAAGATAAATCAGAAAGTTTTTAGCTTAAAGTTTAAAACTTGAAATTCATAACTTCACAACTTCAAGATCTTAACTTTAAGATAAATCAGAACTTAGTATCTTAAAGTTTAAAACTTGAAATTCATAACTTCACAACTTCAAGATCTTAACTTTAAGATAAATCAGAACTTAGTATCTTAAAGTTTAAAACTTGAAATTCATAACTTCACAACTTCAAGATCTTAACTTTAAGATAAATCAGAAAGTTTTTAGCTTAAAGTTTAAAACTTGAAATTCATAACTTCACAACTTCAAGATCTTAACTTTAAGATAAATCAGAAAGTTTTTAGCTTAAAGTTTAAAACTTGCAATTCATAACTTCACAACTTCAAGATCTTAACTTTAAGATAAATCAGAACTTAGTATCTTAAAGTTTAAAACTTGAAATTCATAACTTCACAACTTCAAGATCTTAACTTTAAGATAAATCAGAAAGTTTTTAGCTTAAAGTTTAAAACTTGAAATTCATAACTTCACAACTTCAAGATCTTAACTTTAAGATAAATCAGAAAGTTTTTAGCTTAAAGTTTAAAACTTGCAATTCATAACTTCACAACTTCAAGATCTTAACTTTAAGATAAATCAGAACTTAGTATCTTAAAGTTTAAAACTTGCAATTCATAACTTCACAACTTCAAGATCTTAACTTTAAGATAAATCAGAACTTAGTATCTTAAAGTTTAAAACTTGAAATTCATAACTTCACAACTTCAAGATCTTAACTTTAAGATAAATCAGAAAGTTTTTAGCTTAAAGTTTAAAACTTGCAATTCATAACTTCACAACTTCAAGATCTTAACTTTAAGATAAATCAGAAAGTTTTTAGCTTAAAGTTTAAAACTTGCAATTCATAACTTCACAACTTCAAGATCTTAACTTTAAGATAAATCAGAAAGTTTTTAGCTTAAAGTTTAAAACTTGCAATTCATAACTTCACAACTTCAAGATCTTAACTTTAAGATAAATCAGAACTTAGTATCTTAAAGTTTAAAACTTGAAATTCATAACTTCACAACTTCAAGATCTTAACTTTAAGATAAATCAGAACTTAGTATCTTAAAGTTTAAAACTTGAAATTCATAACTTCACAACTTCAAGATCTTAACTTTAAGATAAATCAGAAAGTTTTTAGCTTAAAGTTTAAAACTTGCAATTCATAACTTCACAACTTCAAGATCTTAACTTTAAGATAAATCAGAACTTAGTATCTTAAAGTTTAAAACTTGAAATTCATAACTTCACAACTTCAAGATCTTAACTTTAAGATAAATCAGAAAGTTTTTAGCTTAAAGTTTAAAACTTGAAATTCATAACTTCACAACTTCAAGATCTTAACTTTAAGATAAATCAGAAAGTTTTTAGCTTAAAGTTTAAAACTTGCAATTCATAACTTCACAACTTCAAGATCTTAACTTTAAGATAAATCAGAACTTAGTATCTTAAAGTTTAAAACTTGAAATTCATAACTTCACAACTTCAAGATCTTAACTTTAAGATAAATCAGAAAGTTTTTAGCTTAAAGTTTAAAACTTGAAATTCATAACTTCACAACTTCAAGATCTTAACTTTAAGATAAATCAGAAAGTTTTTAGCTTAAAGTTTAAAACTTGCAATTCATAACTTCACAACTTCAAGATCTTAACTTTAAGATAAATCAGAACTTAGTATCTTAAAGTTTAAAACTTGCAATTCATAACTTCACAACTTCAAGATCTTAACTTTAAGATAAATCAGAACTTAGTATCTTAAAGTTTAAAACTTGAAATTCATAACTTCACAACTTCAAGATCTTAACTTTAAGATAAATCAGAAAGTTTTTAGCTTAAAGTTTAAAACTTGAAATTCATAACTTCACAACTTCAAGATCTTAACTTTAAGATAAATCAGAAAGTTTTTAGCTTAAAGTTTAAAACTTGCAATTCATAACTTCACAACTTCAAGATCTTAACTTTAAGATAAATCAGAAAGTTTTTAGCTTAAAGTTTAAAACTTGCAATTCATAACTTCACAACTTCAAGATCTTAACTTTAAGATAAATCAGAACTTAGTATCTTAAAGTTTAAAACTTGAAATTCATAACTTCACAACTTCAAGATCTTAACTTTAAGATAAATCAGAACTTAGTATCTTAAAGTTTAAAACTTGAAATTCATAACTTCACAACTTCAAGATCTTAACTTTAAGATAAATCAGAAAGTTTTTAGCTTAAAGTTTAAAACTTGCAATTCATAACTTCACAACTTCAAGATCTTAACTTTAAGATAAATCAGAACTTAGTATCTTAAAGTTTAAAACTTGAAATTCATAACTTCACAACTTCAAGATCTTAACTTTAAGATAAATCAGAACTTAGTATCTTAAAGTTTAAAACTTGAAATTCATAACTTCACAACTTCAAGATCTTAACTTTAAGATAAATCAGAACTTAGTATCTTAAAGTTTAAAACTTGAAATTCATAACTTCACAACTTCAAGATCTTAACTTTAAGATAAATCAGAACTTAGTATCTTAAAGTTTAAAACTTGAAATTCATAACTTCACAACTTCAAGATCTTAACTTTAAGATAAATCAGAAAGTTTTTAGCTTAAAGTTTAAAACTTGCAATTCATAACTTCACAACTTCAAGATCTTAACTTTAAGATAAATCAGAACTTAGTATCTTAAAGTTTAAAACTTGAAATTCATAACTTCACAACTTCAAGATCTTAACTTTAAGATAAATCAGAACTTAGTATCTTAAAGTTTAAAACTTGAAATTCATAACTTCACAACTTCAAGATCTTAACTTTAAGATAAATCAGAAAGTTTTTAGCTTAAAGTTTAAAACTTGAAATTCATAACTTCACAACTTCAAGATCTTAACTTTAAGATAAATCAGAAAGTTTTTAGCTTAAAGTTTAAAACTTGCAATTCATAACTTCACAACTTCAAGATCTTAACTTTAAGATAAATCAGAACTTAGTATCTTAAAGTTTAAAACTTGAAATTCATAACTTCACAACTTCAAGATCTTAACTTTAAGATAAATCAGAACTTAGTATCTTAAAGTTTAAAACTTGAAATTCATAACTTCACAACTTCAAGATCTTAACTTTAAGATAAATCAGAACTTAGTATCTTAAAGTTTAAAACTTGAAATTCATAACTTCACAACTTCAAGATCTTAACTTTAAGATAAATCAGAAAGTTTTTAGCTTAAAGTTTAAAACTTGCAATTCATAACTTCAAAACTTCAAGATCTTAACTTTAAGATAAATCAGAACTTAGTATCTTAAAGTTTAAAACTTGAAATTCATAACTTCACAACTTCAAGATCTTAACTTTAAGATAAATCTGAACTTAGTATCTTAAAGTTTAAAACTTGAAATTCATAACTTCACAACTTCAAGATCTTAACTTTAAGATAAATCAGAAAGTTTTTAGCTTAAAGTTTAAAACTTGAAATTCATAACTTCACAACTTCAAGATCTTAACTTTAAGATAAATCAGAAAGTTTTTAGCTTAAAGTTTAAAACTTGAAATTCATAACTTCACAACTTCAAGATCTTAACTTTAAGATAAATCAGAACTTAGTATCTTAAAGTTTAAAACTTGAAATTCATAACTTCACAACTTCAAGATCTTAACTTTAAGATAAATCAGAAAGTTTTTAGCTTAAAGTTTAAAACTTGCAATTCATAACTTCACAACTTCAAGATCTTAACTTTAAGATAAATCAGAACTTAGTATCTTAAAGTTTAAAACTTGAAATTCATAACTTCACAACTTCAAGATCTTAACTTTAAGATAAATCAGAAAGTTTTTAGCTTAAAGTTTAAAACTTGAAATTCATAACTTCACAACTTCAAGATCTTAACTTTAAGATAAATCAGAAAGTTTTTAGCTTAAAGTTTAAAACTTGCAATTCATAACTTCACAACTTCAAGATCTTAACTTTAAGATAAATCAGAACTTAGTATCTTAAAGTTTAAAACTTGAAATTCATAACTTCACAACTTCAAGATCTTAACTTTAAGATAAATCAGAAAGTTTTTAGCTTAAAGTTTAAAACTTGAAATTCATAACTTCACAACTTCAAGATCTTAACTTTAAGATAAATCAGAAAGTTTTTAGCTTAAAGTTTAAAACTTGAAATTCATAACTTCACAACTTCAAGATCTTAACTTTAAGATAAATCAGAAAGTTTTTAGCTTAAAGTTTAAAACTTGCAATTCATAACTTCACAACTTCAAGATCTTAACTTTAAGATAAATCAGAACTTAGTATCTTAAAGTTTAAAACTTGAAATTCATAACTTCACAACTTCAAGATCTTAACTTTAAGATAAATCAGAAAGTTTTTAGCTTAAAGTTTAAAACTTGCAATTCATAACTTCACAACTTCAAGATCTTAACTTTAAGATAAATCAGAACTTAGTATCTTAAAGTTTAAAACTTGAAATTCATAACTTCACAACTTCAAGATCTTAACTTTAAGATAAATCAGAAAGTTTTTAGCTTAAAGTTTAAAACTTGAAATTCATAACTTCACAACTTCAAGATCTTAACTTTAAGATAAATCAGAAAGTTTTTAGCTTAAAGTTTAAAACTTGCAATTCATAACTTCACAACTTCAAGATCTTAACTTTAAGATAAATCAGAACTTAGTATCTTAAAGTTTAAAACTTGAAATTCATAACTTCACAACTTCAAGATCTTAACTTTAAGATAAATCAGAACTTAGTATCTTAAAGTTTAAAACTTGAAATTCATAACTTCACAACTTCAAGATCTTAACTTTAAGATAAATCAGAACTTAGTATCTTAAAGTTTAAAACTTGAAATTCATAACTTCACAACTTCAAGATCTTAACTTTAAGATAAATCAGAACTTAGTATCTTAAAGTTTAAAACTTGAAATTCATAACTTCACAACTTCAAGATCTTAACTTTAAGATAAATCAGAAAATTTTTAGCTTAAAGTTTAAAACTTGCAATTCATAACTTCACAACTTCAAGATCTTAACTTTAAGATAAATCAGAACTTAGTATCTTAAAGTTTAAAACTTGAAATTCATAACTTCACAACTTCAAGATCTTAACTTTAAGATAAATCAGAACTTAGTATCTTAAAGTTTAAAACTTGCAATTCATAACTTCACAACTTCAAGATCTTAACTTTAAGATAAATCAGAAAGTTTTTAGCTTAAAGTTTAAAACTTGAAATTCATAACTTCACAACTTCAAGATCTTAACTTTAAGATAAATCAGAACTTAGTATCTTAAAGTTTAAAACTTGAAATTCATAACTTCACAACTTCAAGATCTTAACTTTAAGATAAATCAGAACTTAGTATCTTAAAGTTTAAAACTTGCAATTCATAACTTCACAACTTCAAGATCTTAACTTTAAGATAAATCAGAACTTAGTATCTTAAAGTTTAAAACTTGAAATTCATAACTTCACAACTTCAAGATCTTAACTTTAAGATAAATCAGAAAGTTTTTAGCTTAAAGTTTAAAACTTGCAATTCATAACTTCACAACTTCAAGATCTTAACTTTAAGATAAATCAGAAAGTTTTTAGCTTAAAGTTTAAAACTTGAAATTCATAACTTCACAACTTCAAGATCTTAACTTTAAGATAAATCAGAAAGTTTTTAGCTTAAAGTTTAAAACTTGAAATTCATAACTTCACAACTTCAAGATCTTAACTTTAAGATAAATCAGAAAGTTTTTAGCTTAAAGTTTAAAACTTGCAATTCATAACTTCACAACTTCAAGATCTTAACTTTAAGATAAATCAGAAAGTTTTTAGCTTAAAGTTTAAAACTTGCAATTCATAACTTCACAACTTCAAGATCTTAACTTTAAGATAAATCAGAAAGTTTTTAGCTTAAAGTTTAAAACTTGAAATTCATAACTTCACAACTTCAAGATCTTAACTTTAAGATAAATCAGAAAGTTTTTAGCTTAAAGTTTAAAACTTGAAATTCATAACTTCACAACTTCAAGATCTTAACTTTAAGATAAATCAGAAAGTTTTTAGCTTAAAGTTTAAAACTTGAAATTCATAACTTCACAACTTCAAGATCTTAACTTTAAGATAAATCAGAACTTAGTATCTTAAAGTTTAAAACTTGCAATTCATAACTTCACAACTTCAAGATCTTAACTTTAAGATAAATCAGAACTTAGTATCTTAAAGTTTAAAACTTGAAATTCATAACTTCACAACTTCAAGATCATAACTTTAAGATAAATCAGAAAGTTTTTAGCTTAAAGTTTAAAACTTGAAATTCATAACTTCACAACTTCAAGATCTTAACTTTAAGATAAATCAGAACTTAGTATCTTAAAGTTTAAAACTTGCAATTCATAACTTCACAACTTCAAGATCTTAACTTTAAGATAAATCAGAAAGTTTTTAGCTTAAAGTTTAAAACTTGAAATTCATAACTTCACAACTTCAAGATCTTAACTTTAAGATAAATCAGAACTTAGTATCTTAAAGTTTAAAACTTGAAATTCATAACTTCACAACTTCAAGATCTTAACTTTAAGATAAATCAGAAAGTTTTTAGCTTAAAGTTTAAAACTTGAAATTCATAACTTCACAACTTCAAGATCTTAACTTTAAGATAAATCAGAAAGTTTTTAGCTTAAAGTTTAAAACTTGAAATTCATAACTGCACAACTTCAACATCTTAACTTTAAGATAAATCAGAACTTAGTATCTTAAAGTTTAAAACTTGCAATTCATAACTTCACAACTTCAAGATCTTAACTTTAAGATAAATCAGAACTTAGTATCTTAAAGTTTAAAACTTGCAATTCATAACTTCACAACTTCAAGATCTTAACTTTAAGATAAATCAGAACTTAGTATCTTAAAGTTTAAAACTTGAAATTCATAACTTCACAACTTCAAGATCTTAACTTTAAGATAAATCAGAAAGTTTTTAGCTTAAAGTTTAAAACTTGAAATTCATAACTTCACAACTTCAAGATCTTAACTTTAAGATAAATCAGAAAGTTTTTAGCTTAAAGTTTAAAACTTGTAATTCATAACTTCACAACTTCAAGATCTTAACTTTAAGATAAATCAGAAAGTTTTTAGCTTAAAGTTTAAAACTTGAAATTCATAACTTCACAACTTCAAGATCTTAACTTTAAGATAAATCAGAAAGTTTTTAGCTTAAAGTTTAAAACTTGCAATTCATAACTTCACAACTTCAAGATCTTAACTTTAAGATAAATCAGAAAGTTTTTATCTTAAAGTTTAAAACTTGAAATTCATAACTTCACAACTTCAAGATCTTAACTTTAAGATAAATCAGAAAGTTTTTAGCTTAAAGTTTAAAACTTGCAATTCATAACTTCACAACTTCAAGATCTTAACTTTAAGATAAATCAGAAAGTTTTTAGCTTAAAGTTTAAAACTTGCAATTCATAACTTCACAACTTCAAGATCTTAACTTTAAGATAAATCAGAAAGTTTTTAGCTTAAAGTTTAAAACTTGCAATTCATAACTTCACAACTTCAAGATCTTAACTTTAAGATAAATCAGAACTTAGTATCTTAAAGTTTAAAACTTGCAATTCATAACTTCACAACTTCAAGATCTTAACTTTAAGATAAATCAGAACTTAGTATCTTAAAGTTTAAAACTTGAAATTCATAACTTCACAACTTCAAGATCTTAACTTTAAGATAAATCAGAAAGTTTTTAGCTTAAAGTTTAAAACTAGAAATTCATAACTTCACAACTTCAAGATCTTAACTTTAAGATAAATCAGAAAGTTTTTAGCTTAAAGTTTAAAACTTGCAATTCATAACTTCACAACTTCAAGATCTTAACTTTAAGATAAATCAGAAAGTTTTTAGCTTAAAGTTTAAAACTTGCAATTCATAACTTCACAACTTCAAGATCTTAACTTTAAGATAAATCAGAAAGTTTTTAGCTTAAAGTTTAAAACTTGAAATTCATAACTTCACAACTTCAAGATCTTAACTTTAAGATAAATCAGAACTTAGTATCTTAAAGTTTAAAACTTGAAATTCATAACTTCACAACTTCAAGATCTTAACTTTAAGATAAATCAGAACTTAGTATCTTAAAGTTTAAAACTTGCAATTCATAACTTCACAACTTCAAGATCTTAACTTTAAGATAAATCAGAACTTAGTATCTTAAAGTTTAAAACTTGAAATTCATAACTTCACAACTTCAAGATCTTAACTTTAAGATAAATCAGAAAGTTTTTAGCTTAAAGTTTAAAACTTGCAATTCATAACTTCACAACTTCAAGATCTTAACTTTAAGATAAATCAGAACTTAGTATCTTAAAGTTTAAAACTTGCAATTCATAACTTCACAACTTCAAGATCTTAACTTTAAGATAAATCAGAACTTAGTATCTTAAAGTTTAAAACTTGAAATTCATAACTTCACAACTTCAAGATCTTAACTTTAAGATAAATCAGAAAGTTTTTAGCTTAAAGTTTAAAACTTGCAATTCATAACTTCACAACTTCAAGATCTTAACTTTAAGATAAATCAGAACTTAGTATCTTAAAGTTTAAAACTTGAAATTCATAACTTCACAACTTCAAGATCTTAACTTTAAGATAAATCAGAAAGTTTTTATCTTAAAGTTTAAAACTTGCAATTCATAACTTCACAACTTCAAGATCTTAACTTTAAGATAAATCAGAAAGTTTTTAGCTTAAAGTTTAAAACTTGCAATTCATAACTTCACAACTTCAAGATCTTAACTTTAAGATAAATCAGAAAGTTTTTAGCTTAAAGTTTAAAACTTGAAATTCATAACTTCACAACTTCAAGATCTTAACTTTAAGATAAATCAGAAAGTTTTTAGCTTAAAGTTTAAAACTTGAAATTCATAACTTCACAACTTCAAGATCTTAACTTTAAGATAAATCAGAAAGTTTTTAGCTTAAAGTTTAAAACTTGAAATTCATAACTTCACAACTTCAAGATCTTAACTTTAAGATAAATCAGAAAGTTTTTAGCTTAAAGTTTAAAACTTGAAATTCATAACTTCACAACTTCAAGATCTTAACTTTAAGATAAATCAGAACTTAGTATCTTAAAGTTTAAAACTTGAAATTCATAACTTCACAACTTCAAGATCTTAACTTTAAGATAAATCAGAACTTAGTATCTTAAAGTTTAAAACTTGAAATTCATAACTTCACAACTTCAAGATCTTAACTTTCAGATAAATCAGAAATTTTTTAGCTTAAAGTTTAAAACTTGCAATTCATAACTTCACAACTTCAAGATCTTAACTTTAAGATAAATCAGAACTTAGTATCTTAAAGTTTAAAACTTGAAATTCATAACTTCACAACTTCAAGATCTTAACTTTAAGATAAATCAGAACTTAGTATCTTAAAGTTTAAAACTTGAAATTCATAACTTCACAACTTCAAGATCTTAACTTTAAGATAAATCAGAAAGTTTTTAGCTTAAAGTTTAAAACTTGAAATTCATAACTTCACAACTTCAAGATCTTAACTTTAAGATAAATCAGAAAGTTTTTAGCTTAAAGTTTAAAACTTGCAATTCATAACTTCACAACTTCAAGATCTTAACTTTAAGATAAATCAGAACTTAGTATCTTAAAGTTTAAAACTTGAAATTCATAACTTCACAACTTCAAGATCTTAACTTTAAGATAAATCAGAACTTAGTATCTTAAAGTTTAAAACTTGAAATTCATAACTTCACAACTTCAAGATCTTAACTTTAAGATAAATCAGAACTTAGTATCTTAAAGTTTAAAACTTGAAATTCATAACTTCACAACTTCAAGATCTTAACTTTAAGATAAATCAGAAAGTTTTTAGCTTAAAGTTTAAAACTTGCAATTCATAACTTCACAACTTCAAGATCTTAACTTTAAGATAAATCAGAACTTAGTATCTTAAAGTTTAAAACTTGAAATTCATAACTTCACAACTTCAAGATCTTAACTTTAAGATAAATCAGAACTTAGTATCTTAAAGTTTAAAACTTGAAATTCATAACTTCACAACTTCAAGATCTTAACTTTAAGATAAATCAGAAAGTTTTTAGCTTAAAGTTTAAAACTTGAAATTCATAACTTCACAACTTCAAGATCTTAACTTTAAGATAAATCAGAAAGTTTTTAGCTTAAAGTTTAAAACTTGCAATTCATAACTTCACAACTTCAAGATCTTAACTTTAAGATAAATCAGAAAGTTTTTAGCTTAAAGTTTAAAACTTGCAATTCATAACTTCACAACTTCAAGATCTTAACTTTAAGATAAATCAGAACTTAGTATCTTAAAGTTTAAAACTTGCAATTCATAACTTCACAACTTCAAGATCTTAACTTTAAGATAAATCAGAACTTAGTATCTTAAAGTTTAAAACTTGAAATTCATAACTTCACAACTTCAAGATCTTAACTTTAAGATAAATCAGAAAGTTTTTAGCTTAAAGTTTAAAACTTGAAATTCATAACTTCACAACTTCAAGATCTTAACTTTAAGATAAATCAGAAAGTTTTTAGCTTAAAGTTTAAAACTTGCAATTCATAACTTCACAACTTCAAGATCTTAACTTTAAGATAAATCAGAAAGTTTTTAGCTTAAAGTTTAAAACTTGCAATTCATAACTTCACAACTTCAAGATCTTAACTTTAAGATAAATCAGAAAGTTTTTAGCTTAAAGTTTAAAACTTGAAATTCATAACTTCACAACTTCAAGATCTTAACTTTAAGATAAATCAGAACTTAGTATCTTAAAGTTTAAAACTTGAAATTCATAACTTCACAACTTCAAGATCTTAACTTTAAGATAAATCAGAACTTAGTATCTTAAAGTTTAAAACTTGCAATTCATAACTTCACAACTTCAAGATCTTAACTTTAAGATAAATCAGAACTTAGTATCTTAAAGTTTAAAACTTGAAATTCATAACTTCACAACTTCAAGATCTTAACTTTAAGATAAATCAGAAAGTTTTTAGCTTAAAGTTTAAAACTTGCAATTCATAACTTCACAACTTCAAGATCTTAACTTTAAGATAAATCAGAACTTAGTATCTTAAAGTTTAAAACTTGCAATTCATAACTTCACAACTTCAAGATCTTAACTTTAAGATAAATCAGAACTTAGTATCTTAAAGTTTAAAACTTGAAATTCATAACTTCACAACTTCAAGATCTTAACTTTAAGATAAATCAGAAAGTTTTTAGCTTAAAGTTTAAAACTTGCAATTCATAACTTCACAACTTCAAGATCTTAACTTTAAGATAAATCAGAACTTAGTATCTTAAAGTTTAAAACTTGAAATTCATAACTTCACAACTTCAAGATCTTAACTTTAAGATAAATCAGAAAGTTTTTAGCTTAAAGTTTAAAACTTGCAATTCATAACTTCACAACTTCAAGATCTTAACTTTAAGATAAATCAGAAAGTTTTTAGCTTAAAGTTTAAAACTTGCAATTCATAACTTCACAACTTCAAGATCTTAACTTTAAGATAAATCAGAAAGTTTTTAGCTTAAAGTTTAAAACTTGAAATTCATAACTTCACAACTTCAAGATCTTAACTTTAAGATAAATCAGAAAGTTTTTAGCTTAAAGTTTAAAACTTGAAATTCATAACTTCACAACTTCAAGATCTTAACTTTAAGATAAATCAGAAAGTTTTTAGCTTAAAGTTTAAAACTTGAAATTCATAACTTCACAACTTCAAGATCTTAACTTTAAGATAAATCAGAAAGTTTTTAGCTTAAAGTTTAAAACTTGAAATTCATAACTTCACAACTTCAAGATCTTAACTTTAAGATAAATCAGAACTTAGTATCTTAAAGTTTAAAACTTGAAATTCATAACTTCACAACTTCAAGATCTTAACTTTAAGATAAATCAGAACTTAGTATCTTAAAGTTTAAAACTTGAAATTCATAACTTCACAACTTCAAGATCTTAACTTTCAGATAAATCAGAAAGTTTTTAGCTTAAAGTTTAAAACTTGCAATTCATAACTTCACAACTTCAAGATCTTAACTTTAAGATAAATCAGAACTTAGTATCTTAAAGTTTAAAACTTGAAATTCATAACTTCACAACTTCAAGATCTTAACTTTAAGATAAATCAGAACTTAGTATCTTAAAGTTTAAAACTTGAAATTCATAACTTCACAACTTCAAGATCTTAACTTTAAGATAAATCAGAAAGTTTTTAGCTTAAAGTTCAAAACTTGAAATTCATAACTTCACAACTTCAAGATCTTAACTTTAAGATAAATCAGAAAGTTTTTAGCTTAAAGTTTAAAACTTGCAATTCATAACTTCACAACTTCAAGATCTTAACTTTAAGATAAATCAGAACTTAGTATCTTAAAGTTTAAAACTTGAAATTCATAACTTCACAACTTCAAGATCTTAACTTTAAGATAAATCAGAACTTAGTATCTTAAAGTTTAAAACTTGAAATTCATAACTTCACAACTTCAAGATCTTAACTTTAAGATAAATCAGAACTTAGTATCTTAAAGTTTAAAACTTGAAATTCATAACTTCACAACTTCAAGATCTTAACTTTAAGATAAATCAGAAAGTTTTTAGCTTAAAGTTTAAAACTTGCAATTCATAACTTCACAACTTCAAGATCTTAACTTTAAGATAAATCAGAACTTAGTATCTTAAAGTTTAAAACTTGAAATTCATAACTTCACAACTTCAAGATCTTAACTTTAAGATAAATCAGAACTTAGTATCTTAAAGTTTAAAACTTGAAATTCATAACTTCACAACTTCAAGATCTTAACTTTAAGATAAATCAGAAAGTTTTTAGCTTAAAGTTTAAAACTTGAAATTCATAACTTCACAACTTCAAGATCTTAACTTTAAGATAAATCAGAAAGTTTTTAGCTTAAAGTTTAAAACTTGAAATTCATAACTTCACAACTGCAAGATCTTAACTTTAAGATAAATCAGAACTTAGTATCTTAAAGTTTAAAACTTGAAATTCATAACTTCACAACTTCAAGATCTTAACTTTAAGATAAATCAGAAAGTTTTTAGCTTAAAGTTTAAAACTTGCAATTCATAACTTCACAACTTCAAGATCTTAACTTTAAGATAAATCAGAAAGTTTTTAGCTTAAAGTTTAAAACTTGAAATTCATAACTTCACAACTTCAAGATCTTAACTTTAAGATAAATCAGAAAGTTTTTAGCTTAAAGTTTAAAACTTGCAATTCATAACTTCACAACTTCAAGATCTTAACTTTAAGATAAATCAGAAAGTTTTTAGCTTAAAGTTTAAAACTTGCAATTCATAACTTCACAACTTCAAGATCTTAACTTTAAGATAAATCAGAAAGTTTTTAGCTTAAAGTTTAAAACTTGCAATTCATAACTTCACAACTTCAAGATCTTAACTTTAAGATAAATCAGAACTTAGTATCTTAAAGTTTAAAACTTGCAATTCATAACTTCACAACTTCAAGATCTTAACTTTAAGATAAATCAGAACTTAGTATCTTAAAGTTTAAAACTTGAAATTCATAACTTCACAACTTCAAGATCTTAACTTTAAGATAAATCAGAAAGTTTTTAGCTTAAAGTTTAAAACTTGAAATTCATAACTTCACAACTTCAAGATCTTAACTTTAAGATAAATCAGAAAGTTTTTAGCTTAAAGTTTAAAACTTGCAATTCATAACTTCACAACTTCAAGATCTTAACTTTAAGATAAATCAGAAAGTTTTTAGCTTAAAGTTTAAAACTTGCAATTCATAACTTCACAACTTCAAGATCTTAACTTTAAGATAAATCAGAAAGTTTTTAGCTTAAAGTTTAAAACTTGAAATTCATAACTTCACAACTTCAAGATCTTAACTTTAAGATAAATCAGAACTTAGTATCTTAAAGTTTAAAACTTGCAATTCATAACTTCACAACTTCAAGATCTTAACTTTAAGATAAATCAGAAAGTTTTTAGCTTAAAGTTTAAAACTTGAAATTCATAACTTCACAACTTCAAGATCTTAACTTTAAGATAAATCAGAACTTAGTATCTTAAAGTTTAAAACTTGAAATTCATAACTTCACAACTTCAAGATCTTAACTTTAAGATAAATCAGAAAGTTTTTAGCTTAAAGTTTAAAACTTGAAATTCATAACTTCACAACTTCAAGATCTTAACTTTAAGATAAATCAGAAAGTTTTTAGCTTAAAGTTTAAAACTTGAAATTCATAACTGCACAACTTCAACATCTTAACTTTAAGATAAATCAGAACTTAGTATCTTAAAGTTTAAAACTTGCAATTCATAACTTCACAACTTCAAGATCTTAACTTTAAGATAAATCAGAACTTAGTATCTTAAAGTTTAAAACTTGCAATTCATAACTTCACAACTTCAAGATCTTAACTTTAAGATAAATCAGAACTTAGTATCTTAAAGTTTAAAACTTGCAATTCATAACTTCACAACTTCAAGATCTTAACTTTAAGATAAATCAGAAAGTTTTTAGCTTAAAGTTTAAAACTTGAAATTCATAACTTCACAACTTCAAGATCTTAACTTTAAGATAAATCAGAAAGTTTTTAGCTTAAAGTTTAAAACTTGTAATTCATAACTTCACAACTTCAAGATCTTAACTTTAAGATAAATCAGAAAGTTTTTAGCTTAAAGTTTAAAACTTGAAATTCATAACTTCACAACTTCAAGATCTTAACTTTAAGATAAATCAGAAAGTTTTTAGCTTAAAGTTTAAAACTTGCAATTCATAACTTCACAACTTCAAGATCTTAACTTTAAGATAAATCAGAAAGTTTTTAGCTTAAAGTTTAAAACTTGAAATTCATAACTTCACAACTTCAAGATCTTAACTTTAAGATAAATCAGAAAGTTTTTAGCTTAAAGTTTAAAACTTGCAATTCATAACTTCACAACTTCAAGATCTTAACTTTAAGATAAATCAGAAAGTTTTTAGCTTAAAGTTTAAAACTTGCAATTCATAACTTCACAACTTCAAGATCTTAACTTTAAGATAAATCAGAAAGTTTTTAGCTTAAAGTTTAAAACTTGCAATTCATAACTTCACAACTTCAAGATCTTAACTTTAAGATAAATCAGAACTTAGTATCTTAAAGTTTAAAACTTGCAATTCATAACTTCACAACTTCAAGATCTTAACTTTAAGATAAATCAGAACTTAGTATCTTAAAGTTTAAAACTTGAAATTCATAACTTCACAACTTCAAGATCTTAACTTTAAGATAAATCAGAAAGTTTTTAGCTTAAAGTTTAAAACTTGAAATTCATAACTTCACAACTTCAAGATCTTAACTTTAAGATAAATCAGAAAGTTTTTAGCTTAAAGTTTAAAACTTGCAATTCATAACTTCACAACTTCAAGATCTTAACTTTAAGATAAATCAGAAAGTTTTTAGCTTAAAGTTTAAAACTTGCAATTCATAACTTCACAACTTCAAGATCTTAACTTTAAGATAAATCAGAAAGTTTTTAGCTTAAAGTTTAAAACTTGAAATTCATAACTTCACAACTTCAAGATCTTAACTTTAAGATAAATCAGAACTTAGTATCTTAAAGTTTAAAACTTGAAATTCATAACTTCACAACTTCAAGATCTTAACTTTAAGATAAATCAGAACTTAGTATCTTAAAGTTTAAAACTTGCAATTCATAACTTCACAACTTCAAGATCTTAACTTTAAGATAAATCAGAACTTAGTATCTTAAAGTTTAAAACTTGAAATTCATAACTTCACAACTTCAAGATCTTAACTTTAAGATAAATCAGAAAGTTTTTAGCTTAAAGTTTAAAACTTGCAATTCATAACTTCACAACTTCAAGATCTTAACTTTAAGATAAATCAGAACTTAGTATCTTAAAGTTTAAAACTTGCAATTCATAACTTCACAACTTCAAGATCTTAACTTTAAGATAAATCAGAACTTAGTATCTTAAAGTTTAAAACTTGAAATTCATAACTTCACAACTTCAAGATCTTAACTTTAAGATAAATCAGAAAGTTTTTAGCTTAAAGTTTAAAACTTGCAATTCATAACTTCACAACTTCAAGATCTTAACTTTAAGATAAATCAGAACTTAGTATCTTAAAGTTTAAAACTTGAAATTCATAACTTCACAACTTCAAGATCTTAACTTTAAGATAAATCAGAAAGTTTTTAGCTTAAAGTTTAAAACTTGCAATTCATAACTTCACAACTTCAAGATCTTAACTTTAAGATAAATCAGAAAGTTTTTAGCTTAAAGTTTAAAACTTGCAATTCATAACTTCACAACTTCAAGATCTTAACTTTAAGATAAATCAGAAAGTTTTTAGCTTAAAGTTTAAAACTTGAAATTCATAACTTCACAACTTCAAGATCTTAACTTTAAGATAAATCAGAAAGTTTTTAGCTTAAAGTTTAAAACTTGAAATTCATAACTTCACAACTTCAAGATCTTAACTTTAAGATAAATCAGAAAGTTTTTAGCTTAAAGTTTAAAACTTGAAATTCATAACTTCACAACTTCAAGATCTTAACTTTAAGATAAATCAGAAAGTTTTTAGCTTAAAGTTTAAAACTTGAAATTCATAACTTCACAACTTCAAGATCTTAACTTTAAGATAAATCAGAACTTAGTATCTTAAAGTTTAAAACTTGAAATTCATAACTTCACAACTTCAAGATCTTAACTTTAAGATAAATCAGAACTTAGTATCTTAAAGTTTAAAACTTGAAATTCATAACTTCACAACTTCAAGATCTTAACTTTCAGATAAATCAGAAAGTTTTTAGCTTAAAGTTTAAAACTTGCAATTCATAACTTCACAACTTCAAGATCTTAACTTTAAGATAAATCAGAACTTAGTATCTTAAAGTTTAAAACTTGAAATTCATAACTTCACAACTTCAAGATCTTAACTTTAAGATAAATCAGAACTTAGTATCTTAAAGTTTAAAACTTGAAATTCATAACTTCACAACTTCAAGATCTTAACTTTAAGATAAATCAGAAAGTTTTTAGCTTAAAGTTTAAAACTTGAAATTCATAACTTCACAACTTCAAGATCTTAACTTTAAGATAAATCAGAAAGTTTTTAGCTTAAAGTTTAAAACTTGCAATTCATAACTTCACAACTTCAAGATCTTAACTTTAAGATAAATCAGAACTTAGTATCTTAAAGTTTAAAACTTGAAATTCATAACTTCACAACTTCAAGATCTTAACTTTAAGATAAATCAGAACTTAGTATCTTAAAGTTTAAAACTTGAAATTCATAACTTCACAACTTCAAGATCTTAACTTTAAGATAAATCAGAACTTAGTATCTTAAAGTTTAAAACTTGAAATTCATAACTTCACAACTTCAAGATCTTAACTTTAAGATAAATCAGAAAGTTTTTAGCTTAAAGTTTAAAACTTGCAATTCATAACTTCACAACTTCAAGATCTTAACTTTAAGATAAATCAGAACTTAGTATCTTAAAGTTTAAAACTTGAAATTCATAACTTCACAACTTCAAGATCTTAACTTTAAGATAAATCAGAACTTAGTATCTTAAAGTTTAAAACTTGAAATTCATAACTTCACAACTTCAAGATCTTAACTTTAAGATAAATCAGAAAGTTTTTAGCTTAAAGTTTAAAACTTGAAATTCATAACTTCACAACTTCAAGATCTTAACTTTAAGATAAATCAGAAAGTTTTTAGCTTAAAGTTTAAAACTTGAAATTCATAACTTCACAACTGCAAGATCTTAACTTTAAGATAAATCAGAACTTAGTATCTTAAAGTTTAAAACTTGAAATTCATAACTTCACAACTTCAAGATCTTAACTTTAAGATAAATCAGAAAGTTTTTAGCTTAAAGTTTAAAACTTGCAATTCATAACTTCACAACTTCAAGATCTTAACTTTAAGATAAATCAGAAAGTTTTTAGCTTAAAGTTTAAAACTTGAAATTCATAACTTCACAACTTCAAGATCTTAACTTTAAGATAAATCAGAAAGTTTTTAGCTTAAAGTTTAAAACTTGCAATTCATAACTTCACAACTTCAAGATCTTAACTTTAAGATAAATCAGAAAGTTTTTAGCTTAAAGTTTAAAACTTGCAATTCATAACTTCACAACTTCAAGATCTTAACTTTAAGATAAATCAGAAAGTTTTTAGCTTAAAGTTTAAAACTTGCAATTCATAACTTCACAACTTCAAGATCTTAACTTTAAGATAAATCAGAACTTAGTATCTTAAAGTTTAAAACTTGCAATTCATAACTTCACAACTTCAAGATCTTAACTTTAAGATAAATCAGAACTTAGTATCTTAAAGTTTAAAACTTGAAATTCATAACTTCACAACTTCAAGATCTTAACTTTAAGATAAATCAGAAAGTTTTTAGCTTAAAGTTTAAAACTTGAAATTCATAACTTCACAACTTCAAGATCTTAACTTTAAGATAAATCAGAAAGTTTTTAGCTTAAAGTTTAAAACTTGCAATTCATAACTTCACAACTTCAAGATCTTAACTTTAAGATAAATCAGAAAGTTTTTAGCTTAAAGTTTAAAACTTGCAATTCATAACTTCACAACTTCAAGATCTTAACTTTAAGATAAATCAGAAAGTTTTTAGCTTAAAGTTTAAAACTTGAAATTCATAACTTCACAACTTCAAGATCTTAACTTTAAGATAAATCAGAACTTAGTATCTTAAAGTTTAAAACTTGAAATTCATAACTTCACAACTTCAAGATCTTAACTTTAAGATAAATCAGAACTTAGTATCTTAAAGTTTAAAACTTGCAATTCATAACTTCACAACTTCAAGATCTTAACTTTAAGATAAATCAGAACTTAGTATCTTAAAGTTTAAAACTTGAAATTCATAACTTCACAACTTCAAGATCTTAACTTTAAGATAAATCAGAAAGTTTTTAGCTTAAAGTTTAAAACTTGCAATTCATAACTTCACAACTTCAAGATCTTAACTTTAAGATAAATCAGAACTTAGTATCTTAAAGTTTAAAACTTGCAATTCATAACTTCACAACTTCAAGATCTTACCTTTAAGATAAATCAGAACTTAGTATCTTAAAGTTTAAAACTTGAAATTCATAACTTCACAACTTCAAGATCTTAACTTTAAGATAAATCAGAAAGTTTTTAGCTTAAAGTTTAAAACTTGCAATTCATAACTTCACAACTTCAAGATCTTAACTTTAAGATAAATCAGAACTTAGTATCTTAAAGTTTAAAACTTGAAATTCATAACTTCACAACTTCAAGATCTTAACTTTAAGATAAATCAGAAAGTTTTTAGCTTAAAGTTTAAAACTTGCAATTCATAACTTCACAACTTCAAGATCTTAACTTTAAGATAAATCAGAAAGTTTTTAGCTTAAAGTTTAAAACTTGCAATTCATAACTTCACAACTTCAAGATCTTAACTTTAAGATAAATCAGAAAGTTTTTAGCTTAAAGTTTAAAACTTGAAATTCATAACTTCACAACTTCAAGATCTTAACTTTAAGATAAATCAGAAAGTTTTTAGCTTAAAGTTTAAAACTTGAAATTCATAACTTCACAACTTCAAGATCTTAACTTTAAGATAAATCAGAAAGTTTTTAGCTTAAAGTTTAAAACTTGAAATTCATAACTTCACAACTTCAAGATCTTAACTTTAAGATAAATCAGAAAGTTTTTAGCTTAAAGTTTAAAACTTGAAATTCATAACTTCACAACTTCAAGATCTTAACTTTAAGATAAATCAGAACTTAGTATCTTAAAGTTTAAAACTTGAAATTCATAACTTCACAACTTCAAGATCTTAACTTTAAGATAAATCAGAACTTAGTATCTTAAAGTTTAAAACTTGAAATTCATAACTTCACAACTTCAAGATCTTAACTTTCAGATAAATCAGAAAGTTTTTAGCTTAAAGTTTAAAACTTGCAATTCATAACTTCACAACTTCAAGATCTTAACTTTAAGATAAATCAGAACTTAGTATCTTAAAGTTTAAAACTTGAAATTCATAACTTCACAACTTCAAGATCTTAACTTTAAGATAAATCAGAACTTAGTATCTTAAAGTTTAAAACTTGAAATTCATAACTTCACAACTTCAAGATCTTAACTTTAAGATAAATCAGAAAGTTTTTAGCTTAAAGTTTAAAACTTGAAATTCATAACTTCACAACTTCAAGATCTTAACTTTAAGATAAATCAGAAAGTTTTTAGCTTAAAGTTTAAAACTTGCAATTCATAACTTCACAACTTCAAGATCTTAACTTTAAGATAAATCAGAACTTAGTATCTTAAAGTTTAAAACTTGAAATTCATAACTTCACAACTTCAAGATCTTAACTTTAAGATAAATCAGAACTTAGTATCTTAAAGTTTAAAACTTGAAATTCATAACTTCACAACTTCAAGATCTTAACTTTAAGATAAATCAGAACTTAGTATCTTAAAGTTTAAAACTTGAAATTCATAACTTCACAACTTCAAGATCTTAACTTTAAGATAAATCAGAAAGTTTTTAGCTTAAAGTTTAAAACTTGCAATTCATAACTTCACAACTTCAAGATCTTAACTTTAAGATAAATCAGAACTTAGTATCTTAAAGTTTAAAACTTGAAATTCATAACTTCACAACTTCAAGATCTTAACTTTAAGATAAATCAGAACTTAGTATCTTAAAGTTTAAAACTTGAAATTCATAACTTCACAACTTCAAGATCTTAACTTTAAGATAAATCAGAAAGTTTTTAGCTTAAAGTTTAAAACTTGAAATTCATAACTTCACAACTTCAAGATCTTAACTTTAAGATAAATCAGAAAGTTTTTAGCTTAAAGTTTAAAACTTGAAATTCATAACTTCACAACTGCAAGATCTTAACTTTAAGATAAATCAGAACTTAGTATCTTAAAGTTTAAAACTTGAAATTCATAACTTCACAACTTCAAGATCTTAACTTTAAGATAAATCAGAAAGTTTTTAGCTTAAAGTTTAAAACTTGCAATTCATAACTTCACAACTTCAAGATCTTAACTTTAAGATAAATCAGAACTTAGTATCTTAAAGTTTAAAACTTGAAATTCATAACTTCACAACTTCAAGATCTTAACTTTAAGATAAATCAGAAAGTTTTTAGCTTAAAGTTTAAAACTTGAAATTCATAACTTCACAACTTCAAGATCTTAACTTTAAGATAAATCAGAAAGTTTTTAGCTTAAAGTTTAAAACTTGCAATTCATAACTTCACAACTTCAAGATCTTAACTTTAAGATAAATCAGAACTTAGTATCTTAAAGTTTAAAACTTGAAATTCATAACTTCACAACTTCAAGATCTTAACTTTAAGATAAATCAGAAAGTTTTTAGCTTAAAGTTTAAAACTTGAAATTCATAACTTCACAACTTCAAGATCTTAACTTTAAGATAAATCAGAAAGTTTTTAGCTTAAAGTTTAAAACTTGAAATTCATAACTTCACAACTTCAAGATCTTAACTTTAAGATAAATCAGAAAGTTTTTAGCTTAAAGTTTAAAACTTGCAATTCATAACTTCACAACTTCAAGATCTTAACTTTAAGATAAATCAGAACTTAGTATCTTAAAGTTTAAAACTTGAAATTCATAACTTCACAACTTCAAGATCTTAACTTTAAGATAAATCAGAACTTAGTATCTTAAAGTTTAAAACTTGAAATTCATAACTTCACAACTTCAAGATCTTAACTTTAAGATAAATCAGAAAGTTTTTAGCTTAAAGTTTAAAACTTGAAATTCATAACTTCACAACTTCAAGATCTTAACTTTAAGATAAATCAGAAAGTTTTTAGCTTAAAGTTTAAAACTTGAAATTCATAACTTCACAACTGCAAGATCTTAACTTTAAGATAAATCAGAACTTAGTATCTTAAAGTTTAAAACTTGAAATTCATAACTTCACAACTTCAAGATCTTAACTTTAAGATAAATCAGAAAGTTTTTAGCTTAAAGTTTAAAACTTGCAATTCATAACTTCACAACTTCAAGATCTTAACTTTAAGATAAATCAGAACTTAGTATCTTAAAGTTTAAAACTTGAAATTCATAACTTCACAACTTCAAGATCTTAACTTTAAGATAAATCAGAAAGTTTTTAGCTTAAAGTTTAAAACTTGAAATTCATAACTTCACAACTTCAAGATCTTAACTTTAAGATAAATCAGAAAGTTTTTAGCTTAAAGTTTAAAACTTGCAATTCATAACTTCACAACTTCAAGATCTTAACTTTAAGATAAATCAGAACTTAGTATCTTAAAGTTTAAAACTTGAAATTCATAACTTCACAACTTCAAGATCTTAACTTTAAGATAAATCAGAAAGTTTTTAGCTTAAAGTTTAAAACTTGAAATTCATAACTTCACAACTTCAAGATCTTAACTTTAAGATAAATCAGAAAGTTTTTAGCTTAAAGTTTAAAACTTGAAATTCATAACTTCACAACTTCAAGATCTTAACTTTAAGATAAATCAGAAAGTTTTTAGCTTAAAGTTTAAAACTTGCAATTCATAACTTCACAACTTCAAGATCTTAACTTTAAGATAAATCAGAACTTAGTATCTTAAAGTTTAAAACTTGAAATTCATAACTTCACAACTTCAAGATCTTAACTTTAAGATAAATCAGAACTTAGTATCTTAAAGTTTAAAACTTGAAATTCATAACTTCACAACTTCAAGATCTTAACTTTAAGATAAATCAGAACTTAGTATCTTAAAGTTTAAAACTTGAAATTCATAACTTCACAACTTCAAGATCTTAACTTTAAGATAAATCAGAAAGTTTTTAGCTTAAAGTTTAAAACTTGCAATTCATAACTTCACAACTTCAAGATCTTAACTTTAAGATAAATCAGAACTTAGTATCTTAAAGTTTAAAACTTGAAATTCATAACTTCACAACTTCAAGATCTTAACTTTAAGATAAATCAGAACTTAGTATCTTAAAGTTTAAAACTTGCAATTCATAACTTCACAACTTCAAGATCTTAACTTTAAGATAAATCAGAAAGTTTTTAGCTTAAAGTTTAAAACTTGAAATTCATAACTTCACAACTTCAAGATCTTAACTTTAAGATAAATCAGAACTTAGTATCTTAAAGTTTAAAACTTGAAATTCATAACTTCACAACTTCAAGATCTTAACTTTAAGATAAATCAGAACTTAGTATCTTAAAGTTTAAAACTTGCAATTCATAACTTCACAACTTCAAGATCTTAACTTTAAGATAAATCAGAACTTAGTATCTTAAAGTTTAAAACTTGAAATTCATAACTTCACAACTTCAAGATCTTAACTTTAAGATAAATCAGAAAGTTTTTAGCTTAAAGTTTAAAACTTGCAATTCATAACTTCACAACTTCAAGATCTTAACTTTAAGATAAATCAGAAAGTTTTTAGCTTAAAGTTTAAAACTTGAAATTCATAACTTCACAACTTCAAGATCTTAACTTTAAGATAAATCAGAAAGTTTTTAGCTTAAAGTTTAAAACTTGAAATTCATAACTTCACAACTTCAAGATCTTAACTTTAAGATAAATCAGAAAGTTTTTAGCTTAAAGTTTAAAACTTGAAATTCATAACTTCACAACTTCAAGATCTTAACTTTAAGATAAATCAGAAAGTTTTTAGCTTAAAGTTTAAAACTTGCAATTCATAACTTCACAACTTCAAGATCTTAACTTTAAGATAAATCAGAAAGTTTTTAGCTTAAAGTTTAAAACTTGAAATTCATAACTTCACAACTTCAAGATCTTAACTTTAAGATAAATCAGAAAGTTTTTAGCTTAAAGTTTAAAACTTGAAATTCATAACTTCACAACTTCAAGATCTTAACTTTAAGATAAATCAGAAAGTTTTTAGCTTAAAGTTTAAAACTTGAAATTCATAACTTCACAACTTCAAGATCTTAACTTTAAGATAAATCAGAACTTAGTATCTTAAAGTTTAAAACTTGCAATTCATAACTTCACAACTTCAAGATCTTAACTTTAAGATAAATCAGAACTTAGTATCTTAAAGTTTAAAACTTGAAATTCATAACTTCACAACTTCAAGATCTTAACTTTAAGATAAATCAGAAAGTTTTTAGCTTAAAGTTTAAAACTTGAAATTCATAACTTCACAACTTCAAGATCTTAACTTTAAGATAAATCAGAACTTAGTATCTTAAAGTTTAAAACTTGCAATTCATAACTTCACAACTTCAAGATCTTAACTTTAAGATAAATCAGAAAGTTTTTAGCTTAAAGTTTACAACTTGAAATTCATAACTTCACAACTTCAAGATCTTAACTTTAAGATAAATCAGAACTTAGTATCTTAAAGTTTAAAACTTGAAATTCATAACTTCACAACTTCAAGATCTTAACTTTAAGATAAATCAGAAAGTTTTTAGCTTAAAGTTTAAAACTTGAAATTCATAACTTCACAACTTCAAGATCTTAACTTTAAGATAAATCAGAAAGTTTTTAGCTTAAAGTTTAAAACTTGAAATTCATAACTTCACAACTTCAAGATCTTAACTTTAAGATAAATCAGAACTTAGTATCTTAAAGTTTAAAACTTGCAATTCATAACTTCACAACTTCAAGATCTTAACTTTAAGATAAATCAGAAAGTTTTTAGCTTAAAGTTTAAAACTTGCAATTCATAACTTCACAACTTCAAGATCTTAACTTTAAGATAAATCAGAAAGTTTTTAGCTTAAAGTTTAAAACTTGAAATTCATAACTTCACAACTTCAAGATCTTAACTTTAAGATAAATCAGAAAGTTTTTAGCTTAAAGTTTAAAACTTGCAATTCATAACTTCACAACTTCAAGATCTTAACTTTAAGATAAATCAGAAAGTTTTTAGCTTAAAGTTTAAAACTTGAAATTCATAACTTCACAACTTCAAGATCTTAACTTTAAGATAAATCAGAAAGTTTTTAGCTTAAAGTTTAAAACTTGCAATTCATAACTTCACAACTTCAAGATCTTAACTTTAAGATAAATCAGAAAGTTTTTAGCTTAAAGTTTAAAACTTGAAATTCATAACTTCACAACTTCAAGATCTTAACTTTAAGATAAATCAGAAAATTTTAGCTTAAAGTTTAAAACTTGCAATTCATAACTTCACAACTTCAAGATCTTAACTTTAAGATAAATCAGAAAGTTTTTAGCTTAAAGTTTAAAACTTGCAATTCATAACTTCACAACTTCAAGATCTTAACTTTAAGATAAATCAGAAAGTTTTTAGCTTAAAGTTTAAAACTTGCAATTCATAACTTCACAACTTCAAGATCTTAACTTTAAGATAAATCAGAACTTAGTATCTTAAAGTTTAAAACTTGCAATTCATAACTTCACAACTTCAAGATCTTAACTTTAAGATAAATCAGAACTTAGTATCTTAAAGTTTAAAACTTGAAATTCATAACTTCACAACTTCAAGATCTTAACTTTAAGATAAATCAGAAAGTTTTTAGCTTAAAGTTTAAAACTTGAAATTCATAACTTCACAACTTCAAGATCTTAACTTTAAGATAAATCAGAAAGTTTTTAGCTTAAAGTTTAAAACTTGCAATTCATAACTTCACAACTTCAAGATCTTAACTTTAAGATAAATCAGAAAGTTTTTAGCTTAAAGTTTAAAACTTGCAATTCATAACTTCACAACTTCAAGATCTTAACTTTAAGATAAATCAGAAAGTTTTTAGCTTAAAGTTTAAAACTTGAAATTCATAACTTCACAACTTCAAGATCTTAACTTTAAGATAAATCAGAACTTAGTATCTTAAAGTTTAAAACTTGAAATTCATAACTTCACAACTTCAAGATCTTAACTTTAAGATAAATCAGAACTTAGTATCTTAAAGTTTAAAACTTGCAATTCATAACTTCACAACTTCAAGATCTTAACTTTAAGATAAATCAGAACTTAGTATCTTAAAGTTTAAAGCTTGAAATTCATAACTTCACAACTTCAAGATCTTAACTTTAAGATAAATCAGAAAGTTTTTAGCTTAAAGTTTAAAACTTGCAATTCATAACTTCACAACTTCAAGATCTTAACTTTAAGATAAATCAGAACTTAGTATCTTAAAGTTTAAAACTTGCAATTCATAACTTCACAACTTCAAGATCTTAACTTTAAGATAAATCAGAACTTAGTATCTTAAAGTTTAAAACTTGAAATTCATAACTTCACAACTTCAAGATCTTAACTTTAAGATAAATCAGAAAGTTTTTAGCTTAAAGTTTAAAACTTGCAATTCATAACTTCACAACTTCAAGATCTTAACTTTAAGATAAATCAGAAAGTTTTTAGCTTAAAGTTTAAAACTTGCAATTCATAACTTCACAACTTCAAGATCTTAACTTTAAGATAAATCAGAAAGTTTTTAGCTTAAAGTTTAAAACTTGAAATTCATAACTTCACAACTTCAAGATCTTAACTTTAAGATAAATCAGAAAGTTTTTAGCTTAAAGTTTAAAACTTGAAATTCATAACTTCACAACTTCAAGATCTTAACTTTAAGATAAATCAGAAAGTTTTTAGCTTAAAGTTTAAAACTTGAAATTCATAACTTCACAACTTCAAGATCTTAACTTTAAGATAAATCAGAAAGTTTTTAGCTTAAAGTTTAAAACTTGAAATTCATAACTTCACAACTTCAAGATCTTAACTTTAAGATAAATCAGAAAGTTTTTAGCTTAAAGTTTAAAACTTGCAATTCATAACTTCACAACTTCAAGATCTTAACTTTAAGATAAATCAGAAAGTTTTTAGCTTAAAGTTTAAAACTTGAAATTCATAACTTCACAACTTCAAGATCTTAACTTTAAGATAAATCAGAAAGTTTTTAGCTTAAAGTTTAAAACTTGCAATTCATAACTTCACAACTTCAAGATCTTAACTTTAAGATAAATCAGAACTTAGTATCTTAAAGTTTAAAACTTGAAATTCATAACTTCACAACTTCAAGATCTTAACTTTAAGATAAATCAGAAAGTTTTTAGCTTAAAGTTTAAAACTTGAAATTCATAACTTCACAACTTCAAGATCTTAACTTTAAGATAAATCAGAAAGTTTTTAGCTTAAAGTTTAAAACTTGCAATTCATAACTTCACAACTTCAAGATCTTAACTTTAAGATAAATCAGAAAGTTTTTAGCTTAAAGTTTAAAACTTGAAATTCATAACTTCACAACTTCAAGATCTTAACTTTAAGATAAATCAGAACTTAGTATCTTAAAGTTTAAAACTTGAAATTCATAACTTCACAACTTCAAGATCTTAACTTTAAGATAAATCAGAAAGTTTTTAGCTTAAAGTTTAAAACTTGAAATTCATAACTTCACAACTTCAAGATCTTAACTTTAAGATAAATCAGAACTTAGTATCTTAAAGTTTAAAACTTGAAATTCATAACTTCACAACTTCAAGATCTTAACTTTAAGATAAATCAGAACTTAGTATCTTAAAGTTTAAAACTTGCAATTCATAACTTCACAACTTCAAGATCTTAACTTTAAGATAAATCAGAAAGTTTTTAGCTTAAAGTTTAAAACTTGCAATTCATAACTTCACAACTTCAAGATCTTAACTTTAAGATAAATCAGAAAGTTTTTAGCTTAAAGTTTAAAACTTGCAATTCATAACTTCACAACTTCAAGATCTTAACTTTAAGATAAATCAGAAAGTTTTTAGCTTAAAGTTTAAAACTTGAAATTCATAACTTCACAACTTCAAGATCTTAACTTTAAGATAAATCAGAAAGTTTTTAGCTTAAAGTTTAAAACTTGCAATTCATAACTTCACAACTTCAAGATCTTAACTTTAAGATAAATCAGAACTTAGTATCTTAAAGTTTAAAACTTGAAATTCATAACTTCACAACTTCAAGATCTTAACTTTAAGATAAATCAGAAAGTTTTTAGCTTAAAGTTTAAAACTTGCAATTCATAACTTCACAACTTCAAGATCTTAACTTTAAGATAAATCAGAAAGTTTTTAGCTTAAAGTTTAAAACTTGAAATTCATAACTTCACAACTTCAAGATCTTAACTTTAAGATAAATCAGAAAGTTTTTAGCTTAAAGTTTAAAACTTGAAATTCATAACTTCACAACTTCAAGATCTTAACTTTAAGATAAATCAGAAAGTTTTTAGCTTAAAGTTTAAAACTTGCAATTCATAACTTCACAACTTCAAGATCTTAACTTTAAGATAAATCAGAAAGTTTTTAGCTTAAAGTTTAAAACTTGAAATTCATAACTTCACAACTTCAAGATCTTAACTTTAAGATAAATCAGAAAGTTTTTAGCTTAAAGTTTAAAACTTGAAATTCATAACTTCACAACTTCAAGATCTTAACTTTAAGATAAATCAGAACTTAGTATCTTAAAGTTTAAAACTTGAAATTCATAACTTCACAACTTCAAGATCTTAACTTTAAGATAAATCAGAACTTAGTATCTTAAAGTTTAAAACTTGAAATTCATATCTTCACAACTTCAAGATCTTAACTTTAAGATAAATCAGAAAGTTTTTAGCTTAAAGTTTAAAACTTGCAATTCATAACTTCACAACTTCAAGATTTAACTTTAAGATAAATCAGAAAGTTTTTAGCTTAAAGTTTAAAACTTGAAATTCATAACTTCACAACTTCAAGATCTTAACTTTAAGATAAATCAGAAAGTTTTTAGCTTAAAGTTTAAAACTTGCAATTCATAACTTCACAACTTCAAGATCTTAACTTTAAGATAAATCAGAACTTAGTATCTTAAAGTTTAAAACTTGAAATTCATAACTTCACAACTTCAAGATCTTAACTTTAAGATAAATCAGAAAGTTTTTAGCTTAAAGTTTAAAACTTGCAATTCATACCTTCACAACTTCAAGATCTTAACTTTAAGATAAATCAGAACTTAGTATCTTAAAGTTTAAAACTTGAAATTCATAACTTCACAACTTCAAGATCTTAACTTTAAGATAAATCAGAAAGTTTTTAGCTTAAAGTTTAAAACTTGAAATTCATAACTTCACAACTTCAAGATCTTAACTTTAAGATAAATCAGAAAGTTTTTAGCTTAAAGTTTAAAACTTGCAATTCATAACTTCACAACTTCAAGATCTTAACTTTAAGATAAATCAGAAAGTTTTTAGCTTAAAGTTTAAAACTTGAAATTCATAACTTCACAACTTCAAGATCTTAACTTTAAGATAAATCAGAAAGTTTTTAGCTTAAAGTTTAAAACTTGCAATTCATAACTTCACAACTTCAAGATCTTAACTTTAAGATAAATCAGAAAGTTTTTAGCTTAAAGTTTAAAACTTGAAATTCATAACTTCACAACTTCAAGATCTTAACTTTAAGATAAATCAGAAAGTTTTTAGCTTAAAGTTTAAAACTTGCAATTCATAACTTCACAACTTCAAGATCTTAACTTTAAGATAAATCAGAACTTAGTATCTTAAAGTTTAAAACTTGAAATTCATAACTTCACAACTTCAAGATCTTAACTTTAAGATAAATCAGAAAGTTTTTAGCTTAAAGTTTAAAACTTGAAATTCATAACTTCACAACTTCAAGATCTTAACTTTAAGATAAATCAGAAAGTTTTTAGCTTAAAGTTTAAAACTTGCAATTCATAACTTCACAACTTCAAGATCTTAACTTTAAGATAAATCAGAAAGTTTTTAGCTTAAAGTTTAAAACTTGAAATTCATAACTTCACAACTTCAAGATCTTAACTTTAAGATAAATCAGAAAGTTTTTAGCTTAAAGTTTAAAACTTGAAATTCATAACTTCACAACTTCAAGATCTTAACTTTAAGATAAATCAGAACTTAGTATCTTAAAGTTTAAAACTTGAAATTCATAACTTAACAACTTCAAGATCTTAACTTTAAGATAAATCAGAACTTAGTATCTTAAAGTTTAAAACTTGAAATTCATAACTTCACAACTTCAAGATCTTAACTTTAAGATAAATCAGAACTTAGTATCTTAAAGTTTAAAACTTGAAATTCATAACTTCACAACTTCAAGATCTTAACTTTAAGATAAATCAGAACTTAGTATCTTAAAGTTTAAAACTTGCAATTCATAACTTCACAACTTCAAGATCTTAACTTTAAGATAAATCAGAAAGTTTTTAGCTTAAAGTTTAAAACTTGAAATTCATAACTTCACAACTTCAAGATCTTAACTTTAAGATAAATCAGAACTTAGTATCTTAAAGTTTAAAACTTGAAATTCATAACTTCACAACTTCAAGATCTTAACTTTAAGATAAATCAGAACTTAGTATCTTAAAGTTTAAAACTTGAAATTCATAACTTCACAACTTCAAGATCTTAACTTTAAGATAAATCAGAAAGTTTTTAGCTTAAAGTTTAAAACTTGAAATTCATAACTTCACAACTTCAAGATCTTAACTTTAAGATAAATCAGAAAGTTTTTAGCTTAAAGTTTAAAACTTGCAATTCATAACTTCACAACTTCAAGATCTTAACTTTAAGATAAATCAGAAAGTTTTTAGCTTAAAGTTTAAAACTTGCAATTCATAACTTCACAACTTCAAGATCTTAACTTTAAGATAAATCAGAAAGTTTTTAGCTTAAAGTTTAAAACTTGAAATTCATAACTTCACAACTTCAAGATCTTAACTTTAAGATAAATCAGAACTTAGTATCTTAAAGTTTAAAACTTGAAATTCATAACTTCACAACTTCAAGATCTTAACTTTAAGATAAATCAGAAAGTTTTTAGCTTAAAGTTTAAAACTTGCAATTCATAACTTCACAACTTCAAGATCTTAACTTTAAGATAAATCAGAAAGTTTTTAGCTTAAAGTTTAAAACTTGAAATTCATAACTTCACAACTTCAAGATCTTAACTTTAAGATAAATCAGAAAGTTTTTAGCTTAAAGTTTAAAACTTGCAATTCATAACTTCACAACTTCAAGATCTTAACTTTAAGATAAATCAGAACTTAGTATCTTAAAGTTTAAAACTTGAAATTCATAACTTCACAACTTCAAGATCTTAACTTTAAGATAAATCAGAAAGTTTTTAGCTTAAAGTTTAAAACTTGCAATTCATAACTTCACAACTTCAAGATCTTAACTTTAAGATAAATCAGAACTTAGTATCTTAAAGTTTAAAACTTGAAATTCATAACTTCACAACTTCAAGATCTTAACTTTAAGATAAATCAGAAAGTTTTTAGCTTAAAGTTTAAAACTTGCAATTCATAACTTCACAACTTCAAGATCTTAACTTTAAGATAAATCAGAAAGTTTTTAGCTTAAAGTTTAAAACTTGCAATTCATAACTTCACAACTTCAAGATCTTAACTTTAAGATAAATCAGAAAGTTTTTAGCTTAAAGTTTAAAACTTGAAATTCATAACTTCACAACTTCAAGATCTTAACTTTAAGATAAATCAGAAAGTTTTTAGCTTAAAGTTTAAAACTTGAAATTCATAACTTCACAACTTAAAGATCTTAACTTTAAGATAAATCAGAACTTAGTATCTTAAAGTTTAAAACTTGAAATTCATAACTTCACAACTTCAAGATCTTAACTTTAAGATAAATCAGAAAGTTTTTAGCTTAAAGTTTAAAACTTGAAATTCATAACTTCACAACTTCAAGATCTTAACTTTAAGATAAATCAGAAAGTTTTTAGCTTAAAGTTTAAAACTTGCAATTCATAACTTCACAACTTCAAGATCTTAACTTTAAGATAAATCAGAAAGTTTTTAGCTTAAAGTTTAAAACTTGAAATTCATAACTTCACAACTTCAAGATCTTAACTTTAAGATAAATCAGAAAGTTTTTAGCTTAAAGTTTAAAACTTGCAATTCATAACTTCACAACTTCAAGATCTTAACTTTAAGATAAATCAGAAAGTTTTTAGCTTAAAGTTTAAAACTTGAAATTCATAACTTCACAACTTCAAGATCTTAACTTTAAGATAAATCAGAACTTAGTATCTTAAAGTTTAAAACTTGAAATTCATAACTTCACAACTTCAAGATCTTAACTTTAAGATAAATCAGAAAGTTTTTAGCTTAAAGTTTAAAACTTGCAATTCATAACTTCACAACTTCAAGATCTTAACTTTAAGATAAATCAGAAAGTTTTTAGCTTAAAGTTTAAAACTTGAAATTCATAACTTCACAACTTCAAGATCTTAACTTTAAGATAAATCAGAAAGTTTTTAGCTTAAAGTTTAAAACTTGAAATTCATAACTTCACAACTTCAAGATCTTAACTTTAAGATAAATCAGAACTTAGTATCTTAAAGTTTAAAACTTGAAATTTATAACTTCACAACTTCAAGATCTTAACTTTAAGATAAATCAGAACTTAGTATCTTAAAGTTTAAAACTTGAAATTCATAACTTCACAACGTCAAGATCTTAACTTTAAGATAAATCAGAAAGTTTTTAGCTTAAAGTTTATAACTTGAAATTCATAACTTCACAACTTCAAGATCTTAACTTTAAGATAAATCAGAACTTAGTATCTTAAAGTTTAAAACTTGAAATTCATAACTTCACAACTTCAAGATCTTAACTTTAAGATAAATCAGAAAGTTTTTAGCTTAAAGTTTAAAACTTGAAATTCATAACTTCACAACTTCAAGATCTTAACTTTAAGATAAATCAGAAAGTTTTTAGCTTAAAGTTTAAAACTTGCAATTCATAACTTCACAACTTCAAGATCTTAACTTTAAGATAAATCAGAAAGTTTTTAGCTTAAAGTTTAATACTTGAAATTCATAACTTCACAACTTCAAGATCTTAACTTTAAGATAAATCAGAAAGTTTTTAGCTTAAAGTTTAAAACTTGAAATTCATAACTTCACAACTTCAAGATCTTAACTTTAAGATAAATCAGAACTTAGTATCTTAAAGTTTAAAACTTGCAATTCATAACTTCACAACTTCAAGATCTTAACTTTAAGATAAATCAGAACTTAGTATCTTAAAGTTTAAAACTTGAAATTCATAACTTCACAACTTCAAGATCTTAACTTTAAGATAAATCAGAAAGTTTTTAGCTTAAAGTTTAAAACTTGCAATTCATAACTTCACAACTTCAAGATCTTAACTTTAAGATAAATCAGAAAGTTTTTAGCTTAAAGTTTAAAACTTGAAATTCATAACTTCACAACTTCAAGATCTTAACTTTAAGATAAATCAGAAAGTTTTTAGCTTAAAGTTTAAAACTTGAAATTCATAACTTCACAACTTCAAGATCTTAACTTTAAGATAAATCAGAACTTAGTATATTAAAGTTTAAAACTTGAAATTCATAACTTCACAACTTCAAGATCTTAACTTTAAGATAAATCAGAACTTAGTATCTTAAAGTTTAAAACTTGAAATTCATAACTTCACAACTTCAAGATCTTAACTTTAAGATAAATCAGAAAGTTTTTAGCTTAAAGTTTAAAACTTGCAATTCATAACTTCACAACTTCAAGATCTTAACTTTAAGATAAATCAGAAAGTTTTTAGCTTAAAGTTTAAAACTTGCAATTCATAACTTCACAACTTCAAGATCTTAACTTTAAGATAAATCAGAACTTAGTATCTTAAAGTTTAAAACTTGAAATTCATAACTTCACAACTTCAAGATCTTAACTTTAAGATAAATCAGAAAGTTTTTAGCTTAAAGTTTAAAACTTGCAATTCATAACTTCACAACTTCAAGATCTTAACTTTAAGATAAATCAGAAAGTTTTTAGCTTAAAGTTTAAAACTTGCAATTCATAACTTCACAACTTCAAGATCTTAACTTTAAGATAAATCAGAACTTAGTATCTTAAAGTTTAAAACTTGAAATTCATAACTTCACAACTTCAAGATCTTAACTTTAAGATAAATCAGAAAGTTTTTAGCTTAAAGTTTAAAACTTGCAATTCATAACTTCACAACTTCAAGATCTTAACTTTAAGATAAATCAGAACTTAGTATCTTAAAGTTTAAAACTTGAAATTCATAACTTCACAACTTCAAGATCTTAACTTTAAGATAAATCAGAAAGTTTTTAGCTTAAAGTTTAAAACTTGCAATTCATAACTTCACAACTTCAAGATCTTAACTTTAAGATAAATCAGAAAGTTTTTAGCTTAAAGTTTAAAACTTGAAATTCATAACTTCACAACTTCAAGATCTTAACTTTAAGATAAATCAGAAAGTTTTTAGCTTAAAGTTTAAAACTTGCAATTCATAACTTCACAACTTCAAGATCTTAACTTTAAGATAAATCAGAAAGTTTTTAGCTTAAAGTTTAAAACTTGAAATTCATAACTTCACAACTTCAAGATCTTAACTTTAAGATAAATCAGAAAGTTTTTAGCTTAAAGTTTAAAACTTGCAATTCATAACTTCACAACTTCAAGATCTTAACTTTAAGATAAATCAGAACTTAGTATCTTAAAGTTTAAAACTTGAAATTCATAACTTCACAACTTCAAGATCTTAACTTTAAGATAAATCAGAAAGTTTTTAGCTTAAAGTTTAAAACTTGCAATTCATAACTTCACAACTTCAAGATCTTAACTTTAAGATAAATCAGAACTTAGTATCTTAAAGTTTAAAACTTGAAATTCATAACTTCACAACTTCAAGATCTTAACTTTAAGATAAATCAGAACTTAGTATCTTAAAGTTTAAAACTTGAAATTCATAACTTCACAACTTCAAGATCTTAACTTTAAGATAAATCAGAACTTAGTATCTTAAAGTTTAAAACTTGCAATTCATAACTTCACAACTTCAAGATCTTAACTTTAAGATAAATCAGAAAGTTTTTAGCTTAAAGTTTAAAACTTGAAATTCATAACTTCACAACTTCAAGATCTTAACTTTAAGATAAATCAGAACTTAGTATCTTAAAGTTTAAAACTTAAAATTCATAACTTCACAACTTCAAGATCTTAACTTTAAGATAAATCAGAAAGTTTTTAGCTTAAAGTTTAAAACTATAAATTCATAACTTCACAACTTCAAGATCTTAACTTTAAGATAAATCAGAAAGTTTTTAGCTTAAAGTTTAAAACTTGCAATTCATAACTTCACAACTTCAAGATCTTAACTTTAAGATAAATCAGAACTTAGTATCTTAAAGTTTAAAACTTGAAATTCATAACTTCACAACTTCAAGATCTTAACTTTAAGATAAATCAGAAAGTTTTTAGCTTAAAGTTTAAAACTTGCAATTCATAACTTCACAACTTCAAGATCTTAACTTTAAGATAAATCAGAACTTAGTATCTTAAAGTTTAAAACTTGAAATTCATAACTTCACAACTTCAAGATCTTAACTTTAAGATAAATCAGAACTTAGTATCTTAAAGTTTAAAACTTGAAATTCATAACTTCACAACTTCAAGATCTTAACTTTAAGATAAATCAGAAAGTTTTTAGCTTAAAGTTTAAAACTTGCAATTCATAACTTCACAACTTCAAGATCTTAACTTTAAGATAAATCAGAACTTAGTATCTTAAAGTTTAAAACTTGAAATTCATAACTTCACAACTTCAAGATCTTAACTTTAAGATAAATCAGAACTTAGTATCTTAAAGTTTAAAACTTGAAATTCATAACTTCACAACTTCAAGATCTTAACTTTAAGATAAATCAGAACTTAGTATCTTAAAGTTTAAAACTTGAAATTCATAACTTCACAACTTCAAGATCTTAACTTTAAGATAAATCAGAACTTAGTATCTTAAAGTTTAAAACTTGAAATTCATAACTTCACAACTTCAAGATCTTAACTTTAAGATAAATCAGAACTTAGTATCTTAAAGTTTAAAACTTGAAATTCATAACTTCACAACTTCAAGATCTTAACTTTAAGATAAATCAGAAAGTTTTTAGCTTAAAGTTTAAAACTTGAAATTCATAACTTCACAACTTCAAGATCTTAACTTTAAGATAAATCAGAAAGTTTTTAGCTTAAAGTTTAAAACTTGCAATTCATAACTTCACAACTTCAAGATCTTAACTTTAAGATAAATCAGAAAGTTTTTAGCTTAAAGTTTAAAACTTGAAATTCATAACTTCACAACTTCAAGATCTTAACTTTAAGATAAATCAGAAAGTTTTTAGCTTAAAGTTTAAAACTTGAAATTCATAACTTCACAACTTCAAGATCTTAACTTTAAGATAAATCAGAACTTAGTATCTTAAAGTTTAAAACTTGAAATTCATAACTTCACAACTTCAAGATCTTAACTTTAAGATAAATCAGAACTTAGTATCTTAAAGTTTAAAACTTGCAATTCATAACTTCACAACTTCAAGATCTTAACTTTAAGATAAATCAGAACTTAGTATCTTAAAGTTTAAAACTTGAAATTCATAACTTCACAACTTCAAGATCTTAACTTTAAGATAAATCAGAAAGTTTTTAGCTTAAAGTTTAAAACTTGAAATTCATAACTTCACAACTTCAAGATCTTAACTTTAAGATAAATCAGAAAGTTTTTAGCTTAAAGTTTAAAACTTGCAATTCATAACTTCACAACTTCAAGATCTTAACTTTAAGATAAATCAGAACTTAGTATCTTAAAGTTTAAAACTTGAAATTCATAACTTCACAACTTCAAGATCTTAACTTTAAGATAAATCAGAAAGTTTTTAGCTTAAAGTTTAAAACTTGAAATTCATAACTTCACAACTTCAAGATCTTAACTTTAAGATAAATCAGAAAGTTTTTAGCTTAAAGTTTAAAACTTGCAATTCATAACTTCACAACTTCAAGATCTTAACTTTAAGATAAATCAGAACTTAGTATCTTAAAGTTTAAAACTTGAAATTCATAACTTCACAACTTCAAGATCTTAACTTTAAGATAAATCAGAACTTAGTATCTTAAAGTTTAAAACTTGAAATTCATAACTTCACAACTTCAAGATCTTAACTTTAAGATAAATCAGAAAGTTTTTAGCTTAAAGTTTAAAACTTGAAATTCATAACTTCACAACTTCAAGATCTTAACTTTAAGATAAATCAGAAAGTTTTTAGCTTAAAGTTTAAAACTTGCAATTCATAACTTCACAACTTCAAGATCTTAACTTTAAGATAAATCAGAAAGTTTTTAGCTTAAAGTTTAAAACTTGAAATTCATAACTTCACAACTTCAAGATCTTAACTTTAAGATAAATCAGAAAGTTTTTAGCTTAAAGTTTAAAACTTGAAATTCATAACTTCACAACTTCAAGATCTTAACTTTAAGATAAATCAGAACTTAGTATCTTAAAGTTTAAAACTTGAAATTCATAACTTCACAACTTCAAGATCTTAACTTTAAGATAAATCAGAACTTAGTATCTTAAAGTTTAAAACTTGCAATTCATAACTTCACAACTTCAAGATCTTAACTTTAAGATAAATCAGAACTTAGTATCTTAAAGTTTAAAACTTGAAATTCATAACTTCACAACTTCAAGATCTTAACTTTAAGATAAATCAGAAAGTTTTTAGCTTAAAGTTTAAAACTTGAAATTCATAACTTCACAACTTCAAGATCTTAACTTTAAGATAAATCAGAAAGTTTTTAGCTTAAAGTTTAAAACTTGCAATTCATAACTTCACAACTACAAGATCTTAACTTTAAGATAAATCAGAACTTAGTATCTTAAAGTTTAAAACTTGAAATTCATAACTTCACAACTTCAAGATCTTAACTTTAAGATAAATCAGAAAGTTTTTAGCTTAAAGTTTAAAACTTGAAATTCATAACTTCACAACTTCAAGATCTTAACTTTAAGATAAATCAGAAAGTTTTTAGCTTAAAGTTTAAAACTTGCAATTCATAACTTCACAACTTCAAGATCTTAACTTTAAGATAAATCAGAACTTAGTATCTTAAAGTTTAAAACTTGAAATTCATAACTTCACAACTTCAAGATCTTAACTTTAAGATAAATCAGAACTTAGTATCTTAAAGTTTAAAACTTGAAATTCATAACTTCACAACTTCAAGATCTTAACTTTAAGATAAATCAGAAAGTTTTTAGCTTAAAGTTTAAAACTTGAAATTCATAACTTCACAACTTCAAGATCTTAACTTTAAGATAAATCAGAAAGTTTTTAGCTTAAAGTTTAAAACTTGCAATTCATAACTTCACAACTTCAAGATCTTAACTTTAAGATAAATCAGAAAGTTTTTAGCTTAAAGTTTAAAACTTGAAATTCATAACTTCACAACTTCAAGATCTTAACTTTAAGATAAATCAGAAAGTTTTTAGCTTAAAGTTTAAAACTTGAAATTCATAACTTCACAACTTCAAGATCTTAACTTTAAGATAAATCAGAACTTAGTATCTTAAAGTTTAAAACTTGAAATTCATAACTTCACAACTTCAAGATCTTAACTTTAAGATAAATCAGAACTTAGTATCTTAAAGTTTAAAACTTGCAATTCATAACTTCACAACTTCAAGATCTTAACTTTAAGATAAATCAGAACTTAGTATCTTAAAGTTTAAAACTTGAAATTCATAACTTCACAACTTCAAGATCTTAACTTTAAGATAAATCAGAAAGTTTTTAGCTTAAAGTTTAAAACTTGAAATTCATAACTTCACAACTTCAAGATCTTAACTTTAAGATAAATCAGAAAGTTTTTAGCTTAAAGTTTAAAACTTGCAATTCATAACTTCACAACTTCAAGATCTTAACTTTAAGATAAATCAGAACTTAGTATCTTAAAGTTTAAAACTTGAAATTCATAACTTCACAACTTCAAGATCTTAACTTTAAGATAAATCAGAAAGTTTTTAGCTTAAAGTTTAAAACTTGAAATTCATAACTTCACAACTTCAAGATCTTAACTTTAAGATAAATCAGAAAGTTTTTAGCTTAAAGTTTAAAACTTGCAATTCATAACTTCACAACTTCAAGATCTTAACTTTAAGATAAATCAGAACTTTGTATCTTAAAGTTTAAAACTTGAAATTCATAACTTCACAACTTCAAGATCTTAACTTTAAGATAAATCAGAAAGTTTTTAGCTTAAAGTTTAAAACTTGCAATTCATAACTTCACAACTTCAAGATCTTAACTTTAAGATAAATCAGAAAGTTTTTAGCTTAAAGTTTAAAACTTGAAATTCATAACTTCACAACTTCAAGATCTTAACTTTAAGATAAATCAGAACTTAGTATCTTAAAGTTTAAAACTTGAAATTCATAACTTCACAACTTCAAGATCTTAACTTTAAGATAAATCAGAAAGTTTTTAGCTTAAAGTTTAAAACTTGAAATTCATAACTTCACAACTTCAAGATCTTAACTTTAAGATAAATCAGAAAGTTTTTAGCTTAAAGTTTAAAACTTGAAATTCATAACTTCACAACTTCAAGATCTTAACTTTAAGATAAATCAGAAAGTTTTTAGCTTAAAGTTTAAAACTTGCAATTCATAACTTCACAACTTCAAGATCTTAACTTTAAGATAAATCAGAACTTAGTATCTTAAAGTTTAAAACTTGAAATTCATAACTACACAACTTCAAGATCTTAACTTTAAGATAAATCAGAAAGTTTTTAGCTTAAAGTTTAAAACTTGCAATTCATAACTTCACAACTTCAAGATCTTAACTTTAAGATAAATCAGAAAGTTTTTAGCTTAAAGTTTAAAACTTGCAATTCATAACTTCACAACTTCAAGATCTTAACTTTAAGATAAATCAGAACTTAGTATCTTAAGTTTAAAACTTGAAATTCATAACTTCACAACTTCAAGATCTTAACTTTAAGATAAATCAGAAAGTTTTTAGCTTAAAGTTTAAAACTTGCAATTCATAACTTCACAACTTCAAGATCTTAACTTTAAGATAAATCAGAACTTAGTATCTTAAAGTTTAAAACTTGAAATTCATAACTTCACAACTTCAAGATCTTAACTTTAAGATAAATCAGAAAGTTTTTAGCTTAAAGTTTAAAACTTGCAATTCATAACTTCACAACTTCAAGATCTTAACTTTAAGATAAATCAGAAAGTTTTTAGCTTAAAGTTTAAAACTTGAAATTCATAACTTCACAACTTCAAGATCTTAACTTTAAGATAAATCAGAAAGTTTTTAGCTTAAAGTTTAAAACTTGCAATTCATAACTTCACAACTTCAAGATCTTAACTTTAAGATAAATCAGAACTTAGTATCTTAAAGTTTAAAACTTGAAATTCATAACTTCACAACTTCAAGATCTTAACTTTAAGATAAATCAGAAAGTTTTTAGCTTAAAGTTTAAAAGTTGCAATTCATAACTTCACAACTTCAAGATCTTAACTTTAAGATAAATCAGAACTTAGTATCTTAAAGTTTAAAACTTGAAATTCATAACTTCACAACTTCAAGATCTTAACTTTAAGATAAATCAGAACTTAGTATCTTAAAGTTTAAAACTTGAAATTCATAACTTCACAACTTCAAGATCTTAACTTTAAGATAAATCAGAACTTAGTATCTTAAAGTTTAAAACTTGCAATTCATAACTTCACAACTTCAAGATCTTAACTTTAAGATAAATCAGAACTTAGTATCTTAAAGTTTAAAACTTGAAATTCATAACTTCACAACTTCAAGATCTTAACTTTAAGATAAATCAGAAAGTTTTTAGCTTAAAGTTTAAAACTTGAAATTCATAACTTCACAACTTCAAGATCTTAACTTTAAGATAAATCAGAAAGTTTTTAGCTTAAAGTTTAAAACTTGCAATTCATAACTTCACAACTTCAAGATCTTAACTTTAAGATAAATCAGAAAGTTTTTAGCTTAAAGTTTAAAACTTGAAATTCATAACTTCACAACTTCAAGATCTTAACTTTAAGATAAATCAGAAAGTTTTTAGCTTAAAGTTTAAAACTTGAAATTCATAACTTCACAACTTCAAGATCTTAACTTTAAGATAAATCAGAACTTAGTATCTTAAAGTTTAAAACTTGAAATTCATAACTTCACAACTTCAAGATCTTAACTTTAAGATAAATCAGAACTTAGTATCTTAAAGTTTAAAACTTGAAATTCATAACTTCACAACTTCAAGATCTTAACTTTAAGATAAATCAGAAAGTTTTTAGCTTAAAGTTTAAAACTTGAAATTCATAACTTCACAACTTCAAGATCTTAACTTTAAGATAAATCAGAACTTAGTATCTTAAAGTTTAAAACTTGAAATTCATAACTTCACAACTTCAAGATCTTAACTTTAAGATAAATCAGAAAGTTTTTAGCTTAAAGTTTAAAACTTGAAATTCATAACTTCACAACTTCAAGATCTTAACTTTAAGATAAATCAGAAAGTTTTTAGCTTAAAGTTTAAAACTTGCAATTCATAACTTCACAACTTCAAGATCTTAACTTTAAGATAAATCAGAAAGTTTTTAGCTTAAAGTTTAAAACTTGAAATTCATAACTTCACAACTTCAAGATCTTAACTTTAAGATAAATCAGAAAGTTTTTAGCTTAAAGTTTAAAACTTGAAATTCATAACTTCACAACTTCAAGATCTTAACTTTAAGATAAATCAGAACTTAGTATCTTAAAGTTTAAAACTTGCAATTCATAACTTCACAACTTCAAGATCTTAACTTTAAGATAAATCAGAACTTAGTATCTTAAAGTTTAAAACTTGAAATTCATAACTTCACAACTTCAAGATCTTAACTTTAAGATAAATCAGAAAGTTTTTAGCTTAAAGTTTAAAACTTGCAATTCATAACTTCACAACTTCAAGATCTTAACTTTAAGATAAATCAGAAAGTTTTTAGCTTAAAGTTTAAAACTTGAAATTCATAACTTCACAACTTCAAGATCTTAACTTTAAGATAAATCAGAAAGTTTTTAGCTTAAAGTTTAAAACTTGAAATTCATAACTTCACAACTTCAAGATCTTAACTTTAAGATAAATCAGAACTTAGTATCTTAAAGTTTAAAACTTGAAATTCATAACTTCACAACTTCAAGATCTTAACTTTAAGATAAATCAGAACTTAGTATCTTAAAGTTTAAAACTTGAAATTCATAACTTCACAACTTCAAGATCTTAACTTTAAGATAAATCAGAAAGTTTTTAGCTTAAAGTTTAAAACTTGCAATTCATAACTTCACAACTTCAAGATCTTAACTTTAAGATAAATCAGAAAGTTTTTAGCTTAAAGTTTAAAACTTGCAATTCATAACTTCACAACTTCAAGATCTTAACTTTAAGATAAATCAGAACTTAGTATCTTAAAGTTTAAAACTTGAAATTCATAACTTCACAACTTCAAGATCTTAACTTTAAGATAAATCAGAAAGTTTTTAGCTTAAAGTTTAAAACTTGCAATTCATAACTTCACAACTTCTAGATCTTAACTTTAAGATAAATCAGAAAGTTTTTAGCTTAAAGTTTAAAACTTGCAATTCATAACTTCACAACTTCAAGATCTTAACTTTAAGATAAATCAGAACTTAGTATCTTAAAGTTTAAAACTTGAAATTCATAACTTCACAACTTCAAGATCTTAACTTTAAGATAAATCAGAAAGTTTTTAGCTTAAAGTTTAAAACTTGCAATTCATAACTTCACAACTTCAAGATCTTAACTTTAAGATAAATCAGAACTTAGTATCTTAAAGTTTAAAACTTGAAATTCATAACTTCACAACTTCAAGATCTTAACTTTAAGATAAATCAGAACTTAGTATCTTAAAGTTTAAAACTTGAAATTCATAACTTCACAACTTCAAGATCTTAACTTTAAGATAAATCAGAAAGTTTTTAGCTTAAAGTTTAAAACTTGCAATTCATAACTTCACAACTTCAAGATCTTAACTTTAAGATAAATCAGAAAGTTTTTAGCTTAAAGTTTAAAACTTGAAATTCATAACTTCACAACTTCAAGATCTTAACTTTAAGATAAATCAGAAAGTTTTTAGCTTAAAGTTTAAAACTTGAAATTCATAACTTCACAACTTCAAGATCTTAACTTTAAGATAAATCAGAAAGTTTTTAGCTTAAAGTTTAAAACTTGAAATTCATAACTTCACAACTTCAAGATCTTAACTTTAAGATAAATCAGAAAGTTTTTAGCTTAAAGTTTAAAACTTGCAATTCATAACTTCACAACTTCAAGATCTTAACTTTAAGATAAATCAGAACTTAGTATCTTAAAGTTTAAAACTTGAAATTCATAACTTCACAACTTCAAGATCTTAACTTTAAGATAAATCAGAAAGTTTTTAGCTTAAAGTTTAAAACTTGAAATTCATAACTTCACAACTTCAAGATCTTAACTTTAAGATAAATCAGAAAGTTTTTAGCTTAAAGTTTAAAACTTGCAATTCATAACTTCACAACTTCAAGATCTTAACTTTAAGATAAATCAGAACTTAGTATCTTAAAGTTTAAAACTTGAAATTCATAACTTCACAACTTCAAGATCTTAACTTTAAGATAAATCAGAACTTAGTATCTTAAAGTTTAAAACTTGAAATTCATAACTTCACAACTTCAAGATCTTAACTTTAAGATAAATCAGAAAGTTTTTAGCTTAAAGTTTAAAACTTGAAATTCATAACTTCACAACTTCAAGATCTTAACTTTAAGATAAATCAGAAAGTTTTTAGCTTAAAGTTTAAAACTTGCAATTCATAACTTCACAACTTCAAGATCTTAACTTTAAGATAAATCAGAAAGTTTTTAGCTTAAAGTTTAAAACTTGAAATTCATAACTTCACAACTTCAAGATCTTAACTTTAAGATAAATCAGAAAGTTTTTAGCTTAAAGTTTAAAACTTGAAATTCATAACTTCACAACTTCAAGATCTTAACTTTAAGATAAATCAGAACTTAGTATCTTAAAGTTTAAAACTTGAAATTCATAACTTCACAACTTCAAGATCTTAACTTTAAGATAAATCAGAACTTAGTATCTTAAAGTTTAAAACTTGCAATTCATAACTTCACAACTTCAAGATCTTAACTTTAAGATAAATCAGAACTTAGTATCTTAAAGTTTAAAACTTGAAATTCATAACTTCACAACTTCAAGATCTTAACTTTAAGATAAATCAGAAAGTTTTTAGCTTAAAGTTTAAAACTTGAAATTCATAACTTCACAACTTCAAGATCTTAACTTTAAGATAAATCAGAAAGTTTTTAGCTTAAAGTTTAAAACTTGCAATTCATAACTTCACAACTACAAGATCTTAACTTTAAGATAAATCAGAACTTAGTATCTTAAAGTTTAAAACTTGAAATTCATAACTTCACAACTTCAAGATCTTAACTTTAAGATAAATCAGAAAGTTTTTAGCTTAAAGTTTAAAACTTGAAATTCATAACTTCACAACTTCAAGATCTTAACTTTAAGATAAATCAGAAAGTTTTTAGCTTAAAGTTTAAAACTTGCAATTCATAACTTCACAACTTCAAGATCTTAACTTTAAGATAAATCAGAACTTAGTATCTTAAAGTTTAAAACTTGAAATTCATAACTTCACAACTTCAAGATCTTAACTTTAAGATAAATCAGAACTTAGTATCTTAAAGTTTAAAACTTGAAATTCATAACTTCACAACTTCAAGATCTTAACTTTAAGATAAATCAGAAAGTTTTTAGCTTAAAGTTTAAAACTTGAAATTCATAACTTCACAACTTCAAGATCTTAACTTTAAGATAAATCAGAAAGTTTTTAGCTTAAAGTTTAAAACTTGCAATTCATAACTTCACAACTTCAAGATCTTAACTTTAAGATAAATCAGAAAGTTTTTAGCTTAAAGTTTAAAACTTGAAATTCATAACTTCACAACTTCAAGATCTTAACTTTAAGATAAATCAGAAAGTTTTTAGCTTAAAGTTTAAAACTTGAAATTCATAACTTCACAACTTCAAGATCTTAACTTTAAGATAAATCAGAACTTAGTATCTTAAAGTTTAAAACTTGAAATTCATAACTTCACAACTTCAAGATCTTAACTTTAAGATAAATCAGAACTTAGTATCTTAAAGTTTAAAACTTGCAATTCATAACTTCACAACTTCAAGATCTTAACTTTAAGATAAATCAGAACTTAGTATCTTAAAGTTTAAAACTTGAAATTCATAACTTCACAACTTCAAGATCTTAACTTTAAGATAAATCAGAAAGTTTTTAGCTTAAAGTTTAAAACTTGAAATTCATAACTTCACAACTTCAAGATCTTAACTTTAAGATAAATCAGAAAGTTTTTAGCTTAAAGTTTAAAACTTGCAATTCATAACTTCACAACTTCAAGATCTTAACTTTAAGATAAATCAGAACTTAGTATCTTAAAGTTTAAAACTTGAAATTCATAACTTCACAACTTCAAGATCTTAACTTTAAGATAAATCAGAAAGTTTTTAGCTTAAAGTTTAAAACTTGAAATTCATAACTTCACAACTTCAAGATCTTAACTTTAAGATAAATCAGAAAGTTTTTAGCTTAAAGTTTAAAACTTGCAATTCATAACTTCACAACTTCAAGATCTTAACTTTAAGATAAATCAGAACTTTGTATCTTAAAGTTTAAAACTTGAAATTCATAACTTCACAACTTCAAGATCTTAACTTTAAGATAAATCAGAAAGTTTTTAGCTTAAAGTTTAAAACTTGCAATTCATAACTTCACAACTTCAAGATCTTAACTTTAAGATAAATCAGAAAGTTTTTAGCTTAAAGTTTAAAACTTGAAATTCATAACTTCACAACTTCAAGATCTTAACTTTAAGATAAATCAGAACTTAGTATCTTAAAGTTTAAAACTTGAAATTCATAACTTCACAACTTCAAGATCTTAACTTTAAGATAAATCAGAAAGTTTTTAGCTTAAAGTTTAAAACTTGAAATTCATAACTTCACAACTTCAAGATCTTAACTTTAAGATAAATCAGAAAGTTTTTAGCTTAAAGTTTAAAACTTGAAATTCATAACTTCACAACTTCAAGATCTTAACTTTAAGATAAATCAGAAAGTTTTTAGCTTAAAGTTTAAAACTTGCAATTCATAACTTCACAACTTCAAGATCTTAACTTTAAGATAAATCAGAACTTAGTATCTTAAAGTTTAAAACTTGAAATTCATAACTACACAACTTCAAGATCTTAACTTTAAGATAAATCAGAAAGTTTTTAGCTTAAAGTTTAAAACTTGCAATTCATAACTTCACAACTTCAAGATCTTAACTTTAAGATAAATCAGAAAGTTTTTAGCTTAAAGTTTAAAACTTGCAATTCATAACTTCACAACTTCAAGATCTTAACTTTAAGATAAATCAGAACTTAGTATCTTAAGTTTAAAACTTGAAATTCATAACTTCACAACTTCAAGATCTTAACTTTAAGATAAATCAGAAAGTTTTTAGCTTAAAGTTTAAAACTTGCAATTCATAACTTCACAACTTCAAGATCTTAACTTTAAGATAAATCAGAACTTAGTATCTTAAAGTTTAAAACTTGAAATTCATAACTTCACAACTTCAAGATCTTAACTTTAAGATAAATCAGAAAGTTTTTAGCTTAAAGTTTAAAACTTGCAATTCATAACTTCACAACTTCAAGATCTTAACTTTAAGATAAATCAGAAAGTTTTTAGCTTAAAGTTTAAAACTTGAAATTCATAACTTCACAACTTCAAGATCTTAACTTTAAGATAAATCAGAAAGTTTTTAGCTTAAAGTTTAAAACTTGCAATTCATAACTTCACAACTTCAAGATCTTAACTTTAAGATAAATCAGAACTTAGTATCTTAAAGTTTAAAACTTGAAATTCATAACTTCACAACTTCAAGATCTTAACTTTAAGATAAATCAGAAAGTTTTTAGCTTAAAGTTTAAAAGTTGCAATTCATAACTTCACAACTTCAAGATCTTAACTTTAAGATAAATCAGAACTTAGTATCTTAAAGTTTAAAACTTGAAATTCATAACTTCACAACTTCAAGATCTTAACTTTAAGATAAATCAGAACTTAGTATCTTAAAGTTTAAAACTTGAAATTCATAACTTCACAACTTCAAGATCTTAACTTTAAGATAAATCAGAACTTAGTATCTTAAAGTTTAAAACTTGCAATTCATAACTTCACAACTTCAAGATCTTAACTTTAAGATAAATCAGAACTTAGTATCTTAAAGTTTAAAACTTGAAATTCATAACTTCACAACTTCAAGATCTTAACTTTAAGATAAATCAGAAAGTTTTTAGCTTAAAGTTTAAAACTTGAAATTCATAACTTCACAACTTCAAGATCTTAACTTTAAGATAAATCAGAAAGTTTTTAGCTTAAAGTTTAAAACTTGCAATTCATAACTTCACAACTTCAAGATCTTAACTTTAAGATAAATCAGAAAGTTTTTAGCTTAAAGTTTAAAACTTGAAATTCATAACTTCACAACTTCAAGATCTTAACTTTAAGATAAATCAGAAAGTTTTTAGCTTAAAGTTTAAAACTTGAAATTCATAACTTCACAACTTCAAGATCTTAACTTTAAGATAAATCAGAACTTAGTATCTTAAAGTTTAAAACTTGAAATTCATAACTTCACAACTTCAAGATCTTAACTTTAAGATAAATCAGAACTTAGTATCTTAAAGTTTAAAACTTGAAATTCATAACTTCACAACTTCAAGATCTTAACTTTAAGATAAATCAGAAAGTTTTTAGCTTAAAGTTTAAAACTTGAAATTCATAACTTCACAACTTCAAGATCTTAACTTTAAGATAAATCAGAACTTAGTATCTTAAAGTTTAAAACTTGAAATTCATAACTTCACAACTTCAAGATCTTAACTTTAAGATAAATCAGAAAGTTTTTAGCTTAAAGTTTAAAACTTGAAATTCATAACTTCACAACTTCAAGATCTTAACTTTAAGATAAATCAGAAAGTTTTTAGCTTAAAGTTTAAAACTTGCAATTCATAACTTCACAACTTCAAGATCTTAACTTTAAGATAAATCAGAAAGTTTTTAGCTTAAAGTTTAAAACTTGAAATTCATAACTTCACAACTTCAAGATCTTAACTTTAAGATAAATCAGAAAGTTTTTAGCTTAAAGTTTAAAACTTGAAATTCATAACTTCACAACTTCAAGATCTTAACTTTAAGATAAATCAGAACTTAGTATCTTAAAGTTTAAAACTTGCAATTCATAACTTCACAACTTCAAGATCTTAACTTTAAGATAAATCAGAACTTAGTATCTTAAAGTTTAAAACTTGAAATTCATAACTTCACAACTTCAAGATCTTAACTTTAAGATAAATCAGAAAGTTTTTAGCTTAAAGTTTAAAACTTGCAATTCATAACTTCACAACTTCAAGATCTTAACTTTAAGATAAATCAGAAAGTTTTTAGCTTAAAGTTTAAAACTTGAAATTCATAACTTCACAACTTCAAGATCTTAACTTTAAGATAAATCAGAAAGTTTTTAGCTTAAAGTTTAAAACTTGAAATTCATAACTTCACAACTTCAAGATCTTAACTTTAAGATAAATCAGAACTTAGTATCTTAAAGTTTAAAACTTGAAATTCATAACTTCACAACTTCAAGATCTTAACTTTAAGATAAATCAGAACTTAGTATCTTAAAGTTTAAAACTTGAAATTCATAACTTCACAACTTCAAGATCTTAACTTTAAGATAAATCAGAAAGTTTTTAGCTTAAAGTTTAAAACTTGCAATTCATAACTTCACAACTTCAAGATCTTAACTTTAAGATAAATCAGAAAGTTTTTAGCTTAAAGTTTAAAACTTGCAATTCATAACTTCACAACTTCAAGATCTTAACTTTAAGATAAATCAGAACTTAGTATCTTAAAGTTTAAAACTTGAAATTCATAACTTCACAACTTCAAGATCTTAACTTTAAGATAAATCAGAAAGTTTTTAGCTTAAAGTTTAAAACTTGCAATTCATAACTTCACAACTTCTAGATCTTAACTTTAAGATAAATCAGAAAGTTTTTAGCTTAAAGTTTAAAACTTGCAATTCATAACTTCACAACTTCAAGATCTTAACTTTAAGATAAATCAGAACTTAGTATCTTAAAGTTTAAAACTTGAAATTCATAACTTCACAACTTCAAGATCTTAACTTTAAGATAAATCAGAAAGTTTTTAGCTTAAAGTTTAAAACTTGCAATTCATAACTTCACAACTTCAAGATCTTAACTTTAAGATAAATCAGAACTTAGTATCTTAAAGTTTAAAACTTGAAATTCATAACTTCACAACTTCAAGATCTTAACTTTAAGATAAATCAGAAAGTTTTTAGCTTAAAGTTTAAAACTTGCAATTCATAACTTCACAACTTCAAGATCTTAACTTTAAGATAAATCAGAAAGTTTTTAGCTTAAAGTTTAAAACTTGAAATTCATAACTTCACAACTTCAAGATCTTAACTTTAAGATAAATCAGAAAGTTTTTAGCTTAAAGTTTAAAACTTGCAATTCATAACTTCACAACTTCAAGATCTTAACTTTAAGATAAATCAGAACTTAGTATCTTAAAGTTTAAAACTTGAAATTCATAACTTCACAACTTCAAGATCTTAACTTTAAGATAAATCAGAAAGTTTTTAGCTTAAAGTTTAAAACTTGCAATTCATAACTTCACAACTTCAAGATCTTAACTTTAAGATAAATCAGAACTTAGTATCTTAAAGTTTAAAACTTGAAATTCATAACTTCACAACTTCAAGATCTTAACTTTAAGATAAATCAGAACTTAGTATCTTAAAGTTTAAAACTTGAAATTCATAACTTCACAACTTCAAGATCTTAACTTTAAGATAAATCAGAACTTAGTATCTTAAAGTTTAAAACTTGCAATTCATAACTTCACAACTTCAAGATCTTAACTTTAAGATAAATCAGAAAGTTTTTAGCTTAAAGTTTAAAACTTGAAATTCATAACTTCACAACTTCAAGATCTTAACGTTAAGATAAATCAGAACTTAGTATCTTAAAGTTTAAAACTTAAAATTCATAACTTCACAACTTCAAGATCTTAACTTTAAGATAAATCAGAAAGTTTTTAGCTTAAAGTTTAAAACTTGAAATTCATAACTTCACAACTTCAAGATCTTAACTTTAAGATAAATCAGAAAGTTTTTAGCTTAAAGTTTAAAACTTGCAATTCATAACTTCACAACTTCAAGATCTTAACTTTAAGATAAATCAGAACTTAGTATCTTAAAGTTTAAAACTTGAAATTCATAACTTCACAACTTCAAGATCTTAACTTTAAGATAAATCAGAAAGTTTTTAGCTTAAAGTTTAAAACTTGCAATTCATAACTTCACAACTTCAAGATCTTAACTTTAAGATAAATCAGAACTTAGTATCTTAAAGTTTAAAACTTGAAATTCATAACTTCACAACTTCAAGATCTTAACTTTAAGATAAATCAGAACTTAGTATCTTAAAGTTTAAAACTTGAAATTCATAACTTCACAACTTCAAGATCTTAACTTTAAGATAAATCAGAAAGTTTTTAGCTTAAAGTTTAAAACTTGCAATTCATAACTTCACAACTTCAAGATCTTAACTTTAAGATAAATCAGAACTTAGTATCTTAAAGTTTAAAACTTGAAATTCATAACTTCACAACTTCAAGATCTTAACTTTAAGATAAATCAGAACTTAGTATCTTAAAGTTTAAAACTTGAAATTCATAACTTCACAACTTCAAGATCTTAACTTTAAGATAAATCAGAACTTAGTATCTTAAAGTTTAAAACTTGAAATTCATAACTTCACAACTTCAAGATCTTAACTTTAAGATAAATCAGAACTTAGTATCTTAAAGTTTAAAACTTGAAATTCATAACTTCACAACTTCAAGATCTTAACTTTAAGATAAATCAGAACTTAGTATCTTAAAGTTTAAAACTTGAAATTCATAACTTCACAACTTCAAGATCTTAACTTTAAGATAAATCAGAAAGTTTTTAGCTTAAAGTTTAAAACTTGAAATTCATAACTTCACAACTTCAAGATCTTAACTTTAAGATAAATCAGAAAGTTTTTAGCTTAAAGTTTAAAACTTGCAATTCATAACTTCACAACTTCAAGATCTTAACTTTAAGATAAATCAGAAAGTTTTTAGCTTAAAGTTTAAAACTTGAAATTCATAACTTCACAACTTCAAGATCTTAACTTTAAGATAAATCAGAAAGTTTTTAGCTTAAAGTTTAAAACTTGAAATTCATAACTTCACAACTTCAAGATCTTAACTTTAAGATAAATCAGAACTTAGTATCTTAAAGTTTAAAACTTGAAATTCATAACTTCACAACTTCAAGATCTTAACTTTAAGATAAATCAGAACTTAGTATCTTAAAGTTTAAAACTTGCAATTCATAACTTCACAACTTCAAGATCTTAACTTTAAGATAAATCAGAACTTAGTATCTTAAAGTTTAAAACTTGAAATTCATAACTTCACAACTTCAAGATCTTAACTTTAAGATAAATCAGAAAGTTTTTAGCTTAAAGTTTAAAACTTGAAATTCATAACTTCACAACTTCAAGATCTTAACTTTAAGATAAATCAGAAAGTTTTTAGCTTAAAGTTTAAAACTTGCAATTCATAACTTCACAACTTCAAGATCTTAACTTTAAGATAAATCAGAACTTAGTATCTTAAAGTTTAAAACTTGAAATTCATAACTTCACAACTTCAAGATCTTAACTTTAAGATAAATCAGAAAGTTTTTAGCTTAAAGTTTAAAACTTGAAATTCATAACTTCACAACTTCAAGATCTTAACTTTAAGATAAATCAGAAAGTTTTTAGCTTAAAGTTTAAAACTTGCAATTCATAACTTCACAACTTCAAGATCTTAACTTTAAGATAAATCAGAACTTAGTATCTTAAAGTTTAAAACTTGAAATTCATAACTTCACAACTTCAAGATCTTAACTTTAAGATAAATCAGAAAGTTTTTAGCTTAAAGTTTAAAACTTGCAATTCATAACTTCACAACTTCAAGATCTTAACTTTAAGATAAATCAGAAAGTTTTTAGCTTAAAGTTTAAAACTTGAAATTCATAACTTCACAACTTCAAGATCTTAACTTTAAGATAAATCAGAACTTAGTATCTTAAAGTTTAAAACTTGAAATTCATAACTTCACAACTTCAAGATCTTAACTTTAAGATAAATCAGAAAGTTTTTAGCTTAAAGTTTAAAACTTGAAATTCATAACTTCACAACTTCAAGATCTTAACTTTAAGATAAATCAGAAAGTTTTTAGCTTAAAGTTTAAAACTTGAAATTCATAACTTCACAACTTCAAGATCTTAACTTTAAGATAAATCAGAAAGTTTTTAGCTTAAAGTTTAAAACTTGCAATTCATAACTTCACAACTTCAAGATCTTAACTTTAAGATAAATCAGAACTTAGTATCTTAAAGTTTAAAACTTGAAATTCATAACTACACAACTTCAAGATCTTAACTTTAAGATAAATCAGAAAGTTTTTAGCTTAAAGTTTAAAACTTGCAATTCATAACTTCACAACTTCAAGATCTTAACTTTAAGATAAATCAGAAAGTTTTTAGCTTAAAGTTTAAAACTTGCAATTCATAACTTCACAACTTCAAGATCTTAACTTTAAGATAAATCAGAACTTAGTATCTTAAAGTGTAAAACTTGAAATTCATAACTTCACAACTTCAAGATCTTAACTTTAAGATAAATCAGAAAGTTTTTAGCTTAAAGTTTAAAACTTGCAATTCATAACTTCACAACTTCAAGATCTTAACTTTAAGATAAATCAGAACTTAGTATCTTAAAGTTTAAAACTTGAAATTCATAACTTCACAACTTCAAGATCTTAACTTTAAGATAAATCAGAAAGTTTTTAGCTTAAAGTTTAAAACTTGCAATTCATAACTTCACAACTTCAAGATCTTAACTTTAAGATAAATCAGAAAGTTTTTAGCTTAAAGTTTAAAACTTGAAATTCATAACTTCACAACTTCAAGATCTTAACTTTAAGATAAATCAGAAAGTTTTTAGCTTAAAGTTTAAAACTTGCAATTCATAACTTCACAACTTCAAGATCTTAACTTTAAGATAAATCAGAACTTAGTATCTTAAAGTTTAAAACTTGAAATTCATAACTTCACAACTTCAAGATCTTAACTTTAAGATAAATCAGAAAGTTTTTAGCTTAAAGTTTAAAACTTGCAATTCATAACTTCACAACTTCAAGATCTTAACTTTAAGATAAATCAGAACTTATTATCTTAAAGTTTAAAACTTGAAATTCATAACTTCACAACTTCAAGATCTTAACTTTAAGATAAATCAGAACTTAGTATCTTAAAGTTTAAAACTTGAAATTCATAACTTCACAACTTCAAGATCTTAACTTTAAGATAAATCAGAACTTAGTATCTTAAAGTTTAAAACTTGCAATTCATAACTTCACAACTTCAAGATCTTAACTTTAAGATAAATCAGAACTTAGTATCTTAAAGTTTAAAACTTGAAATTCATAACTTCACAACTTCAAGATCTTAACTTTAAGATAAATCAGAAAGTTTTTAGCTTAAAGTTTAAAACTTGAAATTCATAACTTCACAACTTCAAGATCTTAACTTTAAGATAAATCAGAAAGTTTTTAGCTTAAAGTTTAAAACTTGCAATTCATAACTTCACAACTTCAAGATCTTAACTTTAAGATAAATCAGAACTTAGTATCTTAAAGTTTAAAACTTGAAATTCATAACTTCACAACTTCAAGATCTTAACTTTAAGATAAATCAGAACTTAGTATCTTAAAGTTTAAAACTTGAAATTCATAACTTCACAACTTCAAGATCTTAACTTTAAGATAAATCAGAAAGTTTTTAGCTTAAAGTTTAAAACTTGCAATTCATAACTTCACAACTTCAAGATCTTAACTTTAAGATAAATCAGAAAGTTTTTAGCTTAAAGTTTAAAACTTGAAATTCATAACTTCACAACTTCAAGATCTTAACTTTAAGATAAATCAGAAAGTTTTTAGCTTAAAGTTTAAAACTTGAAATTCATAACTTCACAATTTCAAGATCTTAACTTTAAGATAAATCAGAACTTAGTATCTTAAAGTTTAAAACTTGAAATTCATAACTTCACAACTTCAAGATCTTAACTTTAAGATAAATCAGAAAGTTTTTAGCTTAAAGTTTAAAACTTGCAATTCATAACTTCACAACTTCAAGATCTTAACTTTAAGATAAATCAGAACTTAGTATCTTAAAGTTTAAACCTTGAAATTCATAACTTCACAACTTCAAGATCTTAACTTTAAGATAAATCAGAAAGTTTTTAGCTTAAAGTTTAAAACTTGAAATTCATAACTTCACAACTTCAAGATCTTAACTTTAAGATAAATCAGAACTTAGTATCTTAAAGTTTAAAACTTGAAATTCATAACTTCACAACTTCAAGATCTTAACTTTAAGATAAATCAGAACTTAGTATCTTAAAGTTTAAAACTTGAAATTCATAACTTCACAACTTCAAGATCTTAACTTTAAGATAAATCAGAACTTAGTATCTTAAAGTTTAAAACTTGAAATTCATAACTTCACAACTTCAAGATCTTAACTTTAAGATAAATCAGAACTTAGTATCTTAAAGTTTAAAACTTGCAATTCATAACTTCACAACTTCAAGATCTTAACTTTAAGATAAATCAGAACTTAGTATCTTAAAGTTTAAAACTTGAAATTCATAACTTCACAACTTCAAGATCTTAACTTTAAGATAAATCAGAAAGTTTTTAGCTTAAAGTTTAAAACTTGAAATTCATAACTTCACAACTTCAAGATCTTAACTTTAAGATAAATCAGAAAGTTTTTAGCTTAAAGTTTAAAACTTGAAATTCATAACTTCACAACTTCAAGATCTTAACTTTAAGATAAATCAGAAAGTTTTTAGCTTAAAGTTTAAAACTTGAAATTCATAACTTCACAACTTCAAGATCTTAACTTTAAGATAAATCAGAACTTAGTATCTTAAAGTTTAAAACTTGAAATTCATAACTTCACAACTTCAAGATCTTAACTTTAAGATAAATCAGAAAGTTTTTAGCTTAAAGTTTAAAACTTGCAATTCATAACTTCACAACTTCAAGATCTTAACTTTAAGATAAATCAGAACTTAGTATCTTAAAGTTTAAAACTTGAAATTCATAACTTCACAACTTCAAGATCTTAACTTTAAGATAAATCAGAAAGTTTTTAGCTTAAAGTTTAAAACTTGAAATTCATAACTTCACAACTTAAAGATCTTAACTTTAAGATAAATCAGAACTTAGTATCTTAAAGTTTAAAACTTGAAATTCATAACTTCACAACTTCAAGATCTTAACTTTAAGATAAATCAGAAAGTTTTTAGCTTAAAGTTTAAAACTTGAAATTCATAACTTCACAACTTCAAGATCTTAACTTTAAGATAAATCAGAACTTAGTATCTTAAAGTTTAAAACTTGAAATTCATAACTTCACAACTTCAAGATCTTAACTTTAAGATAAATCAGAAAGTTTTTAGCTTAAAGTTTAAAACTTGAAATTCATAACTTCACAACTTCAAGATCTTAACTTTAAGATAAATCAGAAAGTTTTTAGCTTAAAGTTTAAAACTTGCAATTCATAACTTCACAACTTCAAGATCTTAACTTTAAGATAAATCAGAACTTAGTATCTTAAAGTTTAAAACTTGAAATTCATAACTTCACAACTTCAAGATCTTAACTTTAAGATAAATCAGAAAGTTTTTAGCTTAAAGTTTAAAACTTGAAATTCATAACTTCACAACTTAAAGATCTTAACTTTAAGATAAATCAGAACTTAGTATCTTAAAGTTTAAAACTTGAAATTCATAACTTCACAACTTAAAGATCTTAACTTTAAGATAAATCAGAACTTAGTATCTTAAAGTTTAAAACTTGAAATTCATAACTTCACAACTTCAAGATCTTAACTTTAAGATAAATCAGAAAGTTTTTAGCTTAAAGTTTAAAACTTGAAATTCATAACTTCACAACTTCAAGATCTTAACTTTAAGATAAATCAGAACTTAGTATCTTAAAGTTTAAAACTTGCAATTCATAACTTCACAACTTCAAGATCTTAACTTTAAGATAAATCAGAAAGTTTTTAGCTTAAAGTTTAAAACTTGAAATTCATAACTTCACAACTTCAAGATCTTAACTTTAAGATAAATCAGAAAGTTTTTAGCTTAAAGTTTAAAACTTGCAATTCATAACTTCACAACTTCAAGATCTTAACTTTAAGATAAATCAGAAAGTTTTTAGCTTAAAGTTTAAAACTTGAAATTCATAACTTCACAACTTCAAGATCTTAACTTTAAGATAAATCAGAAAGTTTTTAGCTTAAAGTTTAAAACTTGAAATTCATAACTTCACAACTTCAAGATCTTAACTTTAAGATAAATCAGAAAGTTTTTAGCTTAAAGTTTAAAACTTGAAATTCATAACTTCACAACTTCAAGATCTTAACTTTAAGATAAATCAGAACTTAGTATCTTAAAGTTTAAAACTTGAAATTCATAACTTCACAACTTCAAGATCTTAACTTTAAGATAAATCAGAAAGTTTTTAGCTTAAAGTTTAAAACTTGCAATTCATAACTTCACAACTTCAAGATCTTAACTTTAAGATAAATCAGAAAGTTTTTAGCTTAAAGTTTAAAACTTGAAATTCATAACTTCACAACTTCAAGATCTTAACTTTAAGATAAATCAGAAAGTTTTTAGCTTAAAGTTTAAAACTTGAAATTCATAACTTCACAACTTCAAGATCTTAACTTTAAGATAAATCAGAACTTAGTATCTTAAAGTTTAAAACTTGAAATTCATAACTTCACAACTTCAAGATCTTAACTTTAAGATAAATCAGAACTTAGTATGTAAAAGTTTAAAACTTGAAATTCATAACTTCACAACTTCAAGATCTTAACTTTAAGATAAATCAGAAAGTTTTTAGCTTAAAGTTTAAAACTTGAAATTCATAACTTCACAACTTAAAGATCTTAACTTTAAGATAAATCAGAACTTAGTATCTTAAAGTTTAAAACTTGAAATTCATAACTTCACAACTTCAAGATCTTAACTTTAAGATAAATCAGAAAGTTTTTAGCTTAAAGTTTAAAACTTGAAATTCATAACTTCACAACTTCAAGATCTTAACTTTAAGATAAATCAGAACTTAGTATCTTAAAGTTTAAAACTTGAAATTCATAACTTCACAACTTCAAGATCTTAACTTTAAGATAAATCAGAACTTAGTATCTTAAAGTTTAAAACTTGAAATTCATAACTTCACAACTTCAAGATCTTAACTTTAAGATAAATCAGAACTTAGTATCTTAAAGTTTAAAACTTGAAATTCATAACTTCACAACTTCAAGATCTTAACTTTAAGATAAATCAGAACTTAGTATCTTAAAGTTTAAAACTTGAAATTCATAACTTCACAACTTCAAGATCTTAACTTTAAGATAAATCAGAACTTAGTATCTTAAAGTTTAAAACTTGAAATTCATAACTTCACAACTTCAAGATCTTAACTTTAAGATAAATCAGAAAGTTTTTAGCTTAAAGTTTAAAACTTGAAATTCATAACTTCACAACTTCAAGATCTTAACTTTAAGATAAATCAGAACTTAGTATCTTAAAGTTTAAAACTTGAAATTCATAACTTCACAACTTCAAGATCTTAACTTTAAGATAAATCAGAACTTAGTATCTTAAAGTTTAAAACTTGAAATTCATAACTTCACAACTTCAAGATCTTAACTTTAAGATAAATCAGAAAGTTTTTAGCTTAAAGTTTAAAACTTGCAATTCATAACTTCACAACTTCAAGATCTTAACTTTAAGATAAATCAGAAAGTTTTTAGCTTAAAGTTTAAAACTTGCAATTCATAACTTCACAACTTCAAGATCTTAACTTTAAGATAAATCAGAACTTAGTATCTTAAAGTTTAAAACTTGCAATTCATAACTTCACAACTTCAAGATCTTAACTTTAAGATAAATCAGAACTTAGTATCTTAAAGTTTAAAACTTGAAATTCATAACTTCACAACTTCAAGATCTTAACTTTAAGATAAATCAGAAAGTTTTTAGCTTAAAGTTTAAAACTTGCAATTCATAACTTCACAACTTCAAGATCTTAACTTTAAGATAAATCAGAACTTAGTATCTTAAAGTTTAAAACTTGAAATTCATAACTTCACAACTTCAAGATCTTAACTTTAAGATAAATCAGAAAGTTTTTAGCTTAAAGTTTAAAACTTGAAATTCATAACTTCACAACTTCAAGATCTTAACTTTAAGATAAATCAGAAAGTTTTTAGCTTAAAGTTTAAAACTTGAAATTCATAACTTCACAACTTCAAGATCTTAACTTTAAGATAAATCAGAACTTAGTATCTTAAAGTTTAAAACTTGAAATTCATAACTTCACAACTTCAAGATCTTAACTTTAAGATAAATCAGAAAGTTTTTAGCTTAAAGTTTAAAACTTGCAATTCATAACTTCACAACTTCAAGATCTTAACTTTAAGATAAATCAGAAAGTTTTTAGCTTAAAGTTTAAAACTTGAAATTCATAACTTCACAACTTCAAGATCTTAACTTTAAGATAAATCAGAAAGTTTTTAGCTTAAAGTTTAAAACTTGAAATTCATAACTTCACAACTTCAAGATCTTAACTTTAAGATAAATCAGAACTTAGTATCTTAAAGTTTAAAACTTGAAATTCATAACTTCACAACTTCAAGATCTTAACTTTAAGATAAATCAGAACTTAGTATCTTAAAGTTTAAAACTTGAAATTCATAACTTCACAACTTCAAGATCTTAACTTTAAGATAAATCAGAAAGTTTTTAGCTTAAAGTTTAAAACTTGAAATTCATAACTTCACAACTTAAAGATCTTAACTTTAAGATAAATCAGAACTTAGTATCTTAAAGTTTAAAACTTGAAATTCATAACTTCACAACTTCAAGATCTTAACTTTAAGATAAATCAGAAAGTTTTTAGCTTAAAGTTTAAAACTTGAAATTCATAACTTCACAACTTCAAGATCTTAACTTTAAGATAAATCAGAACTTAGTATCTTAAAGTTTAAAACTTGAAATTCATAACTTCACAACTTCAAGATCTTAACTTTAAGATAAATCAGAACTTAGTATCTTAAAGTTTAAAACTTGAAATTCATAACTTCACAACTTCAAGATCTTAACTTTAAGATAAATCAGAAAGTTTTTAGCTTAAAGTTTAAAACTTGCAATTCATAACTTCACAACTTCAAGATCTTAACTTTAAGATAAATCAGAACTTAGTATCTTAAAGTTTAAAACTTGAAATTCATAACTTCACAACTTCAAGATCTTAACTTTAAGATAAATCAGAACTTAGTATCTTAAAGTTTAAAACTTGAAATTCATAACTTCACAACTTCAAGATCTTAACTTTAAGATAAATCAGAAAGTTTTTAGCTTAAAGTTTAAAACTTGAAATTCATAACTTCACAACTTCAAGATCTTAACTTTAAGATAAATCAGAACTTAGTATCTTAAAGTTTAAAACTTGAAATTCATAACTTCACAACTTCAAGATCTTAACTTTAAGATAAATCAGAACTTAGTATCTTAAAGTTTAAAACTTGAAAATCATAACTTCACAACTTCAAGATCTTAACTTTAAGATAAATCAGAAAGTTTTTAGCTTAAAGTTTAAAACTTGCAATTCATAACTTCACAACTTCAAGATCTTAACTTTAAGATAAATCAGAAAGTTTTTAGCTTAAAGTTTAAAACTTGCAATTCATAACTTCACAACTTCAAGATCTTAATTTTAAGATAAATCAGAACTTAGTATCTTAAAGTTTAAAACTTGCAATTCATAACTTCACAACTTCAAGATCTTAACTTTAAGATAAATCAGAACTTAGTATCTTAAAGTTTAAAACTTGAAATTCATAACTTCACAACTTCAAGATCTTAACTTTAAGATAAATCAGAAAGTTTTTAGCTTAAAGTTTAAAACTTGCAATTCATAACTTCACAACTTCAAGATCTTAACTTTAAGATAAATCAGAACTTAGTATCTTAAAGTTTAAAACTTGAAATTCATAACTTCACAACTTCAAGATCTTAACTTTAAGATAAATCAGAAAGTTTTTAGCTTAAAGTTTAAAACTTGCAATTCATAACTTCACAACTTCAAGATCTTAACTTTAAGATAAATCAGAAAGTTTTTAGCTTAAAGTTTAAAACTTGAAATTCATAACTTCACAACTTCAAGATCTTAACTTTAAGATAAATCAGAAAGTTTTTAGCTTAAAGTTTAAAACTTGAAATTCATAACTTCACAACTTCAAGATCTTAACTTTAAGATAAATCAGAAAGTTTTTAGCTTAAAGTTTAAAACTTGCAATTCATAACTTCACAACTTCAAGATCTTAACTTTAAGATAAATCAGAACTTAGTATCTTAAAGTTTAAAACTTGAAATTCATAACTTCACAACTTCAAGATCTTAACTTTAAGATAAATCAGAAAGTTTTTAGCTTAAAGTTTAAAACTTGCAATTCATAACTTCACAACTTCAAGATCTTAACTTTAAGATAAATCAGAAAGTTTTTAGCTTAAAGTTTAAACCTTGCAATTCATAACTTCACAACTTCAAGATCTTAACTTTAAGATAAATCAGAAAGTTTTTAGCTTAAAGTTTAAAACTTGCAATTCATAACTTCACAACTTCAAGATCTTAACTTTAAGATAAATCAGAACTTAGTATCTTAAAGTTTAAAACTTGCAATTCATAACTTCACAACTTCAAGATCTTAACTTTAAGATAAATCAGAACTTAGTATCTTAAAGTTTAAAACTTGCAATTCATAACTTCACAACTTCAAGATCTTAACTTTAAGATAAATCAGAAAGTTTTTAGCTTAAAGTTTAAAACTTGAAATTCATAACTTCACAACTTCAAGATCTTAACTTTAAGATAAATCAGAACTTAGTATCTTAAAGTTTAAAACTTGAAATTCATAACTTCACAACTTCAAGATCTTAACTTTAAGATAAATCAGAACTTAGTATCTTAAAGTTTAAAACTTGAAATTCATAACTTCACAACTTCAAGATCTTAACTTTAAGATAAATCAGAAAGTTTTTAGCTTAAAGTTTAAAACTTGAAATTCATAACTTCACAACTTCAAGATCTTAACTTTAAGATAAATCAGAAAGTTTTTAGCTTAAAGTTTAAAACTTGCAATTCATAACTTCACAACTTCAAGATCTTAACTTTAAGATAAATCAGAACTTAGTATCTTAAAGTTTAAAACTTGAAATTCATAACTTCACAACTTCAAGATCTTAACTTTAAGATAAATCAAAACTTATTATCTTAAAGTTTAAAACTTGCAATTCATAACTTCACAACTTCAAGATCTTAACTTTAAGATAAATCAGAAAGTTTTTAGCTTAAAGTTTAAAACTTGAAATTCATAACTTCACAACTTCAAGATCTTAACTTTAAGATAAATCAGAACTTAGTATCTTAAAGTTTAAAACTTGAAATTCATAACTTCACAACTTCAAGATCTTAACTTTAAGATAAATCAGAAAGTTTTTAGCTTAAAGTTTAAAACTTGCAATTCATAACTTCACAACTTCAAGATCTTAACTTTAAGATAAATCAGAAAGTTTTTAGCTTAAAGTTTAAAACTTGAAATTCATAACTTCACAACTTCAAGATCTTAACTTTAAGATAAATCAGAAAGTTTTTAGCTTAAAGTTTAAAACTTGAAATTCATAACTTCACAACTTCAAGATCTTAACTTTAAGATAAATCAGAAAGTTTTTAGCTTAAAGTTTAAAACTTGCAATTCATAACTTCACAACTTCAAGATCTTAACTTTAAGATAAATCAGAAAGTTTTTAGCTTAAAGTTTAAAACTTGAAATTCATAACTTCACAACTTCAAGATCTTAACTTTAAGATAAATCAGAAAGTTTTTAGCTTAAAGTTTAAAACTTGAAATTCATAACTTCACAACTTCAAGATCTTAACTTTAAGATAAATCAGAAAGTTTTTAGCTTAAAGTTTAAAACTTGCAATTCATAACTTCACAACTTCAAGATCTTAACTTTAAGATAAATCAGAACTTAGTATCTTAAAGTTTAAAACTTGAAATTCATAACTTCACAACTTCAAGATCTTAACTTTAAGATAAATCAGAAAGTTTTTAGCTTAAAGTTTAAAACTTGAAATTCATAACTTCACAACTTCAAGATCTTAACTTTAAGATAAATCAGAACTTAGTATCTTAAAGTTTAAAACTTGAAATTCATAACTTCACAACTTCAAGATCTTAACTTTAAGATAAATCAGAACTTAGTATCTTAAAGTTTAAAACTTGAAATTCATAACTTCACAACTTCAAGATCTTAACTTTAAGATAAATCAGAAAGTTTTTAGCTTAAAGTTTAAAACTTGCAATTCATAACTTCACAACTTCAAGATCTTAACTTTAAGATAAATCAGAAAGTTTTTAGCTTAAAGTTTAAAACTTGCAATTCATAACTTCACAACTTCAAGATCTTAACTTTAAGATAAATCAGAACTTAGTATCTTAAAGTTTAAAACTTGCAATTCATAACTTCACAACTTCAAGATCTTAACTTTAAGATAAATCAGAACTTAGTATCTTAAAGTTTAAAACTTGAAATTCATAACTTCACAACTTCAAGATCTTAACTTTAAGATAAATCAGAAAGTTTTTAGCTTAAAGTTTAAAACTTGCAATTCATAACTTCACAACTTCAAGATCTTAACTTTAAGATAAATCAGAACTTAGTATCTTAAAGTTTAAAACTTGAAATTCATAACTTCACAACTTCAAGATCTTAACTTTAAGATAAATCAGAAAGTTTTTAGCTTAAAGTTTAAAACTTGAAATTCATAACTTCACAACTTCAAGATCTTAACTTTAAGATAAATCAGAAAGTTTTTAGCTTAAAGTTTAAAACTTGAAATTCATAACTTCACAACTTCAAGATCTTAACTTTAAGATAAATCAGAACTTAGTATCTTAAAGTTTAAAACTTGAAATTCATAACTTCACAACTTCAAGATCTTAACTTTAAGATAAATCAGAAAGTTTTTAGCTTAAAGTTTAAAACTTGCAATTCATAACTTCACAACTTCAAGATCTTAACTTTAAGATAAATCAGAAAGTTTTTAGCTTAAAGTTTAAAACTTGAAATTCATAACTTCACAACTTCAAGATCTTAACTTTAAGATAAATCAGAAAGTTTTTAGCTTAAAGTTTAAAACTTGAAATTCATAACTTCACAACTTCAAGATCTTAACTTTAAGATAAATCAGAACTTAGTATCTTAAAGTTTAAAACTTGAAATTCATAACTTCACAACTTCAAGATCTTAACTTTAAGATAAATCAGAACTTAGTATCTTAAAGTTTAAAACTTGAAATTCATAACTTCACAACTTCAAGATCTTAACTTTAAGATAAATCAGAAAGTTTTTAGCTTAAAGTTTAAAACTTGAAATTCATAACTTCACAACTTAAAGATCTTAACTTTAAGATAAATCAGAACTTAGTATCTTAAAGTTTAAAACTTGAAATTCATAACTTCACAACTTCAAGATCTTAACTTTAAGATAAATCAGAAAGTTTTTAGCTTAAAGTTTAAAACTTGAAATTCATAACTTCACAACTTCAAGATCTTAACTTTAAGATAAATCAGAACTTAGTATCTAAAAGTTTAAAACTTGAAATTCATAACTTCACAACTTCAAGATCTTAACTTTAAGATAAATCAGAACTTAGTATCTTAAAGTTTAAAACTTGAAATTCATAACTTCACAACTTCAAGATCTTAACTTTAAGATAAATCAGAAAGTTTTTAGCTTAAAGTTTAAAACTTGCAATTCATAACTTCACAACTTCAAGATCTTAACTTTAAGATAAATCAGAACTTAGTATCTTAAAGTCTAAAACTTGAAATTCATAACTTCACAACTTCAAGATCTTAACTTTAAGATAAATCAGAACTTAGTATCTTAAAGTTTAAAACTTGAAATTCATAACTTCACAACTTCAAGATCTTAACTTTAAGATAAATCAGAAAGTTTTTAGCTTAAAGTTTAAAACTTGAAATTCATAACTTCACAACTTCAAGATCTTAACTTTAAGATAAATCAGAACTTAGTATCTTAAAGTTTAAAACTTGAAATTCATAACTTCACAACTTCAAGATCTTAACTTTAAGATAAATCAGAACTTAGTATCTTAAAGTTTAAAACTTGAAATTCATAACTTCACAACTTCAAGATCTTAACTTTAAGATAAATCAGAAAGTTTTTAGCTTAAAGTTTAAAACTTGCAATTCATAACTTCACAACTTCAAGATCTTAACTTTAAGATAAATCAGAAAGTTTTTAGCTTAAAGTTTAAAACTTGCAATTCATAACTTCACAACTTCAAGATCTTAACTTTAAGATAAATCAGAACTTAGTATCTTAAAGTTTAAAACTTGCAATTCATAACTTCACAACTTCAAGATCTTAACTTTAAGATAAATCAGAACTTAGTATCTTAAAGTTTAAAACTTGAAATTCATAACTTCACAACTTCAAGATCTTAACTTTAAGATAAATCAGAACTTAGTATCTTAAAGTTTAAAACTTGAAATTCATAACTTCACAACTTCAAGATCTTAACTTTAAGATAAATCAGAACTTAGTATCTTAAAGTTTAAAACTTGAAATTCATAACTTCACAACTTCAAGATCTTAACTTTAAGATAAATCAGAAAGTTTTTAGCTTAAAGTTTAAAACTTGCAATTCATAACTTCACAACTTCAAGATCTTAACTTTAAGATAAATCAGAACTTAGTATCTTAAAGTTTAAAACTTGAAATTCATAACTTCACAACTTCAAGATCTTAACTTTAAGATAAATCAGAAAGTTTTTAACTTAAAGTTTAAAACTTGAAATTCATAACTTCACAACTTCAAGATCTTAACTTTAAGATAAATCAGAAAGTTTTTAGCTTAAAGTTTAAAACTTGCAATTCATAACTTCACAACTTCAAGATCTTAACTTTAAGATAAATCAGAACTTAGTATCTTAAAGTTTAAAACTTGAAATTCATAACTTCACAACTTCAAGATCTTAACTTTAAGATAAATCAGAAAGTTTTTAGCTTAAAGTTTAAAACTTGCAATTCATAACTTCACAACTTCAAGATCTTAACTTTAAGATAAATCAGAAAGTTTTTAGCTTAAAGTTTAAAACTTGCAATTCATAACTTCACAACTTCAAGATCTTAACTTTAAGATAAATCAGAAAGTTTTTAGCTTAAAGTTTAAAACTTGCAATTCATAACTTCACAACTTCAAGATCTTAACTTTAAGATAAATCAGAACTTAGTATCTTAAAGTTTAAAACTTGCAATTCATAACTTCACAACTTCAAGATCTTAACTTTAAGATAAATCAGAACTTAGTATCTTAAAGTTTAAAACTTGCAATTCATAACTTCACAACTTCAAGATCTTAACTTTAAGATAAATCAGAAAGTTTTTAGCTTAAAGTTTAAAACTTGAAATTCATAACTTCACAACTTCAAGATCTTAACTTTAAGATAAATCACAACTTAGTATCTTAAAGTTTAAAACTTGAAATTCATTACTTCACAACTTCAAGATCTTAACTTTAAGATAAATCAGAACTTAGTATCTTAAAGTTTAAAACTTGAAATTCATAACTTCACAACTTCAAGATCTTAACTTTAAGATAAATCAAAAAGTTTTTAGCTTAAAGTTTAAAACTTGAAATTCATAACTTCACAACTTCAAGATCTTAACTTTAAGATAAATCAGAAAGTTTTTAGCTTAAAGTTTAAAACTTGCAATTCATAACTTCACAACTTCAAGATCTTAACTTTAAGATAAATCAGAACTTAGTATCTTAAAGTTTAAAACTTGAAATTCATAACTTCACAACTTCAAGATCTTAACTTTAAGATAAATCAGAAAGTTTTTAGCTTAAAGTTTAAAACTTGCAATTCATAACTTCACAACTTCAAGATCTTAACTTTAAGATAAATCAGAAAGTTTTTAGCTTAAAGTTTAAAACTTGAAATTCATAACTTCACAACTTCAAGATCTTAACTTTAAGATAAATCAGAACTTAGTATCTTAAAGTTTAAAACTTGAAATTCATAACTTCACAACTTCAAGATCTTAACTTTAAGATAAATCAGAAAGTTTTTAGCTTAAAGTTTAAAACTTGCAATTCATAACTTCACAACTTCAAGATCTTAACTTTAAGATAAATCAGAAAGTTTTTAGCTTAAAGTTTAAAACTTGAAATTCATAACTTCACAACTTCAAGATCTTAACTTTAAGATAAATCAGAAAGTTTTTAGCTTAAAGTTTAAAACTTGAAATTCATAACTTCACAACTTCAAGATCTTAACTTTAAGATAAATCAGAAAGTTTTTAGCTTAAAGTTTAAAACTTGCAATTCATAACTTCACAACTTCAAGATCTTAACTTTAAGATAAATCAGAAAGTTTTTAGCTTAAAGTTTAAAACTTGAAATTCATAACTTCACAACTTCAAGATCTTAACTTTAAGATAAATCAGAAAGTTTTTAGCTTAAAGTTTAAAACTTGAAATTCATAACTTCACAACTTCAAGATCTTAACTTTAAGATAAATCAGAAAGTTTTTAGCTTAAAGTTTAAAACTTGTAATTCATAACTTCACAACTTCAAGATCTTAACTTTAAGATAAATCAGAACTTAGTATCTTAAAGTTTAAAACTTGAAATTCATAACTTCACAACTTCAAGATCTTAACTTTAAGATAAATCAGAAAGTTTTTAGCTTAAAGTTTAAAACTTGAAATTCATAACTTCACAACTTCAAGATCTTAACTTTAAGATAAATCAGAACTTAGTATCTTAAAGTTTAAAACTTGAAATTCATAACTTCACAACTTCAAGATCTTAACTTTAAGATAAATCAGAACTTAGTATCTTAAAGTTTACAACTTGAAATTCATAACTTCACAACTTCAAGATCTTAACTTTAAGATAAATCAGAAAGTTTTTAGCTTAAAGTTTAAAACTTGAAATTCATAACTTCACAACTTCAAGATCTTAACTTTAAGATAAATCAGAAAGTTTTTAGCTTAAAGTTTAAAACTTGAAATTCATAACTTCACAACTTCAAGATCTTAACTTTAAGATAAATCAGAAAGTTTTTAGCTTAAAGTTTAAAACTTGCAATTCATAACTTCACAACTTCAAGATCTTAACTTTAAGATAAATCAGAACTTAGTATCTTAAAGTTTAAAACTTGAAATTCATAACTTCACAACTTCAAGATCTTAACTTTAAGATAAATCAGAAAGTTTTTAGCTTAAAGTTTAAAACTTGAAATTCATAACTTCACAACTTAAAGATCTTAACTTTAAGATAAATCAGAACTTAGTATCTTAAAGTTTAAAACTTGAAATTCATAACTTCACAACTTCAAGATCTTAACTTTAAGATAAATCAGAAAGTTTTTAGCTTAAAGTTTAAAACTTGAAATTCATAACTTCACAACTTCAAGATCTTAACTTTAAGATAAATCAGAACTTAGTATCTTAAAGTTTAAAACTTGAAATTCATAACTTCACAACTTCAAGATCTTAACTTTAAGATAAATCAGAAAGTTTTTAGCTTAAAGTTTAAAACTTGAAATTCATAACTTCACAACTTCAAGATCTTAACTTTAAGATAAATCAGAAAGTTTTTAGCTTAAAGTTTAAAACTTGCAATTCATAACTTCACAACTTCAAGATCTTAACTTTAAGATAAATCAGAACTTAGTATCTTAAAGTTTAAAACTTGAAATTCATAACTTCACAACTTCAAGATCTTAACTTTAAGATAAATCAGAAAGTTTTTAGCTTAAAGTTTAAAACTTGCAATTCATAACTTCACAACTTCAAGATCTTAACTTTAAGATAAATCAGAAAGTTTTTTGCTTAAAGTTTAAAACTTGAAATTCATAACTTCACAACTTCAAGATCTTAACTTTAAGATAAATCAGAAAGTTTTTAGCTTAAAGTTTAAAACTTGCAATTCATAACTTCACAACTTCAAGATCTTAACTTTAAGATAAATCAGAACTTAGTATCTTAAAGTTTAAAACTTGAAATTCATAACTTCACAACTTCAAGATCTTAACTTTAAGATAAATCAGAAAGTTTTTAGCTTAAAGTTTAAAACTTGCAATTCATAACTTCACAACTTCAAGATCTTAACTTTAAGATAAATCAGAACTTAGTATCTTAAAGTTTAAAACTTGAAATTCATAACTTCACAACTTCAAGATCTTAACTTTAAGATAAATCAGAAAGTTTTTAGCTTAAAGTTTAAAACTTGAAATTCATAACTTCACAACTTCAAGATCTTAACTTTAAGATAAATCAGAACTTAGTATCTTAAAGTTTAAAACTTGAAATTCATAACTTCACAACTTCAAGATCTTAACTTTAAGATAAATCAGAAAGTTTTTAGCTTAAAGTTTAAAACTTGCAATTCATAACTTCACAACTTCAAGATCTTAACTTTAAGATAAATCAGAAAGTTTTTAGCTTAAAGTTTAAAACTTGAAATTCATAACTTCACAACTTCAAGATCTTAACTTTAAGATAAATCAGAACTTAGTATCTTAAAGTTTAAAACTTGAAATTCATAACTTCACAACTTCAAGATCTTAACTTTAAGATAAATCAGAAAGTTTTTAGCTTAAAGTTTAAAACTTGCAATTCATAACTTCACAACTTCAAGATCTTAACTTTAAGATAAATCAGAACTTAGTATCTTAAAGTTTAAAACTTGAAATTCATAACTTCACAACTTCAAGATCTTAACTTTAAGATAAATCAGAAAGTTTTTAGCTTAAAGTTTAAAACTTGCAATTCATAACTTCACAACTTCAAGATCTTAACTTTAAGATAAATCAGAACTTAGTATCTTAAAGTTTAAAACTTGAAATTCATAACTTCACAACTTCAAGATCTTAACTTTAAGATAAATCAGAAAGTTTTTAGCTTAAAGTTTAAAACTTGCAATTTATAACTTCACAACTTCAAGATCTTAACTTTAAGATAAATCAGAAAGTTTTTAGCTTAAAGTTTAAAACTTGCAATTCATAACTTCACAACTTCAAGATCTTAACTTTAAGATAAATCAGAAAGTTTTTAGCTTAAAGTTTAAAACTTGAAATTCATAACTTCACAACTTCAAGATCTTAACTTTAAGATAAATCAGAACTTAGTATCTTAAAGTTTAAAACTTGAAATTCATAACTTCACAACTTCAAGATCTTAACTTTAAGATAAATCAGAAAGTTTTTAGCTTAAAGTTTAAAACTTGCAATTCATAACTTCACAACTTCAAGATCTTAACTTTAAGATAAATCAGAACTTAGTATCTTAAAGTTTAAAACTTGAAATTCATAACTTCACAACTTCAAGATCTTAACTTTAAGATAAATCAGAAAGTTTTTAGCTTAAAGTTTAAAACTTGCAATTCATAACTTCACAACTTCAAGATCTTAACTTTAAGATAAATCAGAAAGTTTTTAGCTTAAAGGTTAAAACTTGAAATTCATAACTTCACAACTTCAAGATCTTAACTTTAAGATAAATCAGAAAGTTTTTAGCTTAAAGTTTAAAACTTGAAATTCATAACTTCACAACTTCAAGATCTTAACTTTAAGATAAATCAGAACTTAGTATCTTAAAGTTTAAAACTTGAAATTCATAACTTCACAACTTCAAGATCTTAACTTTAAGATAAATCAGAAAGTTTTTAGCTTAAAGTTTAAAACTTGAAATTCATAACTTCACAACTTAAAGATCTTAACTTTAAGATAAATCAGAACTTAGTATCTTAAAGTTTAAAACTTGAAATTCATAACTTCACAACTTCAAGATCTTAACTTTAAGATAAATCAGAAAGTTTTTAGCTTAAAGTTTAAAACTTGAAATTCATAACTTCACAACTTCAAGATCTTAACTTTAAGATAAATCAGAACTTAGTATCTTAAAGTTTAAAACTTGAAATTCATAACTTCACAACTTCAAGATCTTAACTTTAAGATAAATCAGAACTTAGTATCTTAAAGTTTAAAACTTGAAATTCATAACTTCACAACTTCAAGATCTTAACTTTAAGATAAATCAGAAAGTTTTTAGCTTAAAGTTTAAAACTTGAAATTCATAACTTCACAACTTCAAGATCTTAACTTTAAGATAAATCAGAAAGTTTTTAGCTTAAAGTTTAAAACTTGCAATTCATAACTTCACAACTTCAAGATCTTAACTTTAAGATAAATCAGAACTTAGTATCTTAAAGTTTAAAACTTGAAATTCATAACTTCACAACTTCAAGATCTTAACTTTAAGATAAATCAGAAAGTTTTTAGCTTAAAGTTTAAAACTTGAAATTCATAACTTCACAACTTCAAGATCTTAACTTTAAGATAAATCAGAAAGTTTTTAGCTTAAAGTTTAAAACTTGCAATTCATAACTTCACAACTTCAAGATCTTAACTTTAAGATAAATCAGAACTTAGTATCTTAAAGTTTAAAACTTGCAATTCATAACTTCACAACTTCAAGATCTTAACTTTAAGATAAATCAGAACTTAGTATCTTAAAGTTTAAAACTTGAAATTCATAACTTCACAACTTCAAGATCTTAACTTTAAGATAAATCAGAAAGTTTTTAGCTTAAAGTTTAAAACTTGAAATTCATAACTTCACAACTTCAAGATCTTAACTTTAAGATAAATCAGAACTTAGTATCTTAAAGTTTAAAACTTGAAATTCATAACTTCACAACTTCAAGATCTTAACTTTAAGATAAATCAGAACTTAGTATCTTAAAGTTTAAAACTTGAAATTCATAACTTCACAACTTCAAGATCTTAACTTTAAGATAAATCAGAACTTAGTATCTTAAAGTTTAAAACTTGAAATTCATAACTTCACAACTTCAAGATCTTAACTTTAAGATAAATCAGAACTTAGTATCTTAAAGTTTAAAACTTGAAATTCATAACTTCACAACTTCAAGATCTTAACTTTAAGATAAATCAGAAAGTTTTTAGCTTAAAGTTTAAAACTTGAAATTCATAACTTCACAACTTCAAGATCTTAACTTTAAGATAAATCAGAACTTAGTATCTTAAAGTTTAAAACTTGAAATTCATAACTTCACAACTTCAAGATCTTAACTTTAAGATAAATCAGAACTTAGTATCTTAAAGTTTAAAACTTGAAATTCATAACTTCACAACTTCAAGATCTTAACTTTAAGATAAATCAGAACTTAGTATCTTAAAGTTTAAAACTTGAAATTCATAACTTCACAACTTCAAGATCTTAACTTTAAGATAAATCAGAAAGTTTTTAGCTTAAAGTTTAAAACTTGAAATTCATAACTTCACAACTTCAAGATCTTAACTTTAAGATAAATCAGAAAGTTTTTAGCTTAAAGTTTAAAACTTGCAATTCATAACTTCACAATTTCAAGATCTTAACTTTAAGATAAATCAGAACTTAGTATCTTAAAGTTTAAAACTTGAAATTCATAACTTCACAACTTCAAGATCTTAACTTTAAGATAAATCAGAAAGTTTTTAGCTTAAAGTTTAAAACTTGAAATTCATAACTTCACAACTTCAAGATCTTAACTTTAAGATAAATCAGAAAGTTTTTAGCTTAAAGTTTAAAACTTGAAATTCATAACTTCACAACTTCAAGATCTTAACTTTAAGATAAATCAGAAAGTTTTTAGCTTAAAGTTTAAAACTTGAAATTCATAACTTCACAACTTCAAGATCTTAACTTTAAGATAAATCAGAACTTAGTATCTTAAAGTTTAAAACTTGAAATTCATAACTTCACAACTTCAAGATCTTAACTTTAAGATAAATCAGAAAGTTTTTAGCTTAAAGTTTAAAACTTGAAATTCATAACTTCACAACTTAAAGATCTTAACTTTAAGATAAATCAGAACTTAGTATCTTAAAGTTTAAAACTTGAAATTCATAACTTCACAACTTCAAGATCTTAACTTTAAGATAAATCAGAAAGTTTTTAGCTTAAAGTTTAAAACTTGAAATTCATAACTTCACAACTTCAAGATCTTAACTTTAAGATAAATCAGAACTTAGTATCTTAAAGTTTAAAACTTGAAATTCATAACTTCACAACTTCAAGATCTTAACTTTAAGATAAATCAGAACTTAGTATCTTAAAGTTTAAAACTTGAAATTCATAACTTCACAACTTCAAGATCTTAACTTTAAGATAAATCAGAAAGTTTTTAGCTTAAAGTTTAAAACTTGCAATTCATAACTTCACAACTTCAAGATCTTAACTTTAAGATAAATCAGAAAGTTTTTAGCTTAAAGTTTAAAACTTGAAATTCATAACTTCACAACTTCAAGATCTTAACTTTAAGATAAATCAGAACTTAGTATCTTAAAGTTTAAAACTTGAAATTCATAACTTCACAACTTCAAGATCTTAACTTTAAGATAAATCAGAACTTAGTATCTTAAAGTTTAAAACTTGAAATTCATAACTTCACAACTTCAAGATCTTAACTTTAAGATAAATCAGAAAGTTTTTAGCTTAAAGTTTAAAACTTGCAATTCATAACTTCACAACTTCAAGATCTTAACTTTAAGATAAATCAGAACTTAGTATCTTAAAGTTTAAAACTTGAAATTCATAACTTCACAACTTCAAGATCTTAACTTTAAGATAAATCAGAACTTAGTATCTTAAAGTTTAAAACTTGAAATTCATAACTTCACAACTTCTAGATCTTAACTTTAAGATAAATCAGAAAGTTTTTAGCTTAAAGTTTAAAACTTGAAATTCATAACTTCACAACTTCAAGATCTTAACTTTAAGATAAATCAGAAAGTTTTTAGCTTAAAGTTTAAAACTTGCAATTCATAACTTCACAACTTCAAGATCTTAACTTTAAGATAAATCAGAAAGTTTTTAGCTTAAAGTTTAAAACTTGAAATTCATAACTTCACAACTTCAAGATCTTAACTTTAAGATAAATCAGAAAGTTTTTAGCTTAAAGTTTAAAACTTGAAATTCATAACTTCACAACTTCAAGATCTTAACTTTAAGATAAATCAGAAAGTTTTTAGCTTAAAGTTTAAAACTTGCAATTCATAACTTCACAACTTCAAGATCTTAACTTTAAGATAAATCAGAACTTAGTATCTTAAAGTTTAAAACTTGAAATTCATAACTTCACAACTTCAAGATCTTAACTTTAAGATAAATCAGAAAGTTTTTAGCTTAAAGTTTAAAACTTGAAATTCATAACTTCACAACTTAAAGATCTTAACTTTAAGATAAATCAGAACTTAGTATCTTAAAGTTTAAAACTTGAAATTCATAACTTCACAACTTCAAGATCTTAACTTTAAGATAAATCAGAAAGTTTTTAGCTTAAAGTTTAAAACTTGAAATTCATAACTTCACAACTTCAAGATCTTAACTTTAAGATAAATCAGAACTTAGTATCTTAAAGTTTAAAACTTGAAATTCATAACTTCACAACTTCAAGATCTTAACTTTAAGATAAATCAGAACTTAGTATCTTAAAGTTTAAAACTTGAAATTCATAACTTCACAACTTCAAGATCTTAACTTTAAGATAAATCAGAACTTAGTATCTTAAAGTTTAAAACTTGAAATTCATAACTTCACAACTTCAAGATCTTAACTTTAAGATAAATCAGAACTTAGTATCTTAAAGTTTAAAACTTGAAATTCATAACTTCACAACTTCAAGATCTTAACTTTAAGATAAATCAGAACTTAGTATCTTAAAGTTTAAAACTTGAAATTCATAACTTCACAACTTCAAGATCTTAACTTTAAGATAAATCAGAAAGTTTTTAGCTTAAAGTTTAAAACTTGAAATTCATAACTTCACAACTTCAAGATCTTAACTTTAAGATAAATCAGAACTTAGTATCTTAAAGTTTAAAACTTGAAATTCATAACTTCACAACTTCAAGATCTTAACTTTAAGATAAATCAGAACTTAGTATCTTAAAGTTTAAAACTTGAAATTCATAACTTCACAACTTCAAGATCTTAACTTTAAGATAAATCAGAAAGTTTTTAGCTTAAAGTTTAAAACTTGCAATTCATAACTTCACAACTTCAAGATCTTAACTTTAAGATAAATCAGAAAGTTTTTAGCTTAAAGTTTAAAACTTGCAATTCATAACTTCACAACTTCAAGATCTTAACTTTAAGATAAATCAGAACTTAGTATCTTAAAGTTTAAAACTTGCAATTCATAACTTCACAACTTCAAGATCTTAACTTTAAGATAAATCAGAACTTAGTATCTTAAAGTTTAAAACTTGAAATTCATAACTTCACAACTTCAAGATCTTAACTTTAAGATAAATCAGAAAGTTTTTAGCTTAAAGTTTAAAACTTGCAATTCATAACTTCACAACTTCAAGATCTTAACTTTAAGATAAATCAGAACTTAGTATCTTAAAGTTTAAAACTTGAAATTCATAACTTCACAACTTCAAGATCTTAACTTTAAGATAAATCAGAAAGTTTTTAGCTTAAAGTTTAAAACTTGAAATTCATAACTTCACAACTTCAAGATCTTAACTTTAAGATAAATCAGAACTTAGTATCTTAAAGTTTAAAACTTGAAATTCATAACTTCACAACTTCAAGATCTTAACTTTAAGATAAATCAGAACTTAGTATCTTAAAGTTTAAAACTTGAAATTCATAACTTCACAACTTCAAGATCTTAACTTTAAGATAAATCAGAACTTAGTATCTTAAAGTTTAAAACTTGAAATTCATAACTTCACAACTTCAAGATCTTAACTTTAAGATAAATCAGAACTTAGTATCTTAAAGTTTAAAACTTGAAATTCATAACTTCACAACTTCAAGATCTTAACTTTAAGATAAATCAGAACTTAGTATCTTAAAGTTTAAAACTTGAAATTCATAACTTCACAACTTCAAGATCTTAACTTTAAGATAAATCAGAAAGTTTTTAGCTTAAAGTTTAAAACTTGAAATTCATAACTTCACAACTTCAAGATCTTAACTTTAAGATAAATCAGAACTTAGTATCTTAAAGTTTAAAACTTGAAATTCATAACTTCACAACTTCAAGATCTTAACTTTAAGATAAATCAGAACTTAGTATCTTAAAGTTTAAAACTTGAAATTCATAACTTCACAACTTCAAGATCTTAACTTTAAGATAAATCAGAAAGTTTTTAGCTTAAAGTTTAAAACTTGAAATTCATAACTTCACAACTTCAAGATCTTAACTTTAAGATAAATCAGAAAGTTTTTAGCTTAAAGTTTAAAACTTGAAATTCATAACTTCACAACTTCAAGATCTTAACTTTAAGATAAATCAGAACTTAGTATCTTAAAGTTTAAAACTTGAAATTCATAACTTCACAACTTCAAGATCTTAACTTTAAGATAAATCAGAAAGTTTTTAGCTTAAAGTTTAAAACTTGCAATTCATAACTTCACAACTTCAAGATCTTAACTTTAAGATAAATCAGAAAGTTTTTAGCTTAAAGTTTAAAACTTGCAATTCATAACTTCACAACTTCAAGATCTTAACTTTAAGATAAATCAGAACTTAGTATCTTAAAGTTTAAAACTTGAAATTCATAACTTCACAACTTCAAGATCTTAACTTTAAGATAAATCAGAAAGTTTTTAGCTTAAAGTTTAAAACTTGCAATTCATAACTTCACAACTTCAAGATCTTAACTTTAAGATAAATCAGAAAGTTTTTAGCTTAAAGTTTAAAACTTGAAATTCATAACTTCACAACTTCAAGATCTTAACTTTAAGATAAATCAGAAAGTTTTTAGCTTAAAGTTTAAAACTTGCAATTCATAACTTCACAACTTCAAGATCTTAACTTTAAGATAAATCAGAAAGTTTTTAGCTTAAAGTTTAAAACTTGAAATTCATATCTTCACAACTTCAAGATCTTAACTTTAAGATAAATCAGAAAGTTTTTAGCTTAAAGTTTAAAACTTGAAATTCATAACTTCACAACTTCAAGATCTTAACTTTAAGATAAATCAGAAAGTTTTTAGCTTAAAGTTTAAAACTTGCAATTCATAACTTCACAACTTCAAGATCTTAACTTTAAGATAAATCAGAAAGTTTTTAGCTTAAAGTTTAAAACTTGAAATTCATAACTTCACAACTTCAAGATCTTAACTTTAAGATAAATCAGAAAGTTTTTAGCTTAAAGTTTAAAACTTGAAATTCATAACTTCACAACTTCAAGATCTTAACTTTAAGATAAATCAGAAAGTTTTTAGCTTAAAGTTTAAAACTTGCAATTCATAACTTCACAACTTCAAGATCTTAACTTTAAGATAAATCAGAAAGTTTTTAGCTTAAAGTTTAAAACTTGAAATTCATAACTTCACAACTTCAAGATCTTAACTTTAAGATAAATCAGAAAGTTTTTAGCTTAAAGTTTAAAACTTGCAATTCATAACTTCTCAACTTCAAGATCTTAACTTTAAGATAAATCAGAACTTAGTATCTTAAAGTTTAAAACTTGAAATTCATAACTTCACAACTTCAAGATCTTAACTTTAAGATAAATCAGAACTTAGTATCTTAAAGTTTAAAACTTGAAATTCATAACTTCACAACTTCAAGATCTTAACTTTAAGATAAATCAGAAAGTTTTTAGCTTAAAGTTTAAAACTTGCAATTCATAACTTCACAACTTCAAGATCTTAACTTTAAGATAAATCAGAACTTAGTATCTTAAAGTTTAAAACTTGAAATTCATAACTTCACAACTTCAAGATCTTAACTTTAAGATAAATCAGAAAGTTTTTAGCTTAAAGTTTAAAACTTGAAATTCATAACTTCACAACTTCAAGATCTTAACTTTAAGATAAATCAGAAAGTTTTTAGCTTAAAGTTTAAAACTTGAAATTCATAACTTCACAACTTCAAGATCTTAACTTTAAGATAAATCAGAAAGTTTTTAGCTTAAAGTTTAAAACTTGCAATTCATAACTTCACAACTTCAAGATCTTAACTTTAAGATAAATCAGAAAGTTTTTAGCTTAAAGTTTAAAACTTGAAATTCATAACTTCACAACTTCAAGATCTTAACTTTAAGATAAATCAGAAAGTTTTTAGCTTAAAGTTTAAAACTTGAAATTCATAACTTCACAACTTCAAGATCTTAACTTTAAGATAAATCAGAAAGTTTTTAGCTTAAAGTTTAAAACTTGCAATTCATAACTTCACAACTTCAAGATCTTAACTTTAAGATAAATCAGAAAGTTTTTAGCTTAAAATTTAAAACTTGCAATTCATAACTTCACAACTTCAAGATCTTAACTTTAAGATAAATCAGAAAGTTTTTAGCTTAAAGTTTAAAACTTGAAATTCATAACTTCACAACTTAAAGATCTTAACTTTAAGATAAATCAGAACTTAGTATCTTAAAGTTTAAAACTTGAAATTCATAACTTCACAACTTCAAGATCTTAACTTTAAGATAAATCAGAAAGTTTTTAGCTTAAAGTTTAAAACTTGAAATTCATAACTTCACAACTTCAAGATCTTAACTTTAAGATAAATCAGAACTTAGTATCTTAAAGTTTAAAACTTGAAATTCATAACTTCACAACTTCAAGATCTTAACTTTAAGATAAATCAGAACTTAGTATCTTAAAGTTTAAAACTTGAAATTCATAACTTCACAACTTCAAGATCTTAACTTTAAGATAAATCAGAACTTAGTATCTTAAAGTTTAAAACTTGAAATTCATAACTTCACAACTTCAAGATCTTAACTTTAAGATAAATCAGAACTTAGTATCTTAAAGTTTAAAACTTGAAATTCATAACTTCACAACTTCAAGATCTTAACTTTAAGATAAATCAGAACTTAGTATCTTAAAGTTTAAAACTTGAAATTCATAACTTCACAACTTCAAGATCTTAACTTTAAGATAAATCAGAAAGTTTTTAGCTTAAAGTTTAAAACTTGAAATTCATAACTTCACAACTTCAAGATCTTAACTTTAAGATAAATCAGAACTTAGTATCTTAAAGTTTAAAACTTGAAATTCATAACTTCACAACTTCAAGATCTTAACTTTAAGATAAATCAGAACTTAGTATCTTAAAGTTTAAAACTTGAAATTCATAACTTCACAACTTCAAGATCTTAACTTTAAGATAAATCAGAAAGTTTTTAGCTTAAAGTTTAAAACTTGCAATTCATAACTTCACAACTTCAAGATCTTAACTTTAAGATAAATCAGAAAGTTTTTAGCTTAAAGTTTAAAACTTGCAATTCATAACTTCACAACTTCAAGATCTTAACTTTAAGATAAATCAGAACTTAGTATCTTAAAGTTTAAAACTTGCAATTCATAACTTCACAACTTCAAGATCTTAACTTTAAGATAAATCAGAACTTAGTATCTTAAAGTTTAAAACTTGAAATTCATAACTTCACAACTTCAAGATCTTAACTTTAAGATAAATCAGAACTTAGTATCTTAAAGTTTAAAACTTGAAATTCATAACTTCACAACTTCAAGATCTTAACTTTAAGATAAATCAGAAAGTTTTTAGCTTAAAGTTTAAAACTTGAAATTCATAACTTCACAACTTCAAGATCTTAACTTTAAGATAAATCAGAACTTAGTATCTTAAAGTTTAAAACTTGAAATTCATAACTTCACAACTTCAAGATCTTAACTTTAAGATAAATCAGAACTTAGTATCTTAAAGTTTAAAACTTGAAATTCATAACTTCACAACTTCAAGATCTTAACTTTAAGATAAATCAGAAAGTTTTTAGCTTAAAGTTTAAAACTTGCAATTCATAACTTCACAACTTCAAGATCATAACTTTAAGATAAATCAGAAAGTTTTTAGCTTAAAGTTTAAAACTTGCAATTCATAACTTCACAACTTCAAGATCTTAACTTTAAGATAAATCAGAACTTAGTATCTTAAAGTTTAAAACTTGCAATTCATAACTTCACAACTTCAAGATCTTAACTTTAAGATAAATCAGAACTTAGTATCTTAAAGTTTAAAACTTGAAATTCATAACTTCACAACTTCAAGATCTTAACTTTAAGATAAATCAGAACTTAGTATCTTAAAGTTTAAAACTTGAAATTCATAACTTCACAACTTCAAGATCTTAACTTTAAGATAAATCAGAAAGTTTTTAGCTTAAAGTTTAAAACTTGCAATTCATAACTTCACAACTTCAAGATCTTAACTTTAAGATAAATCAGAACTTAGTATCTTAAAGTTTAAAACTTGAAATTCATAACTTCACAACTTCAAGATCTTAACTTTAAGATAAATCAGAAAGTTTTTAGCTTAAAGTTTAAAACTTGAAATTCATAACTTCACAACTTCAAGATCTTAACTTTAAGATAAATCAGAACTTAGTATCTTAAAGTTTAAAACTTGAAATTCATAACTTCACAACTTCAAGATCTTAACTTTAAGATAAATCAGAAAGTTTTTAGCTTAAAGTTTAAAACTTGCAATTCATAACTTCACAACTTCAAGATCTTAACTTTAAGATAAATCAGAAAGTTTTTAGCTTAAAGTTTAAAACTTGCAATTCATAACTTCACAACTTCAAGATCTTAACTTTAAGATAAATCAGAACTTAGTATCTTAAAGTTTAAAACTTGAAATTCATAACTTCACAACTTCAAGATCTTAACTTTAAGATAAATCAGAAAGTTTTTAGCTTAAAGTTTAAAACTTGCAATTCATAACTTCACAACTTCAAGATCTTAACTTTAAGATAAATCAGAACTTAGTATCTTAAAGTTTAAAACTTGAAATTCATAACTTCACAACTTCAAGATCTTAACTTTAAGATAAATCAGAAAGTTTTTAGCTTAAAGTTTAAAACTTGAAATTCATAACTTCACAACTTCAAGATCTTAACTTTAAGATAAATCAGAAAGTTTTTAGCTTAAAGTTTAAAACTTGCAATTCATAACTTCACAACTTCAAGATCTTAACTTTAAGATAAATCAGAAAGTTTTTAGCTTAAAGTTTAAAACTTGAAATTCATAACTTCACAACTTCAAGATCTTAACTTTAAGATAAATCAGAAAGTTTTTAGCTTAAAGTTTAAAACTTGCAATTCATAACTTCACAACTTCAAGATCTTAACTTTAAGATAAATCAGAACTTAGTATCTTAAAGTTTAAAACTTGAAATTCATAACTTCACAACTTCAAGATCTTAACTTTAAGATAAATCAGAACTTAGTATCTTAAAGTTTAAAACTTGAAATTCATAACTTCACAACTTCAAGATCTTAACTTTAAGATAAATCAGAACTTAGTATCTTAAAGTTTAAAACTTGAAATTCATAACTTCACAACTTCAAGATCTTAACTTTAAGATAAATCAGAAAGTTTTTAGCTTAAAGTTTAAAACTTGAAATCCATAACTTCACAACTTCAAGATCTTAACTTTAAGATAAATCAGAACTTAATATCTTAAAGTTTAAAACTTGCAATTCATAACTTCACAACTTCAAGATCTTAACTTTAAGATAAATCAGAAAGTTTTTAGCTTAAAGTTTAAAACTTGAAATTCATAACTTCACAACTTCAAGATCTTAACTTTAAGATAAATCAGAAAGTTTTTAGCTTAAAGTTTAAAACTTGAAATTCATATCTTCACAACTTCAAGATCTTAACTTTAAGATAAATCAGAAAGTTTTTAGCTTAAAGTTTAAAACTTGAAATTCATAACTTCACAACTTCAAGATCTTAACTTTAAGATAAATCAGAAAGTTTTTAGCTTAAAGTTTAAAACTTGCAATTCATAACTTCACAACTTCAAGATCTTAACTTTAAGATAAATCAGAAAGTTTTTAGCTTAAAGTTTAAAACTTGAAATTCATAACTTCACAACTTCAAGATCTTAACTTTAAGATAAATCAGAAAGTTTTTAGCTTAAAGTTTAAAACTTGAAATTCATAACTTCACAACTTCAAGATCTTAACTTTAAGATAAATCAGAAAGTTTTTAGCTTAAAGTTTAAAACTTGCAATTCATAACTTCACAACTTCAAGATCTTAACTTTAAGATAAATCAGAAAGTTTTTAGCTTAAAGTTTAAAACTTGAAATTCATAACTTCACAACTTCAAGATCTTAACTTTAAGATAAATCAGAAAGTTTTTAGCTTAAAGTTTAAAACTTGCAATTCATAACTTCTCAACTTCAAGATCTTAACTTTAAGATAAATCAGAACTTAGTATCTTAAAGTTTAAAACTTGAAATTCATAACTTCACAACTTCAAGATCTTAACTTTAAGATAAATCAGAACTTAGTATCTTAAAGTTTAAAACTTGAAATTCATAACTTCACAACTTCAAGATCTTAACTTTAAGATAAATCAGAAAGTTTTTAGCTTAAAGTTTAAAACTTGCAATTCATAACTTCACAACTTCAAGATCTTAACTTTAAGATAAATCAGAACTTAGTATCTTAAAGTTTAAAACTTGAAATTCATAACTTCACAACTTCAAGATCTTAACTTTAAGATAAATCAGAAAGTTTTTAGCTTAAAGTTTAAAACTTGAAATTCATAACTTCACAACTTCAAGATCTTAACTTTAAGATAAATCAGAAAGTTTTTAGCTTAAAGTTTAAAACTTGAAATTCATAACTTCACAACTTCAAGATCTTAACTTTAAGATAAATCAGAAAGTTTTTAGCTTAAAGTTTAAAACTTGCAATTCATAACTTCACAACTTCAAGATCTTAACTTTAAGATAAATCAGAAAGTTTTTAGCTTAAAGTTTAAAACTTGAAATTCATAACTTCACAACTTCAAGATCTTAACTTTAAGATAAATCAGAAAGTTTTTAGCTTAAAGTTTAAAACTTGAAATTCATAACTTCACAACTTCAAGATCTTAACTTTAAGATAAATCAGAAAGTTTTTAGCTTAAAGTTTAAAACTTGCAATTCATAACTTCACAACTTCAAGATCTTAACTTTAAGATAAATCAGAAAGTTTTTAGCTTAAAATTTAAAACTTGCAATTCATAACTTCACAACTTCAAGATCTTAACTTTAAGATAAATCAGAAAGTTTTTAGCTTAAAGTTTAAAACTTGAAATTCATAACTTCACAACTTAAAGATCTTAACTTTAAGATAAATCAGAACTTAGTATCTTAAAGTTTAAAACTTGAAATTCATAACTTCACAACTTCAAGATCTTAACTTTAAGATAAATCAGAAAGTTTTTAGCTTAAAGTTTAAAACTTGAAATTCATAACTTCACAACTTCAAGATCTTAACTTTAAGATAAATCAGAACTTAGTATCTTAAAGTTTAAAACTTGAAATTCATAACTTCACAACTTCAAGATCTTAACTTTAAGATAAATCAGAACTTAGTATCTTAAAGTTTAAAACTTGAAATTCATAACTTCACAACTTCAAGATCTTAACTTTAAGATAAATCAGAACTTAGTATCTTAAAGTTTAAAACTTGAAATTCATAACTTCACAACTTCAAGATCTTAACTTTAAGATAAATCAGAACTTAGTATCTTAAAGTTTAAAACTTGAAATTCATAACTTCACAACTTCAAGATCTTAACTTTAAGATAAATCAGAACTTAGTATCTTAAAGTTTAAAACTTGAAATTCATAACTTCACAACTTCAAGATCTTAACTTTAAGATAAATCAGAAAGTTTTTAGCTTAAAGTTTAAAACTTGAAATTCATAACTTCACAACTTCAAGATCTTAACTTTAAGATAAATCAGAACTTAGTATCTTAAAGTTTAAAACTTGAAATTCATAACTTCACAACTTCAAGATCTTAACTTTAAGATAAATCAGAACTTAGTATCTTAAAGTTTAAAACTTGAAATTCATAACTTCACAACTTCAAGATCTTAACTTTAAGATAAATCAGAAAGTTTTTAGCTTAAAGTTTAAAACTTGCAATTCATAACTTCACAACTTCAAGATCTTAACTTTAAGATAAATCAGAAAGTTTTTAGCTTAAAGTTTAAAACTTGCAATTCATAACTTCACAACTTCAAGATCTTAACTTTAAGATAAATCAGAACTTAGTATCTTAAAGTTTAAAACTTGCAATTCATAACTTCACAACTTCAAGATCTTAACTTTAAGATAAATCAGAACTTAGTATCTTAAAGTTTAAAACTTGAAATTCATAACTTCACAACTTCAAGATCTTAACTTTAAGATAAATCAGAACTTAGTATCTTAAAGTTTAAAACTTGAAATTCATAACTTCACAACTTCAAGATCTTAACTTTAAGATAAATCAGAAAGTTTTTAGCTTAAAGTTTAAAACTTGAAATTCATAACTTCACAACTTCAAGATCTTAACTTTAAGATAAATCAGAACTTAGTATCTTAAAGTTTAAAACTTGAAATTCATAACTTCACAACTTCAAGATCTTAACTTTAAGATAAATCAGAACTTAGTATCTTAAAGTTTAAAACTTGAAATTCATAACTTCACAACTTCAAGATCTTAACTTTAAGATAAATCAGAAAGTTTTTAGCTTAAAGTTTAAAACTTGCAATTCATAACTTCACAACTTCAAGATCATAACTTTAAGATAAATCAGAAAGTTTTTAGCTTAAAGTTTAAAACTTGCAATTCATAACTTCACAACTTCAAGATCTTAACTTTAAGATAAATCAGAACTTAGTATCTTAAAGTTTAAAACTTGCAATTCATAACTTCACAACTTCAAGATCTTAACTTTAAGATAAATCAGAACTTAGTATCTTAAAGTTTAAAACTTGAAATTCATAACTTCACAACTTCAAGATCTTAACTTTAAGATAAATCAGAACTTAGTATCTTAAAGTTTAAAACTTGAAATTCATAACTTCACAACTTCAAGATCTTAACTTTAAGATAAATCAGAAAGTTTTTAGCTTAAAGTTTAAAACTTGCAATTCATAACTTCACAACTTCAAGATCTTAACTTTAAGATAAATCAGAACTTAGTATCTTAAAGTTTAAAACTTGAAATTCATAACTTCACAACTTCAAGATCTTAACTTTAAGATAAATCAGAAAGTTTTTAGCTTAAAGTTTAAAACTTGAAATTCATAACTTCACAACTTCAAGATCTTAACTTTAAGATAAATCAGAAAGTTTTTAGCTTAAAGTTTAAAACTTGAAATTCATAACTTCACAACTTCAAGATCTTAACTTTAAGATAAATCAGAACTTAGTATCTTAAAGTTTAAAACTTGCAATTCATAACTTCACAACTTCAAGATCTTAACTTTAAGATAAATCAGAAAGTTTTTAGCTTAAAGTTTAAAACTTGAAATTCATAACTTCACAACTTCAAGATCTTAACTTTAAGATAAATCAGAAAGTTTTTAGCTTAAAGTTTAAAACTTGAAATTCATAACTTCACAACTTCAAGATCTTAACTTTAAGATAAATCAGAAAGTTTTTAGCTTAAAGTTTAAAACTTGAAATTCATAACTTCACAACTTCAAGATCTTAACTTTAAGATAAATCAGAACTTAGTATCTTAAAGTTTAAAACTTGAAATTCATAACTTCACAACTTCAAGATCTTAACTTTAAGATAAATCAGAACTTAGTATCTTAAAGTTTAAAACTTGAAATTCATAACTTCACAACTTCAAGATCTTAACTTTAAGATAAATCAGAAAGTTTTTAGCTTAAAGTTTAAAACTTGAAATTCATAACTTCACAACTTCAAGATCTTAACTTTAAGATAAATCAGAAAGTTTTTAGCTTAAAGTTTAAAACTTGCAATTCATAACTTCACAACTTCAAGATCTTAACTTTAAGATAAATCAGAACTTAGTATCTTAAAGTTTAAAACTTGAAATTCATAACTTCACAACTTCAAGATCTTAACTTTAAGATAAATCAGAAAGTTTTTAGCTTAAAGTTTAAAACTTGAAATTCATAACTTCACAACTTCAAGATCTTAACTTTAAGATAAATCAGAAAGTTTTTAGCTTAAAGTTTAAAACTTGCAATTCATAACTTCACAACTTCAAGATCTTAACTTTAAGATAAATCAGAAAGTTTTTAGCTTAAAGTTTAAAACTTGAAATTCATAACTTCACAACTTCAAGATCTTAACTTTAAGATAAATCAGAAAGTTTTTAGCTTAAAGTTTAAAACTTGCAATTCATAACTTCACAACTTCAAGATCTTAACTTTAAGATAAATCAGAACTTAGTATCTTAAAGTTTAAAACTTGAAATTCATAACTTCACAACTTCAAGATCTTAACTTTAAGATAAATCAGAACTTAGTATCTTAAAGTTTAAAACTTGAAATTCATAACTTCACAACTTCAAGATCTTAACTTTAAGATAAATCAGAACTTAGTATCTTAAAGTTTAAAACTTGAAATTCATAACTTCACAACTTCAAGATCTTAACTTTAAGATAAATCAGAAAGTTTTTAGCTTAAAGTTTAAAACTTGAAATCCATAACTTCACAACTTCAAGATCTTAACTTTAAGATAAATCAGAACTTAATATCTTAAAGTTTAAAACTTGCAATTCATAACTTCACAACTTCAAGATCTTAACTTTAAGATAAATCAGAAAGTTTTTAGCTTAAAGTTTAAAACTTGAAATTCATAACTTCACAACTTCAAGATCTTAACTTTAAGATAAATCAGAAAGTTTTTAGCTTAAAGTTTAAAACTTGAAATTCATAACTTCACAACTTCAAGATCTTAACTTTAAGATAAATCAGAACTTAGTATCTTAAAGTTTAAAACTTGAAATTCATAACTTCACAACTTCAAGATCTTAACTTTAAGATAAATCAGAACTTAGTATCTTAAAGTTTAAAACTTGAAATTCATAACTTCACAACTTCAAGATCTTAACTTTAAGATAAATCAGAAAGTTTTTAGCTTAAAGTTTAAAACTTGAAATTCATAACTTCACAACTTCAAGATCTTAACTTTAAGATAAATCAGAAAGTTTTTAGCTTAAAGTTTAAAACTTGCAATTCATAACTTCACAACTTCAAGATCTTAACTTTAAGATAAATCAGAACTTAGTATCTTAAAGTTTAAAACTTGAAATTCATAACTTCACAACTTCAAGATCTTAACTTTAAGATAAATCAGAAAGTTTTTAGCTTAAAGTTTAAAACTTGAAATTCATAACTTCACAACTTCAAGATCTTAACTTTAAGATAAATCAGAAAGTTTTTAGCTTAAAGTTTAAAACTTGCAATTCATAACTTCACAACTTCAAGATCTTAACTTTAAGATAAATCAGAAAGTTTTTAGCTTAAAGTTTAAAACTTGAAATTCATAACTTCACAACTTCAAGATCTTAACTTTAAGATAAATCAGAAAGTTTTTAGCTTAAAGTTTAAAACTTGCAATTCATAACTTCACAACTTCAAGATCTTAACTTTAAGATAAATCAGAACTTAGTATCTTAAAGTTTAAAACTTGAAATTCATAACTTCACAACTTCAAGATCTTAACTTTAAGATAAATCAGAACTTAGTATCTTAAAGTTTAAAACTTGAAATTCATAACTTCACAACTTCAAGATCTTAACTTTAAGATAAATCAGAACTTAGTATCTTAAAGTTTAAAACTTGAAATTCATAACTTCACAACTTCAAGATCTTAACTTTAAGATAAATCAGAAAGTTTTTAGCTTAAAGTTTAAAACTTGAAATTCATAACTTCACAACTTCAAGATCTTAACTTTAAGATAAATCAGAACTTAGTATCTTAAAGTTTAAAACTTGCAATTCATAACTTCACAACTTCAAGATCTTAACTTTAAGATAAATCAGAAAGTTTTTAGCTTAAAGTTTAAAACTAGAAATTCATAACTTCACAACTTCAAGATCTTAACTTTAAGATAAATCAGAAAGTTTTTAGCTTAAAGTTTAAAACTTGAAATTCATAACTTCACAACTTCAAGATCTTAACTTTAAGATAAATCAGAAAGTTTTTAGCTTAAAGTTTAAAACTTGAAATTCATAACTTCACAACTTCAAGATCTTAACTTTAAGATAAATCAGAAAGTTTTTAGCTTAAAGTTTAAAACTTGCAATTCATAACTTCACAACTTCAAGATCTTAACTTTAAGATAAATCAGAAAGTTTTTAGCTTAAAGTTTAAAACTTGCAATTCATAACTTCACAACTTCAAGATCTTAACTTTAAGATAAATCAGAAAGTTTTTAGCTTAAAGTTTAAAACTTGCAATTCATAACTTCACAACTTCAAGATCTTAACTTTAAGATAAATCAGAAAGTTTTTAGCTTAAAGTTTAAAACTTGAAATTCATAACTTCACAACTTCAAGATCTTAACTTTAAGATAAATCAGAACTTAGTATCTTAAAGTTTAAAACTTGAAATTCATAACTTCACAACTTCAAGATCTTAACTTTAAGATAAATCAGAACTTAGTATCTTAAAGTTTAAAACTTGAAATTCATAACTTCACAACTTCAAGATCTTAACTTTAAGATAAATCAGAAAGTTTTTAGCTTAAAGTTTAAAACTTGAAATTCATAACTTCACAACTTCAAGATCTTAACTTTAAGATAAATCAGAAAGTTTTTAGCTTAAAGTTTAAAACTTGCAATTCATAACTTCACAACTTCAAGATCTTAACTTTAAGATAAATCAGAACTTAGTATCTTAAAGTTTAAAACTTGAAATTCATAACTTCACAACTTCAAGATCTTAACTTTAAGATAAATCAGAAAGTTTTTAGCTTAAAGTTTAAAACTTGAAATTCATAACTTCACAACTTCAAGATCTTAACTTTAAGATAAATCAGAAAGTTTTTAGCTTAAAGTTTAAAACTTGCAATTCATAACTTCACAACTTCAAGATCTTAACTTTAAGATAAATCAGAAAGTTTTTAGCTTAAAGTTTAAAACTTGAAATTCATAACTTCACAACTTCAAGATCTTAACTTTAAGATAAATCAGAAAGTTTTTCGCTTAAAGTTTAAAACTTGCAATTCATAACTTCACAACTTCAAGATCTTAACTTTAAGATAAATCAGAACTTAGTATCTTAAAGTTTAAAACTTGAAATTCATAACTTCACAACTTCAAGATCTTAACTTTAAGATAAATCAGAACTTAGTATCTTAAAGTTTAAAACTTGAAATTCATAACTTCACAACTTCAAGATCTTAACTTTAAGATAAATCAGAAAGTTTTTAGCTTAAAGTTTAAAACTTGCAATTCATAACTTCACAACTTCAAGATCTTAACTTTAAGATAAATCAGAAAGTTTTTAGCTTAAAGTTTAAAACTTGCAATTCATAACTTCACAACTTCAAGATCTTAACTTTAAGATAAATCAGAAAGTTTTTAGCTTAAAGTTTAAAACTTGAAATTCATAACTTCACAACTTCAAGATCTTAACTTTAAGATAAATCAGAACTTAGTATCTTAAAGTTTAAAACTTGAAATTCATAACTTCACAACTTCAAGATCTTAACTTTAAGATAAATCAGAAAGTTTTTAGCTTAAAGTTTAAAACTTGAAATTCATAACTTCACAACTTCAAGATCTTAACTTTAAGATAAATCAGAACTTAGTATCTTAAAGTTTAAAACTTGAAATTCATAACTTCACAACTTCAAGATCTTAACTTTAAGATAAATCAGAACTTAGTATCTTAAAGTTTAAAACTTGAAATTCATAACTTCACAACTTCAAGATCTTAACTTTAAGATAAATCAGAAAATTTTTAGCTTAAAGTTTAAAACTTGCAATTCATAACTTCACAACTTCAAGATCTTAACTTTAAGATAAATCAGAAAGTTTTTAGCTTAAAGTTTAAAACTTGCAATTCATAACTTCACAACTTCAAGATCTTAACTTTAAGATAAATCAGAACTTAGTATCTTAAAGTTTAAAACTTGCAATTTATAACTTCACAACTTCAAGATCTTAACTTTAAGATAAATCAGAACTTAGTATCTTAAAGTTTAAAACTTGCAATTCATAACTTCACAACTTCAAGATCTTAACTTTAAGATAAATCAGAACTTAGTATCTTAAAGTTTAAAACTTGAAATTCATAACTTCACAACTTCAAGATCTTAACTTTAAGATAAATCAGAACTTAGTATCTTATAGTTTAAAACTTGAAATTCATAACTTCACAACTTCAAGATCTTAACTTTAAGATAAATCAGAAAGTTTTTAGCTTAAAGTTTAAAACTTGCAATTCATAACTTCACAACTTCAAGATCTTAACTTTAAGATAAATCAGAAAGTTTTTAGCTTAAAGTTTAAAACTTGCAATTCATAACTTCACAACTTCAAGATCTTAACTTTAAGATAAATCAGAAAGTTTTTAGCTTAAAGTTTAAAACTTGAAATTCATAACTTCACAACTTCAAGATCTTAACTTTAAGATAAATCAGAACTTAGTATCTTAAAGTTTAAAACTTGAAATTCATAACTTCACAACTTCAAGATCTTAACTTTAAGATAAATCAGAACTTAGTATCTTAAAGTTTAAAACTTGAAATTCATAACTTCACAACTTCAAGATCTTAACTTTAAGATAAATCAGAAAGTTTTTAGCTTAAAGTTTAAAACTTGAAATTCATAACTTCACAACTTCAAGATCTTAACTTTAAGATAAATCAGAAAGTTTTTAGCTTAAAGTTTAAAACTTGCAATTCATAACTTCACAACTTCAAGATCTTAACTTTAAGATAAATCAGAACTTAGTATCTTAAAGTTTAAAACTTGAAATTCATAACTTCACAACTTCAAGATCTTAACTTTAAGATAAATCAGAAAGTTTTTAGCTTAAAGTTTAAAACTTGAAATTCATAACTTCACAACTTCAAGATCTTAACTTTAAGATAAATCAGAAAGTTTTTAGCTTAAAGTTTAAAACTTGAAATTCATAACTTCACAACTTCAAGATCTTAACTTTAAGATAAATCAGAAAGTTTTTAGCTTAAAGTTTAAAACTTGCAATTCATAACTTCACAACTTCAAGATCTTAACTTTAAGATAAATCAGAACTTAGTATCTTAAAGTTTAAAACTTGAAATTCATAACTTCACAACTTCAAGATCTTAACTTTAAGATAAATCAGAAAGTTTTTAGCTTAAAGTTTAAAACTTGAAATTCATAACTTCACAACTTCAAGATCTTAACTTTAAGATAAATCAGAAAGTTTTTAGCTTAAAGTTTAAAACTTGCAATTCATAACTTCACAACTTCAAGATCTTAACTTTAAGATAAATCAGAAAGTTTTTAGCTTAAAGTTTAAAACTTGAAATTCATAACTTCACAACTTCAAGATCTTAACTTTAAGATAAATCAGAAAGTTTTTCGCTTAAAGTTTAAAACTTGCAATTCATAACTTCACAACTTCAAGATTTTAACTTTAAGATAAATCAGAACTTAGTATCTTAAAGTTTAAAACTTGAAATTCATAACTTCACAACTTCAAGATCTTAACTTTAAGATAAATCAGAACTTAGTATCTTAAAGTTTAAAACTTGAAATTCATAACTTCACAACTTCAAGATCTTAACTTTAAGATAAATCAGAAAGTTTTTAGCTTAAAGTTTAAAACTTGCAATTCATAACTTCACAACTTCAAGATCTTAACTTTAAGATAAATCAGAAAGTTTTTAGCTTAAAGTTTAAAACTTGCAATTCATAACTTCACAACTTCAAGATCTTAACTTTAAGATAAATCAGAAAGTTTTTAGCTTAAAGTTTAAAACTTGAAATTCATAACTTCACAACTTCAAGATCTTAACTTTAAGATAAATCAGAACTTAGTATCTTAAAGTTTAAAACTTGAAATTCATAACTTCACAACTTCAAGATCTTAACTTTAAGATAAATCAGAAAGTTTTTAGCTTAAAGTTTAAAACTTGAAATTCATAACTTCACAACTTCAAGATCTTAACTTTAAGATAAATCAGAACTTAGTATCTTAAAGTTTAAAACTTGAAATTCATAACTTCACAACTTCAAGATCTTAACTTTAAGATAAATCAGAACTTAGTATCTTAAAGTTTAAAACTTGAAATTCATAACTTCACAACTTCAAGATCTTAACTTTAAGATAAATCAGAAAGTTTTTAGCTTAAAGTTTAAAACTTGCAATTCATAACTTCACAACTTCAAGATCTTAACTTTAAGATAAATCAGAAAGTTTTTAGCTTAAAGTTTAAAACTTGCAATTCATAACTTCACAACTTCAAGATCTTAACTTTAAGATAAATCAGAACTTAGTATCTTAAAGTTTAAAACTTGCAATTCATAACTTCACAACTTCAAGATCTTAACTTTAAGATAAATCAGAACTTAGTATCTTAAAGTTTAAAACTTGCAATTCATAACTTCACAACTTCAAGATCTTAACTTTAAGATAAATCAGAACTTAGTATCTTAAAGTTTAAAACTTGAAATTCATAACTTCACAACTTCAAGATCTTAACTTTAAGATAAATCAGAACTTAGTATCTTAAAGTTTAAAACTTGAAATTCATAACTTCACAACTTCAAGATCTTAACTTTAAGATAAATCAGAAAGTTTTTAGCTTAAAGTTTAAAACTTGCAATTCATAACTTCACAACTTCAAGATCTTAACTTTAAGATAAATCAGAAAGTTTTTAGCTTAAAGTTTAAAACTTGCAATTCATAACTTCACAACTTCAAGATCTTAACTTTAAGATAAATCAGAAAGTTTTTAGCTTAAAGTTTAAAACTTGAAATTCATAACTTCACAACTTCAAGATCTTAACTTTAAGATAAATCAGAACTTAGTATCTTAAAGTTTAAAACTTGAAATTCATAACTTCACAACTTCAAGATCTTAACTTTAAGATAAATCAGAACTTAGTATCTTAAAGTTTAAAACTTGAAATTCATAACTTCACAACTTCAAGATCTTAACTTTAAGATAAATCAGAAAGTTTTTAGCTTAAAGTTTAAAACTTGAAATTCATAACTTCACAACTTCAAGATCTTAACTTTAAGATAAATCAGAAAGTTTTTAGCTTAAAGTTTAAAACTTGCAATTCATAACTTCACAACTTCAAGATCTTAACTTTAAGATAAATCAGAACTTAGTATCTTAAAGTTTAAAACTTGAAATTCATAACTTCACAACTTCAAGATCTTAACTTTAAGATAAATCAGAAAGTTTTTAGCTTAAAGTTTAAAACTTGAAATTCATAACTTCACAACTTCAAGATCTTAACTTTAAGATAAATCAGAAAGTTTTTAGCTTAAAGTTTAAAACTTGCAATTCATAACTTCACAACTTCAAGATCTTAACTTTAAGATAAATCAGAAAGTTTTTAGCTTAAAGTTTAAAACTTGAAATTCATAACTTCACAACTTCAAGATCTTAACTTTAAGATAAATCAGAAAGTTTTTAGCTTAAAGTTTAAAACTTGCAATTCATAACTTCACAACTTCAAGATCTTAACTTTAAGATAAATCAGAACTTAGTATCTTAAAGTTTAAAACTTGAAATTCATAACTTCACAACTTCAAGATCTTAACTTTAAGATAAATCAGAACTTAGTATCTTAAAGTTTAAAACTTGAAATTCATAACTTCACAACTTCAAGATCTTAACTTTAAGATAAATCAGAAAGTTTTTAGCTTAAAGTTTAAAACTTGCAATTCATAACTTCACAACTTCAAGATCTTAACTTTAAGATAAATCAGAAAGTTTTTAGCTTAAAGTTTAAAACTTGCAATTCATAACTTCACAACTTCAAGATCTTAACTTTAAGATAAATCAGAAAGTTTTTAGCTTAAAGTTTAAAACTTGAAATTCATAACTTCACAACTTCAAGATCTTAACTTTAAGATAAATCAGAACTTAGTATCTTAAAGTTTAAAACTTGAAATTCATAACTTCACAACTTCAAGATCTTAACTTTAAGATAAATCAGAAAGTTTTTAGCTTAAAGTTTAAAACTTGCAATTCATAACTTCACAACTTCAAGATCTTAACTTTAAGATAAATCAGAAAGTTTTTAGCTTAAAGTTTAAAACTTGCAATTCATAACTTCACAACTTCAAGATCTTAACTTTAAGATAAATCAGAACTTAGTATCTTAAAGTTTAAAACTTGCAATTCATAACTTCACAACTTCAAGATCTTAACTTTAAGATAAATCAGAACTTAGTATCTTAAAGTTTAAAACTTGCAATTCATAACTTCACAACTTCAAGATCTTAACTTTAAGATAAATCAGAACTTAGTATCTTAAAGTTTAAAACTTGAAATTCATAACTTCACAACTTCAAGATCTTAACTTTAAGATAAATCAGAACTTAGTATCTTAAAGTTAAAAACTTGAAATTCATAACTTCACAACTTCAAGATCTTAACTTTAAGATAAATCAGAAAGTTTTTAGCTTAAAGTTTAAAACTTGCAATTCATAACTTCACAACTTCAAGATCTTAACTTTAAGATAAATCAGAAAGTTTTTAGCTTAAAGTTTAAAACTTGAAATTCATAACTTCACAACTTCAAGATCTTAACTTTAAGATAAATCAGAACTTAGTATCTTAAAGTTTAAAACTTGAAATTCATAACTTCACAACTTCAAGATCTTAACTTTAAGATAAATCAGAACTTAGTATCTTAAAGTTTAAAACTTGAAATTCATAACTTCACAACTTCAAGATCTTAACTTTAAGATAAATCAGAACTTAGTATCTTAAAGTTTAAAACTTGAAATTCATAACTTCACAACTTCAAGATCTTAACTTTAAGATAAATCAGAAAGTTTTTAGCTTAAAGTTTAAAACTTGAAATTCATAACTTCACAACTTCAAGATCTTAACTTTAAGATAAATCAGAAAGTTTTTAGCTTAAAGTTTAAAACTTGCAATTCATAACTTCACAACTTCAAGATCTTAACTTTAAGATAAATCAGAACTTAGTATCTTAAAGTTTAAAACTTGAAATTCATAACTTCACAACTTCAAGATCTTAACTTTAAGATAAATCAGAAAGTTTTTAGCTTAAAGTTTAAAACTTGCAATTCATAACTTCACAACTTCAAGATCTTAACTTTAAGATAAATCAGAACTTAGTATCTTAAAGTTTAAAACTTGAAATTCATAACTTCACAACTTCAAGATCTTAACTTTAAGATAAATCAGAAAGTTTTTAGCTTAAAGTTTAAAACTTGCAATTCATAACTTCACAACTTCAAGATCTTAACTTTAAGATAAATCAGAAAGTTTTTAGCTTAAAGTTTAAAACTTGAAATTCATAACTTCACAACTTCAAGATCTTAACTTTAAGATAAATCAGAAAGTTTTTAGCTTAAAGTTTAAAACTTGCAATTCATAACTTCACAACTTCAAGATCTTAACTTTAAGATAAATCAGAACTTAGTATCTTAAAGTTTAAAACTTGAAATTCATAACTTCACAACTTCAAGATCTTAACTTTAAGATAAATCAGAAAGTTTTTAGCTTAAAGTTTAAAACTTGCAATTCATAACTTCACAACTTCAAGATCTTAACTTTAAGATAAATCAGAACTTAGTATCTTAAAGTTTAAAACTTGAAATTCATAACTTCACAACTTCAAGATCTTAACTTTAAGATAAATCAGAAAGTTTTTAGCTTAAAGTTTAAAACTTGCAATTCATAACCTCACAACTTCAAGATCTTAACTTTATGATAAATCAGAACTTAGTATCTTAAAGTTTAAAACTTGAAATTCATAACTTCACAACTTCAAGATCTTAACTTTAAGATAAATCAGAAAGTTTTTAGCTTAAAGTTTAAAACTTGAAATTCATAACTTCACAACTTCAAGATCTTAACTTTAAGATAAATCAGAACTTAGTATCTTAAAGTTTAAAACTTGAAATTCATAACTTCACAACTTCAAGATCTTAACTTTAAGATAAATCAGAAAGTTTTTAGCTTAAAGTTTAAAACTTGCAATTCATAACTTCACAACTTCAAGATCTTAACTTTAAGATAAATCAGAAAGTTTTTAGCTTAAAGTTTAAAACTTGAAATTCATAACTTCACAACTTCAAGATCTTAACTTTAAGATAAATCAGAAAGTTTTTAGCTTAAAGTTTAAAACTTGCAATTCATAACTTCACAACTTCAAGATCTTAACTTTAAGATAAATCAGAAAGTTTTTAGCTTAAAGTTTAAAACTTGAAATTCATAACTTCACAACTTCAAGATCTTAACTTTAAGATAAATCAGAAAGTTTTTAGCTTAAAGTTTAAAACTTGCAATTCATAACTTCACAACTTCAAGATCTTAACTTTAAGATAAATCAGAAAGTTTTTAGCTTAAAGTTTAAAACTTGAAATTCATAACTTCACAACTTCAAGATCTTAACTTTAAGATAAATCAGAAAGTTTTTAGCTTAAAGTTTAAAACTTGCAATTCATAACTTCACAACTTCAAGATCTTAACTTTAAGATAAATCAGAAAATTTTTAGCTTAAAGTTTAAAACTTGCAATTCATAACTTCACAACTTCAAGATCTTAACTTTAAGATAAATCAGAACTTAGTATCTTAAAGTTTAAAACTTGAAATTCATAACTTCACAACTTCAAGATCTTAACTTTAAGATAAATCAGAAAGTTTTTAGCTTAAAGTTTAAAACTTGAAATTCATAACTTCACAACTTCAAGATCTTAACTTTAAGATAAATCAGAAAGTTTTTAGCTTAAAGTTTAAAACTTGCAATTCATAACTTCACAACTTCAAGATCTTAACTTTAAGATAAATCAGAACTTAGTATCTTAAAGTTTAAAACTTGAAATTCATAACTTCACAACTTCAAGATCTTAACTTTAAGATAAATCAGAAAGTTTTTAGCTTAAAGTTTAAAACTTGCAATTCATAACTTCACAACTTCAAGATCTTAACTTTAAGATAAATCAGAACTTAGTATCTTAAAGTTTAAAACTTGAAATTCATAACTTCACAACTTCAAGATCTTAACTTTAAGATAAATCAGAAAGTTTTTAGCTTAAAGTTTAAAACTTGCAATTCATAACTTCACAACTTCAAGATCTTAACTTTAAGATAAATCAGAACTTAGTATCTTAAAGTTTAAAACTTGAAATTCATAACTTCACAACTTCAAGATCTTAACTTTAAGATAAATCAGAAAGTTTTTAGCTTAAAGTTTAAAACTTGAAATTCATAACTTCACAACTTCAAGATCTTAACTTTAAGATAAATCAGAACTTAGTATCTTAAAGTTTAAAACTTGAAATTCATAACTTCACAACTTCAAGATCTTAACTTTAAGATAAATCAGAAAGTTTTTAGCTTAAAGTTTAAAACTTGCAATTCATAACTTCACAACTTCAAGATCTTAACTTTAAGATAAATCAGAAAGTTTTTAGCTTAAAGTTTAAAACTTGAAATTCATAACTTCACAACTTCAAGATCTTAACTTTAAGATAAATCAGAACTTAGTATCTTAAAGTTTAAAACTTGAAATTCATAACTTCACAACTTCAAGATCTTAACTTTAAGATAAATCAGAAAGTTTTTAGCTTAAAGTTTAAAACTTGCAATTCATAACTTCACAACTTCAAGATCTTAACTTTAAGATAAATCAGAACTTAGTATCTTAAAGTTTAAAACTTGAAATTCATAACTTCACAACTTCAAGATCTTAACTTTAAGATAAATCAGAAAGTTTTTAGCTTAAAGTTTAAAACTTGCAATTCATAACTTCACAACTTCAAGATCTTAACTTTAAGATAAATCAGAACTTAGTATCTTAAAGTTTAAAACTTGAAATTCATAACTTCACAACTTCAAGATCTTAACTTTAAGATAAATCAGAAAGTTTTTAGCTTAAAGTTTAAAACTTGCAATTTATAACTTCACAACTTCAAGATCTTAACTTTAAGATAAATCAGAAAGTTTTTAGCTTAAAGTTTAAAACTTGCAATTCATAACTTCACAACTTCAAGATCTTAACTTTAAGATAAATCAGAAAGTTTTTAGCTTAAAGTTTAAAACTTGAAATTCATAACTTCACAACTTCAAGATCTTAACTTTAAGATAAATCAGAACTTAGTATCTTAAAGTTTAAAACTTGAAATTCATAACTTCACAACTTCAAGATCTTAACTTTAAGATAAATCAGAAAGTTTTTAGCTTAAAGTTTAAAACTTGCAATTCATAACTTCACAACTTCAAGATCTTAACTTTAAGATAAATCAGAACTTAGTATCTTAAAGTTTAAAACTTGAAATTCATAACTTCACAACTTCAAGATCTTAACTTTAAGATAAATCAGAAAGTTTTTAGCTTAAAGTTTAAAACTTGCAATTCATAACTTCACAACTTCAAGATCTTAACTTTAAGATAAATCAGAAAGTTTTTAGCTTAAAGGTTAAAACTTGAAATTCATAACTTCACAACTTCAAGATCTTAACTTTAAGATAAATCAGAAAGTTTTTAGCTTAAAGTTTAAAACTTGAAATTCATAACTTCACAACTTCAAGATCTTAACTTTAAGATAAATCAGAACTTAGTATCTTAAAGTTTAAAACTTGAAATTCATAACTTCACAACTTCAAGATCTTAACTTTAAGATAAATCAGAAAGTTTTTAGCTTAAAGTTTAAAACTTGAAATTCATAACTTCACAACTTAAAGATCTTAACTTTAAGATAAATCAGAACTTAGTATCTTAAAGTTTCAAACTTGAAATTCATAACTTCACAACTTCAAGATCTTAACTTTAAGATAAATCAGAAAGTTTTTAGCTTAAAGTTTAAAACTTGAAATTCATAACTTCACAACTTCAAGATCTTAACTTTAAGATAAATCAGAACTTAGTATCTTAAAGTTTAAAACTTGAAATTCATAACTTCACAACTTCAAGATCTTAACTTTAAGATAAATCAGAACTTAGTATCTTAAAGTTTAAAACTTGAAATTCATAACTTCACAACTTCAAGATCTTAACTTTAAGATAAATCAGAAAGTTTTTAGCTTAAAGTTTAAAACTTGAAATTCATAACTTCACAACTTCAAGATCTTAACTTTAAGATAAATCAGAAAGTTTTTAGCTTAAAGTTTAAAACTTGCAATTCATAACTTCACAACTTCAAGATCTTAACTTTAAGATAAATCAGAACTTAGTATCTTAAAGTTTAAAACTTGAAATTCATAACTTCACAACTTCAAGATCTTAACTTTAAGATAAATCAGAAAGTTTTTAGCTTAAAGTTTAAAACTTGAAATTCATAACTTCACAACTTCAAGATCTTAACTTTAAGATAAATCAGAAAGTTTTTAGCTTAAAGTTTAAAACTTGCAATTCATAACTTCACAACTTCAAGATCTTAACTTTAAGATAAATCAGAACTTAGTATCTTAAAGTTTAAAACTTGCAATTCATAACTTCACAACTTCAAGATCTTAACTTTAAGATAAATCAGAACTTAGTATCTTAAAGTTTAAAACTTGAAATTCATAACTTCACAACTTCAAGATCTTAACTTTAAGATAAATCAGAAAGTTTTTAGCTTAAAGTTTAAAACTTGAAATTCATAACTTCACAACTTCAAGATCTTAACTTTAAGATAAATCAGAACTTAGTATCTTAAAGTTTAAAACTTGAAATTCATAACTTCACAACTTCAAGATCTTAACTTTAAGATAAATCAGAACTTAGTATCTTAAAGTTTAAAACTTGAAATTCATAACTTCACAACTTCAAGATCTTAACTTTAAGATAAATCAGAACTTAGTATCTTAAAGTTTAAAACTTGAAATTCATAACTTCACAACTTCAAGATCTTAACTTTAAGATAAATCAGAACTTAGTATCTTAAAGTTTAAAACTTGAAATTCATAACTTCACAACTTCAAGATCTTAACTTTAAGATAAATCAGAACTTAGTATCTTAAAGTTTAAAACTTGAAATTCATAACTTCACAACTTCAAGATCTTAACTTTAAGATAAATCAGAAAGTTTTTAGCTTAAAGTTTAAAACTTGAAATTCATAACTTCACAACTTCAAGATCTTAACTTTAAGATAAATCAGAACTTAGTATCTTAAAGTTTAAAACTTGAAATTCATAACTTCACAACTTCAAGATCTTAACTTTAAGATAAATCAGAACTTAGTATCTTAAAGTTTAAAACTTGAAATTCATAACTTCACAACTTCAAGATCTTAACTTTAAGATAAATCAGAAAGTTTTTAGCTTAAAGTTTAAAACTTGAAATTCATAACTTCACAACTTCAAGATCTTAACTTTAAGATAAATCAGAAAGTTTTTAGCTTAAAGTTTAAAACTTGCAATTCATAACTTCACAATTTCAAGATCTTAACTTTAAGATAAATCAGAACTTAGTATCTTAAAGTTTAAAACTTGAAATTCATAACTTCACAACTTCAAGATCTTAACTTTAAGATAAATCAGAAAGTTTTTAGCTTAAAGTTTAAAACTTGAAATTCATAACTTCACAACTTCAAGATCTTAACTTTAAGATAAATCAGAAAGTTTTTAGCTTAAAGTTTAAAACTTGAAATTCATAACTTCACAACTTCAAGATCTTAACTTTAAGATAAATCAGAAAGTTTTTAGCTTAAAGTTTAAAACTTGAAATTCATAACTTCACAACTTCAAGATCTTAACTTTAAGATAAATCAGAACTTAGTATCTTAAAGTTTAAAACTTGAAATTCATAACTTCACAACTTCAAGATCTTAACTTTAAGATAAATCAGAAAGTTTTTAGCTTAAAGTTTAAAACTTGCAATTCATAACTTCACAACTTCAAGATCTTAACTTTAAGATAAATCAGAACTTAGTATCTTAAAGTTTAAAACTTGAAATTCATAACTTCACAACTTCAAGATCTTAACTTTAAGATAAATCAGAAAGTTTTTAGCTTAAAGTTTAAAACTTGAAATTCATAACTTCACAACTTAAAGATCTTAACTTTAAGATAAATCAGAACTTAGTATCTTAAAGTTTAAAACTTGAAATTCATAACTTCACAACTTCAAGATCTTAACTTTAAGATAAATCAGAAAGTTTTTAGCTTAAAGTTTAAAACTTGAAATTCATAACTTCACAACTTCAAGATCTTAACTTTAAGATAAATCAGAACTTAGTATCTTAAAGTTTAAAACTTGAAATTCATAACTTCACAACTTCAAGATCTTAACTTTAAGATAAATCAGAACTTAGTATCTTAAAGTTTAAAACTTGAAATTCATAACTTCACAACTTCAAGATCTTAACTTTAAGATAAATCAGAACTTAGTATCTTAAAGTTTAAAACTTGAAATTCATAACTTCACAACTTCAAGATCTTAACTTTAAGATAAATCAGAACTTAGTATCTTAAAGTTTAAAACTTGAAATTCATAACTTCACAACTTCAAGATCTTAACTTTAAGATAAATCAGAACTTAGTATCTTAAAGTTTAAAACTTGAAATTCATAACTTCACAACTTCAAGATCTTAACTTTAAGATAAATCAGAAAGTTTTTAGCTTAAAGTTTAAAACTTGAAATTCATAACTTCACAACTTCAAGATCTTAACTTTAAGATAAATCAGAACTTAGTATCTTAAAGTTTAAAACTTGAAATTCATAACTTCACAACTTCAAGATCTTAACTTTAAGATAAATCAGAACTTAGTATCTTAAAGTTTAAAACTTGAAATTCATAACTTCACAACTTCAAGATCTTAACTTTAAGATAAATCAGAAAGTTTTTAGCTTAAAGTTTAAAACTTGCAATTCATAACTTCACAACTTCAAGATCTTAACTTTAAGATAAATCAGAACTTAGTATCTTAAAGTTTAAAACTTGAAATTCATAACTTCACAACTTCAAGATCTTAACTTTAAGATAAATCAGAAAGTTTTTAGCTTAAAGTTTAAAACTTGAAATTCATAACTTCACAACTTCAAGATCTTAACTTTAAGATAAATCAGAAAGTTTTTAGCTTAAAGTTTAAAACTTGAAATTCATAACTTCACAACTTCAAGATCTTAACTTTAAGATAAATCAGAACTTAGTATCTTAAAGTTTAAAACTTGAAATTCATAACTTCACAACTTCAAGATCTTAACTTTAAGATAAATCAGAAAGTTTTTAGCTTAAAGTTTAAAACTTGCAATTCATAACTTCACAACTTCAAGATCTTAACTTTAAGATAAATCAGAACTTAGTATCTTAAAGTTTAAAACTTGAAATTCATAACTTCACAACTTCAAGATCTTAACTTTAAGATAAATCAGAAAGTTTTTAGCTTAAAGTTTAAAACTTGCAATTCATAACTTCACAACTTCAAGATCTTAACTTTAAGATAAATCAGAAAGTTTTTAGCTTAAAGTTTAAAACTTGCAATTCATAACTTCACAACTTCAAGATCTTAACTTTAAGATAAATCAGAAAGTTTTTAGCTTAAAGTTTAAAACTTGCAATTCATAACTTCACAACTTCAAGATCTTAACTTTAAGATAAATCATAAAGTTTTTAGCTTAAAGTTTAAAACTTGAAATTCATAACTTCACAACTTCAAGATCTTAACTTTAAGATAAATCAGAACTTAGTATCTTAAAGTTTAAAACTTGAAATTCATAACTTCACAACTTCAAGATCTTAACTTTAAGATAAATCAGAAAGTTTTTAGCTTAAAGTTTAAAACTTGAAATTCATAACTTCACAACTTCAAGATCTTAACTTTAAGATAAATCAGAAAGTTTTTAGCTTAAAGTTTAAAACTTGCAATTCATAACTTCACAACTTCAAGATCTCAACTTTAAGATAAATCAGAACTTAGTATCTTAAAGTTTAAAACTTGAAATTCATAACTTCACAACTTCAAGATCTTAACTTTAAGATAAATCAGAAAGTTTTTAGCTTAAAGTTTAAAACTTGAAATTCATAACTTCACAACTTCAAGATCTTAACTTTAAGATAAATCAGAAAGTTTTTAGCTTAAAGTTTAAAACTTGAAATTCATAACTTCACAACTTCAAGATCTTAACTTTAAGATAAATCAGAACTTAGTATCTTAAAGTTTAAAACTTGAAATTCATAACTTCACAACTTCAAGATCTTAACTTTAAGATAAATCAGAAAGTTTTTAGCTTAAAGTTTAAAACTTGCAATTCATAACTTCACAACTTCAAGATCTTAACTTTAAGATAAATCAGAAAGTTTTTAGCTTAAAGTTTAAAACTTGCAATTCATAACTTCACAACTTCAAGATCTTAACTTTAAGATAAATCAGAACTTAGTATCTTAAAGTTTAAAACTTGAAATTCATAACTTCACAACTTCAAGATCTTAACTTTAAGATAAATCAGAAAGTTTTTAGCTTAAAGTTTAAAACTTGCAATTCATAACTTCACAACTTCAAGATCTTAACTTTAAGATAAATCAGAAAGTTTTTAGCTTAAAGTTTAAAACTTGAAATTCATAACTTCACAACTTCAAGATCTTAACTTTAAGATAAATCAGAAAGTTTTTAGCTTAAAGTTTAAAACTTGCAATTCATAACTTCACAACTTCAAGATCTTAACTTTAAGATAAATCAGAAAGTTTTTAGCTTAAAGTTTAAAACTTGAAATTCATATCTTCACAACTTCAAGATCTTAACTTTAAGATAAATCAGAAAGTTTTTAGCTTAAAGTTTAAAACTTGAAATTCATAACTTCACAACTTCAAGATCTTAACTTTAAGATAAATCAGAAAGTTTTTAGCTTAAAGTTTAAAACCTGCAATTCATAACTTCACAACTTCAAGATCTTAACTTTAAGATAAATCAGAAAGTTTTTAGCTTAAAGTTTAAAACTTGAAATTCATAACTTCACAACTTCAAGATCTTAACTTTAAGATAAATCAGAAAGTTTTTAGCTTAAAGTTTAAAACTTGAAATTCATAACTTCACAACTTCAAGATCTTAACTTTAAGATAAATCAGAAAGTTTTTAGCTTAAAGTTTAAAACTTGCAATTCATAACTTCACAACTTCAAGATCTTAACTTTAAGATAAATCAGAAAGTTTTTAGCTTAAAGTTTAAAACTTGAAATTCATAACTTCACAACTTCAAGATCTTAACTTTAAGATAAATCAGAAAGTTTTTAGCTTAAAGTTTAAAACTTGCAATTCATAACTTCTCAACTTCAAGATCTTAACTTTAAGATAAATCAGAACTTAGTATCTTAAAGTTTAAAACTTGAAATTCATAACTTCACAACTTCAAGATCTTAACTTTAAGATAAATCAGAACTTAGTATCTTAAAGTTTAAAACTTGAAATTCATAACTTCACAACTTCAAGATCTTAACTTTAAGATAAATCAGAAAGTTTTTAGCTTAAAGTTTAAAACTTGCAATTCATAACTTCACAACTTCAAGATCTTAACTTTAAGATAAATCAGAACTTAGTATCTTAAAGTTTAAAACTTGAAATTCATAACTTCACAACTTCAAGATCTTAACTTTAAGATAAATCAGAAAGTTTTTAGCTTAAAGTTTAAAACTTGAAATTCATAACTTCACAACTTCAAGATCTTAACTTTAAGATAAATCAGAAAGTTTTTAGCTTAAAGTTTAAAACTTGAAATTCATAACTTCACAACTTCAAGATCTTAACTTTAAGATAAATCAGAAAGTTTTTAGCTTAAAGTTTAAAACTTGCAATTCATAACTTCACAACTTCAAGATCTTAACTTTAAGATAAATCAGAAAGTTTTTAGCTTAAAGTTTAAAACTTGAAATTCATAACTTCACAACTTCAAGATCTTAACTTTAAGATAAATCAGAAAGTTTTTAGCTTAAAGTTTAAAACTTGAAATTCATAACTTCACAACTTCAAGATCTTAACTTTAAGATAAATCAGAAAGTTTTTAGCTTAAAGTTTAAAACTTGCAATTCATAACTTCACAACTTCAAGATCTTAACTTTAAGATAAATCAGAAAGTTTTTAGCTTAAAATTTAAAACTTGCAATTCATAACTTCACAACTTCAAGATCTTAACTTTAAGATAAATCAGAAAGTTTTTAGCTTAAAGTTTAAAACTTGAAATTCATAACTTCACAACTTAAAGATCTTAACTTTAAGATAAATCAGAACTTAGTATCTTAAAGTTTAAAACTTGAAATTCATAACTTCACAACTTCAAGATCTTAACTTTAAGATAAATCAGAAAGTTTTTAGCTTAAAGTTTAAAACTTGAAATTCATAACTTCACAACTTCAAGATCTTAACTTTAAGATAAATCAGAACTTAGTATCTTAAAGTTTAAAACTTGAAATTCATAACTTCACAACTTCAAGATCTTAACTTTAAGATAAATCAGAACTTAGTATCTTAAAGTTTAAAACTTGAAATTCATAACTTCACAACTTCAAGATCTTAACTTTAAGATAAATCAGAACTTAGTATCTTAAAGTTTAAAACTTGAAATTCATAACTTCACAACTTCAAGATCTTAACTTTAAGATAAATCAGAACTTAGTATCTTAAAGTTTAAAACTTGAAATTCATAACTTCACAACTTCAAGATCTTAACTTTAAGATAAATCAGAACTTAGTATCTTAAAGTTTAAAACTTGAAATTCATAACTTCACAACTTCAAGATCTTAACTTTAAGATAAATCAGAAAGTTTTTAGCTTAAAGTTTAAAACTTGAAATTCATAACTTCACAACTTCAAGATCTTAACTTTAAGATAAATCAGAACTTAGTATCTTAAAGTTTAAAACTTGAAATTCATAACTTCACAACTTCAAGATCTTAACTTTAAGATAAATCAGAACTTAGTATCTTAAAGTTTAAAACTTGAAATTCATAACTTCACAACTTCAAGATCTTAACTTTAAGATAAATCAGAAAGTTTTTAGCTTAAAGTTTAAAACTTGCAATTCATAACTTCACAACTTCAAGATCTTAACTTTAAGATAAATCAGAAAGTTTTTAGCTTAAAGTTTAAAACTTGCAATTCATAACTTCACAACTTCAAGATCTTAACTTTAAGATAAATCAGAACTTAGTATCTTAAAGTTTAAAACTTGCAATTCATAACTTCACAACTTCAAGATCTTAACTTTAAGATAAATCAGAACTTAGTATCTTAAAGTTTAAAACTTGAAATTCATAACTTCACAACTTCAAGATCTTAACTTTAAGATAAATCAGAACTTAGTATCTTAAAGTTTAAAACTTGAAATTCATAACTTCACAACTTCAAGATCTTAACTTTAAGATAAATCAGAAAGTTTTTAGCTTAAAGTTTAAAACTTGAAATTCATAACTTCACAACTTCAAGATCTTAACTTTAAGATAAATCAGAACTTAGTATCTTAAAGTTTAAAACTTGAAATTCATAACTTCACAACTTCAAGATCTTAACTTTAAGATAAATCAGAACTTAGTATCTTAAAGTTTAAAACTTGAAATTCATAACTTCACAACTTCAAGATCTTAACTTTAAGATAAATCAGAAAGTTTTTAGCTTAAAGTTTAAAACTTGCAATTCATAACTTCACAACTTCAAGATCATAACTTTAAGATAAATCAGAAAGTTTTTAGCTTAAAGTTTAAAACTTGCAATTCATAACTTCACAACTTCAAGATCTTAACTTTAAGATAAATCAGAACTTAGTATCTTAAAGTTTAAAACTTGCAATTCATAACTTCACAACTTCAAGATCTTAACTTTAAGATAAATCAGAACTTAGTATCTTAAAGTTTAAAACTTGAAATTCATAACTTCACAACTTCAAGATCTTAACTTTAAGATAAATCAGAACTTAGTATCTTAAAGTTTAAAACTTGAAATTCATAACTTCACAACTTCAAGATCTTAACTTTAAGATAAATCAGAAAGTTTTTAGCTTAAAGTTTAAAACTTGCAATTCATAACTTCACAACTTCAAGATCTTAACTTTAAGATAAATCAGAACTTAGTATCTTAAAGTTTAAAACTTGAAATTCATAACTTCACAACTTCAAGATCTTAACTTTAAGATAAATCAGAAAGTTTTTAGCTTAAAGTTTAAAACTTGAAATTCATAACTTCACAACTTCAAGATCTTAACTTTAAGATAAATCAGAAAGTTTTTAGCTTAAAGTTTAAAACTTGAAATTCATAACTTCACAACTTCAAGATCTTAACTTTAAGATAAATCAGAACTTAGTATCTTAAAGTTTAAAACTTGCAATTCATAACTTCACAACTTCAAGATCTTAACTTTAAGATAAATCAGAAAGTTTTTAGCTTAAAGTTTAAAACTTGAAATTCATAACTTCACAACTTCAAGATCTTAACTTTAAGATAAATCAGAAAGTTTTTAGCTTAAAGTTTAAAACTTGAAATTCATAACTTCACAACTTCAAGATCTTAACTTTAAGATAAATCAGAAAGTTTTTAGCTTAAAGTTTAAAACTTGAAATTCATAACTTCACAACTTCAAGATCTTAACTTTAAGATAAATCAGAACTTAGTATCTTAAAGTTTAAAACTTGAAATTCATAACTTCACAACTTCAAGATCTTAACTTTAAGATAAATCAGAACTTAGTATCTTAAAGTTTAAAACTTGAAATTCATAACTTCACAACTTCAAGATCTTAACTTTAAGATAAATCAGAAAGTTTTTAGCTTAAAGTTTAAAACTTGAAATTCATAACTTCACAACTTCAAGATCTTAACTTTAAGATAAATCAGAAAGTTTTTAGCTTAAAGTTTAAAACTTGCAATTCATAACTTCACAACTTCAAGATCTTAACTTTAAGATAAATCAGAACTTAGTATCTTAAAGTTTAAAACTTGAAATTCATAACTTCACAACTTCAAGATCTTAACTTTAAGATAAATCAGAAAGTTTTTAGCTTAAAGTTTAAAACTTGAAATTCATAACTTCACAACTTCAAGATCTTAACTTTAAGATAAATCAGAAAGTTTTTAGCTTAAAGTTTAAAACTTGCAATTCATAACTTCACAACTTCAAGATCTTAACTTTAAGATAAATCAGAAAGTTTTTAGCTTAAAGTTTAAAACTTGAAATTCATAACTTCACAACTTCAAGATCTTAACTTTAAGATAAATCAGAAAGTTTTTAGCTTAAAGTTTAAAACTTGCAATTCATAACTTCACAACTTCAAGATCTTAACTTTAAGATAAATCAGAACTTAGTATCTTAAAGTTTAAAACTTGAAATTCATAACTTCACAACTTCAAGATCTTAACTTTAAGATAAATCAGAACTTAGTATCTTAAAGTTTAAAACTTGAAATTCATAACTTCACAACTTCAAGATCTTAACTTTAAGATAAATCAGAACTTAGTATCTTAAAGTTTAAAACTTGAAATTCATAACTTCACAACTTCAAGATCTTAACTTTAAGATAAATCAGAAAGTTTTTAGCTTAAAGTTTAAAACTTGAAATTCATAACTTCACAACTTCAAGATCTTAACTTTAAGATAAATCAGAACTTAGTATCTTAAAGTTTAAAACTTGCAATTCATAACTTCACAACTTCAAGATCTTAACTTTAAGATAAATCAGAAAGTTTTTAGCATAAAGTTTAAAACTTGAAATTCATAACTTCACAACTTCAAGATCTTAACTTTAAGATAAATCAGAAAGTTTTTAGCTTAAAGTTTAAAACTTGAAATTCATAACTTCACAACTTCAAGATCTTAACTTTAAGATAAATCAGAACTTAGTATCTTAAAGTTTAAAACTTGAAATTCATAACTTCACAACTTCAAGATCTTAACTTTAAGATAAATCAGAACTTAGTATCTTAAAGTTTAAAACTTGAAATTCATAACTTCACAACTTCAAGATCTTAACTTTAAGATAAATCAGAAAGTTTTTAGCTTAAAGTTTAAAACTTGAAATTCATAACTTCACAACTTCAAGATCTTAACTTTAAGATAAATCAGAAAGTTTTTAGCTTAAAGTTTAAAACTTGCAATTCATAACTTCACAACTTCAAGATCTTAACTTTAAGATAAATCAGAACTTAGTATCTTAAAGTTTAAAACTTGAAATTCATAACTTCACAACTTCAAGATCTTAACTTTAAGATAAATCAGAAAGTTTTTAGCTTAAAGTTTAAAACTTGAAATTCATAACTTCACAACTTCAAGATCTTAACTTTAAGATAAATCAGAAAGTTTTTAGCTTAAAGTTTAAAACTTGCAATTCATAACTTCACAACTTCAAGATCTTAACTTTAAGATAAATCAGAAAGTTTTTAGCTTAAAGTTTAAAACTTGAAATTCATAACTTCACAACTTCAAGATCTTAACTTTAAGATAAATCAGAAAGTTTTTAGCTTAAAGTTTAAAACTTGCAATTCATAACTTCACAACTTCAAGATCTTAACTTTAAGATAAATCAGAACTTAGTATCTTAAAGTTTAAAACTTGAAATTCATAACTTCACAACTTCAAGATCTTAACTTTAAGATAAATCAGAACTTAGTATCTTAAAGTTTAAAACTTGAAATTCATAACTTCACAACTTCAAGATCTTAACTTTAAGATAAATCAGAACTTAGTATCTTAAAGTTTAAAACTTGAAATTCATAACTTCACAACTTCAAGATCTTAACTTTAAGATAAATCAGAAAGTTTTTAGCTTAAAGTTTAAAACTTGAAATTCATAACTTCACAACTTCAAGATCTTAACTTTAAGATAAATCAGAACTTAGTATCTTAAAGTTTAAAACTTGCAATTCATAACTTCACAACTTCAAGATCTTAACTTTAAGATAAATCAGAAAGTTTTTAGCTTAAAGTTTAAAACTAGAAATTCATAACTTCACAACTTCAAGATCTTAACTTTAAGATAAATCAGAAAGTTTTTAGCTTAAAGTTTAAAACTTGAAATTCATAACTTCACAACTTCAAGATCTTAACTTTAAGATAAATCAGAAAGTTTTTAGCTTAAAGTTTAAAACTTGAAATTCATAACTTCACAACTTCAAGATCTTAACTTTAAGATAAATCAGAAAGTTTTTAGCTTAAAGTTTAAAACTTGCAATTCATAACTTCACAACTTCAAGATCTTAACTTTAAGATAAATCAGAAAGTTTTTAGCTTAAAGTTTAAAACTTGCAATTCATAACTTCACAACTTCAAGATCTTAACTTTAAGATAAATCAGAAAGTTTTTAGCTTAAAGTTTAAAACTTGCAATTCATAACTTCACAACTTCAAGATCTTAACTTTAAGATAAATCAGAAAGTTTTTAGCTTAAAGTTTAAAACTTGAAATTCATAACTTAACAACTTCAAGATCTTAACTTTAAGATAAATCAGAACTTAGTATCTTAAAGTTTAAAACTTGAAATTCATAACTTCACAACTTCAAGATCTTAACTTTAAGATAAATCAGAACTTAGTATCTTAAAGTTTAAAACTTGAAATTCATAACTTCACAACTTCAAGATCTTAACTTTAAGATAAATCAGAAAGTTTTTAGCTTAAAGTTTAAAACTTGAAATTCATAACTTCACAACTTCAAGATCTTAACTTTAAGATAAATCAGAAAGTTTTTAGCTTAAAGTTTAAAACTTGCAATTCATAACTTCACAACTTCAAGATCTTAACTTTAAGATAAATCAGAACTTAGTATCTTAAAGTTTAAAACTTGAAATTCATAACTTCACAACTTCAAGATCTTAACTTTAAGATAAATCAGAAAGTTTTTAGCTTAAAGTTTAAAACTTGAAATTCATAACTTCACAACTTCAAGATCTTAACTTTAAGATAAATCAGAAAGTTTTTAGCTTAAAGTTTAAAACTTGCAATTCATAACTTCACAACTTCAAGATCTTAACTTTAAGATAAATCAGAAAGTTTTTAGCTTAAAGTTTAAAACTTGAAATTCATAACTTCACAACTTCAAGATCTTAACTTTAAGATAAATCAGAAAGTTTTTCGCTTAAAGTTTAAAACTTGCAATTCATAACTTCACAACTTCAAGATCTTAACTTTAAGATAAATCAGAACTTAGTATCTTAAAGTTTAAAACTTGAAATTCATAACTTCACAACTTCAAGATCTTAACTTTAAGATAAATCAGAACTTAGTATCTTAAAGTTTAAAACTTGAAATTCATAACTTCACAACTTCAAGATCTTAACTTTAAGATAAATCAGAAAGTTTTTAGCTTAAAGTTTAAAACTTGCAATTCATAACTTCACAACTTCAAGATCTTAACTTTAAGATAAATCAGAAAGTTTTTAGCTTAAAGTTTAAAACTTGCAATTCATAACTTCACAACTTCAAGATCTTAACTTTAAGATAAATCAGAAAGTTTTTAGCTTAAAGTTTAAAACTTGAAATTCATAACTTCACAACTTCAAGATCTTAACTTTAAGATAAATCAGAACTTAGTATCTTAAAGTTTAAAACTTGAAATTCATAACTTCACAACTTCAAGATCTTAACTTTAAGATAAATCAGAAAGTTATTAGCTTAAAGTTTAAAACTTGAAATTCATAACTTCACAACTTCAAGATCTTAACTTTAAGATAAATCAGAACTTAGTATCTTAAAGTTTAAAACTTGAAATTCATAACTTCACAACTTCAAGATCTTAACTTTAAGATAAATCAGAACTTAGTATCTTAAAGTTTAAAACTTGAAATTCATAACTTCACAACTTCAAGATCTTAACTTTAAGATAAATCAGAAAGTTTTTAGCTTAAAGTTTAAAACTTGCAATTCATAACTTCACAACTTCAAGATCTTAACTTTAAGATAAATCAGAAAGTTTTTAGCTTAAAGTTTAAAACTTGCAATTCATAACTTCACAACTTCAAGATCTTAACTTTAAGATAAATCAGAACTTAGTATCTTAAAGTTTAAAACTTGCAATTTATAACTTCACAACTTCAAGATCTTAACTTTAAGATAAATCAGAACTTAGTATCTTAAAGTTTAAAACTTGAAATTCATAACTTCACAACTTCAAGATCTTAACTTTAAGATAAATCAGAACTTAGTATCTTAAAGTTTAAAACTTGAAATTCATAACTTCACAACTTCAAGATCTTAACTTTAAGATAAATCAGAACTTAGTATCTTATAGTTTAAAACTTGAAATTCATAACTTCACAACTTCAAGATCTTAACTTTAAGATAAATCAGAAAGTTTTTAGCTTAAAGTTTAAAACTTGCAATTCATAACTTCACAACTTCAAGATCTTAACTTTAAGATAAATCAGAAAGTTTTTAGCTTAAAGTTTAAAACTTGCAATTCATAACTTCACAACTTCAAGATCTTAACTTTAAGATAAATCAGAAAGTTTTTAGCTTAAAGTTTAAAACTTGAAATTCATAACTTCACAACTTCAAGATCTTAACTTTAAGATAAATCAGAACTTAGTATCTTAAAGTTTAAAACTTGAAATTCATAACTTCACAACTTCAAGATCTTAACTTTAAGATAAATCAGAACTTAGTATCTTAAAGTTTAAAACTTGAAATTCATAACTTCACAACTTCAAGATCTTAACTTTAAGATAAATCAGAAAGTTTTTAGCTTAAAGTTTAAAACTTGAAATTCATAACTTCACAACTTCAAGATCTTAACTTTAAGATAAATCAGAAAGTTTTTAGCTTAAAGTTTAAAACTTGCAATTCATAACTTCACAACTTCAAGATCTTAACTTTAAGATAAATCAGAACTTAGTATCTTAAAGTTTAAAACTTGAAATTCATAACTTCACAACTTCAAGATCTTAACTTTAAGATAAATCAGAAAGTTTTTAGCTTAAAGTTTAAAACTTGAAATTCATAACTTCACAACTTCAAGATCTTAACTTTAAGATAAATCAGAAAGTTTTTAGCTTAAAGTTTAAAACTTGAAATTCATAACTTCACAACTTCAAGATCTTAACTTTAAGATAAATCAGAAAGTTTTTAGCTTAAAGTTTAAAACTTGCAATTCATAACTTCACAACTTCAAGATCTTAACTTTAAGATAAATCAGAACTTAGTATCTTAAAGTTTAAAACTTGAAATTCATAACTTCACAACTTCAAGATCTTAACTTTAAGATAAATCAGAAAGTTTTTAGCTTAAAGTTTAAAACTTGAAATTCATAACTTCACAACTTCAAGATCTTAACTTTAAGATAAATCAGAAAGTTTTTAGCTTAAAGTTTAAAACTTGCAATTCATAACTTCACAACTTCAAGATCTTAACTTTAAGATAAATCAGAAAGTTTTTAGCTTAAAGTTTAAAACTTGAAATTCATAACTTCACAACTTCAAGATCTTAACTTTAAGATAAATCAGAAAGTTTTTCGCTTAAAGTTTAAAACTTGCAATTCATAACTTCACAACTTCAAGATTTTAACTTTAAGATAAATCAGAACTTAGTATCTTAAAGTTTAAAACTTGAAATTCATAACTTCACAACTTCAAGATCTTAACTTTAAGATAAATCAGAACTTAGTATCTTAAAGTTTAAAACTTGAAATTCATAACTTCACAACTTCAAGATCTTAACTTTAAGATAAATCAGAAAGTTTTTAGCTTAAAGTTTAAAACTTGAAATTCATAACTTCACAACTTCAAGATCTTAACTTTAAGATAAATCAGAAAGTTTTTAGCTTAAAGTTTAAAACTTGAAATTCATAACTTCACAACTTCAAGATCTTAACTTTAAGATAAATCAGAACTTAGTATCTTAAAGTTTAAAACTTGCAATTCATAACTTCACAACTTCAAGATCTTAACTTTAAGATAAATCAGAAAGTTTTTAGCTTAAAGTTTAAAACTTGAAATTCATAACTTCACAACTTCAAGATCTTAACTTTAAGATAAATCAGAAAGTTTTTAGCTTAAAGTTTAAAACTTGAAATTCATAACTTCACAACTTCAAGATCTTAACTTTAAGATAAATCAGAAAGTTTTTAGCTTAAAGTTTAAAACTTGAAATTCATAACTTCACAACTTCAAGATCTTAACTTTAAGATAAATCAGAACTTAGTATCTTAAAGTTTAAAACTTGAAATTCATAACTTCACAACTTCAAGATCTTAACTTTAAGATAAATCAGAACTTAGTATCTTAAAGTTTAAAACTTGAAATTCATAACTTCACAACTTCAAGATCTTAACTTTAAGATAAATCAGAAAGTTTTTAGCTTAAAGTTTAAAACTTGAAATTCATAACTTCACAACTTCAAGATCTTAACTTTAAGATAAATCAGAAAGTTTTTAGCTTAAAGTTTAAAACTTGCAATTCATAACTTCACAACTTCAAGATCTTAACTTTAAGATAAATCAGAACTTAGTATCTTAAAGTTTAAAACTTGAAATTCATAACTTCACAACTTCAAGATCTTAACTTTAAGATAAATCAGAAAGTTTTTAGCTTAAAGTTTAAAACTTGAAATTCATAACTTCACAACTTCAAGATCTTAACTTTAAGATAAATCAGAAAGTTTTTAGCTTAAAGTTTAAAACTTGCAATTCATAACTTCACAACTTCAAGATCTTAACTTTAAGATAAATCAGAAAGTTTTTAGCTTAAAGTTTAAAACTTGAAATTCATAACTTCACAACTTCAAGATCTTAACTTTAAGATAAATCAGAAAGTTTTTAGCTTAAAGTTTAAAACTTGCAATTCATAACTTCACAACTTCAAGATCTTAACTTAAAGATAAATCAGAACTTAGTATCTTAAAGTTTAAAACTTGAAATTCATAACTTCACAACTTCAAGATCTTAACTTTAAGATAAATCAGAACTTAGTATCTTAAAGTTTAAAACTTGAAATTCATAACTTCACAACTTCAAGATCTTAACTTTAAGATAAATCAGAACTTAGTATCTTAAAGTTTAAAACTTGAAATTCATAACTTCACAACTTCAAGATCTTAACTTTAAGATAAATCAGAAAGTTTTTAGCTTAAAGTTTAAAACTTGAAATTCATAACTTCACAACTTCAAGATCTTAACTTTAAGATAAATCAGAACTTAGTATCTTAAAGTTTAAAACTTGCAATTCATAACTTCACAACTTCAAGATCTTAACTTTAAGATAAATCAGAAAGTTTTTAGCTTAAAGTTTAAAACTTGAAATTCATAACTTCACAACTTCAAGATCTTAACTTTAAGATAAATCAGAAAGTTTTTAGCTTAAAGTTTAAAACTTGAAATTCATAACTTCACAACTTCAAGATCTTAACTTTAAGATAAATCAGAACTTAGTATCTTAAAGTTTAAAACTTGAAATTCATAACTTCACAACTTCAAGATCTTAACTTTAAGATAAATCAGAACTTAGTATCTTAAAGTTTAAAACTTGAAATTCATAACTTCACAACTTCAAGATCTTAACTTTAAGATAAATCAGAAAGTTTTTAGCTTAAAGTTTAAAACTTGAAATTCATAACTTCACAACTTCAAGATCTTAACTTTAAGATAAATCAGAAAGTTTTTAGCTTAAAGTTTAAAACTTGCAATTCATAACTTCACAACTTCAAGATCTTAACTTTAAGATAAATCAGAACTTAGTATCTTAAAGTTTAAAACTTGAAATTCATAACTTCACAACTTCAAGATCTTAACTTTAAGATAAATCAGAAAGTTTTTAGCTTAAAGTTTAAAACTTGAAATTCATAACTTCACAACTTCAAGATCTTAACTTTAAGATAAATCAGAAAGTTTTTAGCTTAAAGTTTAAAACTTGCAATTCATAACTTCACAACTTCAAGATCTTAACTTTAAGATAAATCAGAAAGTTTTTAGCTTAAAGTTTAAAACTTGAAATTCATAACTTCACAACTTCAAGATCTTAACTTTAAGATAAATCAGAAAGTTTTTAGCTTAAAGTTTAAAACTTGCAATTCATAACTTCACAACTTCAAGATCTTAACTTTAAGATAAATCAGAACTTAGTATCTTAAAGTTTAAAACTTGAAATTCATAACTTCACAACTTCAAGATCTTAACTTTAAGATAAATCAGAACTTAGTATCTTAAAGTTTAAAACTTGAAATTCATAACTTCACAACTTCAAGATCTTAACTTTAAGATAAATCAGAACTTAGTATCTTAAAGTTTAAAACTTGAAATTCATAACTTCACAACTTCAAGATCTTAACTTTAAGATAAATCAGAAAGTTTTTAGCTTAAAGTTTAAAACTTGAAATTCATAACTTCACAACTTCAAGATCTTAACTTTAAGATAAATCAGAACTTAGTATCTTAAAGTTTAAAACTTGCAATTCATAACTTCACAACTTCAAGATCTTAATTTTAAGATAAATCAGAAAGTTTTTAGCTTAAAGTTTAAAACTAGAAATTCATAACTTCACAACTTCAAGATCTTAACTTTAAGATAAATCAGAAAGTTTTTAGCTTAAAGTTTAAAACTTGAAATTCATAACTTCACAACTTCAAGATCTTAACTTTAAGATAAATCAGAAAGTTTTTAGCTTAAAGTTTAAAACTTGAAATTCATAACTTCACAACTTCAAGATCTTAACTTTAAGATAAATCAGAAAGTTTTTAGCTTAAAGTTTAAAACTTGCAATTCATAACTTCACAACTTCAAGATCTTAACTTTAAGATAAATCAGAAAGTTTTTAGCTTAAAGTTTAAAACTTGCAATTCATAACTTCACAACTTCAAGATCTTAACTTTAAGATAAATCAGAAAGTTTTTAGCTTAAAGTTTAAAACTTGCAATTCATAACTTCACAACTTCAAGATCTTAACTTTAAGATAAATCAGAAAGTTTTTAGCTTAAAGTTTAAAACTTGAAATTCATAACTTCACAACTTCAAGATCTTAACTTTAAGATAAATCAGAACTTAGTATCTTAAAGTTTAAAACTTGAAATTCATAACTTCACAACTTCAAGATCTTAACTTTAAGATAAATCAGAACTTAGTATCTTAAAGTTTAAAACTTGAAATTCATAACTTCACAACTTCAAGATCTTAACTTTAAGATAAATCAGAAAGTTTTTAGCTTAAAGTTTAAAACTTGAAATTCATAACTTCACAACTTCAAGATCTTAACTTTAAGATAAATCAGAAAGTTTTTAGCTTAAAGTTTAAAACTTGCAATTCATAACTTCACAACTTCAAGATCTTAACTTTAAGATAAATCAGAACTTAGTATCTTAAAGTTTAAAACTTGAAATTCATAACTTCACAACTTCAAGATCTTAACTTTAAGATAAATCAGAAAGTTTTTAGCTTAAAGTTTAAAACTTGAAATTCATAACTTCACAACTTCAAGATCTTAACTTTAAGATAAATCAGAAAGTTTTTAGCTTAAAGTTTAAAACTTGCAATTCATAACTTCACAACTTCAAGATCTTAACTTTAAGATAAATCAGAAAGTTTTTAGCTTAAAGTTTAAAACTTGAAATTCATAACTTCACAACTTCAAGATCTTAACTTTAAGATAAATCAGAAAGTTTTTCGCTTAAAGTTTAAAACTTGCAATTCATAACTTCACAACTTCAAGATCTTAACTTTAAGATAAATCAGAACTTAGTATCTTAAAGTTTAAAACTTGAAATTCATAACTTCACAACTTCAAGATCTTAACTTTAAGATAAATCAGAACTTAGTATCTTAAAGTTTAAAACTTGAAATTCATAACTTCACAACTTCAAGATCTTAACTTTAAGATAAATCAGAAAGTTTTTAGCTTAAAGTTTAAAACTTGCAATTCATAACTTCACAACTTCAAGATCTTAACTTTAAGATAAATCAGAAAGTTTTTAGCTTAAAGTTTAAAACTTGCAATTCATAACTTCACAACTTCAAGATCTTAACTTTAAGATAAATCAGAAAGTTTTTAGCTTAAAGTTTAAAACTTGAAATTCATAACTTCACAACTTCAAGATCTTAACTTTAAGATAAATCAGAACTTAGTATCTTAAAGTTTAAAACTTGAAATTCATAACTTCACAACTTCAAGATCTTAACTTTAAGATAAATCAGAAAGTTTTTAGCTTAAAGTTTAAAACTTGAAATTCATAACTTCACAACTTCAAGATCTTAACTTTAAGATAAATCAGAACTTAGTATCTTAAAGTTTAAAACTTGAAATTCATAACTTCACAACTTCAAGATCTTAACTTTAAGATAAATCAGAACTTAGTATCTTAAAGTTTAAAACTTGAAATTCATAACTTCACAACTTCAAGATCTTAACTTTAAGATAAATCAGAAAGTTTTTAGCTTAAAGTTTAAAACTTGCAATTCATAACTTCACAACTTCAAGATCTTAACTTTAAGATAAATCAGAAAGTTTTTAGCTTAAAGTTTAAAACTTGCAATTCATAACTTCACAACTTCAAGATCTTAACTTTAAGATAAATCAGAACTTAGTATCTTAAAGTTTAAAACTTGCAATTTATAACTTCACAACTTCAAGATCTTAACTTTAAGATAAATCAGAACTTAGTATCTTAAAGTTTAAAACTTGCAATTCATAACTTCACAACTTCAAGATCTTAACTTTAAGATAAATCAGAACTTAGTATCTTAAAGTTTAAAACTTGAAATTCATAACTTCACAACTTCAAGATCTTAACTTTAAGATAAATCAGAACTTAGTATCTTATAGTTTAAAACTTGAAATTCATAACTTCACAACTTCAAGATCTTAACTTTAAGATAAATCAGAAAGTTTTTAGCTTAAAGTTTAAAACTTGCAATTCATAACTTCACAACTTCAAGATCTTAACTTTAAGATAAATCAGAAAGTTTTTAGCTTAAAGTTTAAAACTTGCAATTCATAACTTCACAACTTCAAGATCTTAACTTTAAGATAAATCAGAAAGTTTTTAGCTTAAAGTTTAAAACTTGAAATTCATAACTTCACAACTTCAAGATCTTAACTTTAAGATAAATCAGAACTTAGTATCTTAAAGTTTAAAACTTGAAATTCATAACTTCACAACTTCAAGATCTTAACTTTAAGATAAATCAGAACTTAGTATCTTAAAGTTTAAAACTTGAAATTCATAACTTCACAACTTCAAGATCTTAACTTTAAGATAAATCAGAAAGTTTTTAGCTTAAAGTTTAAAACTTGAAATTCATAACTTCACAACTTCAAGATCTTAACTTTAAGATAAATCAGAAAGTTTTTAGCTTAAAGTTTAAAACTTGCAATTCATAACTTCACAACTTCAAGATCTTAACTTTAAGATAAATCAGAACTTAGTATCTTAAAGTTTAAAACTTGAAATTCATAACTTCACAACTTCAAGATCTTAACTTTAAGATAAATCAGAAAGTTTTTAGCTTAAAGTTTAAAACTTGAAATTCATAACTTCACAACTTCAAGATCTTAACTTTAAGATAAATCAGAAAGTTTTTAGCTTAAAGTTTAAAACTTGAAATTCATAACTTCACAACTTCAAGATCTTAACTTTAAGATAAATCAGAAAGTTTTTAGCTTAAAGTTTAAAACTTGCAATTCATAACTTCACAACTTCAAGATCTTAACTTTAAGATAAATCAGAACTTAGTATCTTAAAGTTTAAAACTTGAAATTCATAACTTCACAACTTCAAGATCTTAACTTTAAGATAAATCAGAAAGTTTTTAGCTTAAAGTTTAAAACTTGAAATTCATAACTTCACAACTTCAAGATCTTAACTTTAAGATAAATCAGAAAGTTTTTAGCTTAAAGTTTAAAACTTGCAATTCATAACTTCACAACTTCAAGATCTTAACTTTAAGATAAATCAGAAAGTTTTTAGCTTAAAGTTTAAAACTTGAAATTCATAACTTCACAACTTCAAGATCTTAACTTTAAGATAAATCAGAAAGTTTTTCGCTTAAAGTTTAAAACTTGCAATTCATAACTTCACAACTTCAAGATTTTAACTTTAAGATAAATCAGAACTTAGTATCTTAAAGTTTAAAACTTGAAATTCATAACTTCACAACTTCAAGATCTTAACTTTAAGATAAATCAGAACTTAGTATCTTAAAGTTTAAAACTTGAAATTCATAACTTCACAACTTCAAGATCTTAACTTTAAGATAAATCAGAAAGTTTTTAGCTTAAAGTTTAAAACTTGCAATTCATAACTTCACAACTTCAAGATCTTAACTTTAAGATAAATCAGAAAGTTTTTAGCTTAAAGTTTAAAACTTGCAATTCATAACTTCACAACTTCAAGATCTTAACTTTAAGATAAATCAGAAAGTTTTTAGCTTAAAGTTTAAAACTTGAAATTCATAACTTCACAACTTCAAGATCTTAACTTTAAGATAAATCAGAACTTAGTATCTTAAAGTTTAAAACTTGAAATTCATAACTTCACAACTTCAAGATCTTAACTTTAAGATAAATCAGAAAGTTTTTAGCTTAAAGTTTAAAACTTGAAATTCATAACTTCACAACTTCAAGATCTTAACTTTAAGATAAATCAGAACTTAGTATCTTAAAGTTTAAAACTTGAAATTCATAACTTCACAACTTCAAGATCTTAACTTTAAGATAAATCAGAACTTAGTATCTTAAAGTTTAAAACTTGAAATTCATAACTTCACAACTTCAAGATCTTAACTTTAAGATAAATCAGAAAGTTTTTAGCTTAAAGTTTAAAACTTGCAATTCATAACTTCACAACTTCAAGATCTTAACTTTAAGATAAATCAGAAAGTTTTTAGCTTAAAGTTTAAAACTTGCAATTCATAACTTCACAACTTCAAGATCTTAACTTTAAGATAAATCAGAACTTAGTATCTTAAAGTTTAAAACTTGCAATTCATAACTTCACAACTTCAAGATCTTAACTTTAAGATAAATCAGAACTTAGTATCTTAAAGTTTAAAACTTGCAATTCATAACTTCACAACTTCAAGATCTTAACTTTAAGATAAATCAGAACTTAGTATCTTAAAGTTTAAAACTTGAAATTCATAACTTCACAACTTCAAGATCTTAACTTTAAGATAAATCAGAACTTAGTATCTTAAAGTTTAAAACTTGAAATTCATAACTTCACAACTTCAAGATCTTAACTTTAAGATAAATCAGAAAGTTTTTAGCTTAAAGTTTAAAACTTGCAATTCATAACTTCACAACTTCAAGATCTTAACTTTAAGATAAATCAGAAAGTTTTTAGCTTAAAGTTTAAAACTTGCAATTCATAACTTCACAACTTCAAGATCTTAACTTTAAGATAAATCAGAAAGTTTTTAGCTTAAAGTTTAAAACTTGAAATTCATAACTTCACAACTTCAAGATCTTAACTTTAAGATAAATCAGAACTTAGTATCTTAAAGTTTAAAACTTGAAATTCATAACTTCACAACTTCAAGATCTTAACTTTAAGATAAATCAGAACTTAGTATCTTAAAGTTTAAAACTTGAAATTCATAACTTCACAACTTCAAGATCTTAACTTTAAGATAAATCAGAAAGTTTTTAGCTTAAAGTTTAAAACTTGAAATTCATAACTTCACAACTTCAAGATCTTAACTTTAAGATAAATCAGAAAGTTTTTAGCTTAAAGTTTAAAACTTGCAATTCATAACTTCACAACTTCAAGATCTTAACTTTAAGATAAATCAGAACTTAGTATCTTAAAGTTTAAAACTTGAAATTCATAACTTCACAACTTCAAGATCTTAACTTTAAGATAAATCAGAAAGTTTTTAGCTTAAAGTTTAAAACTTGAAATTCATAACTTCACAACTTCAAGATCTTAACTTTAAGATAAATCAGAAAGTTTTTAGCTTAAAGTTTAAAACTTGCAATTCATAACTTCACAACTTCAAGATCTTAACTTTAAGATAAATCAGAAAGTTTTTAGCTTAAAGTTTAAAACTTGAAATTCATAACTTCACAACTTCAAGATCTTAACTTTAAGATAAATCAGAAAGTTTTTAGCTTAAAGTTTAAAACTTGCAATTCATAACTTCACAACTTCAAGATCTTAACTTTAAGATAAATCAGAACTTAGTATCTTAAAGTTTAAAACTTGAAATTCATAACTTCACAACTTCAAGATCTTAACTTTAAGATAAATCAGAACTTAGTATCTTAAAGTTTAAAACTTGAAATTCATAACTTCACAACTTCAAGATCTTAACTTTAAGATAAATCAGAAAGTTTTTAGCTTAAAGTTTAAAACTTGCAATTCATAACTTCACAACTTCAAGATCTTAACTTTAAGATAAATCAGAAAGTTTTTAGCTTAAAGTTTAAAACTTGCAATTCATAACTTCACAACTTCAAGATCTTAACTTTAAGATAAATCAGAAAGTTTTTAGCTTAAAGTTTAAAACTTGAAATTCATAACTTCACAACTTCAAGATCTTAACTTTAAGATAAATCAGAACTTAGTATCTTAAAGTTTAAAACTTGAAATTCATAACTTCACAACTTCAAGATCTTAACTTTAAGATAAATCAGAAAGTTTTTAGCTTAAAGTTTAAAACTTGCAATTCATAACTTCACAACTTCAAGATCTTAACTTTAAGATAAATCAGAAAGTTTTTAGCTTAAAGTTTAAAACTTGCAATTCATAACTTCACAACTTCAAGATCTTAACTTTAAGATAAATCAGAACTTAGTATCTTAAAGTTTAAAACTTGCAATTCATAACTTCACAACTTCAAGATCTTAACTTTAAGATAAATCAGAACTTAGTATCTTAAAGTTTAAAACTTGCAATTCATAACTTCACAACTTCAAGATCTTAACTTTAAGATAAATCAGAACTTAGTATCTTAAAGTTTAAAACTTGAAATTCATAACTTCACAACTTCAAGATCTTAACTTTAAGATAAATCAGAACTTAGTATCTTAAAGTTAAAAACTTGAAATTCATAACTTCACAACTTCAAGATCTTAACTTTAAGATAAATCAGAAAGTTTTTAGCTTAAAGTTTAAAACTTGAAATTCATAACTTCACAACTTCAAGATCTTAACTTTAAGATAAATCAGAAAGTTTTTAGCTTAAAGTTTAAAACTTGAAATTCATAACTTCACAACTTCAAGATCTTAACTTTAAGATAAATCAGAACTTAGTATCTTAAAGTTTAAAACTTGAAATTCATAACTTCACAACTTCAAGATCTTAACTTTAAGATAAATCAGAACTTAGTATCTTAAAGTTTAAAACTTGAAATTCATAACTTCACAACTTCAAGATCTTAACTTTAAGATAAATCAGAACTTAGTATCTTAAAGTTTAAAACTTGAAATTCATAACTTCACAACTTCAAGATCTTAACTTTAAGATAAATCAGAAAGTTTTTAGCTTAAAGTTTAAAACTTGAAATTCATAACTTCACAACTTCAAGATCTTAACTTTAAGATAAATCAGAAAGTTTTTAGCTTAAAGTTTAAAACTTGCAATTCATAACTTCACAACTTCAAGATCTTAACTTTAAGATAAATCAGAACTTAGTATCTTAAAGTTTAAAACTTGAAATTCATAACTTCACAACTTCAAGATCTTAACTTTAAGATAAATCAGAAAGTTTTTAGCTTAAAGTTTAAAACTTGCAATTCATAACTTCACAACTTCAAGATCTTAACTTTAAGATAAATCAGAACTTAGTATCTTAAAGTTTAAAACTTGAAATTCATAACTTCACAACTTCAAGATCTTAACTTTAAGATAAATCAGAAAGTTTTTAGCTTAAAGTTTAAAACTTGCAATTCATAACTTCACAACTTCAAGATCTTAACTTTAAGATAAATCAGAAAGTTTTTAGCTTAAAGTTTAAAACTTGAAATTCATAACTTCACAACTTCAAGATCTTAACTTTAAGATAAATCAGAAAGTTTTTAGCTTAAAGTTTAAAACTTGCAATTCATAACTTCACAACTTCAAGATCTTAACTTTAAGATAAATCAGAACTTAGTATCTTAAAGTTTAAAACTTGAAATTCATAACTTCACAACTTCAAGATCTTAACTTTAAGATAAATCAGAAAGTTTTTAGCTTAAAGTTTAAAACTTGCAATTCATAACTTCACAACTTCAAGATCTTAACTTTAAGATAAATCAGAACTTAGTAACTTAAAGTTTAAAACTTGAAATTCATAACTTCACAACTTCAAGATCTTAACTTTAAGATAAATCAGAAAGTTTTTAGCTTAAAGTTTAAAACTTGCAATTCATAACTTCACAACTTCAAGATCTTAACTTTATGATAAATCAGAACTTAGTATCTTAAAGTTTAAAACTTGAAATTCATAACTTCACAACTTCAAGATCTTAACTTTAAGATAAATCAGAAAGTTTTTAGCTTAAAGTTTAAAACTTGAAATTCATAACTTCACAACTTCAAGATCTTAACTTTAAGATAAATCAGAACTTAGTATCTTAAAGTTTAAAACTTGAAATTCATAACTTCACAACTTCAAGATCTTAACTTTAAGATAAATCAGAAAGTTTTTAGCTTAAAGTTTAAAACTTGCAATTCATAACTTCACAACTTCAAGATCTTAACTTTAAGATAAATCAGAAAGTTTTTAGCTTAAAGTTTAAAACTTGAAATTCATAACTTCACAACTTCAAGATCTTAACTTTAAGATAAATCAGAAAGTTTTTAGCTTAAAGTTTAAAACTTGCAATTCATAACTTCACAACTTCAAGATCTTAACTTTAAGATAAATCAGAAAGTTTTTAGCTTAAAGTTTAAAACTTGAAATTCATAACTTCACAACTTCAAGATCTTAACTTTAAGATAAATCAGAAAGTTTTTAGCTTAAAGTTTAAAACTTGCAATTCATAACTTCACAACTTCAAGATCTTAACTTTAAGATAAATCAGAAAGTTTTTAGCTTAAAGTTTAAAACTTGAAATTCATAACTTCACAACTTCAAGATCTTAACTTTAAGATAAATCAGAAAGTTTTTAGCTTAAAGTTTAAAACTTGCAATTCATAACTTCACAACTTCAAGATCTTAACTTTAAGATAAATCAGAAAATTTTTAGCTTAAAGTTTAAAACTTGCAATTCATAACTTCACAACTTCAAGATCTTAACTTTAAGATAAATCAGAACTTAGTATCTTAAAGTTTAAAACTTGAAATTCATAACTTCACAACTTCAAGATCTTAACTTTAAGATAAATCAGAAAGTTTTTAGCTTAAAGTTTAAAACTTGAAATTCATAACTTCACAACTTCAAGATCTTAACTTTAAGATAAATCAGAAAGTTTTTAGCTTAAAGTTTAAAACTTGCAATTCATAACTTCACAACTTCAAGATCTTAACTTTAAGATAAATCAGAACTTAGTATCTTAAAGTTTAAAACTTGAAATTCATAACTTCACAACTTCAAGATCTTAACTTTAAGATAAATCAGAAAGTTTTTAGCTTAAAGTTTAAAACTTGAAATTCATAACTTCACAACTTCAAGATCTTAACTTTAAGATAAATCAGAACTTAGTATCTTAAAGTTTAAAACTTGAAATTCATAACTTCACAACTTCAAGATCTTAACTTTAAGATAAATCAGAAAGTTTTTAGCTTAAAGTTTAAAACTTGAAATTCATAACTTCACAACTTCAAGATCTTAACTTTAAGATAAATCAGAAAGTTTTTAGCTTAAAGTTTAAAACTTGCAATTCATAACTTCACAACTTCAAGATCTTAACTTTAAGATAAATCAGAAAGTTTTTAGCTTAAAGTTTAAAACTTGAAATTCATAACTTCACAACTTCAAGATCTTAACTTTAAGATAAATCAGAACTTAGTATCTTAAAGTTTAAAACTTGAAATTCATAACTTCACAACTTCAAGATCTTAACTTTAAGATAAATCAGAAAGTTTTTAGCTTAAAGTTTAAAACTTGAAATTCATAACTTCACAACTTCAAGATCTTAACTTTAAGATAAATCAGAAAGTTTTTAGCTTAAAGTTTAAAACTTGCAATTCATAACTTCACAACTTCAAGATCTTAACTTTAAGATAAATCAGAACTTAGTATCTTAAAGTTTAAAACTTGCAATTCATAACTTCACAACTTCAAGATCTTAACTTTAAGATAAATCAGAACTTAGTATCTTAAAGTTTAAAACTTGCAATTCATAACTTCACAACTTCAAGATCTTAACTTTAAGATAAATCAGAACTTAGTATCTTAAAGTTTAAAACTTGCAATTCATAACTTCACAACTTCAAGATCTTAACTTTAAGATAAATCAGAAAGTTTTTAGCTTAAAGTTTAAAACTTGAAATTCATAACTTCACAACTTCAAGATCTTAACTTTAAGATAAATCAGAAAGTTTTTAGCTTAAAGTTTAAAACTTGCAATTCATAACTTCACAACTTCAAGATCTTAACTTTAAGATAAATCAGAAAGTTTTTAGCTTAAAGTTTAAAACTTGAAATTCATAACTTCACAACTTCAAGATCTTAACTTTAAGATAAATCAGAAAGTTTTTAGCTTAAAGTTTAAAACTTGCAATTCATAACTTCACAACTTCAAGATCTTAACTTTAAGATAAATCAGAACTTAGTATCTTAAAGTTTAAAACTTGAAATTCATAACTTCACAACTTCAAGATCTTAACTTTAAGATAAATCAGAACTTAGTATCTTAAAGTTTAAAACTTGAAATTCATAACTTCACAACTTCAAGATCTTAACTTTAAGATAAATCAGAAAGTTTTTAGCTTAAAGTTTAAAACTTGCAATTCATAACTTCACAACTTCAAGATCTTAACTTTAAGATAAATCAGAAAGTTTTTAGCTTAAAGTTTAAAACTTGCAATTCATAACTTCACAACTTCAAGATCTTAACTTTAAGATAAATCAGAAAGTTTTTAGCTTAAAGTTTAAAACTTGAAATTCATAACTTCACAACTTCAAGATCTTAACTTTAAGATAAATCAGAACTTAGTATCTTAAAGTTTAAAACTTGAAATTCATAACTTCACAACTTCAAGATCTTAACTTTAAGATAAATCAGAAAGTTTTTAGCTTAAAGTTTAAAACTTGCAATTCATAACTTCACAACTTCAAGATCTTAACTTTAAGATAAATCAGAAAGTTTTTAGCTTAAAGTTTAAAACTTGCAATTCATAACTTCACAACTTCAAGATCTTAACTTTAAGATAAATCAGAACTTAGTATCTTAAAGTTTAAAACTTGCAATTCATAACTTCACAACTTCAAGATCTTAACTTTAAGATAAATCAGAACTTAGTATCTTAAAGTTTAAAACTTGCAATTCATAACTTCACAACTTCAAGATCTTAACTTTAAGATAAATCAGAACTTAGTATCTTAAAGTTTAAAACTTGCAATTCATAACTTCACAACTTCAAGATCTTAACTTTAAGATAAATCAGAACTTAGTATCTTAAAGTTTAAAACTTGAAATTCATAACTTCACAACTTCAAGATCTTAACTTTAAGATAAATCAGAACTTAGTATCTTAAAGTTTAAAACTTGAAATTCATAACTTCACAACTTCAAGATCTTAACTTTAAGATAAATCAGAAAGTTTTTAGCTTAAAGTTTAAAACTTGCAATTCATAACTTCACAACTTCAAGATCTTAACTTTAAGATAAATCAGAAAGTTTTTAGCTTAAAGTTTAAAACTTGCAATTCAAAACTTCACAACTTCAAGATCTTAACTTTAAGATAAATCAGAAAGTTTTTAGCTTAAAGTTTAAAACTTGAAATTCATAACTTCACAACTTCAAGATCTTAACTTTAAGATAAATCAGAACTTAGTATCTTAAAGTTTAAAACTTGAAATTCATAACTTCACAACTTCAAGATCTTAACTTTAAGATAAATCAGAACTTAGTATCTTAAAGTTTAAAACTTGAAATTCATAACTTCACAACTTCAAGATCTTAACTTTAAGATAAATCAGAACTTAGTATCTTAAAGTTTAAAACTTGAAATTCATAACTTCACAACTTCAAGATCTTAACTTTAAGATAAATCAGAAAGTTTTTAGCTTAAAGTTTAAAACTTGAAATTCATAACTTCACAACTTCAAGATCTTAACTTTAAGATAAATCAGAAAGTTTTTAGCTTAAAGTTTAAAACTTGCAATTCATAACTTCACAACTTCAAGATCTTAACTTTAAGATAAATCAGAACTTAGTATCTTAAAGTTTAAAACTTGAAATTCATAACTTCACAACTTCAAGATCTTAACTTTAAGATAAATCAGAAAGTTTTTAGCTTAAAGTTTAAAACTTGCAATTCATAACTTCACAACTTCAAGATCTTAACTTTAAGATAAATCAGAACTTAGTATCTTAAAGTTGAAATTGATTCTCGCTCCAGTCATGAACGAATTGGGAAATCTCGGGTAATAGGAGAAACGGAATAAATAAAACGCAGTAGTTTCACTCTATCGACATGTTTCGACCGAGGTCTCGGTCATCTTCAAGACTATAATAAAAATATAAATATGTTATACAAAGATGTACAATGTAAAGGTCTTTTTTGAGTAGTAAATAATGGTTACAGAATTGAGTGATATAATTTTTTTACCTTTAGAGTAGATGTTAATGCGTATTCCGTAGTTATGTACAACATAAATTGTCGAGAGCCACAACATAAAGTACAGCCAACATATGGGGTTGTGCTGAGCACAACTTACAAGTTAAAAAGTACGAAAAATTAAAACAGATTCGCAAAAGTTGTTAAAAAGCCAGCGTGGCAAGATGTCAGCTGAACAAGTCAAAACATATGTAGGACCAGCCAGTAAAGTTAATATAAACATGAAAATATGAAAATGTCCTGGTCCTACGTGTCGAAAACTTTAAAAAGTCAAAAAACAAACAACACAAATAATATCGTGCAATTCAAACTTCGCGCCGTGTCCATAGTTCAAAAATAAACGTACGCCGCTGTGGTGTATTAGTTCAGGTGTCACCTTTGTTTACTATGTTGGGAGGTTATGTGAGTCGACGCCCTCGTGTTTTGTTATTGTAGATTTGCAATAGAGCTTTGTATGACGCACTAATAGGATCGAAATCCGTTACCTTGTTAACGTTGGTCTTGTTGTCATCCTCCGCAATAAAGGCCGCCTCCAGGAAAGCTCTCTTAGGGAAATTGGGTTCCTCTGCCAATATCGTGACATCATTACCATCGAAAAAGTGGTTACATTTATTGAGGTGTTCGGAAATTCCGGTTTTGTTGGAGCCCCTCTTCGCATCTCCGACATGTTGAGATATTCTTTTTGAGAGAAGTTGGCTAGTTTGACCCACGTAGGTTTTGTTGCATTCGCAGACGATTTTGTAAACTACACAACTTTTGTATTTTTTAGGCACTTCATCCTTCACTTTGGAAAAAAGTATATTAGACAGCTTAAAGTTTGTGTGAAACGCGAGGCAGATCTCTTCTTTTTTGATGAAGTCTTTTAATATGTCTTTAATTCTGCTCGCCAAGCTAGGATGGTATGTAAGTTTGTGAAAACGGGTAGCAACCGGGGGTGAACCATCGTTGGAAATCTGTGGTGTTGGAATCTGCACTTTTCTCAACCCGAAGAGGGCACGTTGGACCAATCTTAGTGGGTAGTCATTCTTAAGTAGTTGTTCCTTGAGTTGTAATAGTCGCATGTCACGGAATTTGGGACTCACACAGGTAACGATTCTCATTTTCAATGTATTTATCACACTCATCTTTTGTTGCAGGGGGTGTGATGTGTTGAAATTTAGGAGTCTGTCAGTTGAGGAAGGTTTGGTGTAGAGGTCGGTGTGCATAGTTCCTTGTTCGTCTCTACATACCAACAGGTCCAGGAAGGGAATCTTTCCGTCTTTTTCGAGTTCGTATGTGAATTTAAGTAACGGATCGTAGCTATTTAGGATGTCCAAGCTCGCTTGTATTTTGTTTGATGGCACCGCCAAAAGCATGTCATCAACGTAAAGCATGAGGAAGGGTAGAGTGAATTCGATGGCGCCCATAAAGTTCATAAGAAGGTCATGCATCACGAAATTGGCGAATATTGGGCTACATGGGTCGCCCATTGCCGAGCCAACGAGTTGGGAGTAGAACAATCCATTATACTGAAAGTAGCTATTGTCAAAGATTACCTTTATCATGTCCATGAAAACGTGCCTGGGGATGTTTGTGTGCTGGGAGATGAGGTCCCAGTTATTCGTCATGGAGGCTATAACTGCCTCTTTAGAGACGTTTGTGAACAGCGAAGTGACATCGAATGACACCAATATGTAGTCCGTTGGCAAGTTAGAGTTGGTGATAACTTCCATTGCCTTTCGTGAGTTGCTCACGTTAAACGGAAAAGCCGGGATCACATTGACGAGGATGGAGTTAATGTGTTTAGCCAGCGGTATCGACGGGGAGCCAATACAGCTGATCACTGGTCGCAAGGGGATGTTTGGCTTGTGGGCCTTTGGTAAGCCATATGCTCTAGGTGGTCGTGCATTGTAGATAGTTAATTGTTTCTTTTCAGCTTTGGTAATCCACTCACCGTCGGACAATCTGTTGATCATATGGTTAAATTTTGATTGGATGGAGTTAGTAGGATCCCTCTTTAACACTTTGTAGGTGTTCGTGTCATCAAAGAGGTTGGTCATTTTTGACCTGTAATCTTGTTTGTCCATAATAACTGTAGAGTTGCCCTTATCCGCTCTGAGGACTAGAATGTCTGGATTATCTTTGAGAAATCTTCTTGTGGTGTGTATTTGTTCCATAATATGGTTACTGTTGCGATTGAGTATTTGTTTGTTACATAGGTTGTGAGTAACGTTCAAGATTTGACTTCTCAAAGCGTTCTTGTTGGCCTGTGATGTATTTAAGCTGTTAGTGATGTAGTCAACTTCTGCCAAAAAAGCGTGTATCGGGAACTCTTTGAGCTGGGGCGTCAACGCAAATTTGGGGCCAAGAGAGACGGTGTTCAGGACAACTTCGGGTATAGTGGTAGTCGATTTGTTGAGAACCCAAGATGCATTACCTAAGGTGTTGGATTTTCTTTCTTGGGTTAGATTATGGAATTTGCGTTCGTTTTTTCCTCTAACTCTCAGGAACAGGGGTTGGACACCATGGTTGTTGCCATCAAAGAAACTTTGTACTAATTGTGGCGGAAGGATGGAGGTAAGATATATTTTGATTTTATGAAGTTCTTCTTTAAGACGTTCTACTTCTGTGCAGGCCATGCGTATGTGGACGTCGAGAATACCGTCTTTAAACCGTTTGATCACCTTTTCTGCAATGTGGAGCACACTGCGATCGGGTATGAGTTTACTAGATACGCAGGCGACATTACGTTGAATAAAGTTCGGGGACACGTTCATCGTTCTGCAACGAAGGAGGAATACACGTCTGTTCTTTGCCATAGCAAGCTTTCGTGAGAGTTTCATCGTGTCTTTCATGGCTATCGTAGCTGCTCGACCATATTCTATTTCGATGTAATTGAAAAAACCCATGTTACAGTTGAAATTGATTCTCGCTCCAGTCATGAACGAATTGGGAAATCTCGGGTAATAGGAGAAACGGAATAAATAAAACGCAGTAGTTTCACTCTATCGACATGTTTCGACCGAGGTCTCGGTCATCTTCAAGACTATAATAAAAATATAAATATGTTATACAAAGATGTACAATGTAAAGGTCTTTTTTGAGTAGTAAATAATGGTTACAGAATTGAGTGATATAATTTTTTTACCTTTAGAGTAGATGTTAATGCGTATTCCGTAGTTATGTACAACATAAATTGTCGAGAGCCACAACATAAAGTACAGCCAACATATGGGGTTGTGCTGAGCACAACTTACAAGTTAAAAAGTACGAAAAATTAAAACAGATTCACAAAAGTTGTTAAAAAGCCAGCGTGGCAAGATGTCAGCTGAACAAGTCAAAACATATGTAGGACCAGCCAGTAAAGTTAATATAAACATGAAAATATGAAAATGTCCTGGTCCTACGTCCCAGGAGGTCCCACTCAATTCTGTAACCATTATTTACTACTCAAAAAAGACCTTTACATTGTACATCTTTGTATAACATATTTATATTTTTATTATAGTCTTGAAGATGACCGAGACCTCGGTCGAAACATGTCGATAGAGTGAAACTACTGCGTTTTATTTATTCCGTTTCTCCTATTACCCGAGATTTCCCAATTCGTTAGTATCTTAAAGTTTAAAACTTGAAATTCATAACTTCACAACTTCAAGATCTTAACTTTAAGATAAATCAGAAAGTTTTTAGCTTAAAGTTTAAAACTTGCAATTCATAACTTCACAACTTCAAGATCTTAACTTTAAGATAAATCAGAACTTAGTATCTTAAAGTTTAAAACTTGAAATTCATAACTTCACAACTTCAAGATCTTAACTTTAAGATAAATCAGAAAGTTTTTAGCTTAAAGTTTAAAACTTGAAATTCATAACTTCACAACTTCAAGATCTTAACTTTAAGATAAATCAGAACTTAGTATCTTAAAGTTTAAAACTTGAAATTCATAACTTCACAACTTCAAGATCTTAACTTTAAGATAAATCAGAAAGTTTTTAGCTTAAAGTTTAAAACTTGCAATTCATAACTTCACAACTTCAAGATCTTAACTTTAAGATAAATCAGAAAGTTTTTAGCTTAAAGTTTAAAACTTGAAATTCATAACTTCACAACTTCAAGATCTTAACTTTAAGATAAATCAGAAAGTTTTTAGCTTAAAGTTTAAAACTTGAAATTCATAACTTCACAACTTCAAGATCTTAACTTTAAGATAAATCAGAAAGTTTTTAGCTTAAAGTTTAAAACTTGAAATTCATAACTTCACAACTTCAAGATCTTAACTTTAAGATAAATCAGAAAGTTTTTAGCTTAAAGTTTAAAACTTGAAATTCATAACTTCACAACTTCAAGATCTTAACTTTAAGATAAATCAGAACTTAGTATCTTAAAGTTTAAAACTTGAAATTCATAACTTCACAACTTCAAGATCTTAACTTTAAGATAAATCAGAAAGTTTTTAGCTTAAAGTTTAAAACTTGAAATTCATAACTTCACAACTTCAAGATCTTAACTTTAAGATAAATCAGAAAGTTTTTAGCTTAAAGTTTAAAACTTGCAATTCATAACATCACAACTTCAAGATCTTAACTTTAAGATAAATCAGAAAGTTTTTAGCTTAAAGTTTAAAACTTGAAATTCATAACTTCACAACTTCAAGATCTTAACTTTAAGATAAATCAGAAAGTTTTTAGCTTAAAGTTTAAAACTTGAAATTCATAACTTCACAACTTCAAGATCTTAACTTTAAGATAAATCAGAAAGTTTTTAGCTTAAAGTTTAAAACTTGCAATTCATAACTTCACAACTTCAAGATCTTAACTTTAAGATAAATCAGAACTTAGTATCTTAAAGTTTAAAACTTGCAATTCATAACTTCACAACTTCAAGATCTTAACTTTAAGATAAATCAGAACTTAGTATCTTAAAGTTTAAAACTTGAAATTCATAACTTCACAACTTCAAGATCTTAACTTTAAGATAAATCAGAAAGTTTTTAGCTTAAAGTTTAAAACTTGCAATTCATAACTTCACAACTTCAAGATCTTAACTTTAAGATAAATCAGAACTTAGTATCTTAAAGTTTAAAACTTGAAATTCATAACTTCACAACTTCAAGATCTTAACTTTAAGATAAATCAGAAAGTTTTTAGCTTAAAGTTTAAAACTTGAAATTCATAACTTCACAACTTCAAGATCTTAACTTTAAGATAAATCAGAAAGTTTTTAGCTTAAAGTTTAAAGCTTGCAATTCATAACTTCACAACTTCAAGATCTTAACTTTAAGATAAATCAGAACTTAGTATCTTAAAGTTTAAAACTTGAAATTCATAACTTCACAACTTCAAGATCTTAACTTTAAGATAAATCAGAAAGTTTTTAGCTTAAAGTTTAAAACTTGAAATTCATAACTTCACAACTTCAAGATCTTAACTTTAAGATAAATCAGAACTTAGTATCTTAAAGTTTAAAACTTGAAATTCATAACTTCACAACTTCAAGATCTTAACTTTAAGATAAATCAGAAAGTTTTTAGCTTAAAGTTTAAAACTTGAAATTCATAACTTCACAACTTCAAGATCTTAACTTTAAGATAAATCAGAAAGTTTTTAGCTTAAAGTTTAAAACTTGCAATTCATAACTTCACAACTTCAAGATCTTAACTTTAAGATAAATCAGAACTTAGTATCTTAAAGTTTAAAACTTGCAATTCATAACTTCACAACTTCAAGATCTTAACTTTAAGATAAATCAGAACTTAGTATCTTAAAGTTTAAAACTTGCAATTCATAACTTCACAACTTCAAGATCTTAACTTTAAGATAAATCAGAACTTAGTATCTTAAAGTTTAAAACTTGCAATTCATAACTTCACAACTTCAAGATCTTAACTTTAAGATAAATCAGAAAGTTTTTAGCTTAAAGTTTAAAACTTGAAATTCATAACTTCACAACTTCAAGATCTTAACTTTAAGATAAATCAGAAAGTTTTTAGCTTAAAGTTTAAAACTTGAAATTCATAACTTCACAACTTCAAGATCTTAACTTTAAGATAAATCAGAACTTAGTATCTTAAAGTTTAAAACTTGAAATTCATAACTTCACAACTTCAAGATCTTAACTTTAAGATAAATCAGAAAGTTTTTAGCTTAAAGTTTAAAACTTGAAATTCATAACTTCACAACTTCAAGATCTTAACTTTAAGATAAATCAGAAAGTTTTTAGCTTAAAGTTTAAAACTTGAAATTCATAACTTCACAACTTCAAGATCTTAACTTTAAGATAAATCAGAACTTAGTATCTTAAAGTTTAAAACTTGAAATTCATAACTTCACAACTTCAAGATCTTAACTTTAAGATAAATCAGAACTTAGTATCTTAAAGTTTAAAACTTGAAATTCATAACTTCACAACTTCAAGATCTTAACTTTAAGATAAATCAGAACTTAGTATCTTAAAGTTTAAAACTTGAAATTCATAACTTCACAACTTCAAGATCTTAACTTTAAGATAAATCAGAAAGTTTTTAGCTTAAAGTTTAAAACTTGAAATTCATAACTTCACAACTTCAAGATCTTAACTTTAAGATAAATCAGAAAGTTTTTAGCTTAAAGTTTAAAACTTGCAATTCATAACTTCACAACTTCAAGATCTTAACTTTAAGATAAATCAGAACTTAGTATCTTAAAGTTTAAAACTTGAAATTCATAACTTCACAACTTCAAGATCTTAACTTTAAGATAAATCAGAAAGTTTTTAGCTTAAAGTTTAAAACTTGCAATTCATAACTTCACAACTTCAAGATCTTAACTTTAAGATAAATCAGAACTTAGTATCTTAAAGTTTAAAACTTGAAATTCATAACTTCACAACTTCAAGATCTTAACTTTAAGATAAATCAGAAAGTTTTTAGCTTAAAGTTTAAAACTTGCAATTCATAACTTCACAACTTCAAGATCTTAACTTTAAGATAAATCAGAACTTAGTATCTTAAAGTTTAAAACTTGAAATTCATAACTTCACAACTTCAAGATCTTAACTTTAAGATAAATCAGAAAGTTTTTAGCTTAAAGTTTAAAACTTGAAATTCATAACTTCACAACTTCAAGATCTTAACTTTAAGATAAATCAGAACTTAGTATCTTAAAGTTTAAAACTTGAAATTCATAACTTCACAACTTCAAGATCTTAACTTTAAGATAAATCAGAAAGTTTTTAGCTTAAAGTTTAAAACTTGAAATTCATAACTTCACAACTTCAAGATCTTAACTTTAAGATAAATCAGAAAGTTTTTAGCTTAAAGTTTAAAACTTGCAATTCATAACTTCTCAACTTCAAGATCTTAACTTTAAGATAAATCAGAACTTAGTATCTTAAAGTTTAAAACTTGAAATTCATAACTTCACAACTTCAAGATCTTAACATTAAGATAAATCAGAAAGTTTTTAGCTTAAAGTTTAACACTTGCAATTCATAACTTCACAACTTCAAGATCTTAACTTTAAGATAAATCAGAAAGTTTTTAGCTTAAAGTTTAAAACTTGCAATTCATAACTTCACAACTTCAAGATCTTAACTTTAAGATAAATCAGAAAGTTTTTAGCTTAAAGTTTAAAACTTGCAATTCATAACTTCACAACTTCAAGATCTTAACTTTAAGATAAATCAGAAAGTTTTTAGCTTAAAGTTTAAAACTTGAAATTCATAACTTCACAACTTCAAGATCTTAACTTTAAGATAAATCAGAACTTAGTATCTTAAAGTTTAAAACTTGAAATTCATAACTTCACAACTTCAAGATCTTAACTTTAAGATAAATCAGAAAGTTTTTAGCTTAAAGTTTAAAACTTGCAATTCATAACTTCACAACTTCAAGATCTTAACTTTAAGATAAATCAGAACTTAGTATCTTAAAGTTTAAAACTTGAAATTCATAACTTCACAACTTCAAGATCTTAACTTTAAGATAAATCAGAACTTAGTATCTTAAAGTTTAAAACTTGAAATTCATAACTTCACAACTTCAAGATCTTAACTTTAAGATAAATCAGAAAGTTTTTAGCTTAAAGTTTAAAACTTGAAATTCATAACTTCACAACTTCAAGATCTTAACTTTAAGATAAATCAGAACTTAGTATCTTAAAGTTTAAAACTTGAAATTCATAACTTCACAACTTCAAGATCTTAACTTTAAGATAAATCAGAACTTAGTATCTTAAACTTTAAAACTTGCAATTCATAACTTCACAACTTCAAGATCTTAACTTTAAGATAAATCAGAAAGTTTTTAGCTTAAAGTTTAAAACTTGAAATTCATAACTTCACAACTTCAAGATCTTAACTTTAAGATAAATCAGAACTTAGTATCTTAAAGTTTAAAACTTGAAATTCATAACTTCACAACTTCAAGATCTTAACTTTAAGATAAATCAGAAAGTTTTTAGCTTAAAGTTTAAAACTTGCAATTCATAACTTCACAACTTCAAGATCTTAACTTTAAGATAAATCAGAAAGTTTTTAGCTTAAAGTTTAAAACTTGCAATTCATAACTTCACAACTTCAAGATCTTAACTTTAAGATAAATCAGAAAGTTTTTAGCTTAAAGTTTAAAACTTGAAATTCATAACTTCACAACTTCAAGATCTTAACTTTAAGATAAATCAGAAAGTTTTTAGCTTAAAGTTTAAAACTTGCAATTCATAACTTCACAACTTCAAGATCTTAACTTTAAGATAAATCAGAACTTAGTATCTTAAAGTTTAAAACTTGAAATTCATAACTTCACAACTTCAAGATCTTAACTTTAAGATAAATCAGAAAGTTTTTAGCTTAAAGTTTAAAACTTGCAATTCATAACTTCACAACTTCAAGATCTTAACTTTAAGATAAATCAGAAAGTTTTTAGCTTAAAGTTTAAAACTTGAAATTCATAACTTCACAACTTCAAGATCTTAACTTTAAGATAAATCAGAAAGTTTTTAGCTTAAAGTTTAAAACTTGCAATTCATAACTTCACAACTTCAAGATCTTAACTTTAAGATAAATCAGAAAGTTTTTAGCTTAAAGTTTAAAACTTGAAATTCATAACTTCACAACTTCAAGATCTTAACTTTAAGATAAATCAGAAAGTTTTTAGCTTAAAGTTTAAAACTTGCAATTCATAACTTCACAACTTCAAGATCTTAACTTTAAGATAAATCAGAACTTAGTATCTTAAAGTTTAAAACTTGAAATTCATAACTTCACAACTTCAAGATCTTAACTTTAAGATAAATCAGAAAGTTTTTAGCTTAAAGTTTAAAACTTGAAATTCATAACTTCACAACTTCAAGATCTTAACTTTAAGATAAATCAGAAAGTTTTTAGCTTAAAGTTTAAAACTTGAAATTCATAACTTCACAACTTCAAGATCTTAACTTTAAGATAAATCAGAAAGTTTTTAGCTTAAAGTTTAAAACTTGCAATTCATAACTTCACAACTTCAAGATCTTAACTTTAAGATAAATCAGAAAGTTTTTAGCTTAAAGTTTAAAACTTGAAATTCATAACTTCACAACTTCAAGATCTTAACTTTAAGATAAATCAGAAAGTTTTTAGCTTAAAGTTTAAAACTTGAAATTCATAACTTCACAACTTCAAGATCTTAACTTTAAGATAAATCAGAAAGTTTTTAGCTTAAAGTTTAAAACTTGCAATTCATAACATCACAACTTCAAGATCTTAACTTTAAGATAAATCAGAAAGTTTTTAGCTTAAAGTTTAAAACTTGAAATTCATAACTTCACAACTTCAAGATCTTAACTTTAAGATAAATCAGAAAGTTTTTAGCTTAAAGTTTAAAACTTGAAATTCATAACTTCACAACTTCAAGATCTTAACTTTAAGATAAATCAGAAAGTTTTTAGCTTAAAGTTTAAAACTTGCAATTCATAACTTCACAACTTCAAGATCTTAACTTTAAGATAAATCAGAACTTAGTATCTTAAAGTTTAAAACTTGCAATTCATAACTTCACAACTTCAAGATCTTAACTTTAAGATAAATCAGAACTTAGTATCTTAAAGTTTAAAACTTGAAATTCATAACTTCACAACTTCAAGATCTTAACTTTAAGATAAATCAGAAAGTTTTTAGCTTAAAGTTTAAAACTTGCAATTCATAACTTCACAACTTCAAGATCTTAACTTTAAGATAAATCAGAACTTAGTATCTTAAAGTTTAAAACTTGAAATTCATAACTTCACAACTTCAAGATCTTAACTTTAAGATAAATCAGAAAGTTTTTAGCTTAAAGTTTAAAACTTGAAATTCATAACTTCACAACTTCAAGATCTTAACTTTAAGATAAATCAGAACTTAGTATCTTGAAGTTTAAAACTTGAAATTCATAACTTCACAACTTCAAGATCTTAACTTTAAGATAAATCAGAAAGTTTTTAGCTTAAAGTTTAAAACTTGCAATTCATAACTTCACAACTTCAAGATCTTAACTTTAAGATAAATCAGAACTTAGTATCTTAAAGTTTAAAACTTGAAATTCATAACTTCACAACTTCAAGATCTTAACTTTAAGATAAATCAGAAAGTTTTTAGCTTAAAGTTTAAAACTTGAAATTCATAACTTCACAACTTCAAGATCTTAACTTTAAGATAAATCAGAACTTAGTATCTTAAAGTTTAAAACTTGAAATTCATAACTTCACAACTTCAAGATCTTAACTTTAAGATAAATCAGAAAGTTTTTAGCTTAAAGTTTAAAACTTGAAATTCATAACTTCACAACTTCAAGATCTTAACTTTAAGATAAATCAGAAAGTTTTTAGCTTAAAGTTTAAAACTTGCAATTCATAACTTCACAACTTCAAGATCTTAACTTTAAGATAAATCAGAACTTAGTATCTTAAAGTTTAAAACTTGCAATTCATAACTTCACAACTTCAAGATCTTAACTTTAAGATAAATCAGAACTTAGTATCTTAAAGTTTAAAACTTGCAATTCATAACTTCACAACTTCAAGATCTTAACTTTAAGATAAATCAGAACTTAGTATCTTAAAGTTTAAAACTTGCAATTCATAACTTCACAACTTCAAGATCTTAACTTCAAGATAAATCAGAAAGTTTTTAGCTTAAAGTTTAAAACTTGAAATTCATAACTTCACAACTTCAAGATCTTAACTTTAAGATAAATCAGAAAGTTTTTAGCTTAAAGTTTAAAACTTGAAATTCATAACTTCACAACTTCAAGATCTTAACTTTAAGATAAATCAGAACTTAGTATCTTAAAGTTTAAAACTTGAAATTCATAACTTCACAACTTCAAGATCTTAACTTTAAGATAAATCAGAAAGTTTTTAGCTTAAAGTTTAAAACTTGAAATTCATAACTTCACAACTTCAAGATCTTAACTTTAAGATAAATCAGAAAGTTTTTAGCTTAAAGTTTAAAACTTGAAATTCATAACTTCACAACTTCAAGATCTTAACTTTAAGATAAATCAGAACTTAGTATCTTAAAGTTTAAAACTTGAAATTCATAACTTCACAACTTCAAGATCTTAACTTTAAGATAAATCAGAACTTAGTATCTTAAAGTTTAAAACTTGAAATTCATAACTTCACAACTTCAAGATCTTAACTTTAAGATAAATCAGAACTTAGTATCTTAAAGTTTAAAACTTGAAATTCATAACTTCACAACTTCAAGATCTTAACTTTAAGATAAATCAGAAAGTTTTTAGCTTAAAGTTTAAAACTTGAAATTCATAACTTCACAACTTCAAGATCTTAACTTTAAGATAAATCAGAAAGTTTTTAGCTTAAAGTTTAAAACTTGCAATTCATAACTTCACAACTTCAAGATCTTAACTTTAAGATAAATCAGAACTTAGTATCTTAAAGTTTAAAACTTGAAATTCATAACTTCACAACTTCAAGATCTTAACTTTAAGATAAATCAGAAAGTTTTTAGCTTAAAGTTTAAAACTTGCAATTCATAACTTCACAACTTCAAGATCTTAACTTTAAGATAAATCAGAACTTAGTATCTTAAAGTTTAAAACTTGAAATTCATAACTTCACAACTTCAAGATCTTAACTTTAAGATAAATCAGAAAGTTTTTAGCTTAAAGTTTAAAACTTGCAATTCATAACTTCACAACTTCAAGATCTTAACTTTAAGATAAATCAGAACTTAGTATCTTAAAGTTTAAAACTTGAAATTCATAACTTCACAACTTCAAGATCTTAACTTTAAGATAAATCAGAAAGTTTTTAGCTTAAAGTTTAAAACTTGAAATTCATAACTTCACAACTTCAAGATCTTAACTTTAAGATAAATCAGAACTTAGTATCTTAAAGTTTAAAACTTGAAATTCATAACTTCACAACTTCAAGATCTTAACTTTAAGATAAATCAGAAAGTTTTTAGCTTAAAGTTTAAAACTTGAAATTCATAACTTCACAACTTCAAGATCTTAACTTTAAGATAAATCAGAAAGTTTTTAGCTTAAAGTTTAAAACTTGCAATTCATAACTTCACAACTTCAAGATCTTAACTTTAAGATAAATCAGAACTTAGTATCTTAAAGTTTAAAACTTGAAATTCATAACTTCACAACTTCAAGATCTTAACATTAAGATAAATCAGAAAGTTTTTAGCTTAAAGTTTAACACTTGCAATTCATAACTTCACATCTTCAAGATCTTAACTTTAAGATAAATCAGAAAGTTTTTAGCTTAAAGTTTAAAACTTGCAATTCATAACTTCACAACTTCAAGATCTTAACTTTAAGATAAATCAGAAAGTTTTTAGCTTAAAGTTTAAAACTTGCAATTCATAACTTCACAACTTCAAGATCTTAACTTTAAGATAAATCAGAAAGTTTTTAGCTTAAAGTTTAAAACTTGAAATTCATAACTTCACAACTTCAAGATCTTAACTTTAAGATAAATCAGAACTTAGTATCTTAAAGTTTAAAACTTGAAATTCATAACTTCACAACTTCAAGATCTTAACTTTAAGATAAATCAGAAAGTTTTTAGCTTAAAGTTTAAAACTTGAAATTCATAACTTCACAACTTCAAGATCTTAACTTTAAGATAAATCAGAAAGTTTTTAGCTTAAAGTTTAAAACTTGCAATTCATAACTTCACAACTTCAAGATCTTAACTTTAAGATAAATCAGAACTTAGTATCTTAAAGTTTAAAACTTGCAATTCATAACTTCACAACTTCAAGATCTTAACTTTAAGATAAATCAGAACTTAGTATCTTAAAGTTTAAAACTTGCAATTCATAACTTCACAACTTCAAGATCTTAACTTTAAGATAAATCAGAACTTAGTATCTTAAAGTTTAAAACTTGCAATTCATAACTTCACAACTTCAAGATCTTAACTTCAAGATAAATCAGAAAGTTTTTAGCTTAAAGTTTAAAACTTGAAATTCATAACTTCACAACTTCAAGATCTTAACTTTAAGATAAATCAGAAAGTTTTTAGCTTAAAGTTTAAAACTTGAAATTCATAACTTCACAACTTCAAGATCTTAACTTTAAGATAAATCAGAACTTAGTATCTTAAAGTTTAAAACTTGAAATTCATAACTTCACAACTTCAAGATCTTAACTTTAAGATAAATCAGAAAGTTTTTAGCTTAAAGTTTAAAACTTGAAATTCATAACTTCACAACTTCAAGATCTTAACTTTAAGATAAATCAGAAAGTTTTTAGCTTAAAGTTTAAAACTTGAAATTCATAACTTCACAACTTCAAGATCTTAACTTTAAGATAAATCAGAACTTAGTATCTTAAAGTTTAAAACTTGAAATTCATAACTTCACAACTTCAAGATCTTAACTTTAAGATAAATCAGAACTTAGTATCTTAAAGTTTAAAACTTGAAATTCATAACTTCACAACTTCAAGATCTTAACTTTAAGATAAATCAGAACTTAGTATCTTAAAGTTTAAAACTTGAAATTCATAACTTCACAACTTCAAGATCTTAACTTTAAGATAAATCAGAAAGTTTTTAGCTTAAAGTTTAAAACTTGAAATTCATAACTTCACAACTTCAAGATCTTAACTTTAAGATAAATCAGAAAGTTTTTAGCTTAAAGTTTAAAACTTGCAATTCATAACTTCACAACTTCAAGATCTTAACTTTAAGATAAATCAGAACTTAGTATCTTAAAGTTTAAAACTTGAAATTCATAACTTCACAACTTCAAGATCTTAACTTTAAGATAAATCAGAAAGTTTTTAGCTTAAAGTTTAAAACTTGCAATTCATAACTTCACAACTTCAAGATCTTAACTTTAAGATAAATCAGAACTTAGTATCTTAAAGTTTAAAACTTGAAATTCATAACTTCACAACTTCAAGATCTTAACTTTAAGATAAATCAGAAAGTTTTTAGCTTAAAGTTTAAAACTTGCAATTCATAACTTCACAACTTCAAGATCTTAACTTTAAGATAAATCAGAACTTAGTATCTTAAAGTTTAAAACTTGAAATTCATAACTTCACAACTTCAAGATCTTAACTTTAAGATAAATCAGAAAGTTTTTAGCTTAAAGTTTAAAACTTGAAATTCATAACTTCACAACTTCAAGATCTTAACTTTAAGATAAATCAGAACTTAGTATCTTAAAGTTTAAAACTTGAAATTCATAACTTCACAACTTCAAGATCTTAACTTTAAGATAAATCAGAAAGTTTTTAGCTTAAAGTTTAAAACTTGAAATTCATAACTTCACAACTTCAAGATCTTAACTTTAAGATAAATCAGAAAGTTTTTAGCTTAAAGTTTAAAACTTGCAATTCATAACTTCACAACTTCAAGATCTTAACTTTAAGATAAATCAGAACTTAGTATCTTAAAGTTTAAAACTTGAAATTCATAACTTCACAACTTCAAGATCTTAACATTAAGATAAATCAGAAAGTTTTTAGCTTAAAGTTTAACACTTGCAATTCATAACTTCACATCTTCAAGATCTTAACTTTAAGATAAATCAGAAAGTTTTTAGCTTAAAGTTTAAAACTTGCAATTCATAACTTCACAACTTCAAGATCTTAACTTTAAGATAAATCAGAAAGTTTTTAGCTTAAAGTTTAAAACTTGCAATTCATAACTTCACAACTTCAAGATCTTAACTTTAAGATAAATCAGAAAGTTTTTAGCTTAAAGTTTAAAACTTGAAATTCATAACTTCACAACTTCAAGATCTTAACTTTAAGATAAATCAGAACTTAGTATCTTAAAGTTTAAAACTTGAAATTCATAACTTCACAACTTCAAGATCTTAACTTTAAGATAAATCAGAAAGTTTTTAGCTTAAAGTTTAAAACTTGCAATTCATAACTTCACAACTTCAAGATCTTAACTTTAAGATAAATCAGAACTTAGTATCTTAAAGTTTAAAACTTGAAATTCATAACTTCACAACTTCAAGATCTTAACTTTAAGATAAATCAGAACTTAGTATCTTAAAGTTTAAAACTTGAAATTCATAACTTCACAACTTCAAGATCTTAACTTTAAGATAAATCAGAAAGTTTTTAGCTTAAAGTTTAAAACTTGCAATTCATAACTTCACAACTTCAAGATCTTAACTTTAAGATAAATCAGAACTTAGTATCTTAAAGTTTAAAACTTGAAATTCATAACTTCACAACTTCAAGATCTTAACTTTAAGATAAATCAGAACTTAGTATCTTAAAGTTTAAAACTTGCAATTCATAACTTCACAACTTCAAGATCTTAACTTTAAGATAAATCAGAAAGTTTTTAGCTTAAAGTTTAAAACTTGAAATTCATAACTTCACAACTTCAAGATCTTAACTTTAAGATAAATCAGAACTTAGTATCTTAAAGTTTAAAACTTGTAATTCATAACTTCACAACTTCAAGATCTTAACTTTAAGATAAATCAGAAAGTTTTTAGCTTAAAGTTTAAAACTTGCAATTCATAACTTCACAACTTCAAGATCTTAACTTTAAGATAAATCAGAAAGTTTTTAGCTTAAAGTTTAAAACTTGCAATTCATAACTTCACAACTTCAAGATCTTAACTTTAAGATAAATCAGAAAGTTTTTAGCTTAAAGTTTAAAACTTGAAATTCATAACTTCACAACTTCAAGATCTTAACTTTAAGATAAATCAGAAAGTTTTTAGCTTAAAGTTTAAAACTTGCAATTCATAACTTCACAACTTCAAGATCTTAACTTTAAGATAAATCAGAACTTAGTATCTTAAAGTTTAAAACTTGAAATTCATAACTTCACAACTTCAAGATCTTAACTTTAAGATAAATCAGAAAGTTTTTAGCTTAAAGTTTAAAACTTGCAATTCATAACTTCACAACTTCAAGATCTTAACTTTAAGATAAATCAGAAAGTTTTTAGCTTAAAGTTTAAAACTTGAAATTCATAACTTCACAACTTCAAGATCTTAACTTTAAGATAAATCAGAAAGTTTTTAGCTTAAAGTTTAAAACTTGCAATTCATAACTTCACAACTTCAAGATCTTAACTTTAAGATAAATCAGAAAGTTTTTAGCTTAAAGTTTAAAACTTGAAATTCATAACTTCACAACTTCAAGATCTTAACTTTAAGATAAATCAGAAAGTTTTTAGCTTAAAGTTTAAAACTTGCAATTCATAACTTCACAACTTCAAGATCTTAACTTTAAGATAAATCAGAACTTAGTATCTTAAAGTTTAAAACTTGAAATTCATAACTTCACAACTTCAAGATCTTAACTTTAAGATAAATCAGAACTTAGTATCTTAAAGTTTAAAACTTGAAATTCATAACTTCACAACTTCAAGATCTTAACTTTAAGATAAATCAGAAAGTTTTTAGCTTAAAGTTTAAAACTTGCAATTCATAACTTCACAACTTCAAGATCTTAACTTTAAGATAAATCAGAACTTAGTATCTTAAAGTTTAAAACTTGAAATTCATAACTTCACAACTTCAAGATCTTAACTTTAAGATAAATCAGAACTTAGTATCTTAAAGTTTAAAACTTGAAATTCATAACTTCACAACTTCAAGATCTTAACTTTAAGATAAATCAGAAAGTTTTTAGCTTAAAGTTTAAAACTTGAAATTCATAACTTCACAACTTCAAGATCTTAACTTTAAGATAAATCAGAAAGTTTTTAGCTTAAAGTTTAAAACTTGCAATTCATAACTTCACAACTTCAAGATCTTAACTTTAAGATAAATCAGAAAGTTTTTAGCTTAAAGTTTAAAACTTGAAATTCATAACTTCACAACTTCAAGATCTTAACTTTAAGATAAATCAGAAAGTTTTTAGCTTAAAGTTTAAAACTTGCAATTCATAACTTCACAACTTCAAGATCTTAACTTTAAGATAAATCAGAACTTAGTATCTTAAAGTTTAAAACTTGAAATTCATAACTTCACAACTTCAAGATCTTAACTTTAAGATAAATCAGAACTTAGTATCTTAAAGTTTAAAACTTGAAATTCATAACTTCACAACTTCAAGATCTTAACTTTAAGATAAATCAGAAAGTTTTTAGCTTAAAGTTTAAAACTTGCAATTCATAACTTCACAACTTCAAGATCTTAACTTTAAGATAAATCAGAACTTAGTATCTTAAAGTTTAAAACTTGAAATTCATAACTTCACAACTTCAAGATCTTAACTTTAAGATAAATCAGAACTTAGTATCTTAAAGTTTAAAACTTGAAATTCATAACTTCACAACTTCAAGATCTTAACTTTAAGATAAATCAGAAAGTTTTTAGCTTAAAGTTTAAAACTTGATATTCATAACTTCACAACTTCAAGATCTTAACTTTAAGATAAATCAGAACTTAGTATCTTAAAGTTTAAAACTTGAAATTCATAACTTCACAACTTCAAGATCTTAACTTTAAGATAAATCAGAAAGTTTTTAGCTTAAAGTTTAAAACTTGAAATTCATAACTTCACAACTTCAAGATCTTAACTTTAAGATAAATCAGAAAGTTTTTAGCTTAAAGTTTAAAACTTGAAATTCATAACTTCACAACTTCAAGATCTTAACTTTAAGATAAATCAGAAAGTTTTTAGCTTAAAGTTTAAAACTTGCAATTCATAACTTCACAACTTCAAGATCTTAACTTTAAGATAAATCAGAACTTAGTATCTTAAAGTTTAAAACTTGAAATTCATAACTTCACAACTTCAAGATCTTAACTTTAAGATAAATCAGAAAGTTTTTAGCTTAAAGTTTAAAACTTGCAATTCATAACTTCACAACTTCAAGATCTTAACTTTAAGATAAATCAGAAAGTTTTTAGCTTAAAGTTTAAAACTTGAAATTCATAACTTCACAACTTCAAGATCTTAACTTTAAGATAAATCAGAAAGTTTTTAGCTTAAAGTTTAAAACTTGAAATTCATAACTTCACAACTTCAAGATCTTAACTTTAAGATAAATCAGAAAGTTTTTAGCTTAAAGTTTAAAACTTGCAATTCATAACTTCACAACTTCAAGATCTTAACTTTAAGATAAATCAGAACTTAGTATCTTAAAGTTTAAAACTTGAAATTCATAACTTCACAACTTCAAGATCTTAACTTTAAGATAAATCAGAAAGTTTTTAGCTTAAAGTTTAAAACTTGCAATTCATAACTTCACAACTTCAAGATCTTAACTTTAAGATAAATCAGAACTTAGTATCTTAAAGTTTAAAACTTGAAATTCATAACTTCACAACTTCAAGATCTTAACTTTAAGATAAATCAGAAAGTTTTTAGCTTAAAGTTTAAAACTTGCAATTCATAACTTCACAACTTCAAGATCTTAACTTTAAGATAAATCAGAACTTAGTATCTTAAAGTTTAAAACTTGAAATTCATAACTTCACAACTTCAAGATCTTAACTTTAAGATAAATCAGAACTTAGTATCTTAAAGTTTAAAACTTGAAATTCATAACTTCACAACTTCAAGATCTTAACTTTAAGATAAATCAGAAAGTTTTTAGCTTAAAGTTTAAAACTTGCAATTCATAACTTCACAACTTCAAGTTCTTAACTTTAAGATAAATCAGAAAGTTTTTAGCTTAAAGTTTAAAACTTGCAATTCATAACTTCACAACTTCAAGATCTTAACTTTAAGATAAATCAGAACTTAGTATCTTAAAGTTTAAAACTTGAAATTCATAACTTCACAACTTCAAGATCTTAACTTTAAGATAAATCAGAAAGTTTTTAGCTTAAAGTTTAAAACTTGAAATTCATAACTTCACAACTTCAAGATCTTAACTTTAAGATAAATCAGAAAGTTTTTAGCTTAAAGTTTAAAACTTGCAATTCATAACTTCACAACTTCAAGATCTTAACTTTAAGATAAATCAGAAAGTTTTTAGCTTAAAGTTTAAAACTTGAAATTCATAACTTCACAACTTCAAGATCTTAACTTTAAGATAAATCAGAAAGTTTTTAGCTTAAAGTTTAAAACTTGCAATTCATAACTTCACAACTTCAAGATCTTAACTTTAAGATAAATCAGAAAGTTTTTAGCTTAAAGTTTAAAACTTGAAATTCATAACTTCACAACTTCAAGATCTTAACTTTAAGATAAATCAGAACTTAGTATCTTAAATTTTAAAACTTGAAATTCATAACTTCACAACTTCAAGATCTTAACTTTAAGATAAATCAGAAAGTTTTTAGCTTAAAGTTTAAAACTTGCAATTCATAACTTCACAACTTCAAGATCTTAACATTAAGATAAATCAGAACTTAGTATCTTAAAGTTTAAAACTTGAAATTCATAACTTCACAACTTCAAGATCTTAACTTTAAGATAAATCAGAAAGTTTTTAGCTTAAAGTTTAAAACTTGCAATTCATAACTTCACAACTTCAAGATCTTAACTTTAAGATAAATCAGAAAGTTTTTAGCTTAAAGTTTAAAACTTGCAATTCATAACTTCACAACTTCAAGATCTTAACTTTAAGATAAATCAGAACTTAGTATCTTAAAGTTTAAAACTTGAAATTCATAACTTCACAACTTCAAGATCTTAACTTTAAGATAAATCAGAAAGTTTTTAGCTTAAAGTTTAAAACTTGCAATTCATAACTTCACAACTTCAAGATCTTAACTTTAAGATAAATCAGAACTTAGTATCTTAAAGTTTAAAACTTGAAATTCATAACTTCACAACTTCAAGATCTTAACTTTAAGATAAATCAGAACTTAGTATCTTAAAGTTTAAAACTTGAAATTCATAACTTCACAACTTCAAGATCTTAACTTTAAGATAAATCAGAAAGTTTTTAGCTTAAAGTTTAAAACTTGCAATTCATAACTTCACAACTTCAAGATCTTAACTTTAAGATAAATCAGAAAGTTTTTAGCTTAAAGTTTAAAACTTGAAATTCATAACTTCACAACTTCAAGATCTTAACTTTAAGATAAATCAGAACTTAGTATCTTAAAGTTTAAAACTAGAAATTCATAACTAAACAACTTCAAGATCTTAACTTTCAGATAAATCAGAAAGTTTTTAGCTTAAAGTTTAAAACTTGCAATTCATAACTTCACAACTTCAAGATCTTAACTTTAAGATAAATCAGAACTTAGTATCTTAAAGTTTAAAACTTGAAATTCATAACTTCACAACTTCAAGATCTTAACTTTAAGATAAATCAGAAAGTTTTTAGCTTAAAGTTTAAAACTTGCAATTCATAACTTCACAACTTCAAGATCTTAACTTTAAGATAAATCAGAACTTAGTATCTTAAAGTTTAAAACTTGAAATTCATAACTTCACAACTTCAAGATCTTAACTTTAAGATAAATCAGAAAGTTTTTAGCTTAAACTTTAAAACTTGCAATTCATAACTTCACAACTTCAAGATCTTAACTTTAAGATAAATCAGAACTTAGTATCTTAAAGTTTAAAACTTGAAATTCATAACTTCACAACTTCAAGATCTTAACTTTAAGATAAATCAGAAAGTTTTTAGCTTAAAGTTTAAAACTTGCAATTCATAACTTCACAACTTCAAGATCTTAACTTTAAGATAAATCAGAACTTAGTATCTTAAATTTTAAAACTTGAAATTCATAACTTCACAACTTCAAGATCTTAACTTTAAGATAAATCAGAACTTAGTATCTTAAAGTTTAAAACTTGAAATTCATAACTTCACAACTTCAAGATCTTAACTTTAAGATAAATCAGAAAGTTTTTAGCTTAAAGTTTAAAACTTGCAATTCATAACTTCACAACTTCAAGATCTTAACTTTAAGATAAATCAGAAAGTTTTTAGCATAAAGTTTAAAACTTGCAATTCATAACTTCACAACTTCAAGATCTTAACTTTAAGATAAATCAGAACTTAGTATCTTAAAGTTTAAAACTTGAAATTCATAACTTCACAACTTCAAGATCTTAACTTTAAGATAAATCAGAAAGTTTTTAGCTTAAAGTTTAAAACTTGAAATTCATAACTTCACAACTTCAAGATCTTAACTTTAAGATAAATCAGAAAGTTTTTAGCTTAAAGTTTAAAACTTGCAATTCATAACTTCACAACTTCAAGATCTTAACTTTAAGATAAATCAGAAAGTTTTTAGCTTAAAGTTTAAAACTTGAAATTCATAACTTCACAACTTCAAGATCTTAACTTTAAGATAAATCAGAAAGTTTTTAGCTTAAAGTTTAAAACTTGCAATTCATAACTTCACAACTTCAAGATCTTAACTTTAAGATAAATCAGAAAGTTTTTAGCTTAAAGTTTAAAACTTGAAATTCATAACTTCACAACTTCAAGATCTTAACTTTAAGATAAATCAGAACTTAGTATCTTAAAGTTTAAAACTTGAAATTCATAACTTCACAACTTCAAGATCTTAACTTTAAGATAAATCAGAAAGTTTTTAGCTTAAAGTTTAAAACTTGCAATTCATAACTTCACAACTTCAAGATCTTAACTTTAAGATAAATCAGAACTTAGTATCTTAAAGTTTAAAACTTGAAATTCATAACTTCACAACTTCAAGATCTTAACTTTAAGATAAATCAGAAAGTTTTTAGCTTAAAGTTTAAAACTTGCAATTCATAACTTCACAACTTCAAGATCTTAACTTTAAGATAAATCAGAAAGTTTTTAGCTTAAAGTTTAAAACTTGCAATTCATAACTTCACAACTTCAAGATCTTAACTTTAAGATAAATCAGAACTTAGTATCTTAAAGTTTAAAACTTGAAATTCATAACTTCACAACTTCAAGATCTTAACTTTAAGATAAATCAGAAAGTTTTTAGCTTAAAGTTTAAAACTTGCAATTCATAACTTCACAACTTCAAGATCTTAACTTTAAGATAAATCAGAACTTAGTATCTTAAAGTTTAAAACTTGAAATTCATAACTTCACAACTTCAAGATCTTAACTTTAAGATAAATCAGAACTTAGTATCTTAAAGTTTAAAACTTGAAATTCATAACTTCACAACTTCAAGATCTTAACTTTAAGATAAATCAGAAAGTTTTTAGCTTAAAGTTTAAAACTTGAAATTCATAACTTCACAACTTCAAGATCTTAACTTTAAGATAAATCAGAACTTAGTATCTTAAAGTTTAAAACTTGAAATTCATAACTTCACAACTTCAAGATCTTAACTTTAAGATAAATCAGAAAGTTTTTAGCTTAAAGGTTAAAACTTGAAATTCATAACTTCACAACTTCAAGATCTTAACTTTAAGATAAATCAGAAAGTTTTTAGCTTAAAGTTTAAAACTTGCAATTCATAACTTCACAACTTCAAGATCTTAACTTTAAGATAAATCAGAACTTAGTATCTTAAAGTTTAAAACTTGAAATTCATAACTTCACAACTTCAAGATCTTAACTTTAAGATAAATCAGAACTTAGTATCTTAAAGTTTAAAACTTGAAATTCATAACTTCACAACTTCAAGATCTTAACTTTAAGATAAATCAGAAAGTTTTTAGCTTAAAGTTTAAAACTTGAAATTCATAACTTCACAACTTCAAGATCTTAACTTTAAGATAAATCAGAACTTAGTATCTTAAAGTTTAAAACTTGAAATTCATAACTTCACAACTTCAAGATCTTAACTTTAAGATAAATCAGAAAGTTTTTAGCTTAAAGTTTAAAACTTGCAATTCATAACTTCACAACTTCAAGATCTTAACTTTAAGATAAATCAGAAAGTTTTTAGCTTAAAGTTTAAAACTTGAAATTCATAACTTCACAACTTCAAGATCTTAACTTTAAGATAAATCAGAAAGTTTTTAGCTTAAAGTTTAAAACTTGAAATTCATAACTTCACAACTTCAAGATCTTAACTTTAAGATAAATCAGAACTTAGTATCTTAAAGTTTAAAACTTGAAATTCATAACTTCACAACTTCAAGATCTTAACTTTAAGATAAATCAGAAAGTTTTTAGCTTAAAGTTTAAAACTTGCAATTCATAACTTCACAACTTCAAGATCTTAACTTTAAGATAAATCAGAACTTAGTATCTTAAAGTTTAAAACTTGAAATTCATAACTTCACAACTTCAAGATCTTAACTTTAAGATAAATCAGAAAGTTTTTAGCTTAAAGTTTAAAACTTGCAATTCATAACTTCACAACTTCAAGATCTTAACTTTAAGATAAATCAGAAAGTTTTTAGCTTAAAGTTTAAAACTTGCAATTCATAACTTCACAACTTCAAGATCTTAACTTTAAGATAAATCAGAACTTAGTATCTTAAAGTTTAAAACTTGAAATTCATAACTTCACAACTTCAAGATCTTAACTTTAAGATAAATCAGAAAGTTTTTAGCTTAAAGTTTAAAACTTGCAATTCATAACTTCACAACTTCAAGATCTTAACTTTAAGATAAATCAGAACTTAGTATCTTAAAGTTTAAAACTTGCAATTCATAACTTCACAACTTCAAGATCTTAACTTTAAGATAAATCAGAACTTAGTATCTTAAAGTTTAAAACTTGAAATTCATAACTTCACAACTTCAAGATCTTAACTTTAAGATAAATCAGAACTTAGTATCTTAAAGTTTAAAACTTGAAATTCATAACTTCACAACTTCAAGATCTTAACTTTAAGATAAATCAGAAAGTTTTTAGCTTAAAGTTTAAAACTTGCAATTCATAACTTCACAACTTCAAGATCTTAACTTTAAGATAAATCAGAAAGTTTTTAGCTTAAAGTTTAAAACTTGCAATTCATAACTTCACAACTTCAAGATCTTAACTTTAAGATAAATCAGAACTTAGTATCTTAAAGTTTAAAACTTGAAATTCATAACTTCACAACTTCAAGATCTTAACTTTAAGATAAATCAGAAAGTTTTTAGCTTAAAGTTTAAAACTTGCAATTCATAACTTCACAACTTCAAGATCTTAACTTTAAGATAAATCAGAAAGTTTTTAGCTTAAAGTTTAAAACTTGCAATTCATAACTTCACAACTTCAAGATCTTAACTTTAAGATAAATCAGAAAGTTTTTAGCTTAAAGTTTAAAACTTGAAATTCATAACTTCACAACTTCAAGATCTTAACTTTAAGATAAATCAGAACTTAGTATCTTAAAGTTTAAAACTTGAAATTCATAACTTCACAACTTCAAGATCTTAACTTTAAGATAAATCAGAAAGTTTTTAGCTTAAAGTTTAAAACTTGCAATTCATAACTTCACAACTTCAAGATCTTAACTTTAAGATAAATCAGAACTTAGTATCTTAAAGTTTAAAACTTGAAATTCATAACTTCACAACTTCAAGATCTTAACTTTAAGATAAATCAGAAAGTTTTTAGCTTAAAGTTTAAAACTTGAAATTCATAACTTCACAACTTCAAGATCTTAACTTTAAGATAAATCAGAAAGTTTTTAGCTTAAAGTTTAAAACTTGCAATTCATAACTTCACAACTTCAAGATCTTAACTTTAAGATAAATCAGAAAGTTTTTAGCTTAAAGTTTAAAACTTGCAATTCATAACTTCACAACTTCAAGATCTTAACTTTAAGATAAATCAGAAAGTTTTTAGCTTAAAGTTTAAAACTTGAAATTCATAACTTCACAACTTCAAGATCTTAACTTTAAGATAAATCAGAAAGTTTTTAGCTTAAAGTTTAAAACTTGCAATTCATAACTTCACAACTTCAAGATCTTAACTTTAAGATAAATCAGAACTTAGTATCCTAAAGTTTAAAACTTGAAATTCATAACTTCACAACTTCAAGATCTTAACTTTAAGATAAATCAGAAAGTTTTTAGCTTAAAGTTTAAAACTTGAAATTCATAACTTCACAACTTCAAGATCTTAACTTTAAGATAAATCAGAAAGTTTTTAGCTTAAAGTTTAAAACTTGCAATTCATAACTTCACAACTTCAAGATCTTAACTTTAAGATAAATCAGAACTTAGTATCTTAAAGTTTAAAACTTGAAATTCATAACTTCACAACTTCAAGATCTTAACTTTAAGATAAATCAGAAAGTTTTTAGCTTAAAGTTTAAAACTTGCAATTCATAACTTCACAACTTCAAGATCTTAACTTTAAGATAAATCAGAAAGTTTTTAGCTTAAAGTTTAAAACTTGAAATTCATAACTTCACAACTTCAAGATCTTAACTTTAAGATAAATCAGAACTTAGTATCTTAAAGTTTAAAACTTGAAATTCATAACTTCACAACTTCAAGATCTTAACTTTAAGATAAATCAGAAAGTTTTAAGCTTAAAGTTTAAAACTTGCAATTCATAACTTCACAACTTCAAGATCTTAACTTTAAGATAAATCAGAAAGTTTTTAGCTTAAAGTTTAAAACTTGCAATTCATAACTTCACAACTTCAAGATCTTAACTTTAAGATAAATCAGAACTTAGTATCTTAAAGTTTAAAACTTGAAATTCATAACTTCACAACTTCAAGATCTTAACTTTAAGATAAATCAGAAAGTTTTTAGCTTAAAGTTTAAAACTTGCAATTCATAACTTCACAACTTCAAGATCTTAACTTTAAGATAAATCAGAACTTAGTATCTTAAAGTTTAAAACTTGAAATTCATAACTTCACAACTTCAAGATCTTAACTTTAAGATAAATCAGAACTTAGTATCTTAAAGTTTAAAACTTGAAATTCATAACTTCACAACTTCAAGATCTTAACTTTAAGATAAATCAGAAAGTTTTTAGCTTAAAGTTTAAAACTTGAAATTCATAACTTCACAACTTCAAGATCTTAACTTTAAGATAAATCAGAAAGTTTTTAGCTTAAAGTTTAAAACTTGCAATTCATAACTTCACAACTTCAAGATCTTAACTTTAAGATAAATCAGAAAGTTTTTAGCTTAAAGTTTAAAACTTGAAATTCATAACTTCACAACTTCAAGATCTTAACTTTAAGATAAATCAGAAAGTTTTTAGCTTAAAGTTTAAAACTTGCAATTCATAACTTCACAACTTCAAGATCTTAACTTTAAGATAAATCAGAACTTAGTATCTTAAAGTTTAAAACTTGAAATTCATAACTTCACAACTTCAAGATCTTAACTTTAAGATAAATCAGAAAGTTTTTAGCTTAAAGTTTAAAACTTGAAATTCATAACTTCACAACTTCAAGATCTTAACTTTAAGATAAATCAGAACTTAGTATCTTAAAGTTTAAAACTTGAAATTCATAACTTCACAACTTCAAGATCTTAACTTTAAGATAAATCAGAACTTAGTATCTTAAAGTTTAAAACTTGCAATTCATAACTTCACAACTTCAAGATCTTAACTTTAAGATAAATCAGAACTTAGTATCTTAAAGTTTAAAACTTGAAATTCATAACTTCACAACTTCAAGATCTTAACTTTAAGATAAATCAGAAAGTTTTTAGCTTAAAGTTTAAAACTTGAAATTCATAACTTCACAACTTCAAGATCTTAACTTTAAGATAAATCAGAACTTAGTATCTTAAAGTTTAAAACTTGAAATTCATAACTTCACAACTTCAAGATCTTAACTTTAAGATAAATCAGAAAGTTTTTAGCTTAAAGTTTAAAACTTGCAATTCATAACTTCACAACTTCAAGATCTTAACTTTAAGATAAATCAGAAAGTTTTTAGCTTAAAGTTTAAAACTTGCAATTCATAACTTCACAACTTCAAGATCTTAACTTTAAGATAAATCAGAACTTAGTATCTTAAAGTTTAAAACTTGAAATTCATAACTTCACAACTTCAAGATCTTAACTTTAAGATAAATCAGAAAGTTTTTAGCTTAAAGTTTAAAACTTGCAATTCATAACTTCACAACTTCAAGATCTTAACTTTAAGATAAATCAGAACTTAGTATCTTAAAGTTTAAAACTTGAAATTCATAACTTCACAACTTCAAGATCTTAACTTTAAGATAAATCAGAAAGTTTTTAGCTTAAAGTTTAAAACTTGCAATTCATAACTTCACAACTTCAAGATCTTAACTTTAAGATAAATCAGAACTTAGTATCTTAAAGTTTAAAACTTGAAATTCATAACTTCACAACCTCAAGATCTTAACTTTAAGATAAATCAGAAAGTTTTTAGCTTAAAGTTTAAAACTTGCAATTCATAACTTCACAACTTCAAGATCTTAACTTTAAGATAAATCAGAAAGTTTTTAGCTTAAAGTTTAAAACTTGAAATTCATAACTTCACAACTTCAAGATCTTAACTTTAAGATAAATCAGAACTTAGTATCTTAAAGTTTAAAACTTGAAATTCATAACTTCACAACTTCAAGATCTTAACTTTAAGATAAATCAGAAAGTTTTTAGCTTAAAGTTTAAAACTTGCAATTCATAACTTCACAACTTCAAGATCTTAACTTTAAGATAAATCAGAACTTAGTATCTTAAAGTTTAAAACTTGAAATTCATAACTTCACAACTTCAAGATCTTAACTTTAAGATAAATCAGAAAGTTTTTAGCTTAAAGTTTAAAACTTGCAATTCATAACTTCACAACTTCAAGATCTTAACTTTAAGATAAATCAGAACTTAGTATCTTAAAGTTTAAAACTTGAAATTCATAACTTCACAACTTCAAGATCTTAACTTTAAGATAAATCAGAAAGTTTTTAGCTTAAAGTTTAAAACTTGAAATTCATAACTTCACAACTTCAAGATCTTAACTTTAAGATAAATCAGAAAGTTTTTAGCTTAAAGTTTAAAACTTGAAATTCATAACTTCACAACTTCAAGATCTTAACTTTAAGATAAATCAGAACTTAGTATCTTAAAGTTTAAAACTTGAAATTCATAACTTCACAACTTCAAGATCTTAACTTTAAGATAAATCAGAACTTAGTATCTTAAAGTTTAAAACTTGAAATTCATAACTTCACAACTTCAAGATCTTAACTTTAAGATAAATCAGAAAGTTTTTAGCTTAAAGTTTAAAACTTGAAATTCATAACTTCACAACTTCAAGATCTTAACTTTAAGATAAATCAGAACTTAGTATCTTAAAGTTTAAAACTTGAAATTCATAACTTCACAACTTCAAGATCTTAACTTTAAGATAAATCAGAACTTAGTATCTTAAAGTTTAAAACTTGAAATTCATAACTTCACAACTTCAAGATCTTAACTTTAAGATAAATCAGAAAGTTTTTAGCTTAAAGTTTAAAACTTGCAATTCATAACTTCACAACTTCAAGATCTTAACTTTAAGATAAATCAGAACTTAGTATCTTAAAGTTTAAAACTTGAAATTCATAACTTCACAACTTCAAGATCTTAACTTTAAGATAAATCAGAAAGTTTTTAGCTTAAAGTTTAAAACTTGAAATTCATAACTTCACAACTTCAAGATCTTAACTTTAAGATAAATCAGAAAGTTTTTAGCTTAAAGTTTAAAACTTGCAATTCATAACTTCACAACTTCAAGATCTTAACTTTAAGATAAATCAGAAAGTTTTTAGCTTAAAGTTTAAAACTTGAAATTCATAACTTCACAACTTCAAGATCTTAACTTTAAGATAAATCAGAACTTAGTATCTTAAAGTTTAAAACTTGAAATTCATAACTTCACAACTTCAAGATCTTAACTTTAAGATAAATCAGAAAGTTTTTAGCTTAAAGTTTAAAACTTGAAATTCATAACTTCACAACTTCAAGATCTTAACTTTAAGATAAATCAGAAAGTTTTTAGCTTAAAGTTTAAAACTTGAAATTCATAACTTCACAACTTCAAGATCTTAACTTTAAGATAAATCAGAAAGTTTTTAGCTTAAAGTTTAAAACTTGCAATTCATAACTTCACAACTTCAAGATCTTAACTTTAAGATAAATCAGAACTTAGTATCTTAAAGTTTAAAACTTGAAATTCATAACTTCACAACTTCAAGATCTTAACTTTAAGATAAATCAGAAAGTTTTTAGCTTAAAGTTTAAAACTTGCAATTCATAACTTCACAACTTCAAGATCTTAACTTTAAGATAAATCAGAAAGTTTTTAGCTTAAAGTTTAAAACTTGAAATTCATAACTTCACAACTTCAAGATCTTAACTTTAAGATAAATCAGAAAGTTTTTAGCTTAAAGTTTAAAACTTGAAATTCATAACTTCACAACTTCAAGATCTTAACTTTAAGATAAATCAGAAAGTTTTTAGCTTAAAGTTTAAAACTTGAAATTCATAACTTCACAACTTCAAGATCTTAACTTTAAGATAAATCAGAAAGTTTTTAGCTTAAAGTTTAAAACTTGCAATTCATAACTTCACAACTTCAAGATCTTAACTTTAAGATAAATCAGAACTTAGTATCTTAAAGTTTAAAACTTGAAATTCATAACTTCACTACTTCAAGATCTTAACTTTAAGATAAATCAGAAAGTTTTTAGCTTAAAGTTTAAAACTTGAAATTCATAACTTCACAACTTCAAGATCTTAACTTTAAGATAAATCAGAACTTAGTATCTTAAAGTTTAAAACTTGAAATTCATAACTTCACAACTTCAAGATCTTAACTTTAAGATAAATCAGAAAGTTTTTAGCTTAAAGTTTAAAACTTGCAATTCATAACTTCACAACTTCAAGATCTTAACTTTAAGATAAATCAGAACTTAGTATCTTAAAGTTTAAAACTTGAAATTCATAACTTCACAACTTCAAGATCTTAACTTTAAGATAAATCAGAAAGTTTTTAGCTTAAAGTTTAAAACTTGCAATTCATAACTTCACAACTTCAAGATCTTAACTTTAAGATAAATCAGAAAGTTTTTAGCTTAAAGTTTAAAACTTGCAATTCATAACTTCACAACTTCAAGATTTTAACTTTAAGATAAATCAGAACTTAGTATCTTAAAGTTTAAAACTTGAAATTCATAACTTCACAACTTCAAGATCTTAACTTTAAGATAAATCAGAACTTAGTATCTTAAAGTTTAAAACTTGAAATTCATAACTTCACAACTTCAAGATCTTAACTTTAAGATAAATCAGAAAGTTTTTAGCTTAAAGTTTAAAACTTGCAATTCATAACTTCACAACTTCAAGATCTTAACTTTAAGATAAATCAGAACTTAGTATCTTAAAGTTTAAAACTTGAAATTCATAACTTCACAACTTCAAGATCTTAACTTTAAGATAAATCAGAAAGTTTTTAGCTTAAAGTTTAAAACTTGCAATTCATAACTTCACAACTTCAAGATCTTAACTTTAAGATAAATCAGAAAGTTTTTAGCTTAAAGTTTAAAACTTGCAATTCATAACTTCACAACTTCAAGATCTTAACTTTAAGATAAATCAGAACTTAGTATCTTAAAGTTTAAAACTTGAAATTCATAACTTCACAACTTCAAGATCTTAACTTTAAGATAAATCAGAACTTAGTATCTTAAAGTTTAAAACTTGAAATTCATAACTTCACAACTTCAAGATCTTAACTTTAAGATAAATCAGAAAGTTTTTAGCTTAAAGTTTAAAACTTGCAATTCATAACTTCACAACTTCAAGATCTTAACTTTAAGATAAATCAGAACTTAGTATCTTAAAGTTTAAAACTTGAAATTGATAACTTCACAACTTCAAGATCTTAACTTTAAGATAAATCAGAAAGTTTTTAGCTTAAAGTTTAAAACTTGCAATTCATAACTTCACAACTTCAAGATCTTAACTTTAAGATAAATCAGAAAGTTTTTAGCTTAAAGTTTAAAACTTGCAATTCATAACTTCACAACTTCAAGATCTTAACTTTAAGATAAATCAGAACTTAGTATCTTAAAGTTTAAAACTTGAAATTCATAACTTCACAACTTCAAGATCTTAACTTTAAGATAAATCAGAAAGTTTTTAGCTTAAAGTTTAAAACTTGAAATTCATAACTTCACAACTTCAAGATCTTAACTTTAAGATAAATCAGAACTTAGTATCTTAAAGTTTAAAACTTGAAATTCATAACTTCACAACTTCAAGATCTTAACTTTAAGATAAATCAGAAAGTTTTTAGCTTAAAGTTTAAAACTTGCAATTCATAACTTCACAACTTCAAGATCTTAACTTTAAGATAAATCAGAACTTAGTATCTTAAAGTTTAAAACTTGAAATTCATAACTTCACAACTTCAAGATCTTAACTTTAAGATAAATCAGAAAGTTTTTAGCTTAAAGTTTAAAACTTGAAATTCATAACTTCACAACTTCAAGATCTTAACTTTAAGATAAATCAGAACTTAGTATCTTAAAGTTTAAAACTTGAAATTCATAACTTCACAACTTCAAGATCTTAACTTTAAGATAAATCAGAAAGTTTTTAGCTTAAAGTTTAAAACTTGCAATTCATAACTTCACAACTTCAAGATCTTAACTTTAAGATAAATCAGAAAGTTTTTAGCTTAAAGTTTAAAACTTGCAATTCATAACTTCACAACTTCAAGATCTTAACTTTAAGATAAATCAGAACTTAGTATCTTAAAGTTTAAAACTTGCAATTCATAACTTCACAACTTCAAGATCTTAACTTTAAGATAAATCAGAACTTAGTATCTTAAAGTTTAAAACTTGCAATTCATAACTTCACAACTTCAAGATCTTAACTTTAAGATAAATCAGAAAGTTTTTAGCTTAAAGTTTAAAACTTGAAATTCATAACTTCACAACTTCAAGATCTTAACTTTAAGATAAATCAGAACTTAGTATCTTAAAGTTTAAAACTTGAAATTCATAACTTCACAACTTCAAGATCTTAACTTTAAGATAAATCAGAACTTAGTATCTTAAAGTTTAAAACTTGAAATTCATAACTTCACAACTTCAAGATCTTAACTTTAAGATAAATCAGAAAGTTTTTAGCTTAAAGTTTAAAACTTGAAATTCATAACTTCACAACTTCAAGATCTTAACTTTAAGATAAATCAGAAAGTTTTTAGCTTAAAGTTTAAAACTTGAAATTCATAACTTCACAACTTCAAGATCTTAACTTTAAGATAAATCAGAAAGTTTTTAGCTTAAAGTTTAAAACTTGAAATTCATAACTTCACAACTTCAAGATCTTAACTTTAAGATAAATCAGAAAGTTTTTAGCTTAAAGTTTAAAACTTGAAATTCATAACTTCACAACTTCAAGATCTTAACTTTAAGATAAATCAGAAAGTTTTTAGCTTAAAGTTTAAAACTTGCAATTCATAACTTCACAACTTCAAGATCTTAACTTTAAGATAAATCAGAAAGTTTTTAGCTTAAAGTTTAAAACTTGAAATTCATAACTTCACAACTTCAAGATCTTAACTTTAAGATAAATCAGAAAGTTTTTAGCTTAAAGTTTAAAACTTGAAATTCATAACTTCACAACTTCAAGATCTTAACTTTAAGATAAATCAGAAAGCTTTTAGCTTAAAGTTTAAAACTTGAAATTCATAACTTCACAACTTCAAGATCTTAACTTTAAGATAAATCAGAAAGTTTTTAGCTTAAAGTTTAAAACTTGCAATTCATAACTTCACAACTTCAAGATCTTAACTTTAAGATAAATCAGAACTTAGTATCTTAAAGTTTAAAACTTGCAATTCATAACTTCACAACTTCAAGATCTTAACTTTAAGATAAATCAGAACTTAGTATCTTAAAGTTTAAAACTTGCAATTCATAACTTCACAACTTCAAGATCTTAACTTTAAGATAAATCAGAAAGTTTTTAGCTTAAAGTTTAAAACTTGAAATTCATAACTTCACAACTTCAAGATCTTAACTTTAAGATAAATCAGAACTTAGTATCTTAAAGTTTAAAACTTGAAATTCATAACTTCACAACTTCAAGATCTTAACTTTAAGATAAATCAGAACTTAGTATCTTAAAGTTTAAAACTTGAAATTCATAACTTCACAACTTCAAGATCTTAACTTTAAGATAAATCAGAAAGTTTTTAGCTTAAAGTTTAAAACTTGAAATTCATAACTTCACAACTTCAAGATCTTAACTTTAAGATAAATCAGAAAGTTTTTAGCTTAAAGTTTAAAACTTGAAATTCATAACTTCACAACTTCAAGATCTTAACTTTAAGATAAATCAGAAAGTTTTTAGCTTAAAGTTTAAAACTTGAAATTCATAACTTCACAACTTCAAGATCTTAACTTTAAGATAAATCAGAAAGTTTTTAGCTTAAAGTTTAAAACTTGAAATTCATAACTTCACAACTTCAAGATCTTAACTTTAAGATAAATCAGAACTTAGTATCTTAAAGTTTAAAACTTGAAATTCATAACTTCACAACTTCAAGATCTTAACTTTAAGATAAATCAGAAAGTTTTTAGCTTAAAGTTTAAAACTTGCAATTCATAACTTCACAACTTCAAGATCTTAACTTTAAGATAAATCAGAACTTAGTATCTTAAAGTTTAAAACTTGAAATTCATAACTTCACAACTTCAAGATCTTAACTTTAAGATAAATCAGAAAGTTTTTAGCTTAAAGTTTAAAACTTGCAATTCATAACTTCATAACTTCAAGATCTTAACTTTAAGATAAATCAGAAAGTTTTTAGCTTAAAGTTTAAAACTTGAAATTCATAACTTCACAACTTCAAGATCTTAACTTTAAGATAAATCAGAAAGTTTTTAGCTTAAAGTTTAAAACTTGAAATTCATAACTTCACAACTTCAAGATCTTAACTTTAAGATAAATCAGAACTTAGTATCTTAAAGTTTAAAACTTGAAATTCATAACTTCACAACTTCAAGATCTTAACTTTAAGATAAATCAGAAAGTTTTTAGCTTAAAGTTTAAAACTTGAAATTCATAACTTCACAACTTCAAGATCTTAACTTTAAGATAAATCAGAAAGTTTTTAGCTTAAAGTTTAAAACTTGAAATTCATAACTTCACAACTTCAAGATCTTAACTTTAAGATAAATCAGAAAGTTTTTAGCTTAAAGTTTAAAACTTGCAATTCATAACTTCACAACTTCAAGATCTTAACTTTAAGATAAATCAGAACTTAGTATCTTAAAGTTTAAAACTTGAAATTCATAACTTCACAACTTCAAGATCTTAACTTTAAGATAAATCAGAACTTAGTATCTTAAAGTTTAAAACTTGAAATTCATAACTTCACAACTTCAAGATCTTAACTTTAAGATAAATCAGAAAGTTTTTAGCTTAAAGTTTAAAACTTGAAATTCATAACTTCACAACTTCAAGATCTTAACTTTAAGATAAATCAGAACTTAGTATCTTAAAGTTTAAAACTTGAAATTCATAACTTCACAACTTCAAGATCTTAACTTTAAGATAAATCAGAAAGTTTTTAGCTTAAAGTTTAAAACTTGAAATTCATAACTTCACAACTTCAAGATCTTAACTTTAAGATAAATCAGAAAGTTTTTAGCTTAAAGTTTAAAACTTGAAATTCATAACTTCACAACTTCAAGATCTTAACTTTAAGATAAATCAGAAAGTTTTTAGCTTAAAGTTTAAAACTTGCAATTCATAACTTCACAACTTCAAGATCTTAACTTTAAGATAAATCAGAACTTAGTATCTTAAAGTTTAAAACTTGAAATTCATAACTTCACAACTTCAAGATCTTAACTTTAAGATAAATCAGAAAGTTTTTAGCTTAAAGTTTAAAACTTGCAATTCATAACTTCACAACTTCAAGATCTTAACTTTAAGATAAATCAGAAAGTTTTTAGCTTAAAGTTTAAAACTTGAAATTCATAACTTCACAACTTCAAGATCTTAACTTTAAGATAAATCAGAAAGTTTTTAGCTTAAAGTTTAAAACTTGAAATTCATAACTTCACAACTTCAAGATCTTAACTTTAAGATAAATCAGAAAGTTTTTAGCTTAAAGTTTAAAACTTGAAATTCATAACTTCACAACTTCAAGATCTTAACTTTAAGATAAATCAGAAAGTTTTTAGCTTAAAGTTTAAAACTTGAAATTCATAACTTCACAACTTCAAGATCTTAACTTTAAGATAAATCAGAAAGTTTTTAGCTTAAAGTTTAAAACTTGAAATTCATAACTTCACAACTTCAAGATCTTAACTTTAAGATAAATCAGAAAGTTTTTAGCTTAAAGTTTAAAACTTGAAATTCATAACTTCACAACTTCAAGATCTTAACTTTAAGATAAATCAGAAAGTTTTTAGCTTAAAGTTTAAAACTTGCAATTCATAACTTCACAACTTCAAGATCTTAACTTTAAGATAAATCAGAAAGTTTTTAGCTTAAAGTTTAAAACTTGAAATTCATAACTTCACAACTTCTAGATCTTAACTTTAAGATAAATCAGAAAGTTTTTAGCTTAAAGTTTAAAACTTGAAATTCATAACTTCACAACTTCAAGATCTTAACTTTAAGATAAATCAGAAAGTTTTAGCTTAAAGTTTAAAACTTGAAATTCATAACTTCACAACTTCAAGATCTTAACTTTAAGATAAATCAGAAAGTTTTTAGCTTAAAGTTTAAAACTTGCAATTCATAACTTCACAACTTCAAGATCTTAACTTTAAGATAAATCAGAACTTAGTATCTTAAAGTTTAAAACTTGCAATTCATAACTTCACAACTTCAAGATCTTAACTTTAAGATAAATCAGAACTTAGTATCTTAAAGTTTAAAACTTGCAATTCATAACTTCACAACTTCAAGATCTTAACTTTAAGATAAATCAGAAAGTTTTTAGCTTAAAGTTTAAAACTTGAAATTCATAACTTCACAACTTCAAGATCTTAACTTTAAGATAAATCAGAACTTAGTATCTTAAAGTTTAAAACTTGAAATTCATAACTTCACAACTTCAAGATCTTAACTTTATGATAAATCAGAACTTAGTATCTTAAAGTTTAAAACTTGAAATTCATAACTTCACAACTTCAAGATCTTAACTTTAAGATAAATCAGAAAGTTTTTAGCTTAAAGTTTAAAACTTGAAATTCATAACTTCACAACTTCAAGATCTTAACTTTAAGATAAATCAGAAAGTTTTTAGCTTAAAGTTTAAAACTTGAAATTCATAACTTCACAACTTCAAGATCTTAACTTTAAGATAAATCAGAAAGTTTTTAGCTTAAAGTTTAAAACTTGAAATTCATAACTTCACAACTTCAAGATCTTAACTTTAAGATAAATCAGAAAGTTTTTAGCTTAAAGTTTAAAACTTGAAATTCATAACTTCACAACTTCAAGATCTTAACTTTAAGATAAATCAGAACTTAGTATCTTAAAGTTTAAAACTTGAAATTCATAACTTCACAACTACAAGATCTTAACTTTAAGATAAATCAGAAAGTTTTTAGCTTAAAGTTTAAAACTTGCAATTCATAACTTCACAACTTCAAGATCTTAACTTTAAGATAAATCAGAACTTAGTATCTTAAAGTTTAAAACTTGAAATTCATAACTTCACAACTTCAAGATCTTAACTTTAAGATAAATCAGAAAGTTTTTAGCTTAAAGTTTAAAACTTGCAATTCATAACTTCACAACTTCAAGATCTTAACTTTAAGATAAATCAGAAAGTTTTTAGCTTAAAGTTTAAAACTTGAAATTCATAACTTCACAACTTCAAGATCTTAACTTTAAGATAAATCAGAAAGTTTTTAGCTTAAAGTTTAAAACTTGCAATTCATAACTTCACAACTTCAAGATCTTAACTTTAAGATAAATCAGAACTTAGTATCTTAAAGTTTAAAACTTGCAATTCATAACTTCACAACTTCAAGATCTTAACTTTAAGATAAATCAGAACTTAGTATCTTAAAGTTTAAAACTTGCAATTCATAACTTCACAACTTCAAGATCTTAACTTTAAGATAAATCAGAAAGTTTTTAGCTTAAAGTTTAAAACTTGAAATTCATAACTTCACAACTTCAAGATCTTAACTTTAAGATAAATCAGAACTTAGTATCTTAAAGTTTAAAACTTGAAATTCATAACTTCACAACTTCAAGATCTTAACTTTAAGATAAATCAGAACTTAGTATCTTAAAGTTTAAAACTTGAAATTCATAACTTCACAACTTCAAGATCTTAACTTTAAGATAAATCAGAACTTAGTATCTTAAAGTTTAAAACTTGAAATTCATAACTTCACAACTTCAAGATCTTAACTTTAAGATAAATCAGAAAGTTTTTAGCTTAAAGTTTAAAACTTGAAATTCATAACTTCACAACTTCAAGATCTTAACTTTAAGATAAATCAGAAAGTTTTTAGCTTAAAGTTTAAAACTTGAAATTCATAACTTCACAACTTCAAGATCTTAACTTTAAGATAAATCAGAAAGTTTTTAGCTTAAAGTTTAAAATTTGAAATTCATAACTTCACAACTTCAAGATCTTAACTTTAAGATAAATCAGAAAGTTTTTAGCTTAAAGTTTAAAACTTGAAATTCATAACTTCACAACTTCAAGATCTTAACTTTAAGATAAATCAGAAAGTTTTTAGCTTAAAGTTTAAAACTTGAAATTCATAACTTCACAACTTCAAGATCTTAACTTTAAGATAAATCAGAACTTAGTATCTTAAAGTTTAAAACTTGAAATTCATAACTTCACAACTTCAAGATCTTAACTTTAAGATAAATCAGAACTTAGTATCTTAAAGTTTAAAACTTGAAATTCATAACTTCACAACTTCAAGATCTTAACTTTAAGATAAATCAGAAAGTTTTTAGCTTAAAGTTTAAAACTTGCAATTCATAACTTCACAACTTCAAGATCTTAACTTTAAGATAAATCAGAACTTAGTATCTTAAAGTTTAAAACTTGAAATTCATAACTTCACAACTTCAAGATCTTAACTTTAAGATAAATCAGAAAGTTTTTAGCTTAAAGTTTAAAACTTGCAATTCATAACTTCACAACTTCAAGATCTTAACTTTAAGATAAATCAGAACTTAGTATCTTAAAGTTTAAAACTTGAAATTCATAACTTCACAACTTCAAGATCTTAACTTTAAGATAAATCAGAAAGTTTTTAGCTTAAAGTTTAAAACTTGCAATTCATAACTTCACAACTTCAAGATCTTAACTTTAAGATAAATCAGAAAGTTTTTAGCTTAAAGTTTAAAACTTGCAATTCATAACTTCACAACTTCAAGATCTTAACTTTAAGATAAATCAGAAAGTTTTTAGCTTAAAGTTTAAAACTTGCAATTCATAACTTCACAACTTCAAGATCTTAACTTTAAGATAAATCAGAAAGTTTTTAGCTTAAAGTTTAAAACTTGAAATTCATAACTTCACAACTTCAAGATCTTAACTTTAAGATAAATCAGAACTTAGTATCTTAAAGTTTAAAACTTGAAATTCATAACTTCACAACTTCAAGATCTTAACTTTAAGATAAATCAGAAAGTTTTTAGCTTAAAGTTTAAAACTTGAAATTCATAACTTCACAACTTCAAGATCTTAACTTTAAGATAAATCAGAAAGTTTTTAGCTTAAAGTTTAAAACTTGCAATTCATAACTTCACAACTTCAAGATCTTAACTTTAAGATAAATCAGAACTTAGTATCTTAAAGTTTAAAACTTGCAATTCATAACTTCACAACTTCAAGATCTTAACTTTAAGATAAATCAGAACTTAGTATCTTAAAGTTTAAAACTTGAAATTCATAACTTCACAACTTCAAGATCTTAACTTTAAGATAAATCAGAAAGTTTTTAGCTTAAAGTTTAAAACTTGAAATTCATAACTTCACAACTTCAAGATCTTAACTTTAAGATAAATCAGAACTTAGTATCTTAAAGTTTAAAACTTGCAATTCATAACTTCACAACTTCAAGATCTTAACTTTAAGATAAATCAGAACTTAGTATCTTAAAGTTTAAAACTTGAAATTCATAACTTCACAACTTCAAGATCTTAACTTTAAGATAAATCAGAAAGTTTTTAGCTTAAAGTTTAAAACTTGAAATTCATAACTTCACAACTTCAAGATCTTAACTTTAAGATAAATCAGAAAGTTTTTAGCTTAAAGTTTAAAACTTGCAATTCATAACTTCACAACTTCAAGATCTTAACTTTAAGATAAATCAGAAAGTTTTTAGCTTAAAGTTTAAAACTTGAAATTCATAACTTCACAACTTCAAGATCTTAACTTTAAGATAAATCAGAAAGTTTTTAGCTTAAAGTTTAAAACTTGAAATTCATAACTTCACAACTTCAAGATCTTAACTTTAAGATAAATCAGAACTTAGTATCTTAAAGTTTAAAACTTGAAATTCATAACTTCACAACTTCAAGATCTTAACTTTAAGATAAATCAGAAAGTTTTTAGCTTAAAGTTTAAAACTTGAAATTCATAACTTCACAACTTCAAGATCTTAACTTTAAGATAAATCAGAACTTAGTATCTTAAAGTTTAAAACTTGAAATTCATAACTTCACAACTTCAAGATCTTAACTTTAAGATAAATCAGAAAGTTTTTAGCTTAAAGTTTAAAACTTGAAATTCATAACTTCACAACTTCAAGATCTTAACTTTAAGATAAATCAGAAAGTTTTTAGCTTAAAGTTTAAAACTTGCAATTCATAACTTCACAACTTCAAGATCTTAACTTTAAGATAAATCAGAAAGTTTTTAGCTTAAAGTTTAAAACTTGAAATTCATAACTTCACAACTTCAAGATCTTAACTTTAAGATAAATCAGAAAGTTTTTAGCTTAAAGTTTAAAACTTGCAATTCATAACTTCACAACTTCAAGATCTTAACTTTAAGATAAATCAGAACTTAGTATCTTAAAGTTTAAAACTTGAAATTCATAACTTCACAACTTCAAGATCTTAACTTTAAGATAAATCAGAAAGTTTTTAGCTTAAAGTTTGAAACTTGAAATTCATAACTTCACAACTTCAATATCTTAACTTTAAGATAAATCAGAAAGTTTTTAGCTTAAAGTTTAAAACTTGCAATTCATAACTTCACAACTTCAAGATCTTAACTTTAAGATAAATCAGAACTTAGTATCTTAAAGTTTAAAACTTGAAATTCATAACTTCACAACTTCAAGATCTTAACTTTAAGATAAATCAGAAAGTTTTTAGCTTAAAGTTTAAAACTTGAAATTCATAACTTCACAACTTCAAGATCTTAACTTTAAGATAAATCAGAAAGTTTTTGGCTTAAAGTTTAAAACTTGAAATTCATAACTTCACAACTTCAAGATCTTAACTTTAAGATAAATCAGAAAGTTTTTAGCTTAAAGTTTAAAACTTGCAATTCATAACTTCACAACTTCAAGATCTTAACTTTAAGATAAATCAGAACTTAGTATCTTAAAGTTTAAAACTTGAAATTCATAACTTCACAACTTCAAGATCTTAACTTTAAGATAAATCAGAACTTAGTATCTTAAAATTTAAAACTTGAAATTCATAACTTCACAACTTCAAGATCTTAACTTTAAGATAAATCAGAACTTAGTATCTTAAAGTTTAAAACTTGAAATTCATAACTTCACAACTTCAAGATCTTAACTTTAAGATAAATCAGAACTTAGTATCTTAAAGTTTAAAACTTGAAATTCATAACTTCACAACTTCAAGATCTTAACTTTAAGATAAATCAGAAAGTTTTTAGCTTAAAGTTTAAAACTTGCAATTCATAACTTCACAACTTCAAGATCTTAACTTTAAGATAAATCAGAACTTAGTATCTTAAAGTTTAAAACTTGCAATTCATAACTTCACAACTTCAAGATCTTAACTTTAAGATAAATCAGAAAGTTTTTAGCTTAAAGTTTAAAACTTGCAATTCATAACTTCACAACTTCAAGATCTTAACTTTAAGATAAATCAGAACTTAGTATCTTAAAGTTTAAAACTTGAAATTCATAACTTCACAACTTCAAGATCTTAACTTTAAGATAAATCAGAACTTAGTATCTTAAAGTTTAAAACTTGAAATTCATAACTTCACAACTTCAAGATCTTAACTTTAAGATAAATCAGAACTTAGTATCTTAAAGTTTAAAACTTGAAATTCATAACTTCACAACTTCAAGATCTTAACTTTAAGATAAATCAGAAAGTTTTTAGCTTAAAGTTTAAAACTTGAAATTCATAACTTCACAACTTCAAGATCTTAACTTTAAGATAAATCAGAAAGTTTTTAGCTTAAAGTTTAAAACTTGAAATTCATAACTTCACAACTTCAAGATCTTAACTTTAAGATAAATCAGAAAGTTTTTAGCTTAAAGTTTAAAACTTGAAATTCATAACTTCACAACTTCAAGATCTTAACTTTAAGATAAATCAGAAAGTTTTTAGCTTAAAGTTTAAAACTTGAAATTCATAACTTCACAACTTCAAGATCTTAACTTTAAGATAAATCAGAAAGTTTTTAGCTTAAAGTTTAAAACTTGCAATTCATAACTTCACAACTTCAAGATCTTAACTTTAAGATAAATCAGAAAGTTTTTAGCTTACAGTTTAAAACTTGAAATTCATAACTTCACAACTTCAAGATCTTAACTTTAAGATAAATCAGAAAGTTTTTAGCTTAAAGTTTAAAACTTGAAATTCATAACTTCACAACTTCAAGATCTTAACTTTAAGATAAATCAGAAAGTTTTTAGCTTAAAGTTTAAAACTTGAAATTCATAACTTCACAACTTCAAGATCTTAACTTTAAGATAAATCAGAAAGTTTTTAGCTTAAAGTTTAAAACTTGCAATTCATAACTTCACAACTTCAAGATCTTAACTTTAAGATAAATCAGAACTTAGTATCTTAAAGTTTAAAACTTGCAATTCATAACTTCACAACTTCAAGATCTTAACTTTAAGATAAATCAGAACTTAGTATCTTAAAGTTTAAAACTTGCAATTCATAACTTCACAACTTCAAGATCTTAACTTTAAGATAAATCAGAAAGTTTTTAGCTTAAAGTTTAAAACTTGAAATTCATAACTTCACAACTTCAAGATCTTAACTTTAAGATAAATCAGAACTTAGTATCTTAAAGTTTAAAACTTGAAATTCATAACTTCACAACTTCAAGATCTTAACTTTAAGATAAATCAGAACTTAGTATCTTAAAGTTTAAAACTTGAAATTCATAACTTCACAACTTCAAGATCTTAACTTTAAGATAAATCAGAAAGTTTTTAGCTTAAAGTTTAAAACTTGAAATTCATAACTTCACAACTTCAAGATCTTAACTTTAAGATAAATCAGAAAGTTTTTAGCTTAAAGTTTAAAACTTGAAATTCATAACTTCACAACTTCAAGATCTTAACTTTAAGATAAATCAGAAAGTTTTTAGCTTAAAGTTTAAAACTTGAAATTCATAACTTCACAACTTCAAGATCTTAACTTTAAGATAAATCAGAACTTAGTATCTTAAAGTTTAAAACTTGAAATTCATAACTTCACAACTTCAAGATCTTAACTTTAAGATAAATCAGAAAGTTTTTAGCTTAAAGTTTAAAACTTGAAATTCATAACTTCACAACTTCAAGATCTTAACTTTAAGATAAATCAGAAAGTTTTTAGCTTAAAGTTTAAAACTTGAAATTCATAACTTCACAACTTCAAGATCTTAACTTTAAGATAAATCAGAAAGTTTTTAGCTTAAAGTTTAAAACTTGCAATTCATAACTTCACAACTTCAAGATCTTAACTTTAAGATAAATCAGAACTTAGTATCTTAAAGTTTAAAACTTGAAATTCATAACTTCACAACTTCAAGATCTTAACTTTAAGATAAATCAGAACTTAGTATCTTAAAGTTTAAAACTTGAAATTCATAACTTCACAACTTCAAGATCTTAACTTTAAGATAAATCAGAAAGTTTTTAGCTTAAAGTTTAAAACTTGAAATTCATAACTTCACAACTTCAAGATCTTAACTTTAAGATAAATCAGAACTTAGTATCTTAAAGTTTAAAACTTGAAATTCATAACTTCACAACTTCAAGATCTTAACTTTAAGATAAATCAGAAAGTTTTTAGCTTAAAGTTTAAAACTTGAAATTCATAACTTCACAACTTCAAGATCTTAACTTTAAGATAAATCAGAAAGTTTTTAGCTTAAAGTTTAAAACTTGAAATTCATAACTTCACAACTTCAAGATCTTAACTTTAAGATAAATCAGAAAGTTTTTAGCTTAAAGTTTAAAACTTGCAATTCATAACTTCACAACTTCAAGATCTTAACTTTAAGATAAATCAGAACTTAGTATCTTAAAGTTTAAAACTTGAAATTCATAACTTCACAACTTCAAGATCTTAACTTTAAGATAAATCAGAAAGTTTTTAGCTTAAAGTTTAAAACTTGCAATTCATAACTTCACAACTTCAAGATCTTAACTTTAAGATAAATCAGAAAGTTTTTAGCTTAAAGTTTAAAACTTGAAATTCATAACTTCACAACTTCAAGATCTTAACTTTAAGATAAATCAGAAAGTTTTTAGCTTAAAGTTTAAAACTTGAAATTCATAACTTCACAACTTCAAGATCTTAACTTTAAGATAAATCAGAAAGTTTTTAGCTTAAAGTTTAAAACTTGAAATTCATAACTTCACAACTTCAAGATCTTAACTTTAAGATAAATCAGAAAGTTTTTAGCTTAAAGTTTAAAACTTGAAATTCATAACTTCACAACTTCAAGATCTTAACTTTAAGATAAATCAGAAAGTTTTTAGCTTAAAGTTTAAAACTTGAAATTCATAACTTCACAACTTCAAGATCTTAACTTTAAGATAAATCAGAAAGTTTTTAGCTTAAAGTTTAAAACTTGAAATTCATAACTTCACAACTTCAAGATCTTAACTTTAAGATAAATCAGAAAGTTTTTAGCTTAAAGTTTAAAACTTGCAATTCATAACTTCACAACTTCAAGATCTTAACTTTAAGATAAATCAGAAAGTTTTTAGCTTAAAGTTTAAAACTTGAAATTCATAACTTCACAACTTCAAGATCTTAACTTTAAGATAAATCAGAAAGTTTTTAGCTTAAAGTTTAAAACTTGAAATTCATAACTTCACAACTTCAAGATCTTAACTTTAAGATAAATCAGAAAGTTTTTAGCTTAAAGTTTAAAACTTGAAATTCATAACTTCACAACTTCAAGATCTTAACTTTAAGATAAATCAGAAAGTTTTTAGCTTAAAGTTTAAAACTTGCAATTCATAACTTCACAACTTCAAGATCTTAACTTTAAGATAAATCAGAACTTAGTATCTTAAAGTTTAAAACTTGCAATTCATAACTTCACAACTTCAAGATCTTAACTTTAAGATAAATCAGAACTTAGTATCTTAAAGTTTAAAACTTGCAATTCATAACTTCACAACTTCAAGATCTTAACTTTAAGATAAATCAGAAAGTTTTTAGCTTAAAGTTTAAAACTTGAAATTCATAACTTCACAACTTCAAGATCTTAACTTTAAGATAAATCAGAACTTAGTATCTTAAAGTTTAAAACTTGAAATTCATAACTTCACAACTTCAAGATCTTAACTTTAAGATAAATCAGAACTTAGTATCTTAAAGTTTAAAACTTGAAATTCATAACTTCACAACTTCAAGATCTTAACTTTAAGATAAATCAGAAAGTTTTTAGCTTAAAGTTTAAAACTTGAAATTCATAACTTCACAACTTCAAGATCTTAACTTTAAGATAAATCAGAAAGTTTTTAGCTTAAAGTTTAAAACTTGAAATTCATAACTTCACAACTTCAAGATCTTAACTTTAAGATAAATCAGAAAGTTTTTAGCTTAAAGTTTAAAACTTGAAATTCATAACTTCACAACTTCAAGATCTTAACTTTAAGATAAATCAGAAAGTTTTTAGCTTAAAGTTTAAAACTTGAAATTCATAACTTCACAACTTCAAGATCTTAACTTTAAGATAAATCAGAACTTAGTATCTTAAAGTTTAAAACTTGAAATTCATAACTTCACAACTACAAGATCTTAACTTTAAGATAAATCAGAAAGTTTTTAGCTTAAAGTTTAAAACTTGCAATTCATAACTTCACAACTTCAAGATCTTAACTTTAAGATAAATCAGAACTTAGTATCTTAAAGTTTAAAACTTGAAATTCATAACTTCACAACTTCAAGATCTTAACTTTAAGATAAATCAGAAAGTTTTTAGCTTAAAGTTTAAAACTTGCAATTCATAACTTCACAACTTCAAGATCTTAACTTTAAGATAAATCAGAAAGTTTTTAGCTTAAAGTTTAAAACTTGAAATTCATAACTTCACAACTTCAAGATCTTAACTTTAAGATAAATCAGAAAGTTTTTAGCTTAAAGTTTAAAACTTGCAATTCATAACTTCACAACTTCAAGATCTTAACTTTAAGATAAATCAGAACTTAGTATCTTAAAGTTTAAAACTTGCAATTCATAACTTCACAACTTCAAGATCTTAACTTTAAGATAAATCAGAACTTAGTATCTTAAAGTTTAAAACTTGCAATTCATAACTTCACAACTTCAAGATCTTAACTTTAAGATAAATCAGAAAGTTTTTAGCTTAAAGTTTAAAACTTGAAATTCATAACTTCACAACTTCAAGATCTTAACTTTAAGATAAATCAGAACTTAGTATCTTAAAGTTTAAAACTTGAAATTCATAACTTCACAACTTCAAGATCTTAACTTTAAGATAAATCAGAACTTAGTATCTTAAAGTTTAAAACTTGAAATTCATAACTTCACAACTTCAAGATCTTGACTTTAAGATAAATCAGAACTTAGTATCTTAAAGTTTAAAACTTGAAATTCATAACTTCACAACTTCAAGATCTTAACTTTAAGATAAATCAGAAAGTTTTTAGCTTAAAGTTTAAAACTTGAAATTCATAACTTCACAACTTCAAGATCTTAACTTTAAGATAAATCAGAAAGTTTTTAGCTTAAAGTTTAAAACTTGAAATTCATAACTTCACAACTTCAAGATCTTAACTTTAAGATAAATCAGAAAGTTTTTAGCTTAAAGTTTAAAATTTGAATTTCATAACTTCACAACTTCAAGATCTTAACTTTAAGATAAATCAGAAAGTTTTTAGCTTAAAGTTTAAAACTTGAAATTCATAACTTCACAACTTCAAGATCTTAACTTTAAGATAAATCAGAAAGTTTTTAGCTTAAAGTTTAAAACTTGAAATTCATAACTTCACAACTTCAAGATCTTAACTTTAAGATAAATCAGAACTTAGTATCTTAAAGTTTAAAACTTGAAATTCATAACTTCACAACTTCAAGATCTTAACTTTAAGATAAATCAGAACTTAGTATCTTAAAGTTTAAAACTTGAAATTCATAACTTCACAACTTCAAGATCTTAACTTTAAGATAAATCAGAAAGTTTTTAGCTTAAAGTTTAAAACTTGCAATTCATAACTTCACAACTTCAAGATCTTAACTTTAAGATAAATCAGAACTTAGTATCTTAAAGTTTAAAAGTTGAAATTCATAACTTCACAACTTCAAGATCTTAACTTTAAGATAAATCAGAAAGTTTTTAGCTTAAAGTTTAAAACTTGCAATTCATAACTTCACAACTTCAAGATCTTAACTTTAAGATAAATCAGAACTTAGTATCTTAAAGTTTAAAACTTGAAATTCATAACTTCACAACTTCAAGATCTTAACTTTAAGATAAATCAGAAAGTTTTTAGCTTAAAGTTTAAAACTTGCAATTCATAACTTCACAACTTCAAGATCTTAACTTTAAGATAAATCAGAAAGTTTTTAGCTTAAAGTTTAAAACTTGCAATTCATAACTTCACAACTTCAAGATCTTAACTTTAAGATAAATCAGAAAGTTTTTAGCTTAAAGTTTAAAACTTGCAATTCATAACTTCACAACTTCAAGATCTTAACTTTAAGATAAATCAGAAAGTTTTTAGCTTAAAGTTTAAAACTTGAAATTCATAACTTCACAACTTCAAGATCTTAACTTTAAGATAAATCAGAACTTAGTATCTTAAAGTTTAAAACTTGAAATTCATAACTTCACAACTTCAAGATCTTAACTTTAAGATAAATCAGAAAGTTTTTAGCTTAAAGTTTAAAACTTGAAATTCATAACTTCACAACTTCAAGATCTTAACTTTAAGATAAATCAGAAAGTTTTTAGCTTAAAGTTTAAAACTTGCAATTCATAACTTCACAACTTCAAGATCTTAACTTTAAGATAAATCAGAACTTAGTATCTTAAAGTTTAAAACTTGCAATTCATAACTTCACAACTTCAAGATCTTAACTTTAAGATAAATCAGAACTTAGTATCTTAAAGTTTAAAACTTGAAATTCATAACTTCACAACTTCAAGATCTTAACTTTAAGATAAATCAGAAAGTTTTTAGCTTAAAGTTTAAAACTTGAAATTCATAACTTCACAACTTCAAGATCTTAACTTTAAGATAAATCAGAACTTAGTATCTTAAAGTTTAAAACTTGCAATTCATAACTTCACAACTTCAAGATCTTAACTTTAAGATAAATCAGAACTTAGTATCTTAAAGTTTAAAACTTGAAATTCATAACTTCACAACTTCAAGATCTTAACTTTAAGATAAATCAGAAAGTTTTTAGCTTAAAGTTTAAAACTTGAAATTCATAACTTCACAACTTCAAGATCTTAACTTTAAGATAAATCAGAAAGTTTTTAGCTTAAAGTTTAAAACTTGCAATTCATAACTTCACAACTTCAAGATCTTAACTTTAAGATAAATCAGAAAGTTTTTAGCTTAAAGTTTAAAACTTGAAATTCATAACTTCACAACTTCAAGATCTTAACTTTAAGATAAATCAGAAAGTTTTTAGCTTAAAGTTTAAAACTTGAAATTCATAACTTCACAACTTCAAGATCTTAACTTTAAGATAAATCAGAACTTAGTATCTTAAAGTTTAAAACTTGAAATTCATAACTTCACAACTTCAAGATCTTAACTTTAAGATAAATCAGAAAGTTTTTAGCTTAAAGTTTAAAACTTGAAATTCATAACTTCACAACTTCAAGATCTTAACTTTAAGATAAATCAGAACTTAGTATCTTAAAGTTTAAAACTTGAAATTCATAACTTCACAACTTCAAGATCTTAACTTTAAGATAAATCAGAAAGTTTTTAGCTTAAAGTTTAAAACTTGAAATTCATAACTTCACAACTTCAAGATCTTAACTTTAAGATAAATCAGAAAGTTTTTAGCTTAAAGTTTAAAACTTGCAATTCATAACTTCACAACTTCAAGATCTTAACTTTAAGATAAATCAGAAAGTTTTTAGCTTAAAGTTTAAAACTTGAAATTCATAACTTCACAACTTCAAGATCTTAACTTTAAGATAAATCAGAAAGTTTTTAGCTTAAAGTTTAAAACTTGCAATTCATAACTTCACAACTTCAAGATCTTAACTTTAAGATAAATCAGAACTTAGTATCTTAAAGTTTAAAACTTGAAATTCATAACTTCACAACTTCAAGATCTTAACTTTAAGATAAATCAGAAAGTTTTTAGCTTAAAGTTTAAAACTTGAAATTCATAACTTCACAACTTCAAGATCTTAACTTTAAGATAAATCAGAAAGTTTTTAGCTTAAAGTTTAAAACTTGCAATTCATAACTTCACAACTTCAAGATCTTAACTTTAAGATAAATCAGAACTTAGTATCTTAAAATTTAAAACTTGAAATTCATAACTTCACAACTTCAAGATCTTAACTTTGAGATAAATCAGAAAGTTTTTAGCTTAAAGTTTAAAACTTGAAATTCATAACTTCACAACTTCAAGATCTTAACTTTAAGATAAATCAGAAAGTTTTTAGCTTAAAGTTTAAAACTTGCAATTCATAACTTCACAACTTCAAGATCTTAACTTTAAGATAAATCAGAAAGTTTTTGGCTTAAAGTTTAAAACTTGAAATTCATAACTTCACAACTTCAAGATCTTAACTTTAAGATAAATCAGAAAGTTTTTAGCTTAAAGTTTAAAACTTGCAATTCATAACTTCACAACTTCAAGATCTTAACTTTAAGATAAATCAGAACTTAGTATCTTAAAGTTTAAAACTTGAAATTCATAACTTCACAACTTCAAGATCTTAACTTTAAGATAAATCAGAACTTAGTATCTTAAAATTTAAAACTTGAAATTCATAACTTCACAACTTCAAGATCTTAACTTTAAGATAAATCAGAACTTAGTATCTTAAAGTTTAAAACTTGAAATTCATAACTTCACAACTTCAAGATCTTAACTTTAAGATAAATCAGAACTTAGTATCTTAAAGTTTAAAACTTGAAATTCATAACTTCACAACTTCAAGATCTTAACTTTAAGATAAATCAGAAAGTTTTTAGCTTAAAGTTTAAAACTTGCAATTCATAACTTCACAACTTCAAGATCTTAACTTTAAGATAAATCAGAACTTAGTATCTTAAAGTTTAAAACTTGCAATTCATAACTTCACAACTTCAAGATCTTAACTTTAAGATAAATCAGAAAGTTTTTAGCTTAAAGTTTAAAACTTGCAATTCATAACTTCACAACTTCAAGATCTTAACTTTAAGATAAATCAGAACTTAGTATCTTAAAGTTTAAAACTTGAAATTCATAACTTCACAACTTCAAGATCTTAACTTTAAGATAAATCAGAACTTAGTATCTTAAAGTTTAAAACTTGAAATTCATAACTTCACAACTTCAAGATCTTAACTTTAAGATAAATCAGAACTTAGTATCTTAAAGTTTAAAACTTGAAATTCATAACTTCACAACTTCAAGATCTTAACTTTAAGATAAATCAGAAAGTTTTTAGCTTAAAGTTTAAAACTTGCAATTCATAACTTCACAACTTCAAGATCTTAACTTTAAGATAAATCAGAAAGTTTTTAGCTTAAAGTTTAAAACTTGAAATTCATAACTTCACAACTTCAAGATCTTAACTTTAAGATAAATCAGAAAGTTTTTAGCTTAAAGTTTAAAACTTGCAATTCATAACTTTATAACGGATTTTTGTATCTTATATCCGTTATCGATCAACCTAAATCAATAATTTGTTGACCACTGCCAATTTTATTCAAAATTATTGAGACGGGTCTATACACACTTCCACCCCCATTCTTGGTTCTTCCGTGAATACGCATGATGAGTCCGCCATGTTGAATGTAAGTTCACTTTTGATCCGACGGCTGAGTGGGAAGTTCTAAAGTGTGTGCATTGCTGCAGTCTAATTATTTTTATTGCGATTTCAAGTGGAAATTCTTACATCGAGTTATTGAATATCTAAACCGAGTACACGTGGGTGAGATTGATATATATTTTTTTGATACGGAAGCCACCGTAGCATATTTCACTTCGACATCTGGATGTCAATCACCATCTTTTTGTGCTGATTATTTTATCGCTCGACTGCACTTTGCGCATGCTTGAACGCCCTCTTGTGGGATTTTATGGTGACAAGTTTTGTCAACAAAGCGTTCCGAATTATTTTGAGATACCATCCTCCTGCTTTTGCCAGTCGTGCAAAAGTCACATCGTCGTGTCCGTTGCCATTGTTGTCGTCGTACTGCGTTTATTTTTTTGTGACACTTCCTGCCGATTAATCGAGCAAGCCTGCGTCAACCGTGCTAGTGATCTTGGATTTCATTTTGGGGCTCAGCATTACGCCAGAGTATTTTGGAATAACTCTTTGGGGTGGAAGATACCAGAGTATTTTGGAATAACTCTTTGGGGTGGAAAAGTCCAGCCATTGTCCTATCACCGAGTCGTGGGGTCGCTGAGGATTCATCACTCGAGTCGTGCAATCCTTCCTGGAGAACCGAGACCTGGCGAGCAGTGCATCAACATCAATTCTCGTGTGCAATCCATCCAAGCAGGTTGGGGGTACCTGTCGCCATCAGTTTGTGAGCTTGCTGAGTACTTGGTAAGACAATTTTACTTTCCTAATCTGTTTTGGGTAGTGATTGCCATATTTCATTACGAGTGTTTATATTAACGTCACAAAGAGGTGTCGTATTTTGACATCTCTGTTTTTTTGTTCGCCGGATCTCCCCACAGGAGGATTGATTCACGCAATTGTTTTTTTATCTGGCTTCCTTCAGAAGCCAGCAGAACTTGTATTCACCACCGAAAGGTTGTTGCCATTTGTTACATTTGTTACATTTGTTTGTGTAATATTGATTATTTGTGTGTCATTAAATCAATTAAACTCATACCGTATTTAATTTCCCTGGAAGAGGGGATACTTATAACCTTTTTAGTGAGATATAGAGATCTGGACCCACGTCCCTCGCAGACCGACGTTACCATCATAAGAGCTAGTTCATTACATCCAGGGCTCCCCACGTTAAAAAAGTGAGGTGGTTTTCCACTTCGCGTGGGAGGAAGTTTCTCGATCCTGCATCCTCGGGAGAGAGGTAATTCACTTCTCACTGGCGCCCAACGTTTTTAGGGGACTCCTGTATTGCTTTGTCTCACTTGGGGTTGTCTCAGTGGCACCCTTAGTTGATTGTTGGCGAGGGTTCGTGATCTCGAACATCGAGCTGAAAAGGTTTTTCACTCATACGGTGACACAGGTGGCGACTTCTATAAGTGTGTGTAATAACTTTGTTTTCAGCGACCCGTTCGACGGTGTGGACTTGGCTGGACTGCTTAGTAAGCTTTGTGTTTTTTGATACTAGTCACGTCAGACGAGGGCTACGCTACGTACGGTTATTGTGCTTATATTGTCATTTTTGTGCGACAAATTTTGCAGGTTTATGCGAAGCAGGGCAGTACTATACGGCACGACATATTTTATTTTATTTATTATTACACCTTTTTATTGCACTTGGCAAATCGGGGTTCGTGTATTGTTATATCACGAGTCGTCTTATCGGTGAAGAACCATTTGTAAGCTGCGTGTTGGCTAGCTTTGTTTGTGGGTTCTGTCACTGGCCATAGCGACTACCCGGGCTGTTGCCAAGGTGTGCATTTGGTGGGATTTTAATTATTTTTCTTAATTAAGTATTCCTGTTGTTGTTGGGTGTAATAATTTTAATATTTGTTGAGATCATACTGGTGAGAAACCATTTTTCTTATATTTATCGATCAGTCTTTATTGTGCATGAGATACCGTGTTGTGACATTTCCTTATTCACTGTGGGTTCGAATATATATTTTAACAATTTACCAGGGTTTAAAGAAGCGATTTATTGCGCTTTATTAAGAATTCGCGTCGGCGAGAAACCTTTTACCGTGTGAATTTCCAATTTCATTCATCATGCCTAAGAGAGAGTACGCTATGAATTTGCGAGCAGAGGAGCTCGATATAGAATTCTTTATGCGGGGTTTGTCCATTGATGCAAAAACGGTACCGGAAAAGCGCCGAGAGCTAGCGATTATCAATCGGTCCGAACTGTGTACATCAAGACCTACCATTTTAAAAAACAAACCCTTAGATTTAGCGGCAGAAATAAATTTATGTAAGGGAAACATTGACGAATTGATGGGTGTGGTAACACGTTTAGAGACCTTGCCTAACCTCGATCTGTTGCAAAAGACATTCGATAGAATGGCGCATTATTCCACTCGCTTAGAAGCCCTAGAGGAATCGGCTAATGAAGCACGACAACCGCTTTTACATAATTTAAAATTAATGCGCGAGAAACTTGAGTCTATTTTGCAAAAACAGTCGGTGGGGGGCGAAGTTGAACATCCGGAAGTCGAGGAACCCTTACATAATCAGCTGTTGGGCACTCCTAGAGGACAGTCCTCTGTAATTTCACCTAGAGCTGATGTAGAAATTGATAATGACCGGCATAGCGCCGAATTAACAGCTATTTTAAATCGGTTGGTTGACCGCGATGTGGGTACCGCAAAGCAAGTACCGGTATACAAGTGGAACCTTAAGTTTCATGGTACTGGGGGGTTTGCGGAAGTATTCGAATTTCTGGACCGCGCTAGCGAGTTGTCGAGGTCGCGGAACGTTTCGGAACAACAACTTTTCAGCCATGCGGTTGAGTTTTTCTCCGGTGAAGCACTACGTTGGTTTCGAACAATAAATTCAAGGGTTAATAATTGGGCAGAATTGCTCAATGAGCTTAAACTTCGTTTCTTATCGCGAGATTTTATGTCTGATTACGAAGATCAGATAAGAAATAGGAAACAACAAACCAACGAATCAGTGTTTTCTTACTTGGAAGTCATGTCCGAAATGTTTTCGCGATTGTCGCCCGTACCTGCGTTAGCTAAGCGTATATTAACAATCCGAAAAAATATGCTTCCGAATATTTCACTCGCAATGGGTACTAACCCCATTTTAACGATGGAGCAATTGTCCGAGGCTGCCGTTTCAGCCGAGGAATTAATAAAATGGACCTCTACTTTCGAGGCCACGACTTCAACGCTAGAATCTCCTGCGGCGGCGACGGTTACGCCTGGACCCTCCAAAAAGAAATACCCCGGTGCTTGCTGGAATTGCTCGGGTCCCCATCGATTCACATATTGCGATAAACCCTTGGGAACATTTTGTTTGAGATGCGGACGTAAGGGGGTCACAACGGGTAGTTGCCCGAGGCGGCATTTAAAAAACGCTTAGGGGCGAGGCGATGTCACGGCGCATCCCTCAGGCGTGCCCGAAAAGCCGATGCTTTAACATGGGGGAAATGGTTGGGGCGTGTTCGCGATTTTTGCAGATCGGATCCGCGCGCTTCCGCCATATTTTCTCATCCTACATCAGATGCGCGACCTTTTGTCAATTTGACAGTGCGTGGGATCAGCTTGACTGCTCTTCTTGATTCAGGAGCTTCACTATCCGTTCTGGGTACGGAGGCTCATTATATAATCGACCAACTCGACTTAAGTTTTAGGCGTGGTGCGGCGCTTTCACTGCGTTCGGCGGACGGTACTCCTCAGGATGTGTTGGGCCAAGTTGATATACCCATCACGATATGTGGGGTTACAAAAAGCCTGAGCGTGGTGGTATGCCGTAGCATTAAAGTTGGCCTGACTCTTGGAGTCGATTTTTGTAAACTTTTTGGCGTACGCGTTGATTTTAGACGCGACGAATTTTTAGTTGGAGAGGTTAATTCATTGGAGGCAATAAAGTCTCATCATGACCTCGACGTTGAGCAGCAAGTTGTTCTCACTGCACTCAAAGAAAAATTTAAGGGGATAGCTCATGACAGGTTGACACGTACCAACAAGGTCGTGCACATAATCGACACGGGGGATGCGCGTCCCATAAAGCAACGTTTTTATTCCCTTTCACCTGCTATGCAGGAAATTGCGCACAAAGAGCTCGATAACATGCTCGCGATGAACGTCGTGCGACCTAGTTCATCTGGTTGGAACTCACCTATGCTTTTGGTTCGGAAATCCGATAACACTCATCGTTTATGTTTTGACGGGCGAAAATTAAATTCGGTGACCCGTAAAGACGCTTATCCCTTGCCGAGATTACAGGACATTTTAATGCGACTTCAGGATGCGCGATTTTTAACATCCATTGACTTAAAAAAGGCATTTTGGCAGGTTCCTCTCTCTCCGGACTCTTGCGAAAAGACAGCGTTTACCGTTCCGGGTCGGGGTTTGTTCGAATACACGGTCATGCCATTTGGTATTTCGAATGCTCCGTCCACGCAGCAGCGGCTCATGGACAACATTTTTGGACCTCTCATTGGAGAGAAAATTTTTATCTATTTGGACGATATTATCGTCGTGTCAAACTCGTTTGACGAGCACATGAGTCTGCTGGAAGAAGTCCGTGAACGACTCCGGGACGCCAACCTAACTGTCAACTTGGACAAATGCGAATTTTGTCGGTCCAGTTTAACCTTCCTGGGTCATGTTATTGACAAGTCTGGACTCCACACTGATCCGGCCAAAGTGGAGGCTATCACCAGACTGACGAAACCATCTAACGTCACTGGCGTCAAACGATTCCTTGGGATGGTGGGGTGGTACCGTCGTTTCATCCCTAATTTTTCAACTTTATCTGCTCCCATTACTGAGCTTACCAAGGGTCGCATTAAGCGCCAGACCGTCAAATGGACTCCGGAAGCCGAAAAATGTTTTGATGACCTTAAGTCATTGTTGGTTTCGGCTCCCATTTTGGCTAGTCCTGACTTTCAGGAAAAGTTTTACATACAGTGTGACGCATCAGACCTGGGGTTGGGTTGCGTTTTGACGCAGGGTGAAGGGGAGAGAGAGCGTGTCATAGCCTATGCATCACGTACCCTGAATAAAGCCGAGAAAAATTATTCGGTTACCGAACGGGAGTGCCTCGCGGTTATCTTTGGGATAGAGAAGTTTAGACCATGGGTGGAGGGTACAGTTTTTACGGTTATCACCGATCATTACTCCTTACTCTGGCTCATGAACATGAAGGATCCCAAGAACAAGCTTGCGCGTTGGTCAATCCGTTTGGCACAGCATTCCTTCGATCTCCGGCATCGTAAGGGGAAATTAAACGTGGTCCCCGACGCCTTATCTCGCGAACCATTGAGCGTCTCATCTTTGGTATTGTCCGAGGGCGACTTGGACAGGTGGTACCGGCGCATGTTGGCGAAAGTAAATGAAACGCCAGATAATTACCCTGATTGGCGTATCGAATCAGGTAGGCTCTTCAAGCTGGTTGCCAATAAACACGATATTGCTTCAAACCTAGTTGAATGGAAGCAACTCATACCCAAGTCGCGTCGGAAGGACATTTTAAAACAATGTCACGATGACCCGACTTCAGCTCATTTGGGTATTTATAAAACTTTTTGTAAGGTTGGCGAACAATACTATTGGCCTAAGATGCGCGCTGATATTGCTCGCTATGTGCGTCGGTGCGCTGTGTGTTTGTCGTCCAAAGCTTGCCAGGGAGCTCGTTTTGGGTTAATGGGACGCGAAAAGAAAGTTAGGTTTCCGTTCCAATGCATATCCGTGGATCTTATGGGTCCCTTTCCTCGTTCGGCGAAGGGCAACACCATGCTTCTTGTAGTCTGCGACTGGTTTACGAAATTCGTGCTAGTTAAACCATTGAGACGGGCAACATCTAAGTCGGTATGTGAATTCTTGGAGAACGACGTGTTTCTTTTATTTGGCGTTCCCCAGATTTGTATGATGGATAATGGTGCTCAATTTATAAGCGCGGAGTTTCGGGAACTCATGACTAAATACAAGGTTTCTCATGTCTGGAGAAACGCTAACTACCATCCGCAGGTCAACTTCGTCGAGCGTTACAACAGAGTTATCGGGACGGCCATGAGGTCTTATGTAAAAAGCGATCATCGTACCTGGGATGTCGAAATATACAAAATAGCTCACGCTATTAGAGCCGCGACGCACGAAGTTACTGGGTTCACTCCTTCGTTTCTGAATCTGGGGCGGACCGTTCCAATTAGTGGAGATTATTACGGACGCATAAGGGATTTAGGGGAGGGTGACTTGGCTTTCGATGGTCGCGAGGGCGTTGCATTGGATATGCGTAAACTGAACGAGGTTTACGAGAACGTGACCAAGCATTTAAACGATGCGTACAAAAAGAACGCCGAACACTACAACTTTCGAAAACGGCCTGTTAGTTTTAAGGTCGGCGACGTAGTCTGGCGTCGTAATTTTGTTTTATCCAACGCTGGCGAAAAACGGTGCAGTAAGTTAGCACCTAAATATATTAAATGCAAGGTACGCGAGGTCACGGGTCCTCTAACTTATCGTTTGGTGAATGAGCGCGGTAAAGACGTGGGTATATTTCATGCGAAAGATCTCAAGCAGCATCCTGAGGGCGATGACGTTGGGGGCGTACAAGAGTTGAATAGGGGGTAGATTCACATTGCTTAGGGGGGAGGTTGGTGTAATGTATGTCACTAATTGGTCTATAAACATCTCAGATCATAACTACAGCGTGTTTCCTGTCGTCGATTCAATTTTTTTTCCAACTTGCGTTTTGAATCGTCTTCGTGCGGCCTCGGGGCGACATTTTACCTTGTGATCGCTTTACCACATGATCATGGTTTTATTTGTGTTCCGTGTATCCCGTAAGTCAGTTTACTGACTCACCATTTCCGTGGGGTCAACAAGTCCCGACCCAAATTAGTTTTCGGTCTTGGCGTTTATGGGGGCCGTCGGACTCCTTGCCTTGTGCAGGAACAAAGGGAGCTTGTTCGGTTGCTTCATCGGTGGGATTTGGCTATACCTGCACGCCCTGCTTAGGTTAGGCGTGCCGTTGCACTGTTGGCAGTGGGGTTTGTCAATCCTTGCTGGTTGGTAGTCGGCAAGTCTTCCTCCTGTTACGGGTAGGGGGGGTCGTCGGTCGTATTTTCGTCGAGACCATAGTGCCTTCAGCCATTCCCCAACTGTGATCCCGGTTTTGAGAGAGAACCGGGTGAGTTTTTCACGTCTCTCAATGACATACTGTCATTCCCCGGGGTTAACCTTTCCTCCCATCCTCAAAGATGGCCTGGTGCCCGCTGTCTTCTCGCTTCGGTGGTGTGCGTTTGTTAGCTGGCGGTCCACGACGCGTTGTTTTCACCCATACGCGAGGACGAGCTATCGCTCATATCATCGGGGTGGGGACGCATCGGCCATTAGGGTTGTTTATCCTTCCCACAATTCCTTATTTCCAACTCCACTTACCTCAATCCTACCAAACATTCCTTCCTCTTTCACATTGGGAACCTTTTAAATTTTCCAGGGTTGGGTTCAGGGTATATTTTGTTTTTTTCTCCTTGGTTTTTACAACATAGCTAGTAATCACAACATCCAGATGCTAGCTATACCATCTTTTCTGAGGAACATCCTTGTTTTCTCATGGCAGTGTTTTTGTTGGTTTTTATTAACCGAGTATTAGATTTATTAGCTTCTTTCTGTATGTTAAGGTCGTTGAGTGCCTTGCATCAGAATACATAGTAAGTCTGTGGGGAGCGAGAGCGTTCCTTCGACTTCATAGGAGGGGTCCTATGTGTTCCCTTCTCTTAGTTGACAGTCAAGTATTGTTTGAATCTTGCTGTTCAGCCTTTTTTTGTTTTGGTGCGGGTCCGATGCGAGCCGTGCGCTTATCATTCAATGATAATTTCGAATGGATGCGTCTATGCCATCGGAAAATTACATACAATTTTTTTGTGGTTTTCAATAGCGATTTACGCTTAACCCTTAGTTCACGCTTATGCGGCTTTCAAGGTGATGCGTCATCACTTTTGAGCTAATATTTATGATATTTTTTTTGGAATTTTTTTATTCCACTGTCCCTGCCATGATGAAATCAAAGACTACCTATTACTACAGATTTTAATTTTATTACGATTGGAATTTTTACATTGAGCGAAGCGACATTCTTCTTTACCATTCAGCGGGCGCGTTTTGCGTTCACGGAAGACACTTGAGACCGGTTGATTTTTTTGAGCCACAGGCGATTTTTTTGAGCCTTTAGCCCTATTCATACCGGCAAAGACGCTTAGGGGGGGGGTGTATAACGGATTTTTGTATCTTATATCCGTTATCGATCAACCTAAATCAATAATTTGTTGACCACTGCCAATTTTATTCAAAATTATTGAGACGGGTCTATACACACTTCCACCCCCATTCTTGGTTCTTCCGTGAATACGCATGATGAGTCCGCCATGTTGAATGTAAGTTCACTTTTGATCCGACGGCTGAGTGGGAAGTTCTAAAGTGTGTGCATTGCTGCAGTCTAATTATTTTTATTGCGATTTCAAGTGGAAATTCTTACATCGAGTTATTGAATATCTAAACCGAGTACACGTGGGTGAGATTGATATATATTTTTTTGATACGGAAGCCACCGTAGCATATTTCACTTCGACATCTGGATGTCAATCACCATCTTTTTGTGCTGATTATTTTATCGCTCGACTGCACTTTGCGCATGCTTGAACGCCCTCTTGTGGGATTTTATGGTGACAAGTTTTGTCAACAAAGCGTTCCGAATTATTTTGAGATACCATCCTCCTGCTTTTGCCAGTCGTGCAAAAGTCACATCGTCGTGTCCGTTGCCATTGTTGTCGTCGTACTGCGTTTATTTTTTTGTGACACTTCCTGCCGATTAATCGAGCAAGCCTGCGTCAACCGTGCTAGTGATCTTGGATTTCATTTTGGGGCTCAGCATTACGCCAGAGTATTTTGGAATAACTCTTTGGGGTGGAAGATACCAGAGTATTTTGGAATAACTCTTTGGGGTGGAAAAGTCCAGCCATTGTCCTATCACCGAGTCGTGGGGTCGCTGAGGATTCATCACTCGAGTCGTGCAATCCTTCCTGGAGAACCGAGACCTGGCGAGCAGTGCATCAACATCAATTCTCGTGTGCAATCCATCCAAGCAGGTTGGGGGTACCTGTCGCCATCAGTTTGTGAGCTTGCTGAGTACTTGGTAAGACAATTTTACTTTCCTAATCTGTTTTGGGTAGTGATTGCCATATTTCATTACGAGTGTTTATATTAACGTCACAAAGAGGTGTCGTATTTTGACATCTCTGTTTTTTTGTTCGCCGGATCTCCCCACAGGAGGATTGATTCACGCAATTGTTTTTTTATCTGGCTTCCTTCAGAAGCCAGCAGAACTTGTATTCACCACCGAAAGGTTGTTGCCATTTGTTACATTTGTTACATTTGTTTGTGTAATATTGATTATTTGTGTGTCATTAAATCAATTAAACTCATACCGTATTTAATTTCCCTGGAAGAGGGGATACTTATAACCTTTTTAGTGAGATATAGAGATCTGGACCCACGTCCCTCGCAGACCGACGTTACCATCATAAGAGCTAGTTCATTACATCCAGGGCTCCCCACGTTAAAAAAGTGAGGTGGTTTTCCACTTCGCGTGGGAGGAAGTTTCTCGATCCTGCATCCTCGGGAGAGAGGTAATTCACTTCTCAACTTCACAACTTCAAGATCTTAACTTTAAGATAAATCAGAACTTAGTATCTTAAAGTTTAAAACTTGAAATTCATAACTTCACAACTTCAAGATCTTAACTTTAAGATAAATCAGAAAGTTTTTAGCTTAAAGTTTAAAACTTGAAATTCATAACTTCACAACTTCAAGATCTTAACTTTAAGATAAATCAGAAAGTTTTTAGCTTAAAGTTTAAAACTTGAAATTCATAACTTCACAACTTCAAGATCTTAACTTTAAGATAAATCAGAAAGTTTTTAGCTTAAAGTTTAAAACTTGCAATTCATAACTTCACAACTTCAAGATCTTAACTTTAAGATAAATCAGAAAGTTTTTAGCTTAAAGTTTAAAACTTGCAATTCATAACTTCACAACTTCAAGATCTTAACTTTAAGATAAATCAGAAAGTTTTTAGCTTAAAGTTTAAAACTTGCAATTCATAACTTCACAACTTCAAGATCTTAACTTTAAGATAAATCAGAAAGTTTTTAGCTTAAAGTTTAAAACTTGAAATTCATAACTTCACAACTTCAAGATCTTAACTTTAAGATAAATCAGAAAGTTTTTAGCTTAAAGTTTAAAACTTGAAATTCATAACTTCACAACTTCAAGATCTTAACTTTAAGATAAATCAGAACTTAGTATCTTAAAGTTTAAAACTAGAATTCATAACTTCACAACTTCAAGATCTTAACTTTAAGATAAATCAGAAAGTTTTTAGCTTAAAGTTTAAAACTTGAAATTCATAACTTCACAACTTCAAGATCTTAACTTTAAGATAAATCAGAACTTAGTATCTTAAAGTTTAAAACTTGAAATTCATAACTTCACAACTTCAAGATCTTAACTTTAAGATAAATCAGAAAGTTTTTAGCTTAAAGTTTAAAACTTGAAATTCATAACTTCACAACTTCAAGATCTTAACTTTAAGATAAATCAGAAAGTTTTTAGCTTAAAGTTTAAAACTTGCAATTCATAACTTCACAACTTCAAGATCTTAACTTTAAGATAAATCAGAAAGTTTTTAGCTTAAAGTTTAAAACTTGAAATTCATAACTTCACAACTTCAAGATCTTAACTTTAAGATAAATCAGAAAGTTTTTAGCTTAAAGTTTAAAACTTGCAATTCATAACTTCACAACTTCAAGATCTTAACTTTAAGATAAATCAGAACTTAGTATCTTAAAGTTTAAAACTTGAAATTCATAACTTCACAACTTCAAGATCTTAACTTTAAGATAAATCAGAAAGTTTTTAGCTTAAAGTTTAAAACTTGAAATTCATAACTTCACAACTTCAAGATCTTAACTTTAAGATAAATCAGAAAGTTTTTAGCTTAAAGTTTAAAACTTGCAATTCATAACTTCACAACTTCAAGATCTTAACTTTAAGATAAATCAGAACTTAGTATCTTAAAGTTTAAAACTTGAAATTCATAACTTCACAACTTCAAGATCTTAACTTTAAGATAAATCAGAAAGTTTTTAGCTTAAAGTTTAAAACTTGCAATTCATAACTTCACAACTTCAAGATCTTAACTTTAAGATAAATCAGAACTTAGTATCTTAAAGTTTAAAACTTGAAATTCATAACTTCACAACTTCAAGATCTTAACTTTAAGATAAATCAGAAAGTTTTTAGCTTAAAGTTTAAAACTTGCAATTCATAACTTCACAACTTCAAGATCTTAACTTTAAGATAAATCAGAACTTAGTATCTTAAAGTTTAAAACTTGCAATTCATAACTTCACAACTTCAAGATCTTAACTTTAAGATAAATCAGAAAGTTTTTAGCTTAAAGTTTAAAACTTGCAATTCATAACTTCACAACTTCAAGATCTTAACTTTAAGATAAATCAGAACTTAGTATCTTAAAGTTTAAAACTTGAAATTCATAACTTCACAACTTCAAGATCTTAACTTTAAGATAAATCAGAAAGTTTTTAGCTTAAAGTTTAAAACTTGAAATTCATAACTTCACAACTTCAAGATCTTAACTTTAAGATAAATCAGAAAGTTTTTAGCTTAAAGTTTAAAACTTGCAATTCATAACTTCACAACTTCAAGATCTTAACTTTAAGATAAATCAGAACTTAGTATCTTAAAGTTTAAAACTTGAAATTCATAACTTCACAACTTCAAGATCTTAACTTTAAGATAAATCAGAAAGTTTTTAGCTTAAAGTTTAAAACTTGCAATTCATAACTTCACAACTTCAAGATCTTAACTTTAAGATAAATCAGAACTTAGTATCTTAAAGTTTAAAACTTGAAATTCATAACTTCACAACTTCAAGATCTTAACTTTAAGATAAATCAGAAAGTTTTTAGCTTAAAGTTTAAAACTTGCAATTCATAACTTCACAACTTCAAGATCTTAACTTTAAGATAAATCAGAACTTAGTATCTTAAAGTTTAAAACTTGCAATTCATAACTTCACAACTTCAAGATCTTAACTTTAAGATAAATCAGAAAGTTTTTAGCTTAAAGTTTAAAACTTGCAATTCATAACTTCACAACTTCAAGATCTTAACTTTAAGATAAATCAGAACTTAGTATCTTAAAGTTTAAAACTTGAAATTCATAACTTCACAACTTCAAGATCTTAACTTTAAGATAAATCAGAACTTAGTATCTTAAAGTTTAAAACTTGAAATTCATAACTTCACAACTTCAAGATCTTAACTTTAAGATAAATCAGAACTTAGTATCTTAAAGTTTAAAACTTGAAATTCATAACTTCACAACTTCAAGATCTTAACTTTAAGATAAATCAGAAAGTTTTTAGCTTAAAGTTTAAAACTTGCAATTCATAACTTCACAACTTCAAGATCTTAACTTTAAGATAAATCAGAACTTAGTATCTTAAAGTTTAAAACTTGCAATTCATAACTTCACAACTTCAAGATCTTAACTTTAAGATAAATCAGAAAGTTTTTAGCTTAAAGTTTAAAACTTGCAATTCATAACTTCACAACTTCAAGATCTTAACTTTAAGATAAATCAGAACTTAGTATCTTAAAGTTTAAAACTTGAAATTCATAACTTCACAACTTCAAGATCTTAACTTTAAGATAAATCAGAACTTAGTATCTTAAAGTTTAAAACTTGAAATTCATAACTTCACAACTTCAAGATCTTAACTTTAAGATAAATCAGAACTTAGTATCTTAAAGTTTAAAACTTGAAATTCATAACTTCACAACTTCAAGATCTTAACTTTAAGATAAATCAGAAAGTTTTTAGCTTAAAGTTTAAAACTTGCAATTCATAACTTCACAACTTCAAGATCTTAACTTTAAGATAAATCAGAAAGTTTTTAGCTTAAAGTTTAAAACTTGAAATTCATAACTTCACAACTTCAAGATCTTAACTTTAAGATAAATCAGAAAGTTTTTAGCTTAAAGTTTAAAACTTGCAATTCATAACTTCACAACTTCAAGATCTTAACTTTAAGATAAATCAGAACTTAGTATCTTAAAGTTTAAAACTTGAAATTCATAACTTCACAACTTCAAGATCTTAACTTTAAGATAAATCAGAAAGTTTTTAGCTTAAAGTTTAAAACTTGCAATTCATAACTTCACAACTTCAAGATCTTAACTTTAAGATAAATCAGAAAGTTTTTAGCTTAAAGTTTAAAACTTGCAATTCATAACTTCACAACTTCAAGATCTTAACTTTAAGATAAATCAGAACTTAGTATCTTAAAGTTTAAAACTTGAAATTCATAACTTCACAACTTCAAGATCTTAACTTTAAGATAAATCAGAAAGTTTTTAGCTTAAAGTTTAAAACTTGCAATTCATAACTTCACAACTTCAAGATCTTAACTTTAAGATAAATCAGAACTTAGTATCTTAAAGTTTAAAACTTGAAATTCATAACTTCACAACTTCAAGATCTTAACTTTAAGATAAATCAGAAAGTTTTTAGCTTAAAGTTTAAAACTTGAAATTCATAACTTCACAACTTCAAGATCTTAACTTTAAGATAAATCAGAAAGTTTTTAGCTTAAAGTTTAAAACTTGCAATTCATAACTTCACAACTTCAAGATCTTAACTTTAAGATAAATCAGAAAGTTTTTAGCTTAAAGTTTAAAACTTGCAATTCATAACTTCACAACTTCAAGATCTTAACTTTAAGATAAATCAGAAAGTTTTTAGCTTAAAGTTTAAAACTTGAAATTCATAACTTCACAACTTCAAGATCTTAACTTTAAGATAAATCAGAACTTAGTATCTTAAAGTTTAAAACTTGCAATTCATAACTTCACAACTTCAAGATCTTAACTTTAAGATAAATCAGAAAGTTTTTAGCTTAAAGTTTAAAACTTGAAATTCATAACTTCACAACTTCAAGATCTTAACTTTAAGATAAATCAGAAAGTTTTTAGCTTAAAGTTTAAAACTTGCAATTCATAACTTCACAACTTCAAGATCTTAACTTTAAGATAAATCAGAAAGTTTTTAGCTTAAAGTTTAAAACTTGCAATTCATAACTTCACAACTTCAAGATCTTAACTTTAAGATAAATCAGAAAGTTTTTAGCTTAAAGTTTAAAACTTGAAATTCATAACTTCACAACTTCAAGATCTTAACTTTAAGATAAATCAGAACTTAGTATCTTAAAGTTTAAAACTTGCAATTCATAACTTCACAACTTCAAGATCTTAACTTTAAGATAAATCAGAAAGTTTTTAGCTTAAAGTTTAAAACTTGAAATTCATAACTTCACAACTTCAAGATCTTAACTTTAAGATAAATCAGAAAGTTTTTAGCTTAAAGTTTAAAACTTGAAATTCATAACTTCACAACTTCAAGATCTTAACTTTAAGATAAATCAGAAAGTTTTTAGCTTAAAGTTTAAAACTTGAAATTCATAACTTCACAACTTCAAGATCTTAACTTTAAGATAAATCAGAAAGTTTTTAGCTTAAAGTTTAAAACTTGCAATTCATAACTTCACAACTTCAAGATCTTAACTTTAAGATAAATCAGAACTTAGTATCTTAAAGTTTAAAACTTGAAATTCATAACTTCACAACTTCAAGATCTTAACTTTAAGATAAATCAGAAAGTTTTTAGCTTAAAGTTTAAAACTTGAAATTCATAACTTCACAACTTCAAGATCTTAACTTTAAGATAAATCAGAAAGTTTTTAGCTTAAAGTTTAAAACTTGAAATTCATAACTTCACAACTTCAAGATCTTAACTTTAAGATAAATCAGAAAGTTTTTAGCTTAAAGTTTAAAACTTGCAATTCATAACTTCACAACTTCAAGATCTTAACTTTAAGATAAATCAGAAAGTTTTTAGCTTAAAGTTTAAAACTTGCAATTCATAACTTCACAACTTCAAGATCTTAACTTTAAGATAAATCAGAAAGTTTTTAGCTTAAAGTTTAAAACTTGCAATTCATAACTTCACAACTTCAAGATCTTAACTTTAAGATAAATCAGAAAGTTTTTAGCTTAAAGTTTAAAACTTGAAATTCATAACTTCACAACTTCAAGATCTTAACTTTAAGATAAATCAGAAAGTTTTTAGCTTAAAGTTTAAAACTTGAAATTCATAACTTCACAACTTCAAGATCTTAACTTTAAGATAAATCAGAACTTAGTATCTTAAAGTTTAAAACTTGAAATTCATAACTTCACAACTTCAAGATCTTAACTTTAAGATAAATCAGAAAGTTTTTAGCTTAAAGTTTAAAACTTGAAATTCATAACTTCACAACTTCAAGATCTTAACTTTAAGATAAATCAGAACTTAGTATCTTAAAGTTTAAAACTTGAAATTCATAACTTCACAACTTCAAGATCTTAACTTTAAGATAAATCAGAAAGTTTTTAGCTTAAAGTTTAAAACTTGAAATTCATAACTTCACAACTTCAAGATCTTAACTTTAAGATAAATCAGAAAGTTTTTAGCTTAAAGTTTAAAACTTGCAATTCATAACTTCACAACTTCAAGATCTTAACTTTAAGATAAATCAGAAAGTTTTTAGCTTAAAGTTTAAAACTTGAAATTCATAACTTCACAACTTCAAGATCTTAACTTTAAGATAAATCAGAAAGTTTTTAGCTTAAAGTTTAAAACTTGCAATTCATAACTTCACAACTTCAAGATCTTAACTTTAAGATAAATCAGAACTTAGTATCTTAAAGTTTAAAACTTGAAATTCATAACTTCACAACTTCAAGATCTTAACTTTAAGATAAATCAGAAAGTTTTTAGCTTAAAGTTTAAAACTTGAAATTCATAACTTCACAACTTCAAGATCTTAACTTTAAGATAAATCAGAAAGTTTTTAGCTTAAAGTTTAAAACTTGCAATTCAAAACTTCACAACTTCAAGATCTTAACTTTAAGATAAATCAAAACTTAGTATCTTAAAGTTTAAAACTTGAAATTCATAACTTCACAACTTCAAGATCTTAACTTTAAGATAAATCAGAAAGTTTTTAGCTTAAAGTTTAAAACTTGAAATTCATAACTTCACAACTTCAAGATCTTAACTTTAAGATAAATCAGAAAGTTTTTAGCTTAAAGTTTAAAACTTGCAATTCATAACTTCACAACTTCAAGATCTTAACTTTAAGATAAATCAGAAAGTTTTTGGCTTAAAGTTTAAAACTTGAAATTCATAACTTCACAACTTCAAGATCTTAACTTTAAGATAAATCAGAAAGTTTTTAGCTTAAAGTTTAAAACTTGCAATTCATAACTTCACAACTTCAAGATCTTAACTTTAAGATAAATCAGAACTTAGTATCTTAAAGTTTAAAACTTGAAATTCATAACTTCACAACTTCAAGATCTTAACTTTAAGATAAATCAGAACTTAGTATCTTAAAGTTTAAAACTTGAAATTCATAACTTCACAACTTCAAGATCTTAACTTTAAGATAAATCAGAACTTAGTATCTTAAAGTTTAAAACTTGAAATTCATAACTTCACAACTTCAAGATCTTAACTTTAAGATAAATCAGAACTTAGTATCTTAAAGTTTAAAACTTGAAATTCATAACTTCACAACTTCAAGATCTTAACTTTAAGATAAATCAGAAAGTTTTTAGCTTAAAGTTTAAAACTTGCAATTCATAACTTCACAACTTCAAGATCTTAACTTTAAGATAAATCAGAACTTAGTATCTTAAAGTTTAAAACTTGCAATTCATAACTTCACAACTTCAAGATCTTAACTTTAAGATAAATCAGAAAGTTTTTAGCTTAAAGTTTAAAACTTGCAATTCATAACTTCACAACTTCAAGATCTTAACTTTAAGATAAATCAGAACTTAGTATCTTAAAGTTTAAAACTTGAAATTCATAACTTCACAACTTCAAGATCTTAACTTTAAGATAAATCAGAACTTAGTATCTTAAAGTTTAAAACTTGAAATTCATAACTTCACAACTTCAAGATCTTAACTTTAAGATAAATCAGAACTTAGTATCTTAAAGTTTAAAACTTGAAATTCATAACTTCACAACTTCAAGATCTTAACTTTAAGATAAATCAGAAAGTTTTTAGCTTAAAGTTTAAAACTTGCAATTCATAACTTCACAACTTCAAGATCTTAACTTTAAGATAAATCAGAAAGTTTTTAGCTTAAAGTTTAAAACTTGAAATTCATAACTTCACAACTTCAAGTTTTAAACTTTAAGATAAATCAGAAAGTTTTTAGCTTAAAGTTTAAAACTTGCAATTCATAACTTCACAACTTCAAGATCTTAACTTTAAGATAAATCAGAACTTAGTATCTTAAAGTTTAAAACTTGAAATTCATAACTTCACAACTTCAAGATCTTAACTTTAAGATAAATCAGAAAGTTTTTAGCTTAAAGTTTAAAACTTGCAATTCATAACTTCACAACTTCAAGATCTTAACTTTAAGATAAATCAGAAAGTTTTTAGCTTAAAGTTTAAAACTTGCAATTCATAACTTCACAACTTCAAGATCTTAACTTTAAGATAAATCAGAACTTAGTATCTTAAAGTTTAAAACTTGAAATTCATAACTTCACAACTTCAAGATCTTAACTTTAAGATAAATCAGAAAGTTTTTAGCTTAAAGTTTAAAACTTGCAATTCATAACTTCACAACTTCAAGATCTTAACTTTAAGATAAATCAGAACTTAGTATCTTAAAGTTTAAAACTTGAAATTCATAACTTCACAACTTCAAGATCTTAACTTTAAGATAAATCAGAAAGTTTTTAGCTTAAAGTTTAAAACTTGAAATTCATAACTTCACAACTTCAAGATCTTAACTTTAAGATAAATCAGAAAGTTTTTAGCTTAAAGTTTAAAACTTGAAATTCATAACTTCACAACTTCAAGATCTTAACTTTAAGATAAATCAGAAAGTTTTTAGCTTAAAGTTTAAAACTTGCAATTCATAACTTCACAACTTCAAGATCTTAACTTTAAGATAAATCAGAAAGTTTTTAGCTTAAAGTTTAAAACTTGCAATTCATAACTTCACAACTTCAAGATCTTAACTTTAAGATAAATCAGAAAGTTTTTAGCTTAAAGTTTAAAACTTGAAATTCATAACTTCACAACTTCAAGATCTTAACTTTAAGATAAATCAGAACTTAGTATCTTAAAGTTTAAAACTTGCAATTCATAACTTCACAACTTCAAGATCTTAACTTTAAGATAAATCAGAAAGTTTTTAGCTTAAAGTTTAAAACTTGAAATTCATAACTTCACAACTTCAAGATCTTAACTTTAAGATAAATCAGAAAGTTTTTAGCTTAAAGTTTAAAACTTGAAATTCATAACTTCACAACTTCAAGATCTTAACTTTAAGATAAATCAGAAAGTTTTTAGCTTAAAGTTTAAAACTTGAAATTCATAACTTCACAACTTCAAGATCTTAACTTTAAGATAAATCAGAAAGTTTTTAGCTTAAAGTTTAAAACTTGCAATTCATAACTTCACAACTTCAAGATCTTAACTTTAAGATAAATCAGAAAGTTTTTAGCTTAAAGTTTAAAACTTGCAATTCATAACTTCACAACTTCAAGATCTTAACTTTAAGATAAATCAGAAAGTTTTTAGCTTAAAGTTTAAAACTTGCAATTCATAACTTCACAACTTCAAGATCTTAACTTTAAGATAAATCAGAAAGTTTTTAGCTTAAAGTTTAAAACTTGAAATTCATAACTTCACAACTTCAAGATCTTAACTTTAAGATAAATCAGAACTTAGTATCTTAAAGTTTAAAACTTGAAATTCATAACTTCACAACTTCAAGATCTTAACTTTAAGATAAATCAGAAAGTTTTTAGCTTAAAGTTTAAAACTTGAAATTCATAACTTCACAACTTCAAGATCTTAACTTTAAGATAAATCAGAAAGTTTTTAGCTTAAAGTTTAAAACTTGAAATTCATAACTTCACAACTTCAAGATCTTAACTTTAAGATAAATCAGAACTTAGTATCTTAAAGTTTAAAACTTGAAATTCATAACTTCACAACTTCAAGATCTTAACTTTAAGATAAATCAGAAAGTTTTTAGCTTAAAGTTTAAAACTTGAAATTCATAACTTCACAACTTCAAGATCTTAACTTTAAGATAAATCAGAAAGTTTTTAGCTTAAAGTTTAAAACTTGCAATTCATAACTTCACAACTTCAAGATCTTAACTTTAAGATAAATCAGAAAGTTTTTAGCTTAAAGTTTAAAACTTGCAATTCATAACTTCACAACTTCAAGATCTTAACTTTAAGATAAATCAGAAAGTTTTTAGCTTAAAGTTTAAAACTTGAAATTCATAACTTCACAACTTCAAGATCTTAACTTTAAGATAAATCAGAAAGTTTTTAGCTTAAAGTTTAAAACTTGAAATTCATAACTTCACAACTTCAAGATCTTAACTTTAAGATAAATCAGAAAGTTTTTAGCTTAAAGTTTAAAACTTGAAATTCATAACTTCACAACTTCAAGATCTTAACTTTAAGATAAATCAGAAAGTTTTTAGCTTAAAGTTTAAAACTTGAAATTCATAACTTCACAACTTCAAGATCTTAACTTTAAGATAAATCAGAACTTAGTATCTTAAAGTTTAAAACTTGCAATTCATAACTTCACAACTTCAAGATCTTAACTTTAAGATAAATCAGAACTTAGTATCTTAAAGTTTAAAACTTGCAATTCATAACTTCACAACTTCAAGATCTTAACTTTAAGATAAATCAGAAAGTTTTTAGCTTAAAGTTTAAAACTTGAAATTCATAACTTCACAACTTCAAGATCTTAACTTTAAGATAAATCAGAACTTAGTATCTTAAAGTTTAAAACTTGAAATTCATAACTTCACAACTTCAAGATCTTAACTTTAAGATAAATCAGAACTTAGTATCTTAAAGTTTAAAACTTGAAATTCATAACTTCACAACTTCAAGATCTTAACTTTAAGATAAATCAGAAAGTTTTTAGCTTAAAGTTTAAAACTTGAAATTCATAACTTCACAACTTCAAGATCTTAACTTTAAGATAAATCAGAAAGTTTTTAGCTTAAAGTTTAAAACTTGAAATTCATAACTTCACAACTTCAAGATCTTAACTTTAAGATAAATCAGAAAGTTTTTAGCTTAAAGTTTAAAACTTGAAATTCATAACTTCACAACTTCAAGATCTTAACTTTAAGATAAATCAGAAAGTTTTTAGCTTAAAGTTTAAAACTTGAAATTCATAACTTCACAACTTCAAGATCTTAACTTTAAGATAAATCAGAACTTAGTATCTTAAAGTTTAAAACTTGAAATTCATAACTTCACAACTTCAAGATCTTAACTTTAAGATAAATCAGAAAGTTTTTAGCTTAAAGTTTAAAACTTGCAATTCATAACTTCACAACTTCAAGATCTTAACTTTAAGATAAATCAGAACTTAGTATCTTAAAGTTTAAAACTTGAAATTCATAACTTCACAACTTCAAGATCTTAACTTTAAGATAAATCAGAAAGTTTTTAGCTTAAAGTTTAAAACTTGCAATTCATAACTTCACAACTTCAAGATCTTAACTTTAAGATAAATCAGAAAGTTTTTAGCTTAAAGTTTAAAACTTGAAATTCATAACTTCACAACTTCAAGATCTTAACTTTAAGATAAATCAGAAAGTTTTTAGCTTAAAGTTTAAAACTTGCAATTCATAACTTCACAACTTCAAGATCTTAACTTTAAGATAAATCAGAACTTAGTATCTTAAAGTTTAAAACTTGCAATTCATAACTTCACAACTTCAAGATCTTAACTTTAAGATAAATCAGAACTTAGTATCTTAAAGTTTAAAACTTGCAATTCATAACTTCACAACTTCAAGATCTTAACTTTAAGATAAATCAGAAAGTTTTTAGCTTAAAGTTTAAAACTTGAAATTCATAACTTCACAACTTCAAGATCTTAACTTTAAGATAAATCAGAACTTAGTATCTTAAAGTTTAAAACTTGAAATTCATAACTTCACAACTTCAAGATCTTAACTTTAAGATAAATCAGAACTTAGTATCTTAAAGTTTAAAACTTGAAATTCATAACTTCACAACTTCAACATCTTAACTTTAAGATAAATCAGAACTTAGTATCTTAAAGTTTAAAACTTGCAATTCATAACTTCACAACTTCAAGATCTTAACTTTAAGATAAATCAGAAAGTTTTTAGCTTAAAGTTTAAAACTTGAAATTCATAACTTCACAACTTCAAGATCTTAACTTTAAGATAAATCAGAAAGTTTTTAGCTTAAAGTTTAAAACTTGCAATTCATAACTTCACAACTTCAAGATCTTAACTTTAAGATAAATCAGAAAGTTTTTAGCTTAAAGTTTAAAACTTGCAATTCATAACTTCACAACTTCAAGATCTTAACTTTAAGATAAATCAGAACTTAGTATCTTAAAGTTTAAAACTTGAAATTCATAACTTCACAACTTCAAGATCTTAACTTTAAGATAAATCAGAAAGTTTTTAGCTTAAAGTTTAAAACTTGCAATTCATAACTTCACAACTTCAAGATCTTAACTTTAAGATAAATCAGAACTTAGTATCTTAAAGTTTAAAACTTGAAATTCATAACTTCACAACTACAAGATCTTAACTTTAAGATAAATCAGAAAGTTTTTAGCTTAAAGTTTAAAACTTGCAATTCATAACTTCACAACTTCAAGATCTTAACTTTAAGATAAATCAGAACTTAGTATCTTAAAGTTTAAAACTTGAAATTCATAACTTCACAACTTCAAGATCTTAACTTTAAGATAAATCAGAAAGTTTTTAGCTTAAAGTTTAAAACTTGCAATTCATAACTTCACAACTTCAAGATCTTAACTTTAAGATAAATCAGAAAGTTTTTAGCTTAAAGTTTAAAACTTGCAATTCATAACTTCACAACTTCAAGATCTTAACTTTAAGATAAATCAGAAAGTTTTTAGCTTAAAGTTTAAAACTTGAAATTCATAACTTCACAACTTCAAGATCTTAACTTTAAGATAAATCAGAAAGTTTTTAGCTTAAAGTTTAAAACTTGAAATTCATAACTTCACAACTTCAAGATCTTAACTTTAAGATAAATCAGAAAGTTTTTAGCTTAAAGTTTAAAACTTGCAATTCATAACTTCACAACTTCAAGATCTTAACTTTAAGATAAATCAGAAAGTTTTTAGCTTAAAGTTTAAAACTTGCAATTCATAACTTCACAACTTCAAGATCTTAACTTTAAGATAAATCAGAAAGTTTTTAGCTTAAAGTTTAAAACTTGCAATTCATAACTTCACAACTTCAAGATCTTAACTTTAAGATAAATCAGAACTTAGTATCTTAAAGTTTAAAACTTGAAATTCATAACTTCACAACTTCAAGATCTTAACTTTAAGATAAATCAGAAAGTTTTTAGCTTAAAGTTTAAAACTTGCAATTCATAACTTCACAACTTCAAGATCTTAACTTTAAGATAAATCAGAACTTAGTATCTTAAAGTTTAAAACTTGAAATTCATAACTTCACAACTTCAAGATCTTAACTTTAAGATAAATCAGAACTTAGTATCTTAAAGTTTAAAACTTGCAATTCATAACTTCACAACTTCAAGATCTTAACTTTAAGATAAATCAGAACTTAGTATCTTAAAGTTTAAAACTTGAAATTCATAACTTCACAACTTCAAGATCTTAACTTTAAGATAAATCAGAACTTAGTATCTTAAAGTTTAAAACTTGAAATTCATAACTTCACAACTTCAAGATCTTAACTTTAAGATAAATCAGAAAGTTTTTAGCTTAAAGTTTAAAACTTGCAATTCATAACTTCACAACTTCAAGATCTTAACTTTAAGATAAATCAGAAAGTTTTTAGCTTAAAGTTTAAAACTTGCAATTCATAACTTCACAACTTCAAGATCTTAACTTTAAGATAAATCAGAACTTAGTATCTTAAAGTTTAAAACTTGAAATTCATAACTTCACAACTTCAAGATCTTAACTTTAAGATAAATCAGAAAGTTTTTAGCTTAAAGTTTAAAACTTGAAATTCATAACTTCACAACTTCAAGATCTTAACTTTAAGATAAATCAGAAAGTTTTTAGCTTAAAGTTTAAAACTTGCAATTCATAACTTCACAACTTCAAGATCTTAACTTTAAGATAAATCAGAAAGTTTTTAGCTTAAAGTTTAAAACTTGAAATTCATAACTTCACAACTTCAAGATCTTAACTTTAAGATAAATCAGAAAGTTTTTAGCTTAAAGTTTAAAACTTGCAATTCATAACTTCACAACTTCAAGATCTTAACTTTAAGATAAATCAGAAAGTTTTTAGCTTAAAGTTTAAAACTTGAAATTCATAACTTCACAACTTCAAGATCTTAACTTTAAGATAAATCAGAACTTAGTATCTTAAAGTTTAAAACTTGAAATTCATAACTTCACAACTTCAAGATCTTAACTTTAAGATAAATCAGAAAGTTTTTAGCTTAAAGTTTAAAACTTGCAATTCATAACTTCACAACTTCAAGATCTTAACTTTAAGATAAATCAGAACTTAGTATCTTAAAGTTTAAAACTTGAAATTCATAACTTCACAACTTCAAGATCTTAACTTTAAGATAAATCAGAAAGTTTTTAGCTTAAAGTTTAAAACTTGCAATTCATAACTTCACAACTTCAAGATCTTAACTTTAAGATAAATCAGAAAGTTTTTAGCTTAAAGTTTAAAACTTGAAATTCATAACTTCACAACTTCAAGATCTTAACTTTAAGATAAATCAGAAAGTTTTTAGCTTAAAGTTTAAAACTTGAAATTCATAACTTCACAACTTCAAGATCTTAACTTTCAGATAAATCAGAAAGTTTTTAGCTTAAAGTTTAAAACTTGCAATTCATAACTTCACAACTTCAAGATCTTAACTTTAAGATAAATCAGAAAGTTTTTAGCTTAAAGTTTAAAACTTGCAATTCATAACTTCACAACTTCAAGATCTTAACTTTAAGATAAATCAGAACTTAGTATCTTAAAGTTTAAAACTTGAAATTCATAACTTCACAACTTCAAGATCTTAACTTTAAGATAAATCAGAAAGTTTTTAGCTTAAAGTTTAAAACTTGCAATTCATAACTTCACAACTTCAAGATCTTAACTTTAAGATAAATCAGAAAGTTTTTAGCTTAAAGTTTAAAACTTGAACTTCATAACTTCACAACTTCAAGATCTTAACTTTAAGATAAATCAGAACTTAGTATCTTAAAGTTTAAAACTTGAAATTCATAACTTCACAACTTCAAGATCTTAACTTTAAGATAAATCAGAAAGTTTTTAGCTTAAAGTTTAAAACTTGCAATTCATAACTTCACAACTTCAAGATCTTAACTTTAAGATAAATCAGAACTTAGTATCTTAAAGTTTAAAACTTGAAATTCATAACTTCACAACTTCAAGATCTTAACTTTAAGATAAATCAGAAAGTTTTTAGCTTAAAGTTTAAAACTTGCAATTCATAACTTCACAACTTCAAGATCTTAACTTTAAGATAAATCAGAACTTAGTATCTTAAAGTTTAAAACTTGCAATTCATAACTTCACAACTTCAAGATCTTAACTTTAAGATAAATCAGAACTTAGTATCTTAAAGTTTAAAACTTGCAATTCATAACTTCACAACTTCAAGATCTTAACTTTAAGATAAATCAGAAAGTTTTTAGCTTAAAGTTTAAAACTTGCAATTCATAACTTCACAACTTCAAGATCTTAACTTTAAGATAAATCAGAACTTAGTATCTTAAAGTTTAAAACTTGAAATTCATAACTTCACAACTTCAAGATCTTAACTTTAAGATAAATCAGAAAGTTTTTAGCTTAAAGTTTAAAACTTGCAATTCATAACTTCACAACTTCAAGATCTTAACTTTAAGATAAATCAAAACTTAGTATCTTAAAGTTTAAAACTTGAAATTCATAACTTCACAACTTCAAGATCTTAACTTTAAGATAAATCAGAAAGTTTTTAGCTTAAAGTTTAAAACTTGAAATTCATAACTTCACAACTTCAAGATCTTAACTTTAAGATAAATCAGAAAGTTTTTAGCTTAAAGTTTAAAACTTGCAATTCATAACTTCACAACTTCAAGATCTTAACTTTAAGATAAATCAGAAAGTTTTTGGCTTAAAGTTTAAAACTTGAAATTCATAACTTCACAACTTCAAGATCTTAACTTTAAGATAAATCAGAAAGTTTTTAGCTTAAAGTTTAAAACTTGCAATTCATAACTTCACAACTTCAAGATCTTAACTTTAAGATAAATCAGAACTTAGTATCTTAAAGTTTAAAACTTGAAATTCATAACTTCACAACTTCAAGATCTTAACTTTAAGATAAATCAGAACTTAGTATCTTAAAGTTTAAAACTTGAAATTCATAACTTCACAACTTCAAGATCTTAACTTTAAGATAAATCAGAACTTAGTATCTTAAAGTTTAAAACTTGAAATTCATAACTTCACAACTTCAAGATCTTAACTTTAAGATAAATCAGAACTTAGTATCTTAAAGTTTAAAACTTGAAATTCATAACTTCACAACTTCAAGATCTTAACTTTAAGATAAATCAGAAAGTTTTTAGCTTAAAGTTTAAAACTTGCAATTCATAACTTCACAACTTCAAGATCTTAACTTTAAGATAAATCAGAACTTAGTATCTTAAAGTTTAAAACTTGCAATTCATAACTTCACAACTTCAAGATCTTAACTTTAAGATAAATCAGAAAGTTTTTAGCTTAAAGTTTAAAACTTGCAATTCATAACTTCACAACTTCAAGATCTTAACTTTAAGATAAATCAGAACTTAGTATCTTAAAGTTTAAAACTTGAAATTCATAACTTCACAACTTCAAGATCTTAACTTTAAGATAAATCAGAACTTAGTATCTTAAAGTTTAAAACTTGAAATTCATAACTTCACAACTTCAAGATCTTAACTTTAAGATAAATCAGAACTTAGTATCTTAAAGTTTAAAACTTGAAATTCATAACTTCACAACTTCAAGATCTTAACTTTAAGATAAATCAGAAAGTTTTTAGCTTAAAGTTTAAAACTTGCAATTCATAACTTCACAACTTCAAGATCTTAACTTTAAGATAAATCAGAAAGTTTTTAGCTTAAAGTTTAAAACTTGAAATTCATAACTTCACAATTTCAAGTTTTAAACTTTAAGATAAATCAGAAAGTTTTTAGCTTAAAGTTTAAAACTTGCAATTCATAACTTCACAACTTCAAGATCTTAACTTTAAGATAAATCAGAACTTAGTATCTTAAAGTTTAAAACTTGAAATTCATAACTTCACAACTTCAAGATCTTAACTTTAAGATAAATCAGAAAGTTTTTAGCTTAAAGTTTAAAACTTGCAATTCATAACTTCACAACTTCAAGATCTTAACTTTAAGATAAATCAGAAAGTTTTTAGCTTAAAGTTTAAAACTTGCAATTCATAACTTCACAACTTCAAGATCTTAACTTTAAGATAAATCAGAACTTAGTATCTTAAAGTTTAAAACTTGAAATTCATAACTTCACAACTTCAAGATCTTAACTTTAAGATAAATCAGAAAGTTTTTAGCTTAAAGTTTAAAACTTGCAATTCATAACTTCACAACTTCAAGATCTTAACTTTAAGATAAATCAGAACTTAGTATCTTAAAGTTTAAAACTTGAAATTCATAACTTCACAACTTCAAGATCTTAACTTTAAGATAAATCAGAAAGTTTTTAGCTTAAAGTTTAAAACTTGAAATTCATAACTTCACAACTTCAAGATCTTAACTTTAAGATAAATCAGAAAGTTTTTAGCTTAAAGTTTAAAACTTGAAATTCATAACTTCACAACTTCAAGATCTTAACTTTAAGATAAATCAGAAAGTTTTTAGCTTAAAGTTTAAAACTTGCAATTCATAACTTCACAACTTCAAGATCTTAACTTTAAGATAAATCAGAAAGTTTTTAGCTTAAAGTTTAAAACTTGCAATTCATAACTTCACAACTTCAAGATCTTAACTTTAAGATAAATCAGAAAGTTTTTAGCTTAAAGTTTAAAACTTGAAATTCATAACTTCACAACTTCAAGATCTTAACTTTAAGATAAATCAGAACTTAGTATCTTAAAGTTTAAAACTTGCAATTCATAACTTCACAACTTCAAGATCTTAACTTTAAGATAAATCAGAAAGTTTTTAGCTTAAAGTTTAAAACTTGAAATTCATAACTTCACAACTTCAAGATCTTAACTTTAAGATAAATCAGAAAGTTTTTAGCTTAAAGTTTAAAACTTGAAATTCATAACTTCACAACTTCAAGATCTTAACTTTAAGATAAATCAGAAAGTTTTTAGCTTAAAGTTTAAAACTTGAAATTCATAACTTCACAACTTCAAGATCTTAACTTTAAGATAAATCAGAAAGTTTTTAGCTTAAAGTTTAAAACTTGCAATTCATAACTTCACAACTTCAAGATCTTAACTTTAAGATAAATCAGAAAGTTTTTAGCTTAAAGTTTAAAACTTGCAATTCATAACTTCACAACTTCAAGATCTTAACTTTAAGATAAATCAGAAAGTTTTTAGCTTAAAGTTTAAAACTTGCAATTCATAACTTCACAACTTCAAGATCTTAACTTTAAGATAAATCAGAAAGTTTTTAGCTTAAAGTTTAAAACTTGAAATTCATAACTTCACAACTTCAAGATCTTAACTTTAAGATAAATCAGAACTTAGTATCTTAAAGTTTAAAACTTGAAATTCATAACTTCACAACTTCAAGATCTTAACTTTAAGATAAATCAGAAAGTTTTTAGCTTAAAGTTTAAAACTTGAAATTCATAACTTCACAACTTCAAGATCTTAACTTTAAGATAAATCAGAAAGTTTTTAGCTTAAAGTTTAAAACTTGAAATTCATAACTTCACAACTTCAAGATCTTAACTTTAAGATAAATCAGAACTTAGTATCTTAAAGTTTAAAACTTGAAATTCATAACTTCACAACTTCAAGATCTTAACTTTAAGATAAATCAGAAAGTTTTTAGCTTAAAGTTTAAAACTTGAAATTCATAACTTCACAACTTCAAGATCTTAACTTTAAGATAAATCAGAAAGTTTTTAGCTTAAAGTTTAAAACTTGCAATTCATAACTTCACAACTTCAAGATCTTAACTTTAAGATAAATCAGAAAGTTTTTAGCTTAAAGTTTAAAACTTGCAATTCATAACTTCACAACTTCAAGATCTTAACTTTAAGATAAATCAGAAAGTTTTTAGCTTAAAGTTTAAAACTTGAAATTCATAACTTCACAACTTCAAGATCTTAACTTTAAGATAAATCAGAAAGTTTTTAGCTTAAAGTTTAAAACTTGAAATTCATAACTTCACAACTTCAAGATCTTAACTTTAAGATAAATCAGAAAGTTTTTAGCTTAAAGTTTAAAACTTGAAATTCATAACTTCACAACTTCAAGATCTTAACTTTAAGATAAATCAGAAAGTTTTTAGCTTAAAGTTTAAAACTTGAAATTCATAACTTCACAACTTCAAGATCTTAACTTTAAGATAAATCAGAACTTAGTATCTTAAAGTTTAAAACTTGCAATTCATAACTTCACAACTTCAAGATCTTAACTTTAAGATAAATCAGAACTTAGTATCTTAAAGTTTAAAACTTGCAATTCATAACTTCACAACTTCAAGATCTTAACTTTAAGATAAATCAGAAAGTTTTTAGCTTAAAGTTTAAAACTTGAAATTCATAACTTCACAACTTCAAGATCTTAACTTTAAGATAAATCAGAACTTAGTATCTTAAAGTTTAAAACTTGAAATTCATAACTTCACAACTTCAAGATCTTAACTTTAAGATAAATCAGAACTTAGTATCTTAAAGTTTAAAACTTGAAATTCATAACTTCACAACTTCAAGATCTTAACTTTAAGATAAATCAGAAAGTTTTTAGCTTAAAGTTTAAAACTTGAAATTCATAACTTCACAACTTCAAGATCTTAACTTTAAGATAAATCAGAAAGTTTTTAGCTTAAAGTTTAAAACTTGAAATTCATAACTTCACAACTTCAAGATCTTAACTTTAAGATAAATCAGAAAGTTTTTAGCTTAAAGTTTAAAACTTGAAATTCATAACTTCACAACTTCAAGATCTTAACTTTAAGATAAATCAGAAAGTTTTTAGCTTAAAGTTTAAAACTTGAAATTCATAACTTCACAACTTCAAGATCTTAACTTTAAGATAAATCAGAACTTAGTATCTTAAAGTTTAAAACTTGAAATTCATAACTTCACAACTTCAAGATCTTAACTTTAAGATAAATCAGAAAGTTTTTAGCTTAAAGTTTAAAACTTGCAATTCATAACTTCACAACTTCAAGATCTTAACTTTAAGATAAATCAGAACTTAGTATCTTAAAGTTTAAAACTTGAAATTCATAACTTCACAACTTCAAGATCTTAACTTTAAGATAAATCAGAAAGTTTTTAGCTTAAAGTTTAAAACTTGCAATTCATAACTTCACAACTTCAAGATCTTAACTTTAAGATAAATCAGAAAGTTTTTAGCTTAAAGTTTAAAACTTGAAATTCATAACTTCACAACTTCAAGATCTTAACTTTAAGATAAATCAGAAAGTTTTTAGCTTAAAGTTTAAAACTTGCAATTCATAACTTCACAACTTCAAGATCTTAACTTTAAGATAAATCAGAACTTAGTATCTTAAAGTTTAAAACTTGCAATTCATAACTTCACAACTTCAAGATCTTAACTTTAAGATAAATCAGAACTTAGTATCTTAAAGTTTAAAACTTGCAATTCATAACTTCACAACTTCAAGATCTTAACTTTAAGATAAATCAGAAAGTTTTTAGCTTAAAGTTTAAAACTTGAAATTCATAACTTCACAACTTCAAGATCTTAACTTTAAGATAAATCAGAACTTAGTATCTTAAAGTTTAAAACTTGAAATTCATAACTTCACAACTTCAAGATCTTAACTTTAAGATAAATCAGAACTTAGTATCTTAAAGTTTAAAACTTGAAATTCATAACTTCACAACTTCAAGATCTTAACTTTAAGATAAATCAGAACTTAGTATCTTAAAGTTTAAAACTTGCAATTCATAACTTCACAACTTCAAGATCTTAACTTTAAGATAAATCAGAAAGTTTTTAGCTTAAAGTTTAAAACTTGAAATTCATAACTTCACAACTTCAAGATCTTAACTTTAAGATAAATCAGAAAGTTTTTAGCTTAAAGTTTAAAACTTGAAATTCATAACTTCACAACTTCAAGATCTTAACTTTAAGATAAATCAGAAAGTTTTTAGCTTAAAGTTTAAAACTTGCAATTCATAACTTCACAACTTCAAGATCTTAACTTTAAGATAAATCAGAAAGTTTTTAGCTTAAAGTTTAAAACTTGCAATTCATAACTTCACAACTTCAAGATCTTAACTTTAAGATAAATCAGAACTTAGTATCTTAAAGTTTAAAACTTGAAATTCATAACTTCACAACTTCAAGATCTTAACTTTAAGATAAATCAGAAAGTTTTTAGCTTAAAGTTTAAAACTTGAAATTCATAACTTCACAACTTAAAGATCTTAACTTTAAGATAAATCAGAACTTAGTATCTTAAAGTTTAAAACTTGAAATTCATAACTTCACAACTTCAAGATCTTAACTTTAAGATAAATCAGAAAGTTTTTAGCTTAAAGTTTAAAACTTGAAATTCATAACTTCACAACTTCAAGATCTTAACTTTAAGATAAATCAGAAAGTTTTTAGCTTAAAGTTTAAAACTTGAAATTCATAACTTCACAACTTCAAGATCTTAACTTTAAGATAAATCAGAACTTAGTATCTTAAAGTTTAAAACTTGAAATTCATAACTTCACAACTTCAAGATCTTAACTTTAAGATAAATCAGAAAGTTTTTAGCTTAAAGTTTAAAACTTGCAATTCATAACTTCACAACTTCAAGATCTTAACTTTAAGATAAATCAGAACTTAGTATCTTAAAGTTTAAAACTTGAAATTCATAACTTCACAACTTCAAGATCTTAACTTTAAGATAAATCAGAAAGTTTTTAGCTTAAAGTTTAAAACTTGCAATTCATAACTTCACAACTTCAAGATCTTAACTTTAAGATAAATCAGAAAGTTTTTAGCTTAAAGTTTAAAACTTGAAATTCATAACTTCACAACTTCAAGATCTTAACTTTAAGATAAATCAGAAAGTTTTTAGCTTAAAGTTTAAAACTTGCAATTCATAACTTCACAACTTCAAGATCTTAACTTTAAGATAAATCAGAACTTAGTATCTTAAAGTTTAAAACTTGCAATTCATAACTTCACAACTTCAAGATCTTAACTTTAAGATAAATCAGAACTTAGTATCTTAAAGTTTAAAACTTGCAATTCATAACTTCACAACTTCAAGATCTTAACTTTAAGATAAATCAGAAAGTTTTTAGCTTAAAGTTTAAAACTTGAAATTCATAACTTCACAACTTCAAGATCTTAACTTTAAGATAAATCAGAACTTAGTATCTTAAAGTTTAAAACTTGAAATTCATAACTTCACAACTTCAAGATCTTAACTTTAAGATAAATCAGAACTTAGTATCTTAAAGTTTAAAACTTGAAATTCATAACTTCACAACTTCAACATCTTAACTTTAAGATAAATCAGAACTTAGTATCTTAAAGTTTAAAACTTGCAATTCATAACTTCACAACTTCAAGATCTTAACTTTAAGATAAATCAGAAAGTTTTTAGCTTAAAGTTTAAAACTTGAAATTCATAACTTCACAACTTCAAGATCTTAACTTTAAGATAAATCAGAAAGTTTTTAGCTTAAAGTTTAAAACTTGAAATTCATAACTTCACAACTTCAAGATCTTAACTTTAAGATAAATCAGAAAGTTTTTAGCTTAAAGTTTAAAACTTGCAATTCATAACTTCACAACTTCAAGATCTTAACTTTAAGATAAATCAGAACTTAGTATCTTAAAGTTTAAAACTTGAAATTCATAACTTCACAACTTCAAGATCTTAACTTTAAGATAAATCAGAAAGTTTTTAGCTTAAAGTTTAAAACTTGCAATTCATAACTTCACAACTTCAAGATCTTAACTTTAAGATAAATCAGAACTTAGTATCTTAAAGTTTAAAACTTGAAATTCATAACTTCACAACTACAAGATCTTAACTTTAAGATAAATCAGAAAGTTTTTAGCTTAAAGTTTAAAACTTGAAATTCATAACTTCACAACTTCAAGATCTTAACTTTAAGATAAATCAGAACTTAGTATCTTAAAGTTTAAAACTTGAAATTCATAACTTCACAACTTCAAGATCTTAACTTTAAGATAAATCAGAAAGTTTTTAGCTTAAAGTTTAAAACTTGCAATTCATAACTTCACAACTTCAAGATCTTAACTTTAAGATAAATCAGAAAGTTTTTAGCTTAAAGTTTAAAACTTGCAATTCATAACTTCACAACTTCAAGATCTTAACTTTAAGATAAATCAGAAAGTTTTTAGCTTAAAGTTTAAAACTTGAAATTCATAACTTCACAACTTCAAGATCTTAACTTTAAGATAAATCAGAAAGTTTTTAGCTTAAAGTTTAAAACTTGAAATTCATAACTTCACAACTTCAAGATCTTAACTTTAAGATAAATCAGAAAGTTTTTAGCTTAAAGTTTAAAACTTGCAATTCATAACTTCACAACTTCAAGATCTTAACTTTAAGATAAATCAGAAAGTTTTTAGCTTAAAGTTTAAAACTTGCAATTCATAACTTCACAACTTCAAGATCTTAACTTTAAGATAAATCAGAAAGTTTTTAGCTTAAAGTTTAAAACTTGCAATTCATAACTTCACAACTTCAAGATCTTAACTTTAAGATAAATCAGAACTTAGTATCTTAAAGTTTAAAACTTGAAATTCATAACTTCACAACTTCAAGATCTTAACTTTAAGATAAATCAGAAAGTTTTTAGCTTAAAGTTTAAAACTTGCAATTCATAACTTCACAACTTCAAGATCTTAACTTTAAGATAAATCAGAACTTAGTATCTTAAAGTTTAAAACTTGAAATTCATAACTTCACAACTTCAAGATCTTAACTTTAAGATAAATCAGAACTTAGTATCTTAAAGTTTAAAACTTGCAATTCATAACTTCACAACTTCAAGATCTTAACTTTAAGATAAATCAGAACTTAGTATCTTAAAGTTTAAAACTTGAAATTCATAACTTCACAACTTCAAGATCTTAACTTTAAGATAAATCAGAACTTAGTATCTTAAAGTTTAAAACTTGAAATTCATAACTTCACAACTTCAAGATCTTAACTTTAAGATAAATCAGAAAGTTTTTAGCTTAAAGTTTAAAACTTGCAATTCATAACTTCACAACTTCAAGATCTTAACTTTAAGATAAATCAGAAAGTTTTTAGCTTAAAGTTTAAAACTTGCAATTCATAACTTCACAACTTCAAGATCTTAACTTTAAGATAAATCAGAACTTAGTATCTTAAAGTTTAAAACTTGAAATTCATAACTTCACAACTTCAAGATCTTAACTTTAAGATAAATCAGAAAGTTTTTAGCTTAAAGTTTAAAACTTGAAATTCATAACTTCACAACTTCAAGATCTTAACTTTAAGATAAATCAGAAAGTTTTTAGCTTAAAGTTTAAAACTTGCAATTCATAACTTCACAACTTCAAGATCTTAACTTTAAGATAAATCAGAAAGTTTTTAGCTTAAAGTTTAAAACTTGAAATTCATAACTTCACAACTTCAAGATCTTAACTTTAAGATAAATCAGAAAGTTTTTAGCTTAAAGTTTAAAACTTGCAATTCATAACTTCACAACTTCAAGATCTTAACTTTAAGATAAATCAGAAAGTTTTTAGCTTAAAGTTTAAAACTTGAAATTCATAACTTCACAACTTCAAGATCTTAACTTTAAGATAAATCAGAACTTAGTATCTTAAAGTTTAAAACTTGAAATTCATAACTTCACAACTTCAAGATCTTAACTTTAAGATAAATCAGAAAGTTTTTAGCTTAAAGTTTAAAACTTGCAATTCATAACTTCACAACTTCAAGATCTTAACTTTAAGATAAATCAGAACTTAGTATCTTAAAGTTTAAAACTTGAAATTCATAACTTCACAACTTCAAGATCTTAACTTTAAGATAAATCAGAAAGTTTTTAGCTTAAAGTTTAAAACTTGCAATTCATAACTTCACAACTTCAAGATCTTAACTTTAAGATAAATCAGAAAGTTTTTAGCTTAAAGTTTAAAACTTGAAATTCATAACTTCACAACTTCAAGATCTTAACTTTAAGATAAATCAGAAAGTTTTTAGCTTAAAGTTTAAAACTTGAAATTCATAACTTCACAACTTCAAGATCTTAACTTTCAGATAAATCAGAAAGTTTTTAGCTTAAAGTTTAAAACTTGCAATTCATAACTTCACAACTTCAAGATCTTAACTTTAAGATAAATCAGAAAGTTTTTAGCTTAAAGTTTAAAACTTGCAATTCATAACTTCACAACTTCAAGATCTTAACTTTAAGATAAATCAGAACTTAGTATCTTAAAGTTTAAAACTTGAAATTCATAACTTCACAACTTCAAGATCTTAACTTTAAGATAAATCAGAAAGTTTTTAGCTTAAAGTTTAAAACTTGCAATTCATAACTTCACAACTTCAAGATCTTAACTTTAAGATAAATCAGAAAGTTTTTAGCTTAAAGTTTAAAACTTGAACTTCATAACTTCACAACTTCAAGATCTTAACTTTAAGATAAATCAGAACTTAGTATCTTAAAGTTTAAAACTTGAAATTCATAACTTCACAACTTCAAGATCTTAACTTTAAGATAAATCAGAAAGTTTTTAGCTTAAAGTTTAAAACTTGCAATTCATAACTTCACAACTTCAAGATCTTAACTTTAAGATAAATCAGAACTTAGTATCTTAAAGTTTAAAACTTGAAATTCATAACTTCACAACTTCAAGATCTTAACTTTAAGATAAATCAGAAAGTTTTTAGCTTAAAGTTTAAAACTTGCAATTCATAACTTCACAACTTCAAGATCTTAACTTTAAGATAAATCAGAACTTAGTATCTTAAAGTTTAAAACTTGCAATTCATAACTTCACAACTTCAAGATCTTAACTTTAAGATAAATCAGAACTTAGTATCTTAAAGTTTAAAACTTGCAATTCATAACTTCACAACTTCAAGATCTTAACTTTAAGATAAATCAGAAAGTTTTTAGCTTAAAGTTTAAAACTTGCAATTCATAACTTCACAACTTCAAGATCTTAACTTTAAGATAAATCAGAACTTAGTATCTTAAAGTTTAAAACTTGAAATTCATAACTTCACAACTTCAAGATCTTAACTTTAAGATAAATCAGAAAGTTTTTAGCTTAAAGTTTAAAACTTGCAATTCATAACTTCACAACTTCAAGATCTTAACTTTAAGATAAATCAAAACTTAGTATCTTAAAGTTTAAAACTTGAAATTCATAACTTCACAACTTCAAGATCTTAACTTTAAGATAAATCAGAAAGTTTTTAGCTTAAAGTTTAAAACTTGAAATTCATAACTTCACAACTTCAAGATCTTAACTTTAAGATAAATCAGAAAGTTTTTAGCTTAAAGTTTAAAACTTGCAATTCATAACTTCACAACTTCAAGATCTTAACTTTAAGATAAATCAGAAAGTTTTTGGCTTAAAGTTTAAAACTTGAAATTCATAACTTCACAACTTCAAGATCTTAACTTTAAGATAAATCAGAAAGTTTTTAGCTTAAAGTTTAAAACTTGCAATTCATAACTTCACAACTTCAAGATCTTAACTTTAAGATAAATCAGAACTTAGTATCTTAAAGTTTAAAACTTGAAATTCATAACTTCACAACTTCAAGATCTTAACTTTAAGATAAATCAGAACTTAGTATCTTAAAGTTTAAAACTTGAAATTCATAACTTCACAACTTCAAGATCTTAACTTTAAGATAAATCAGAACTTAGTATCTTAAAGTTTAAAACTTGAAATTCATAACTTCACAACTTCAAGATCTTAACTTTAAGATAAATCAGAACTTAGTATCTTAAAGTTTAAAACTTGAAATTCATAACTTCACAACTTCAAGATCTTAACTTTAAGATAAATCAGAAAGTTTTTAGCTTAAAGTTTAAAACTTGCAATTCATAACTTCACAACTTCAAGATCTTAACTTTAAGATAAATCAGAACTTAGTATCTTAAAGTTTAAAACTTGCAATTCATAACTTCACAACTTCAAGATCTTAACTTTAAGATAAATCAGAAAGTTTTTAGCTTAAAGTTTAAAACTTGCAATTCATAACTTCACAACTTCAAGATCTTAACTTTAAGATAAATCAGAACTTAGTATCTTAAAGTTTAAAACTTGAAATTCATAACTTCACAACTTCAAGATCTTAACTTTAAGATAAATCAGAACTTAGTATCTTAAAGTTTAAAACTTGAAATTCATAACTTCACAACTTCAAGATCTTAACTTTAAGATAAATCAGAACTTAGTATCTTAAAGTTTAAAACTTGAAATTCATAACTTCACAACTTCAAGATCTTAACTTTAAGATAAATCAGAAAGTTTTTAGCTTAAAGTTTAAAACTTGCAATTCATAACTTCACAACTTCAAGATCTTAACTTTAAGATAAATCAGAAAGTTTTTAGCTTAAAGTTTAAAACTTGAAATTCATAACTTCACAATTTCAAGTTTTAAACTTTAAGATAAATCAGAAAGTTTTTAGCTTAAAGTTTAAAACTTGCAATTCATAACTTCACAACTTCAAGATCTTAACTTTAAGATAAATCAGAACTTAGTATCTTAAAGTTTAAAACTTGAAATTCATAACTTCACAACTTCAAGATCTTAACTTTAAGATAAATCAGAAAGTTTTTAGCTTAAAGTTTAAAACTTGCAATTCATAACTTCACAACTTCAAGATCTTAACTTTAAGATAAATCAGAAAGTTTTTAGCTTAAAGTTTAAAACTTGCAATTCATAACTTCACAACTTCAAGATCTTAACTTTAAGATAAATCAGAACTTAGTATCTTAAAGTTTAAAACTTGAAATTCATAACTTCACAACTTCAAGATCTTAACTTTAAGATAAATCAGAAAGTTTTTAGCTTAAAGTTTAAAACTTGCAATTCATAACTTCACAACTTCAAGATCTTAACTTTAAGATAAATCAGAACTTAGTATCTTAAAGTTTAAAACTTGAAATTCATAACTTCACAACTTCAAGATCTTAACTTTAAGATAAATCAGAAAGTTTTTAGCTTAAAGTTTAAAACTTGAAATTCATAACTTCACAACTTCAAGATCTTAACTTTAAGATAAATCAGAAAGTTTTTAGCTTAAAGTTTAAAACTTGAAATTCATAACTTCACAACTTCAAGATCTTAACTTTAAGATAAATCAGAAAGTTTTTAGCTTAAAGTTTAAAACTTGCAATTCATAACTTCACAACTTCAAGATCTTAACTTTAAGATAAATCAGAAAGTTTTTAGCTTAAAGTTTAAAACTTGCAATTCATAACTTCACAACTTCAAGATCTTAACTTTAAGATAAATCAGAAAGTTTTTAGCTTAAAGTTTAAAACTTGAAATTCATAACTTCACAACTTCAAGATCTTAACTTTAAGATAAATCAGAACTTAGTATCTTAAAGTTTAAAACTTGCAATTCATAACTTCACAACTTCAAGATCTTAACTTTAAGATAAATCAGAAAGTTTTTAGCTTAAAGTTTAAAACTTGAAATTCATAACTTCACAACTTCAAGATCTTAACTTTAAGATAAATCAGAAAGTTTTTAGCTTAAAGTTTAAAACTTGAAATTCATAACTTCACAACTTCAAGATCTTAACTTTAAGATAAATCAGAAAGTTTTTAGCTTAAAGTTTAAAACTTGAAATTCATAACTTCACAACTTCAAGATCTTAACTTTAAGATAAATCAGAAAGTTTTTAGCTTAAAGTTTAAAACTTGCAATTCATAACTTCACAACTTCAAGATCTTAACTTTAAGATAAATCAGAAAGTTTTTAGCTTAAAGTTTAAAACTTGCAATTCATAACTTCACAACTTCAAGATCTTAACTTTAAGATAAATCAGAAAGTTTTTAGCTTAAAGTTTAAAACTTGCAATTCATAACTTCACAACTTCAAGATCTTAACTTTAAGATAAATCAGAAAGTTTTTAGCTTAAAGTTTAAAACTTGAAATTCATAACTTCACAACTTCAAGATCTTAACTTTAAGATAAATCAGAACTTAGTATCTTAAAGTTTAAAACTTGAAATTCATAACTTCACAACTTCAAGATCTTAACTTTAAGATAAATCAGAAAGTTTTTAGCTTAAAGTTTAAAACTTGAAATTCATAACTTCACAACTTCAAGATCTTAACTTTAAGATAAATCAGAAAGTTTTTAGCTTAAAGTTTAAAACTTGAAATTCATAACTTCACAACTTCAAGATCTTAACTTTAAGATAAATCAGAACTTAGTATCTTAAAGTTTAAAACTTGAAATTCATAACTTCACAACTTCAAGATCTTAACTTTAAGATAAATCAGAAAGTTTTTAGCTTAAAGTTTAAAACTTGAAATTCATAACTTCACAACTTCAAGATCTTAACTTTAAGATAAATCAGAAAGTTTTTAGCTTAAAGTTTAAAACTTGCAATTCATAACTTCACAACTTCAAGATCTTAACTTTAAGATAAATCAGAAAGTTTTTAGCTTAAAGTTTAAAACTTGCAATTCATAACTTCACAACTTCAAGATCTTAACTTTAAGATAAATCAGAAAGTTTTTAGCTTAAAGTTTAAAACTTGAAATTCATAACTTCACAACTTCAAGATCTTAACTTTAAGATAAATCAGAAAGTTTTTAGCTTAAAGTTTAAAACTTGAAATTCATAACTTCACAACTTCAAGATCTTAACTTTAAGATAAATCAGAAAGTTTTTAGCTTAAAGTTTAAAACTTGAAATTCATAACTTCACAACTTCAAGATCTTAACTTTAAGATAAATCAGAAAGTTTTTAGCTTAAAGTTTAAAACTTGAAATTCATAACTTCACAACTTCAAGATCTTAACTTTAAGATAAATCAGAACTTAGTATCTTAAAGTTTAAAACTTGCAATTCATAACTTCACAACTTCAAGATCTTAACTTTAAGATAAATCAGAACTTAGTATCTTAAAGTTTAAAACTTGCAATTCATAACTTCACAACTTCAAGATCTTAACTTTAAGATAAATCAGAAAGTTTTTAGCTTAAAGTTTAAAACTTGAAATTCATAACTTCACAACTTCAAGATCTTAACTTTAAGATAAATCAGAACTTAGTATCTTAAAGTTTAAAACTTGAAATTCATAACTTCACAACTTCAAGATCTTAACTTTAAGATAAATCAGAACTTAGTATCTTAAAGTTTAAAACTTGAAATTCATAACTTCACAACTTCAAGATCTTAACTTTAAGATAAATCAGAAAGTTTTTAGCTTAAAGTTTAAAACTTGAAATTCATAACTTCACAACTTCAAGATCTTAACTTTAAGATAAATCAGAAAGTTTTTAGCTTAAAGTTTAAAACTTGAAATTCATAACTTCACAACTTCAAGATCTTAACTTTAAGATAAATCAGAAAGTTTTTAGCTTAAAGTTTAAAACTTGAAATTCATAACTTCACAACTTCAAGATCTTAACTTTAAGATAAATCAGAAAGTTTTTAGCTTAAAGTTTAAAACTTGAAATTCATAACTTCACAACTTCAAGATCTTAACTTTAAGATAAATCAGAACTTAGTATCTTAAAGTTTAAAACTTGAAATTCATAACTTCACAACTTCAAGATCTTAACTTTAAGATAAATCAGAAAGTTTTTAGCTTAAAGTTTAAAACTTGCAATTCATAACTTCACAACTTCAAGATCTTAACTTTAAGATAAATCAGAACTTAGTATCTTAAAGTTTAAAACTTGAAATTCATAACTTCACAACTTCAAGATCTTAACTTTAAGATAAATCAGAAAGTTTTTAGCTTAAAGTTTAAAACTTGCAATTCATAACTTCACAACTTCAAGATCTTAACTTTAAGATAAATCAGAAAGTTTTTAGCTTAAAGTTTAAAACTTGAAATTCATAACTTCACAACTTCAAGATCTTAACTTTAAGATAAATCAGAAAGTTTTTAGCTTAAAGTTTAAAACTTGCAATTCATAACTTCACAACTTCAAGATCTTAACTTTAAGATAAATCAGAACTTAGTATCTTAAAGTTTAAAACTTGCAATTCATAACTTCACAACTTCAAGATCTTAACTTTAAGATAAATCAGAACTTAGTATCTTAAAGTTTAAAACTTGCAATTCATAACTTCACAACTTCAAGATCTTAACTTTAAGATAAATCAGAAAGTTTTTAGCTTAAAGTTTAAAACTTGAAATTCATAACTTCACAACTTCAAGATCTTAACTTTAAGATAAATCAGAACTTAGTATCTTAAAGTTTAAAACTTGAAATTCATAACTTCACAACTTCAAGATCTTAACTTTAAGATAAATCAGAACTTAGTATCTTAAAGTTTAAAACTTGAAATTCATAACTTCACAACTTCAAGATCTTAACTTTAAGATAAATCAGAACTTAGTATCTTAAAGTTTAAAACTTGCAATTCATAACTTCACAACTTCAAGATCTTAACTTTAAGATAAATCAGAAAGTTTTTAGCTTAAAGTTTAAAACTTGAAATTCATAACTTCACAACTTCAAGATCTTAACTTTAAGATAAATCAGAAAGTTTTTAGCTTAAAGTTTAAAACTTGAAATTCATAACTTCACAACTTCAAGATCTTAACTTTAAGATAAATCAGAAAGTTTTTAGCTTAAAGTTTAAAACTTGCAATTCATAACTTCACAACTTCAAGATCTTAACTTTAAGATAAATCAGAACTTAGTATCTTAAAGTTTAAAACTTGAAATTCATAACTTCACAACTTCAAGATCTTAACTTTAAGATAAATCAGAAAGTTTTTAGCTTAAAGTTTAAAACTTGCAATTCATAACTTCACAACTTCAAGATCTTAACTTTAAGATAAATCAGAACTTAGTATCTTAAAGTTTAAAACTTGAAATTCATAACTTCACAACTACAAGATCTTAACTTTAAGATAAATCAGAAAGTTTTTAGCTTAAAGTTTAAAACTTGCAATTCATAACTTCACAACTTCAAGATCTTAACTTTAAGATAAATCAGAACTTAGTATCTTAAAGTTTAAAACTTGAAATTCATAACTTCACAACTTCAAGATCTTAACTTTAAGATAAATCAGAAAGTTTTTAGCTTAAAGTTTAAAACTTGCAATTCATAACTTCACAACTTCAAGATCTTAACTTTAAGATAAATCAGAAAGTTTTTAGCTTAAAGTTTAAAACTTGCAATTCATAACTTCACAACTTCAAGATCTTAACTTTAAGATAAATCAGAAAGTTTTTAGCTTAAAGTTTAAAACTTGAAATTCATAACTTCACAACTTCAAGATCTTAACTTTAAGATAAATCAGAAAGTTTTTAGCTTAAAGTTTAAAACTTGAAATTCATAACTTCACAACTTCAAGATCTTAACTTTAAGATAAATCAGAAAGTTTTTAGCTTAAAGTTTAAAACTTGCAATTCATAACTTCACAACTTCAAGATCTTAACTTTAAGATAAATCAGAAAGTTTTTAGCTTAAAGTTTAAAACTTGCAATTCATAACTTCACAACTTCAAGATCTTAACTTTAAGATAAATCAGAAAGTTTTTAGCTTAAAGTTTAAAACTTGCAATTCATAACTTCACAACTTCAAGATCTTAACTTTAAGATAAATCAGAACTTAGTATCTTAAAGTTTAAAACTTGAAATTCATAACTTCACAACTTCAAGATCTTAACTTTAAGATAAATCAGAAAGTTTTTAGCTTAAAGTTTAAAACTTGCAATTCATAACTTCACAACTTCAAGATCTTAACTTTAAGATAAATCAGAACTTAGTATCTTAAAGTTTAAAACTTGAAATTCATAACTTCACAACTTCAAGATCTTAACTTTAAGATAAATCAGAACTTAGTATCTTAAAGTTTAAAACTTGCAATTCATAACTTCACAACTTCAAGATCTTAACTTTAAGATAAATCAGAACTTAGTATCTTAAAGTTTAAAACTTGAAATTCATAACTTCACAACTTCAAGATCTTAACTTTAAGATAAATCAGAACTTAGTATCTTAAAGTTTAAAACTTGAAATTCATAACTTCACAACTTCAAGATCTTAACTTTAAGATAAATCAGAAAGTTTTTAGCTTAAAGTTTAAAACTTGCAATTCATAACTTCACAACTTCAAGATCTTAACTTTAAGATAAATCAGAAAGTTTTTAGCTTAAAGTTTAAAACTTGCAATTCATAACTTCACAACTTCAAGATCTTAACTTTAAGATAAATCAGAACTTAGTATCTTAAAGTTTAAAACTTGAAATTCATAACTTCACAACTTCAAGATCTTAACTTTAAGATAAATCAGAAAGTTTTTAGCTTAAAGTTTAAAACTTGAAATTCATAACTTCACAACTTCAAGATCTTAACTTTAAGATAAATCAGAAAGTTTTTAGCTTAAAGTTTAAAACTTGCAATTCATAACTTCACAACTTCAAGATCTTAACTTTAAGATAAATCAGAAAGTTTTTAGCTTAAAGTTTAAAACTTGAAATTCATAACTTCACAACTTCAAGATCTTAACTTTAAGATAAATCAGAAAGTTTTTAGCTTAAAGTTTAAAACTTGCAATTCATAACTTCACAACTTCAAGATCTTAACTTTAAGATAAATCAGAAAGTTTTTAGCTTAAAGTTTAAAACTTGAAATTCATAACTTCACAACTTCAAGATCTTAACTTTAAGATAAATCAGAACTTAGTATCTTAAAGTTTAAAACTTGAAATTCATAACTTCACAACTTCAAGATCTTAACTTTAAGATAAATCAGAAAGTTTTTAGCTTAAAGTTTAAAACTTGCAATTCATAACTTCACAACTTCAAGATCTTAACTTTAAGATAAATCAGAACTTAGTATCTTAAAGTTTAAAACTTGAAATTCATAACTTCACAACTTCAAGATCTTAACTTTAAGATAAATCAGAAAGTTTTTAGCTTAAAGTTTAAAACTTGCAATTCATAACTTCACAACTTCAAGATCTTAACTTTAAGATAAATCAGAAAGTTTTTAGCTTAAAGTTTAAAACTTGAAATTCATAACTTCACAACTTCAAGATCTTAACTTTAAGATAAATCAGAAAGTTTTTAGCTTAAAGTTTAAAACTTGAAATTCATAACTTCACAACTTCAAGATCTTAACTTTCAGATAAATCAGAAAGTTTTTAGCTTAAAGTTTAAAACTTGCAATTCATAACTTCACAACTTCAAGATCTTAACTTTAAGATAAATCAGAAAGTTTTTAGCTTAAAGTTTAAAACTTGCAATTCATAACTTCACAACTTCAAGATCTTAACTTTAAGATAAATCAGAACTTAGTATCTTAAAGTTTAAAACTTGAAATTCATAACTTCACAACTTCAAGATCTTAACTTTAAGATAAATCAGAAAGTTTTTAGCTTAAAGTTTAAAACTTGCAATTCATAACTTCACAACTTCAAGATCTTAACTTTAAGATAAATCAGAAAGTTTTTGGCTTAAAGTTTAAAACTTGAACTTCATAACTTCACAACTTCAAGATCTTAACTTTAAGATAAATCAGAACTTAGTATCTTAAAGTTTAAAACTTGAAATTCATAACTTCACAACTTCAAGATCTTAACTTTAAGATAAATCAGAAAGTTTTTAGCTTAAAGTTTAAAACTTGCAATTCATAACTTCACAACTTCAAGATCTTAACTTTAAGATAAATCAGAACTTAGTATCTTAAAGTTTAAAACTTGAAATTCATAACTTCACAACTTCAAGATCTTAACTTTAAGATAAATCAGAAAGTTTTTAGCTTAAAGTTTAAAACTTGCAATTCATAACTTCACAACTTCAAGATCTTAACTTTAAGATAAATCAGAACTTAGTATCTTAAAGTTTAAAACTTGCAATTCATAACTTCACAACTTCAAGATCTTAACTTTAAGATAAATCAGAACTTAGTATCTTAAAGTTTAAAACTTGCAATTCATAACTTCACAACTTCAAGATCTTAACTTTAAGATAAATCAGAAAGTTTTTAGCTTAAAGTTTAAAACTTGCAATTCATAACTTCACAACTTCAAGATCTTAACTTTAAGATAAATCAGAACTTAGTATCTTAAAGTTTAAAACTTGAAATTCATAACTTCACAACTTCAAGATCTTAACTTTAAGATAAATCAGAAAGTTTTTAGCTTAAAGTTTAAAACTTGCAATTCATAACTTCACAACTTCAAGATCTTAACTTTAAGATAAATCAAAACTTAGTATCTTAAAGTTTAAAACTTGAAATTCATAACTTCACAACTTCAAGATCTTAACTTTAAGATAAATCAGAAAGTTTTTAGCTTAAAGTTTAAAACTTGCAATTCATAACTTCACAACTTCAAGATCTTAACTTTAAGATAAATCAGAACTTAGTATCTTAAAGTTTAAAACTTGAAATTCATAACTTCACAACTTCAAGATCTTAACTTTAAGATAAATCAGAAAGTTTTTAGCTTAAAGTTTAAAACTTGAAATTCATAACTTCACAACTTCAAGATCTTAACTTTAAGATAAATCAGAACTTAGTATCTTAAAGTTTAAAACTTGAAATTCATAACTTCACAACTTCAAGATCTTAACTTTAAGATAAATCAGAAAGTTTTTAGCTTAAAGTTTAAAACTTGAAATTCATAACTTCACAACTTCAAGATCTTAACTTTAAGATAAATCAGAACTTAGTATCTTAAAGTTTAAAACTTGAAATTCATAACTTCACAACTTCAAGATCTTAACTTTAAGATAAATCAGAAAGTTTTTAGCTTAAAGTTTAAAACTTGCAATTCATAACTTCACAACTTCAAGATCTTAACTTTAAGATAAATCAGAAAGTTTTTAGCTTAAAGTTTAAAACTTGCAATTCATAACTTCACAACTTCAAGATCTTAACTTTAAGATAAATCAGAACTTAGTATCTTAAAGTTTAAAACTTGAAATTCATAACTTCACAACTTCAAGATCTTAACTTTAAGATAAATCAGAACTTAGTATCTTAAAGTTTAAAACTTGAAATTCATAACTTCACAACTTCAAGATCTTAACTTTAAGATAAATCAGAAAGTTTTTAGCTTAAAGTTTAAAACTTGCAATTCATAACTTCACAACTTCAAGATCTTAACTTTAAGATAAATCAGAACTTAGTATCTTAAAGTTTAAAACTTGAAATTCATAACTTCACAACTTCAAGATCTTAACTTTAAGATAAATCAGAACTTAGTATCTTAAAGTTTAAAACTTGAAATTCATAACTTCACAACTTCAAGATCTTAACTTTAAGATAAATCAGAAAGTTTTTAGCTTAAAGTTTAAAACTTGCAATTCATAACTTCACAACTTCAAGATCTTAACTTTAAGATAAATCAGAACTTAGTATCTTAAAGTTTAAAACTTGAAATTCATAACTTCACAACTTCAAGATCTTAACTTTAAGATAAATCAGAAAGTTTTTAGCTTAAAGTTTAAAACTTGCAATTCATAACTTCACAACTTCAAGATCTTAACTTTAAGATAAATCAGAAAGTTTTTAGCTTAAAGTTTAAAACTTGAAATTCATAACTTCACAACTTCAAGATCTTAACTTTAAGATAAATCAGAACTTAGTATCTTAAAGTTTAAAACTTGAAATTCATAACTTCACAACTTCAAGATCTTAACTTTAAGATAAATCAGAAAATTTTTAGCTTAAAGTTTAAAACTTGAAATTCATAACTTCACAACTTCAAGATCTTAACTTTAAGATAAATCAGAAAGTTTTTAGCTTAAAGTTTAAAACTTGAAATTCATAACTTCACAACTTCAAAATCTTAACTTTAAGATAAATCAGAAAGTTTTTAGCTTAAAGTTTAAAACTTGCAATTCATAACTTCACAACTTCAAGATCTTAACTTTAAGATAAATCAGAACTTAGTATCTTAAAGTTTAAAACTTGAAATTCATAACTTCACAACTTCAAGATCTTAACTTTAAGATAAATCAGAAAGTTTTTAGCTTAAAGTTTAAAACTTGCAATTCATAACTTCACAACTTCAAGATCTTAACTTTAAGATAAATCAGAAAGTTTTTAGCTTAAAGTTTAAAACTTGAAATTCATAACTTCACAACTTCAAGATCTTAACTTTAAGATAAATCAGAACTTAGTATCTTAAAGTTTAAAACTTGAAATTCATAACTTCACAACTTCAAGATCTTAACTTTAAGATAAATCAGAAAGTTTTTAGCTTAAAGTTTAAAACTTGAAATTCATAACTTCACAACTTCAAGATCTTAACTTTAAGATAAATCAGAAAGTTTTTAGCTTAAAGTTTAAAACTTGAAATTCATAACTTCACAACTTCAAGATCTTAACTTTAAGATAAATCAGAAAGTTTTTAGCTTAAAGTTTAAAACTTGCAATTCATAACTTCACAACTTCAAGATCTTAACTTTAAGATAAATCAGAACTTAGTATCTTAAAGTTTAAAACTTGAAATTCATAACTTCACAAGTTCAAGATCTTAACTTTAAGATAAATCAGAACTTAGTATCTTAAAGTTTAAAACTTGAAATTCATAACTTCACAACTTCAAGATCTTAACTTTAAGATAAATCAGAAAGTTTTTAGCTTAAAGTTTAAAACTTGCAATTCATAACTTCACAACTTCAAGATCTTAACTTTAAGATAAATCAGAACTTAGTATCTTAAAGTTTAAAACTTGAAATTCATAACTTCACAACTTCAAGATCTTAACTTTAAGATAAATCAGAAAGTTTTTAGCTTAAAGTTTAAAACTTGAAATTCATAACTTCACAACTTCAAGATCTTAACTTTAAGATAAATCAGAAAGTTTTTAGCTTAAAGTTTAAAACTTGCAATTCATAACTTCACAACTTCAAGATCTTAACTTTAAGATAAATCAGAAAGTTTTTAGCTTAAAGTTTAAAACTTGCAATTCATAACTTCACAACTTCAAGATCTTAACTTTAAGATAAATCAGAAAGTTTTTAGCTTAAAGTTTAAAACTTGAAATTCATAACTTCACAACTTCAAGATCTTAACTTTAAGATAAATCAGAAAGTTTTTAGCTTAAAGTTTAAAACTTGCAATTCATAACTTCACAACTTCAAGATCTTAACTTTAAGATAAATCAGAACTTAGTATCTTAAAGTTTAAAACTTGAAATTCATAACTTCACAACTTCAAGATCTTAACTTTAAGATAAATCAGAAAGTTTTTAGCTTAAAGTTTAAAACTTGAAATTCATAACTTCACAACTTCAAGATCTTAACTTTAAGATAAATCAGAAAGTTTTTAGCTTAAAGTTTAAAACTTGCAATTCATAACTTCACAACTTCAAGATCTTAACTTTAAGATAAATCAGAACTTAGTATCTTAAAGTTTAAAACTTGCAATTCATAACTTCACAACTTCAAGATCTTAACTTTAAGATAAATCAGAACTTAGTATCTTAAAGTTTAAAACTTGAAATTCATAACTTCACAACTTCAAGATCTTAACTTTAAGATAAATCAGAAAGTTTTTAGCTTAAAGTTTAAAACTTGCAATTCATAACTTCACAACTTCAAGATCTTAACTTTAAGATAAATCAGAACTTAGTATCTTAAAGTTTAAAACTTGAAATTCATAACTTCACAACTTCAAGATCTTAACTTTAAGATAAATCAGAACTTAGTATCTTAAAGTTTAAAATTTGCAATTCATAACTTCACAACTTCAAGATCTTAACTTTAAGATAAATCAGAACTTAGTATCTTAAAGTTTAAAACTTGAAATTCATAACTTCACAACTTCAAGATCTTAACTTTAAGATAAATCAGAACTTAGTATCTTAAAGTTTAAAACTTGAAATTCATAACTTCACAACTTCAAGATCTTAACTTTAAGATAAATCAGAAAGTTTTTAGCTTAAAGTTTAAAACTTGCAATTCATAACTTCACAACTTCAAGATCTTAACTTTAAGATAAATCAGAACTTAGTATCTTAAAGTTTAAAACTTGAAATTCATAACTTCACAACTTCAAGATCTTAACTTTAAGATAAATCAGAAAGTTTTTAGCTTAAAGTTTAAAACTTGAAATTCATAACTTCACAACTTCAAGATCTTAACTTTAAGATAAATCAGAAAGTTTTTAGCTTAAAGTTTAAAACTTGAAATTCATAACTTCACAACTTCAAGATCTTAACTTTAAGATAAATCAGAAAGTTTTTAGCTTAAAGTTTAAAACTTGAAATTCATAACTTCACAACTTCAAGATCTTAACTTTAAGATAAATCAGAACTTAGTATCTTAAAGTTTAAAACTTGAAATTCATAACTTCACAACTTCAAGATCTTAACTTTAAGATAAATCAGAAAGTTTTTAGCTTAAAGTTTAAAACTTGAAATTCATAACTTCACAACTTCAAGATCTTAACTTTAAGATAAATCAGAACTTAGTATCTTAAAGTTTAAAACTTGAAATTCATAACTTCACAACTTCAAGATCTTAACTTTAAGATAAATCAGAAAGTTTTTAGCTTAAAGTTTAAAACTTGAAATTCATAACTTCACAACTTCAAGATCTTAACTTTAAGATAAATCAGAAAGTTTTTAGCTTAAAGTTTAAAACTTGAAATTCATAACTTCACAACTTCAAGATCTTAACTTTAAGATAAATCAGAAAGTTTTTAGCTTAAAGTTTAAAACTTGCAATTCATAACTTCACAACTTCAAGATCTTAACTTTAAGATAAATCAGAACTTAGTATCTTAAAGTTTAAAACTTGCAATTCATAACTTCACAACTTCAAGATCTTAACTTTAAGATAAATCAGAAAGTTTTTAGCTTAAAGTTTAAAACTTGAAATTCATAACTTCACAACTTCAAGATCTTAACTTTAAGATAAATCAGAAAGTTTTTAGCTTAAAGTTTAAAACTTGCAATTCATAACTTCACAACTTCAAGATCTTAACTTTAAGATAAATCAGAACTTAGTATCTTAAAGTTTAAAACTTGCAATTCATAACTTCACAACTTCAAGATCTTAACTTTAAGATAAATCAGAAAGTTTTTAGCTTAAAGTTTAAAACTTGCAATTCATAACTTCACAACTTCAAGATCTTAACTTTAAGATAAATCAGAACTTAGTATCTTAAAGTTTAAAACTTGAAATTCATAACTTCACAACTTCAAGATCTTAACTTTAAGATAAATCAGAAAGTTTTTAGCTTAAAGTTTAAAACTTGCAATTCATAACTTCACAACTTCAAGATCTTAACTTTAAGATAAATCAGAACTTAGTATCTTAAAGTTTAAAACTTGAAATTCATAACTTCACAACTTCAAGATCTTAACTTTAAGATAAATCAGAAAGTTTTTAGCTTAAAGTTTAAAACTTGCAATTCATAACTTCACAACTTCAAGATCTTAACTTTAAGATAAATCAGAAAGTTTTTAGCTTAAAGTTTAAAACTTGCAATTCATAACTTCACAACTTCAAGATCTTAACTTTAAGATAAATCAGAAAGTTTTTAGCTTAAAGTTTAAAACTTGAAATTCATAACTTCACAACTTCAAGATCTTAACTTTAAGATAAATCAGAAAGTTTTTAGCTTAAAGTTTAAAACTTGAAATTCATAACTTCACAACTTCAAGATCTTAACTTTAAGATAAATCAGAAAGTTTTTAGCTTAAAGTTTAAAACTTGAAATTCATAACTTCACAACTTCAAGATCTTAACTTTAAGATAAATCAGAAAGTTTTTAGCTTAAAGTTTAAAACTTGAAATTCATAACTTCACAACTTCAAGATCTTAACTTTAAGATAAATCAGAAAGTTTTTAGCTTAAAGTTTAAAACTTGAAATTCATAACTTCACAACTTCAAGATCTTAACTTTAAGATAAATCAGAAAGTTTTTAGCTTAAAGTTTAAAACTTGCAATTCATAACTTCACAACTTCAAGATCTTAACTTTAAGATAAATCAGAAAGTTTTTAGCTTAAAGTTTAAAACTTGAAATTCATAACTTCACAACTTCAAGATCTTAACTTTAAGATAAATCAGAAAGTTTTTAGCTTAAAGTTTAAAACTTGAAATTCATAACTTCACAACTTCAAGATCTTAACTTTAAGATAAATCAGAAAGTTTTTAGCTTAAAGTTTAAAACTTGAAATTCATAACTTCACAACTTCAAGATCTTAACTTTAAGATAAATCAGAACTTAGTATCTTAAAGTTTAAAACTTGAAATTCATAACTTCACAACTTCAAGATCTTAACTTTAAGATAAATCAGAAAGTTTTTAGCTTAAAGTTTAAAACTTGAAATTCATAACTTCACAACTTCAAGATCTTAACTTTAAGATAAATCAGAAAGTTTTTAGCTTAAAGTTTAAAACTTGAAATTCATAACTTCACAACTTCAAGATCTTAACTTTAAGATAAATCAGAACTTAGTATCTTAAAGTTTAAAACTTGAAATTCATAACTTCACAACTTCAAGATCTTAACTTTAAGATAAATCAGAAAGTTTTTAGCTTAAAGTTTAAAACTTGAAATTCATAACTTCACAACTTCAAGATCTTAACTTTAAGATAAATCAGAAAGTTTTTAGCTTAAAGTTTAAAACTTGCAATTCATAACTTCTCAACTTCAAGATCTTAACTTTAAGATAAATCAGAACTTAGTATCTTAAAGTTTAAAACTTGAAATTCATAACTTCACAACTTCAAGATCTTAACTTTAAGATAAATCAGAAAGTTTTTAGCTTAAAGTTTAAAACTTGCAATTCATAACTTCACAACTTCAAGATCTTAACTTTAAGATAAATCAGAACTTAGTATCTTAAAGTTTAAAACTTGCAATTCATAACTTCACAACTTCAAGATCTTAACTTTAAGATAAATCAGAAAGTTTTTAGCTTAAAGTTTAAAACTTGCAATTCATAACTTCACAACTTCAAGATCTTAACTTTAAGATAAATCAGAACTTAGTATCTTAAAGTTTAAAACTTGAAATTCATAACTTCACAACTTCAAGATCTTAACTTTAAGATAAATCAGAAAGTTTTTAGCTTAAAGTTTAAAACTTGAAATTCATAACTTCACAACTTCAAGATCTTAACTTTAAGATAAATCAGAACTTAGTATCTTAAAGTTTAAAACTTGAAATTCATAACTTCACAACTTCAAGATCTTAACTTTAAGATAAATCAGAAAGTTTTTAGCTTAAAGTTTAAAACTTGAAATTCATAACTTCACAACTTCAAGATCTTAACTTTAAGATAAATCAGAACTTAGTATCTTAAAGTTTAAAACTTGAAATTCATAACTTCACAACTTCAAGATCTTAACTTTAAGATAAATCAGAAAGTTTTTAGCTTAAAGTTTAAAACTTGAAATTCATAACTTCACAACTTCAAGATCTTAACTTTAAGATAAATCAGAAAGTTTTTAGCTTAAAGTTTAAAACTTGAAATTCATAACTTCACAACTTCAAGATCTTAACTTTAAGATAAATCAGAACTTAGTATCTTAAAGTTTAAAACTTGAAATTCATAACTTCACAACTTCAAGATCTTAACTTTAAGATAAATCAGAAAGTTTTTAGCTTAAAGTTTAAAACTTGAAATTCATAACTTCACAACTTCAAGATCTTAACTTTAAGATAAATCAGAAAGTTTTTAGCTTAAAGTTTAAAACTTGAAATTCATAACTTCACAACTTCAAGATCTTAACTTTAAGATAAATCAGAAAGTTTTTAGCTTAAAGTTTAAAACTTGCAATTCATAACTTCACAACTTCAAGATCTTAACTTTAAGATAAATCAGAAAGTTTTTAGCTTAAAGTTTAAAACTTGCAATTCATAACTTCACAACTTCAAGATCTTAACTTTAAGATAAATCAGAAAGTTTTTAGCTTAAAGTTTAAAACTTGAAATTCATAACTTCACAACTTCAAGATCTTAACTTTAAGATCAATCAGAAAGTTTTTAGCTTAAAGTTTAAAACTTGCAATTCATAACTTCACAACTTCAAGATCTTAACTTTAAGATAAATCAGAAAGTTTTTAGCTTAAAGTTTAAAACTTGAAATTCATAACTTCACAACTTCAAGATCTTAACTTTAAGATAAATCAGAAAGTTTTTAGCTTAAAGTTTAAAACTTGCAATTCATAACTTCACAACTTCAAGATCTTAACTTTAAGATAAATCAGAAAGTTTTTAGCTTAAAGTTTAAAACTTGAAATTCATAACTTCACAACTTCAAGATCTTAACTTTAAGATAAATCAGAAAGTTTTTAGCTTAAAGTTTAAAACTTGCAATTCATAACTTCACAACTTCAAGATCTTAACTTTAAGATAAATCAGAAAGTTTTTAGCTTAAAGTTTAAAACTTGAAATTCATAACTTCACAACTTCAAGATCTTAACTTTAAGATAAATCAGAACTTAGTATCTTAAAGTTTAAAACTTGAAATTCATAACTTCACAACTTCAAGATCTTAACTTTAAGATAAATCAGAAAGTTTTTAGCTTAAAGTTTAAAACTTGCAATTCATAACTTCACAACTTCAAGATCTTAACTTTAAGATAAATCAGAAAGTTTTTAGCTTAAAGTTTAAAACTTGCAATTCATAACTTCACAACTTCAAGATCTTAACTTTAAGATAAATCAGAAAGTTTTTAGCTTAAAGTTTAAAACTTGAAATTCATAACTTCACAACTTCAAGATCTTAACTTTAAGATAAATCAGAACTTAGTATCTTAAAGTTTAAAACTTGAAATTCATAACTTCACAACTTCAAGATCTTAACTTTAAGATAAATCAGAACTTAGTATCTTAAAGTTTAAAACTTGCAATTCATAACTTCACAACTTCAAGATCTTAACTTTAAGATAAATCAGAAAGTTTTTAGCTTAAAGTTTAAAACTTGAAATTCATAACTTCACAACTTCAAGATCTTAACTTTAAGATAAATCAGAAAGTTTTTAGCTTAAAGTTTAAAACTTGCAATTCATAACTTCACAACTTCAAGATCTTAACTTTAAGATAAATCAGAACTTAGTATCTTAAAGTTTAAAACTTGAAATTCATAACTTCACAACTTCAAGATCTTAACTTTAAGATAAATCAGAAAGTTTTTAGCTTAAAGTTTAAAACTTGCAATTCATAACTTCACAACTTCAAGATCTTAACTTTAAGATAAATCAGAAAGTTTTTAGCTTAAAGTTTAAAACTTGAAATTCATAACTTCACAACTTCAAGATCTTAACTTTAAGATAAATCAGAAAGTTTTTAGCTTAAAGTTTAAAACTTGCAATTCATAACTTCACAACTTCAAGATCTTAACTTTAAGATAAATCAGAAAGTTTTTAGCTTAAAGTTTAAAACTTGAAATTCATAACTTCACAACTTCAAGATCTTAACTTTAAGATAAATCAGAACTTAGTATCTTAAAGTTTAAAACTTGAAATTCATAACTTCACAACTTCAAGATCTTAACTTTAAGATAAATCAGAAAGTTTTTAGCTTAAAGTTTAAAACTTGCAATTCATAACTTCACAACTTCAAGATCTTAACTTTAAGATAAATCAGAAAGTTTTTAGCTTAAAGTTTAAAACTTGCAATTCATAACTTCACAACTTCAAGATCTTAACTTTAAGATAAATCAGAACTTAGTATCTTAAAGTTTAAAACTTGAAATTCATAACTTCACAACTTCAAGATCTTAACTTTAAGATAAATCAGAAAGTTTTTAGCTTAAAGTTTAAAACTTGAAATTCATAACTTCACAACTTCAAGATCTTAACTTTAAGATAAATCAGAAAGTTTTTAGCTTAAAGTATAAAACTTGCAATTCATAACTTCACAACTTCAAGATCTTAACTTTAAGATAAATCAGAAAGTTTTTAGCTTAAAGTTTAAAACTTGAAATTCATAACTTCACAACTTCAAGATCTTAACTTTAAGATAAATCAGAACTTAGTATCTTAAAGTTTAAAACTTGCAATTCATAACTTCACAACTTCAAGATCTTAACTTTAAGATAAATCAGAAAGTTTTTAGCTTAAAGTTTAAAACTTGAAATTCATAACTTCACAACTTCAAGATCTTAACTTTAAGATAAATCAGAAAGTTTTTAGCTTAAAGTTTAAAACTTGAAATTCATAACTTCACAACTTCAAGATCTTAACTTTAAGATAAATCAGAACTTAGTATCTTAAAGTTTAAAACTTGAAATTCATAACTTCACAACTTCAAGATCTTAACTTTAAGATAAATCAGAAAGTTTTTAGCTTAAAGTTTAAAACTTGAAATTCATAACTTCACAACTTCAAGATCTTAACTTTAAGATAAATCAGAAAGTTTTTAGCTTAAAGTTTAAAACTTGCAATTCATAACTTCACAACTTCAAGATCTTAACTTTAAGATAAATCAGAACTTAGTATCTTAAAGTTTAAAACTTGAAATTCATAACTTCACAACTTCAAGATCTTAACTTTAAGATAAATCAGAAAGTTTTTAGCTTAAAGTTTAAAACTTGAAATTCATAACTTCACAACTTCAAGATCTTAACTTTAAGATAAATCAGAACTTAGTATCTTAAAGTTTAAAACTTGAAATTCATAACTTCACAACTTCAAGATCTTAACTTTAAGATAAATCAGAAAGTTTTTAGCTTAAAGTTTAAAACTTGAAATTCATAACTTCACAACTTCAAGATCTTAACTTTAAGATAAATCAGAAAGTTTTTAGCTTAAAGTTTAAAACTTGCAATTCATAACTTCACAACTTCTAGATCTTAACTTTAAGATAAATCAGAAAGTTTTTAGCTTAAAGTTTAAAACTTGAAATTCATAACTTCACAACTTCAAGATCTTAACTTTAAGATAAATCAGAACTTAGTATCTTAAAGTTTAAAACTTGAAATTCATAACTTCACAACTTCAAGATCTTAACTTTAAGATAAATCAGAACTTAGTATCTTAAAGTTTAAAACTTGAAATTCATAACTTCACAACTTCAAGATCTTAACTTTAAGATAAATCAGAAAGTTTTTAGCTTAAAGTTTAAAACTTGAAATTCATAACTTCACAACTTCAAGATCTTAACTTTAAGATAAATCAGAAAGTTTTTAGCTTAAAGTTTAAAACTTGCAATTCATAACTTCACAACTTCAAGATCTTAACTTTAAGATAAATCAGAACTTAGTATCTTAAAGTTTAAAACTTGAAATTCATAACTTCACAACTTCAAGATCTTAACTTTAAGATAAATCAGAAAGTTTTTAGCTTAAAGTTTAAAACTTGAAATTCATAACTTCACAACTTCAAGATCTTAACTTTAAGATAAATCAGAACTTAGTATCTTAAAGTTTAAAACTTGAAATTCATAACTTCACAACTTCAAGATCTTAACTTTAAGATAAATCAGAAAGTTTTTAGCTTAAAGTTTAAAACTTGAAATTCATAACTTCACAACTTCAAGATCTTAACTTTAAGATAAATCAGAACTTAGTATCTTAAAGTTTAAAACTTGAAATTCATAACTTCACAACTTCAAGATCTTAACTTTAAGATAAATCAGAACTTAGTATCTTAAAGTTTAAAACTTGAAATTCATAACTTCACAACTTCAAGATCTTAACTTTAAGATAAATCAGAACTTAGTATCTTAAAGTTTAAAACTTGAAATTCATAACTTCACAACTTCAAGATCTTAACTTTAAGATAAATCAGAAAGTTTTTAGCTTAAAGTTTAAAACTTGAAATTCATAACTTCACAACTTCAAGATCTTAACTTTAAGATAAATCAGAAAGTTTTTAGCTTAAAGTTTAAAACTTGCAATTCATAACTTCACAACTTCAAGATCTTAACTTTAAGATAAATCAGAACTTAGTATCTTAAAGTTTAAAACTTGCAATTCATAACTTCACAACTTCAAGATCTTAACTTTAAGATAAATCAGAACTTAGTATCTTAAAGTTTAAAACTTGAAATTCATAACTTCACAACTTCAAGATCTTAACTTTAAGATAAATCAGAAAGTTTTTAGCTTAAAGTTTAAAACTTGCAATTCATAACTTCACAACTTCAAGATCTTAACTTTAAGATAAATCAGAACTTAGTATCTTAAAGTTTAAAACTTGAAATTCATAACTTCACAACTTCAAGATCTTAACTTTAAGATAAATCAGAAAGTTTTTAGCTTAAAGTTTAAAACTTGAAATTCATAACTTCACAACTTCAAGATCTTAACTTTAAGATAAATCAGAAAGTTTTTAGCTTAAAGTTTAAAACTTGCAATTCATAACTTCACAACTTCAAGATCTTAACTTTAAGATAAATCAGAACTTAGTATCTTAAAGTTTAAAACTTGAAATTCATAACTTCACAACTTCAAGATCTTAACTTTAAGATAAATCAGAACTTAGTATCTTAAAGTTTAAAACTTGAAATTCATAACTTCACAACTTCAAGATCTTAACTTTAAGATAAATCAGAACTTAGTATCTTAAAGTTTAAAACTTGAAATTCATAACTTCACAACTTCAAGATCTTAACTTTAAGATAAATCAGAACTTAGTATCTTAAAGTTTAAAACTTGAAATTCATAACTTCACAACTTCAAGATCTTAACTTTAAGATAAATCAGAAAGTTTTTAGCTTAAAGTTTAAAACTTGAAATTCATAACTTCACAACTTCAAGATCTTAACTTTAAGATAAATCAGAACTTAGTATCTTAAAGTTTAAAACTTGAAATTCATAACTTCACAACTTCAAGATCTTAACTCAGAACTTAGTATCTTAAAGTTTAAAACTTGAAATTCATAACTTCACAACTTCAAGATCTTAACTTTAAGATAAATCAGAACTTAGTATCTTAAAGTTTAAAACTTGAAATTCATAACTTCACAACTTCAAGATCTTAACTTTAAGATAAATCAGAAAGTTTTTAGCTTAAAGTTTAAAACTTGAAATTCATAACTTCACAACTTCAAGATCTTAACTTTAAGATAAATCAGAACTTAGTATCTTAAAGTTTAAAACTTGAAATTCATAACTTCACAACTTCAAGATCTTAACTTTAAGATAAATCAGAAAGTTTTTAGCTTAAAGTTTAAAACTTGAAATTCATAACTTCACAACTTCAAGATCTTAACTTTAAGATAAATCAGAAAGTTTTTAGCTTAAAGTTTAAAACTTGCAATTCATAACTTCACAACTTCAAGATCTTAACTTTAAGATAAATCAGAAAGTTTTTAGCTTAAAGTTTAAAACTTGAAATTCATAACTTCACAACTTCAAGATCTTAACTTTAAGATAAATCAGAAAGTTTTTAGCTTAAAGTTTAAAACTTGAAATTCATAACTTCACAACTTCAAGATCTTAACTTTAAGATAAATCAGAACTTAGTATCTTAAAGTTTAAAACTTGAAATTCATAACTTCACAACTTCAAGATCTTAACTTTAAGATAAATCAGAACTTAGTATCTTAAAGTTTAAAACTTGAAATTCATAACTTCACAACTTCAAGATCTTAACTTTAAGATAAATCAGAAAGTTTTTAGCTTAAAGTTTAAAACTTGAAATTCATAACTTCACAACTTCAAGATCTTAACTTTAAGATAAATCAGAACTTAGTATCTTAAAGTTTAAAACTTGAAATTCATAACTTCACAACTTCAAGATCTTAACTTTAAGATAAATCAGAACTTAGTATCTTAAAGTTTAAAACTTGAAATTCATAACTTCACAACTTCAAGATCTTAACTTTAAGATAAATCAGAAAGTTTTTAGCTTAAAGTTTAAAACTTCCAATTCATAACTTCACAACTTCAAGATCTTAACTTTAATATAAATCAGAACTTAGTATCTTAAAGTTTAAAACTTGAAATTCATAACTTCACAACTTCAAGATCTTAACTTTAAGATAAATCAGAAAGTTTTTAGCTTAAAGTTTAAAACTTGCAATTCATAACTTCACAACTTCAAGATCTTAACTTTAAGATAAATCAGAAAGTTTTTAGCTTAAAGTTTAAAACTTGCAATTCATAACTTCACAACTTCAAGATCTTAACTTTAAGATAAATCAGAACTTAGTATCTTAAAGTTTAAAACTTGAAATTCATAACTTCACAACTTCAAGATCTTAACTTTAAGATAAATCAGAAAGTTTTTAGCTTAAAGTTTAAAACTTGAAATTCATAACTTCACAACTTCAAGATCTTAACTTTAAGATAAATCAGAAAGTTTTTAGCTTAAAGTTTAAAACTTGAAATTCATAACTTCACAACTTCAAGATCTTAACTTTAAGATAAATCAGAAAGTTTTTAGCTTAAAGTTTAAAACTTGAAATTCATAACTTCACAACTTCAAGATCTTAACTTTAAGATAAATCAGAAAGTTTTTAGCTTAAAGTTTAAAACTTGAAATTCATAACTTCACAACTTCAAGATCTTAACTTTAAGATAAATCAGAAAGTTTTTAGCTTAAAGTTTAAAACTTGAAATTCATAACTTCACAACTTCAAGATCTTAACTTTAAGATAAATCAGAACTTAGTATCTTAAAGTTTAAAACTTGAAATTCATAACTTCACAACTTCAAGATCTTAACTTTAGATAAATCAGAAAGTTTTTAGCTTAAAGTTTAAAACTTGCAATTCATAACTTCACAACTTCAAGATCTTAACTTTAAGATAAATCAGAACTTAGTATCTTAAAGTTTAAAACTTGCAATTCATAACTTCACAACTTCAAGATCTTAACTTTAAGATAAATCAGAACTTAGTATCTTAAAGTTTAAAACTTGCAATTCATAACTTCACAACTTCAAGATCTTAACTTTAAGATAAATCAGAACTTAGTTTCTTAAAGTTTAAAACTTGAAATTCATAACTTCACAACTTCAAGATCTTAACTTTAAGATAAATCAGAAAGTTTTTAGCTTAAAGTTTAAAACTTGCAATTCATAACTTCACAACTTCAAGATCTTAACTTTAAGATAAATCAGAACTTAGTATCTTAAAGTTTAAAACTTGAAATTCATAACTTCACAACTTCAAGATCTTAACTTTAAGATAAATCAGAACTTAGTATCTTAAAGTTTAAAACTTGAAATTCATAACTTCACAACTTCAAGATCTTAACTTTAAGATAAATCAGAACTTAGTATCTTAAAGTTTAAAACTTGAAATTCATAACTTCACAACTTCAAGATCTTAACTTTAAGATAAATCAGAACTTAGTATCTTAAAGTTTAAAACTTGCAATTCATAACTTCACAACTTCAAGATCTTAACTTTAAGATAAATCAGAAAGTTTTTAGCTTAAAGTTTAAAACTTGCAATTCATAACTTCACAACTTCAAGATCTTAACTTTAAGATAAATCAGAAAGTTTTTAGCTTAAAGTTTAAAACTTGAAATTCATAACTTCACAACTTCAAGATCTTAACTTTAAGATAAATCAGAACTTAGTATCTTAAAGTTTAAAACTTGAAATTCATAACTTCACAACTTCAAGATCTTAACTTTAAGATAAATCAGAACTTAGTATCTTAAAGTTTAAAACTTGCAATTCATAACTTCACAACTTCAAGATCTTAACTTTAAGATAAATCAGAAAGTTTTTAGCTTAAAGTTTAAAACTTGAAATTCATAACTTCACAACTTCAAGATCTTAACTTTAAGATAAATCAGAAAGTTTTTAGCTTAAAGTTTAAAACTTGCAATTCATAACTTCACAACTTCAAGATCTTAACTTTAAGATAAATCAGAAAGTTTTTAGCTTAAAGTTTAAAACTTGCAATTCATAACTTCACAACTTCAAGATCTTAACTTTAAGATAAATCAGAACTTAGTATCTTAAAGTTTAAAACTTGCAATTCATAACTTCACAACTTCAAGATCTTAACTTTAAGATAAATCAGAACTTAGTATCTTAAAGTTTAAAACTTGAAATTCATAACTTCACAACTTCAAGATCTTAACTTTAAGATAAATCAGAACTTAGTATCTTAAAGTTTAAAACTTGAAATTCATAACTTCACAACTTCAAGATCTTAACTTTAAGATAAATCAGAAAGTTTTTAGCTTAAAGTTTAAAACTTGAAATTCATAACTTCACAACTTCAAGATCTTAACTTTAAGATAAATCAGAACTTAGTATCTTAAAGTTTAAAACTTGAAATTCATAACTTCACAACTTCAAGATCTTAACTTTAAGATAAATCAGAACTTAGTATCTTAAAGTTTAAAACTTGAAATTCATAACTTCACAACTTCAAGATCTTAACTTTAAGATAAATCAAAAAGTTTTTAGCTTAAAGTTTAAAACTTGAAATTCATAACTTCACAACTTCAAGATCTTAACTTTAAGATAAATCAGAAAGTTTTTAGCTTAAAGTTTAAAACTTGAAATTCATAACTTCACAACTTCAAGATCTTAACTTTAAGATAAATCAGAAAGTTTTTAGCTTAAAGTTTAAAACTTGCAATTCATAACTTCACAACTTCAAGATCTTAACTTTAAGATAAATCAGAACTTAGTATCTTAAAGTTTAAAACTTGCAATTCATAACTTCACAACTTCAAGATCTTAACTTTAAGATAAATCAGAACTTAGTATCTTAAAGTTTAAAACTTGAAATTCATCACTTCACAACTTCAAGATCTTAACTTTAAGATAAATCAGAAAGTTTTTAGCTTAAAGTTTAAAACTTGCAATTCATAACTTCACAACTTCAAGATCTTAACTTTAAGATAAATCAGAACTTAGTATCTTAAAGTTTAAAACTTGAAATTCATAACTTCACAACTTCAAGATCTTAACTTTAAGATAAATCAGAAAGTTTTTAGCTTAAAGTTTAAAACTTGAAATTCATAACTTCACAACTTCAAGATCTTAACTTTAAGATAAATCAGAAAGTTTTTAGCTTAAAGTTTAAAACTTGCAATTCATAACTTCACAACTTCAAGATCTTAACTTTAAGATAAATCAGAACTTAGTATCTTAAAGTTTAAAACTTGAAATTCATAACTTCACAACTTCAAGATCTTAACTTTAAGATAAATCAGAACTTAGTATCTTAAAGTTTAAAACTTGAAATTCATAACTTCACAACTTCAAGATCTTAACTATAAGATAAATCAGAACTTAGTATCTTAAAGTTTAAAACTTGAAATTCATAACTTCACAACTTCAAGATCTTAACTTTAAGATAAATCAGAACTTAGTATCTTAAAGTTTAAAACTTGAAATTCATAACTTCACAACTTCAAGATCTTAACTTTAAGATAAATCAGAAAGTTTTTAGCTTAAAGTTTAAAACTTGAAATTCATAACTTCACAACTTCAAGATCTTAACTTTAAGATAAATCAGAACTTAGTATCTTAAAGTTTAAAACTTGAAATTCATAACTTCACAACTTCAAGATCTTAACTTTAAGATAAATCAGAACTTAGTATCTTAAAGTTTAAAACTTGAAATTCATAACTTCACAACTTCAAGATCTTAACTTTAAGATAAATCAGAACTTAGTATCTTAAAGTTTAAAACTTGAAATTCATAACTTCACAACTTCAAGATCTTAACTTTAAGATAAATCAGAAAGTTTTTAGCTTAAAGTTTAAAACTTGAAATTCATAACTTCACAACTTCAAGATCTTAACTTCAAGATAAATCAGAACTTAGTATCTTAAAGTTTAAAACTTGAAATTCATAACTTCACAACTTCAAGATCTTAACTTTAAGATAAATCAGAAAGTTTTTAGCTTAAAGTTTAAAACTTGAAATTCATAACTTCACAACTTCAAGATCTTAACTTTAAGATAAATCAGAAAGTTTTTAGCTTAAAGTTTAAAACTTGCAATTCATAACTTCACAACTTCAAGATCTTAACTTTAAGATAAATCAGAAAGTTTTTAGCTTAAAGTTTAAAACTTGAAATTCATAACTTCACAACTTCAAGATCTTAACTTTAAGATAAATCAGAAAGTTTTTAGCTTAAAGTTTAAAACTTGAAATTCATAACTTCACAACTTCAAGATCTTAACTTTAAGATAAATCAGAACTTAGTATCTTAAAGTTTAAAACTTGAAATTCATAACTTCACAACTTCAAGATCTTAACTTTAAGATAAATCAGAACTTAGTATCTTAAAGTTTAAAACTTGAAATTCATAACTTCACAACTTCAAGATCTTAACTTTAAGATAAATCAGAAAGTTTTTAGCTTAAAGTTTAAAACTTGAAATTCATAACTTCACAACTTCAAGATCTTAACTTTAAGATAAATCAGAACTTAGTATCTTAAAGTTTAAAACTTGAAATTCATAACTTCACAACTTCAAGATCTTAACTTTAAGATAAATCAGAACTTAGTATCTTAAAGTTTAAAACTTGAAATTCATAACTTCACAACTTCAAGATCTTAACTTTAAGATAAATCAGAAAGTTTTTAGCTTAAAGTTTAAAACTTGAAATTCATAACTTCACAACTTCAAGATCTTAACTTTAAGATAAATCAGAAAGTTTTTAGCTTAAAGTTTAAAACTTGCAATTCATAACTTCACAACTTCAAGATCTTAACTTTAATATAAATCAGAACTTAGTATCTTAAAGTTTAAAACTTGAAATTCATAACTTCACAACTTCAAGATCTTAACTTTAAGATAAATCAGAAAGTTTTTAGCTTAAAGTTTAAAACTTGCAATTCATAACTTCACAACTTCAAGATCTTAACTTTAAGATAAATCAGAAAGTTTTTAGCTTAAAGTTTAAAACTTGCAATTCATAACTTCACAACTTCAAGATCTTAACTTTAAGATAAATCAGAACTTAGTATCTTAAAGTTTAAAACTTGAAATTCATAACTTCACAACTTCAAGATCTTAACTTTAAGATAAATCAGAAAGTTTTTAGCTTAAAGTTTAAAACTTGAAATTCATAACTTCACAACTTCAAGATCTTAACTTTAAGATAAATCAGAAAGTTTTTAGCTTAAAGTTTAAAACTTGAAATTCATAACTTCACAACTTCAAGATCTTAACTTTAAGATAAATCAGAAAGTTTTTAGCTTAAAGTTTAAAACTTGAAATTCATAACTTCACAACTTCAAGATCTTAACTTTAAGATAAATCAGAAAGTTTTTAGCTTAAAGTTTAAAACTTGAAATTCATAACTTCACAACTTCAAGATCTTAACTTTAAGATAAATCAGAAAGTTTTTAGCTTAAAGTTTAAAACTTGAAATTCATAACTTCACAACTTCAAGATCTTAACTTTAAGATAAATCAGAACTTAGTATCTTAAAGTTTAAAACTTGAAATTCATAACTTCACAACTTCAAGATCTTAACTTTAAGATAAATCAGAAAGTTTTTAGCTTAAAGTTTAAAACTTGCAATTCATAACTTCACAACTTCAAGATCTTAACTTTAAGATAAATCAGAACTTAGTATCTTAAAGTTTAAAACTTGCAATTCATAACTTCACAACTTCAAGATCTTAACTTTAAGATAAATCAGAACTTAGTATCTTAAAGTTTAAAACTTGCAATTCATAACTTCACAACTTCAAGATCTTAACTTTAAGATAAATCAGAACTTAGTATCTTAAAGTTTAAAACTTGAAATTCATAACTTCACAACTTCAAGATCTTAACTTTAAGATAAATCAGAAAGTTTTTAGCTTAAAGTTTAAAACTTGCAATTCATAACTTCACAACTTCAAGATCTTAACTTTAAGATAAATCAGAACTTAGTATCTTAAAGTTTAAAACTTGAAATTCATAACTTCACAACTTCAAGATCTTAACTTTAAGATAAATCAGAACTTAGTATCTTAAAGTTTAAAACTTGAAATTCATAACTTCACAACTTCAAGATCTTAACTTTAAGATAAATCAGAACTTAGTATCTTAAAGTTTAAAACTTGAAATTCATAACTTCACAACTTCAAGATCTTAACTTTAAGATAAATCAGAACTTAGTATCTTAAAGTTTAAAACTTGCAATTCATAACTTCACAACTTCAAGATCTTAACTTTAAGATAAATCAGAAAGTTTTTAGCTTAAAGTTTAAAACTTGCAATTCATAACTTCACAACTTCAAGATCTTAACTTTAAGATAAATCAGAAAGTTTTTAGCTTAAAGTTTAAAACTTGAAATTCATAACTTCACAACTTCAAGATCTTAACTTTAAGATAAATCAGAAAGTTTTTAGCTTAAAGTTTAAAACTTGAAATTCATAACTTCACAACTTCAAGATCTTAACTTTAAGATAAATCAGAACTTAGTATCTTAAAGTTTAAAACTTGAAATTCATAACTTCACAACTTCAAGATCTTAACTTTAAGATAAATCAGAACTTAGTATCTTAAAGTTTAAAACTTGCAATTCATAACTTCACAACTTCAAGATCTTAACTTTAAGATAAATCAGAAAGTTTTTAGCTTAAAGTTTAAAACTTGAAATTCATAACTTCACAACTTCAAGATCTTAACTTTAAGATAAATCAGAAAGTTTTTAGCTTAAAGTTTAAAACTTGCAATTCATAACTTCACAACTTCAAGATCTTAACTTTAAGATAAATCAGAAAGTTTTTAGCTTAAAGTTTAAAACTTGCAATTCATAACTTCACAACTTCAAGATCTTAACTTTAAGATAAATCAGAACTTAGTATCTTAAAGTTTAAAACTTGCAATTCATAACTTCACAACTTCAAGATCTTAACTTTAAGATAAATCAGAACTTAGTATCTTAAAGTTTAAAACTTGAAATTCATAACTTCACAACTTCAAGATCTTAACTTTAAGATAAATCAGAAAGTTTTTAGCTTAAAGTTTAAAACTTGCAATTCATAACTTCACAACTTCAAGATCTTAACTTTAAGATAAATCAGAACTTAGTATCTTAAAGTTTAAAACTTGAAATTCATAACTTCACAACTTCAAGATCTTAACTTTAAGATAAATCAGAAAGTTTTTAGCTTAAAGTTTAAAACTTGAAATTCATAACTTCACAACTTCAAGATCTTAACTTTAAGATAAATCAGAAAGTTTTTAGCTTAAAGTTTAAAACTTGCAATTCATAACTTCACAACTTCAAGATCTTAACTTTAAGATAAATCAGAACTTAGTATCTTAAAGTTTAAAACTTGAAATTCATAACTTCACAACTTCAAGATCTTAACTTTAAGATAAATCAGAACTTAGTATCTTAAAGTTTAAAACTTGAAATTCATAACTTCACAACTTCAAGATCTTAACTTTAAGATAAATCAGAACTTAGTATCTTAAAGTTTAAAACTTGAAATTCATAACTTCACAACTTCAAGATCTTAACTTTAAGATAAATCAGAACTTAGTATCTTAAAGTTTAAAACTTGAAATTCATAACTTCACAACTTCAAGATCTTAACTTTAAGATAAATCAGAAAGTTTTTAGCTTAAAGTTTAAAACTTGAAATTCATAACTTCACAACTTCAAGATCTTAACTTTAAGATAAATCAGAACTTAGTATCTTAAAGTTTAAAACTTGAAATTCATAACTTCACAACTTCAAGATCTTAACTTTAAGATAAATCAGAACTTAGTATCTTAAAGTTTAAAACTTGAAATTCATAACTTCACAACTTCAAGATCTTAACTTTAAGATAAATCAGAAAGTTTTTAGCTTAAAGTTTAAAACTTGAAATTCATAACTTCACAACTTCAAGATCTTAACTTTAAGATAAATCAGAAAGTTTTTAGCTTAAAGTTTAAAACTTGCAATTCATAACTTCACAACTTCAAGATCTTAACTTTAATATAAATCAGAACTTAGTATCTTAAAGTTTAAAACTTGAAATTCATAACTTCACAACTTCAAGATCTTAACTTTAAGATAAATCAGAAAGTTTTTAGCTTAAAGTTTAAAACTTGCAATTCATAACTTCACAACTTCAAGATCTTAACTTTAAGATAAATCAGAAGGTTTTTAGCTTAAAGTTTAAAACTTGCAATTCATAACTTCACAACTTCAAGATCTTAACTTTAAGATAAATCAGAACTTAGTATCTTAAAGTTTAAAACTTGAAATTCATAACTTCACAACTTCAAGATCTTAACTTTAAGATAAATCAGAAAGTTTTTAGCTTAAAGTTTAAAACTTGAAATTCATAACTTCACAACTTCAAGATCTTAACTTTAAGATAAATCAGAAAGTTTTTAGCTTAAAGTTTAAAACTTGAAATTCATAACTTCACAACTTCAAGATCTTAACTTTAAGATAAATCAGAAAGTTTTTAGCTTAAAGTTTAAAACTTGAAATTCATAACTTCACAACTTCAAGATCTTAACTTTAAGATAAATCAGAAAGTTTTTAGCTTAAAGTTTAAAACTTGAAATTCATAACTTCACAACTTCAAGATCTTAACTTTAAGATAAATCAGAAAGTTTTTAGCTTAAAGTTTAAAACTTGAAATTCATAACTTCACAACTTCAAGATCTTAACTTTAAGATAAATCAGAACTTAGTATCTTAAAGTTTAAAACTTGAAATTCATAACTTCACAACTTCAAGATCTTAACTTTAAGATAAATCAGAAAGTTTTTAGCTTAAAGTTTAAAACTTGCAATTCATAACTTCACAACTTCAAGATCTTAACTTTAAGATAAATCAGAACTTAGTATCTTAAAGTTTAAAACTTGCAATTCATAACTTCACAACTTCAAGATCTTAACTTTAAGATAAATCAGAACTTAGTATCTTAAAGTTTAAAACTTGCAATTCATAACTTCACAACTTCAAGATCTTAACTTTAAGATAAATCAGAACTTAGTATCTTAAAGTTTAAAACTTGAAATTCATAACTTCACAACTTCAAGATCTTAACTTTAAGATAAATCAGAAAGTTTTTAGCTTAAAGTTTAAAACTTGCAATTCATAACTTCACAACTTCAAGATCTTAACTTTAAGATAAATCAGAACTTAGTATCTTAAAGTTTAAAACTTGAAATTCATAACTTCACAACTTCAAGATCTTAACTTTAAGATAAATCAGAACTTAGTATCTTAAAGTTTAAAACTTGAAATTCATAACTTCACAACTTCAAGATCTTAACTTTAAGATAAATCAGAACTTAGTATCTTAAAGTTTAAAACTTGAAATTCATAACTTCACAACTTCAAGATCTTAACTTTAAGATAAATCAGAACTTAGTATCTTAAAGTTTAAAACTTGCAATTCATAACTTCACAACTTCAAGATCTTAACTTTAAGATAAATCAGAAAGTTTTTAGCTTAAAGTTTAAAACTTGCAATTCATAACTTCACAACTTCAAGATCTTAACTTTAAGATAAATCAGAAAGTTTTTAGCTTAAAGTTTAAAACTTGAAATTCATAACTTCACAACTTCAAGATCTTAACTTTAAGATAAATCAGAAAGTTTTTAGCTTAAAGTTTAAAACTTGAAATTCATAACTTCACAACTTCAAGATCTTAACTTTAAGATAAATCAGAACTTAGTATCTTAAAGTTTAAAACTTGAAATTCATAACTTCACAACTTCAAGATCTTAACTTTAAGATAAATCAGAACTTAGTATCTTAAAGTTTAAAACTTGCAATTCATAACTTCACAACTTCAAGATCTTAACTTTAAGATAAATCAGAAAGTTTTTAGCTTAAAGTTTAAAACTTGAAATTCATAACTTCACAACTTCAAGATCTTAACTTTAAGATAAATCAGAAAGTTTTTAGCTTAAAGTTTAAAACTTGCAATTCATAACTTCACAACTTCAAGATCTTAACTTTAAGATAAATCAGAAAGTTTTTAGCTTAAAGTTTAAAACTTGCAATTCATAACTTCACAACTTCAAGATCTTAACTTTAAGATAAATCAGAACTTAGTATCTTAAAGTTTAAAACTTGCAATTCATAACTTCACAACTTCAAGATCTTAACTTTAAGATAAATCAGAACTTAGTATCTTAAAGTTTAAAACTTGAAATTCATAACTTCACAACTTCAAGATCTTAACTTTAAGATAAATCAGAAAGTTTTTAGCTTAAAGTTTAAAACTTGCAATTCATAACTTCACAACTTCAAGATCTTAACTTTAAGATAAATCAGAACTTAGTATCTTAAAGTTTAAAACTTGAAATTCATAACTTCACAACTTCAAGATCTTAACTTTAAGATAAATCAGAAAGTTTTTAGCTTAAAGTTTAAAACTTGAAATTCATAACTTCACAACTTCAAGATCTTAACTTTAAGATAAATCAGAAAGTTTTTAGCTTAAAGTTTAAAACTTGCAATTCATAACTTCACAACTTCAAGATCTTAACTTTAAGATAAATCAGAACTTAGTATCTTAAAGTTTAAAACTTGAAATTCATAACTTCACAACTTCAAGATCTTAACTTTAAGATAAATCAGAACTTAGTATCTTAAAGTTTAAAACTTGAAATTCATAACTTCACAACTTCAAGATCTTAACTTTAAGATAAATCAGAACTTAGTATCTTAAAGTTTAAAACTTGAAATTCATAACTTCACAACTTCAAGATCTTAACTTTAAGATAAATCAGAACTTAGTATCTTAAAGTTTAAAACTTGAAATTCATAACTTCACAACTTCAAGATCTTAACTTTAAGATAAATCAGAAAGTTTTTAGCTTAAAGTTTAAAACTTGAAATTCATAACTTCACAACTTCAAGATCTTAACTTTAAGATAAATCAGAACTTAGTATCTTAAAGTTTAAAACTTGAAATTCATAACTTCACAACTTCAAGATCCAAACTTTAAGATAAATCAGAACTTAGTATCTTAAAGTTTAAAACTTGAAATTCATAACTTCACAACTTCAAGATCTTAACTTTAAGATAAATCAGAACTTAGTATCTTAAAGTTTAAAACTTGAAATTCATAACTTCACAACTTCAAGATCTTAACTTTAAGATAAATCAGAAAGTTTTTAGCTTAAAGTTTAAAACTTGAAATTCATAACTTCACAACTTCAAGATCTTAACTTTAAGATAAATCAGAACTTAGTATCTTAAAGTTTAAAACTTGAAATTCATAACTTCACAACTTCAAGATCTTAACTTTAAGATAAATCAGAAAGTTTTTAGCTTAAAGTTTAAAACTTGAAATTCATAACTTCACAACTTCAAGATCTTAACTTTAAGATAAATCAGAAAGATTTTAGCTTAAAGTTTAAAACTTGCAATTCATAACTTCACAACTTCAAGATCTTAACTTTAAGATAAATCAGAAAGTTTTTAGCTTAAAGTTTAAAACTTGAAATTCATAACTTCACAACTTCAAGATCTTAACTTTAAGATAAATCAGAAAGTTTTTAGCTTAAAGTTTAAAACTTGAAATTCATAACTTCACAACTTCAAGATCTTAACTTTAAGATAAATCAGAACTTAGTATCTTAAAGTTTAAAACTTGAAATTCATAACTTCACAACTTCAAGATCTTAACTTTAAGATAAATCAGAACTTAGTATCTTAAAGTTTAAAACTTGAAATTCATAACTTCACAACTTCAAGATCTTAACTTTAAGATAAATCAGAAAGTTTTTAGCTTAAAGTTTAAAACTTGAAATTCATAACTTCACAACTTCAAGATCTTAACTTTAAGATAAATCAGAACTTAGTATCTTAAAGTTTAAAACTTGAAATTCATAACTTCACAACTTCAAGATCTTAACTTTAAGATAAATCAGAACTTAGTATCTTAAAGTTAAAAACTTGAAATTCATAACTTCACAACTTCAAGATCTTAACTTTAAGATAAATCAGAAAGTTTTTAGCTTAAAGTTTAAAACTTGCAATTCATAACTTCACAACTTCAAGATCTTAACTTTAAGATAAATCAGAACTTAGTATCTTAAAGTTTAAAACTTGAAATTCATAACTTCACAACTTCAAGATCTTAACTTTAAGATAAATCAGAAAGTTTTTAGCTTAAAGTTTAAAACTTGCAATTCATAACTTCACAACTTCAAGATCTTAACTTTAAGATAAATCAGAAAGTTTTTAGCTTAAAGTTTAAAACTTGCAATTCATAACTTCACAACTTCAAGATCTTAACTTTAAGATAAATCAGAACTTAGTATCTTAAAGTTTAAAACTTGAAATTCATAACTTCACAACTTCAAGATCTTAACTTTAAGATAAATCAGAAAGTTTTTAGCTTAAAGTTTAAAACTTGAAATTCATAACTTCACAACTTCAAGATCTTAACTTTAAGATAAATCAGAAAGTTTTTAGCTTAAAGTTTAAAACTTGAAATTCATAACTTCACAACTTCAAGATCTTAACTTTAAGATAAATCAGAAAGTTTTTAGCTTAAAGTTTAAAACTTGAAATTCATAACTTCACAACTTCAAGATCTTAACTTTAAGATAAATCAGAAAGTTTTTAGCTTAAAGTTTAAAACTTGAAATTCATAACTTCACAACTTCAAGATCTTAACTTTAAGATAAATCAGAACTTAGTATCTTAAAGTTTAAAACTTGAAATTCATAACTTCACAACTTCAAGATCTTAACTTTAAGATAAATCAGAAAGTTTTTAGCTTAAAGTTTAAAACTTGCAATTCATAACTTCACAACTTCAAGATCTTAACTTTAAGATAAATCAGAAAGTTTTTAGCTTAAAGTTTAAAACTTGCAATTCATAACTTCACAACTTCAAGATCTTAACTTTAAGATAAATCAGAACTTAGTATCTTAAAGTTTAAAACTTGCAATTCATAACTTCACAACTTCAAGATCTTAACTTTAAGATAAATCAGAACTTAGTATCTTAAAGTTTAAAACTTGCAATTCATAACTTCACAACTTCAAGATCTTAACTTTAAGATAAATCAGAACTTAGTATCTTAAAGTTTAAAACTTGAAATTCATAACTTCACAACTTCAAGATCTTAACTTTAAGATAAATCAGAAAGCTTTTAGCTTAAAGTTTAAAACTTGCAATTCATAACTTCACAACTTCAAGATCTTAACTTTAAGATAAATCAGAACTTAGTATCTTAAAGTTTAAAACTTGAAATTCATAACTTCACAACTTCAAGATCTTAACTTTAAGATAAATCAGAACTTAGTATCTTAAAGTTTAAAACTTGAAATTCATAACTTCACAACTTCAAGATCTTAACTTTAAGATAAATCAGAACTTAGTATCTTAAAGTTTAAAACTTGAAATTCATAACTTCACAACTTCAAGATCTTAACTTTAAGATAAATCAGAACTTAGTATCTTAAAGTTTAAAACTTGCAATTCATAACTTCACAACTTCAAGATCTTAACTTTAAGATAAATCAGAAAGTTTTTAGCTTAAAGTTTAAAACTTGCAATTCATAACTTCACAACTTCAAGATCTTAACTTTAAGATAAATCAGAAAGTTTTTAGCTTAAAGTTTAAAACTTGAAATTCATAACTTCACAACTTCAAGATCTTAACTTTAAGATAAATCAGAAAGTTTTTAGCTTAAAGTTTAAAACTTGAAATTCATAACTTCACAACTTCAAGATCTTAACTTTAAGATAAATCAGAACTTAGTATCTTAAAGTTTAAAACTTGAAATTCATAACTTCACAACTTCAAGATCTTAACTTTAAGATAAATCAGAACTTAGTATCTTAAAGTTTAAAACTTGCAATTCATAACTTCACAACTTCAAGATCTTAACTTTAAGATAAATCAGAAAGTTTTTAGCTTAAAGTTTAAAACTTGAAATTCATAACTTCACAACTTCAAGATCTTAACTTTAAGATAAATCAGAAAGTTTTTAGCTTAAAGTTTAAAACTTGCAATTCATAACTTCACAACTTCAAGATCTTAACTTTAAGATAAATCAGAACTTAGTATCTTAAAGTTTAAAACTTGAAATTCATAACTTCACAACTTCAAGATCTTAACTTTAAGATAAATCAGAAAGTTTTTAGCTTAAAGTTTAAAACTTGCAATTCATAACTTCACAACTTCAAGATCTTAACTTTAAGATAAATCAGAAAGTTTTTAGCTTAAAGTTTAAAACTTGAAATTCATAACTTCACAACTTCAAGATCTTAACTTTAAGATAAATCAGAAAGTTTTTAGCTTAAAGTTTAAAACTTGCAATTCATAACTTCACAACTTCAAGATCTTAACTTTAAGATAAATCAGAAAGTTTTTAGCTTAAAGTTTAAAACTTGCAATTCATAACTTCACAACTTCAAGATCTTAACTTTAAGATAAATCAGAACTTAGTATCTTAAAGTTTAAAACTTGAAATTCATAACTTCACAACTTCAAGATCTTAACTTTAAGATAAATCAGAAAGTTTTTAGCTTAAAGTTTAAAACTTGAAATTCATAACTTCACAACTTCAAGATCTTAACTTTAAGATAAATCAGAACTTAGTATCTTAAAGTTTAAAACTTGAAATTCATAACTTCACAACTTCAAGATCGTAACTTTAAGATAAATCAGAAAGTTTTTAGCTTAAAGTTTAAAACTTGCAATTCATAACTTCACAACTTCAAGATCTTAACTTTATGATAAATCAGAAAGTTTTTAGCTTAAAGTTTAAAACTTGCAATTCATAACTTCACAACTTCAAGATCTTAACTTTAAGATAAATCAGAACTTAGTATCTTAAAGTTTAAAACTTGAAATTCATAACTTCACAACTTCAAGATCTTAACTTTAAGATAAATCAGAAAGTTTTTAGCTTAAAGTTTAAAACTTGAAATTCATAACTTCACAACTTCAAGATCTTAACTTTAAGATAAATCAGAAAGTTTTTAGCTTAAAGTTTAAAACTTGCAATTCATAACTTCACAACTTCAAGATCTTAACTTTAAGATAAATCAGAAAGTTTTTAGCTTAAAGTTTAAAACTTGAAATTCATAACTTCACAACTTCAAGATCTTAACTTTAAGATAAATCAGAACTTAGTATCTTAAAGTTTAAAACTTGCAATTCATAACTTCACAACTTCAAGATCTTAACTTTAAGATAAATCAGAAAGTTTTTAGCTTAAAGTTTAAAACTTGAAATTCATAACTTCACAACTTCAAGATCTTAACTTTAAGATAAATCAGAAAGTTTTTAGCTTAAAGTTTAAAACTTGAAATTCATAACTTCACAACTTCAAGATCTTAACTTTAAGATAAATCAGAACTTAGTATCTTAAAGTTTAAAACTTGAAATTCATAACTTCACAACTTCAAGATCTTAACTTTAAGATAAATCAGAAAGTTTTTAGCTTAAAGTTTAAAACTTGAAATTCATAACTTCACAACTTCAAGATCTTAACTTTAAGATAAATCAGAAAGTTTTTAGCTTAAAGTTTAAAACTTGAAATTCATAACTTCACAACTTCAAGATCTTAACTTTAAGATAAATCAGAACTTAGTATCTTAAAGTTTAAAACTTGAAATTCATAACTTCACAACTTCAAGATCTTAACTTTAAGATAAATCAGAACTTAGTATCTTAAAGTTTAAAACTTGAAATTCATAACTTCACAACTTCAAGATCTGAACTTTAAGATAAATCAGAAAGTTTTTAGCTTAAAGTTTAAAACTTGAAATTCATAACTTCACAACTTCAAGATCTTAACTTTAAGATAAATCAGAACTTAGTATCTTAAAGTTTAAAACTTGAAATTCATAACTTCACAACTTCAAGATCTTAACTTTAAGATAAATCAGAAAGTTTTTAGCTTAAAGTTTAAAACTTGAAATTCATAACTTCACAACTTCAAGATCTTAACTTTAAGATAAATCAGAACTTAGTATCTTAAAGTTTAAAACTTGAAATTCATAACTTCACAACTTCAAGATCTTAACTTTAAGATAAATCAGAAAGTTTTTAGCTTAAAGTTTAAAACTTGCAATTCATAACTTCACAACTTCAAGATCTTAACTTTAAGATAAATCAGAACTTAGTATCTTAAAGTTTAAAACTTGAAATTCATAACTTCACAACTTCAAGATCTTAACTTTAAGATAAATCAGAACTTAGTATCTTAAAGTTTAAAACTTGAAATTCATAACTTCACAACTTCAAGATCTTAACTTTAAGATAAATCAGAACTTAGTATCTTAAAGTTTAAAACTTGAAATTCATAACTTCACAACTTCAAGATCTTAACTTTAAGATAAATCAGAAAGTTTTTAGCTTAAAGTTTAAAACTTGCAATTCATAACTTCACAACTTCAAGATCTTAACTTTAAGATAAATCAGAACTTAGTATCTTAAAGTTTAAAACTTGAAATTCATAACTTCACAACTTCAAGATCTTAACTTTAAGATAAATCACAACTTAGTATCTTAAAGTTTAAAACTTGAAATTCATAACTTCACAACTTCAAGATCTTAACTTTAAGATAAATCAGAAAGTTTTTAGCTTAAAGTTTAAAACTTGAAATTCATAACTTCACAACTTCAAGATCTTAACTTTAAGATAAATCAGAAAGTTTTTAGCTTAAAGTTTAAAACTTGAAATTCATAACTTCACAACTTCAAGATCTTAACTTTAAGATAAATCAGAACTTAGTATCTTAAAGTTTAAAACTTGAAATTCATAACTTCACAACTTCAAGATCTTAACTTTAAGATAAATCAGAAAGTTTTTAGCTTAAAGTTTAAAACTTGAAATTCATAACTTCACAACTTCAAGATCTTAACTTTAAGATAAATCAGAAAGTTTTTAGCTTAAAGTTTAAAACTTGAAATTCATAACTTCACAACTTCAAGATCTTAACTTTAAGATAAATCAGAACTTAGTATCTTAAAGTTTAAAACTTGAAATTCATAACTTCACAACTTCAAGATCTTAACTTTAAGATAAATCAGAAAGTTTTTAGCTTAAAGTTTAAAACTTGCAATTCATAACTTCACAACTTCAAGATCTTAACTTTAAGATAAATCAGAAAGTTTTTAGCTTAAAGTTTAAAACTTGAAATTCATAACTTCACAACTTCAAGATCTTAACTTTAAGATAAATCAGAAAGTTTTTAGCTTAAAGTTTAAAACTTGAAATTCATAACTTCACAACTTCAAGATCTTAACTTTAAGATAAATCAGAACTTAGTATCTTAAAGTTTAAAACTTGAAATTCATAACTTCACAACTTCAAGATCTTAACTTTAAGATAAATCAGAAAGTTTTTAGCTTAAAGTTTAAAACTTGAAATTCATAACTTCACAACTTCAAGATCTTAACTTTAAGATAAATCAGAAAGTTTTTAGCTTAAAGTTTAAAACTTGCAATTCATAACTTCACAACTTCAAGATCTTAACTTTAAGATAAATCAGAAAGTTTTTAGCTTAAAGTTTAAAACTTGCAATTCATAACTTCACAACTTCAAGATCTTAACTTTAAGATAAATCAGAACTTAGTATCTTAAAGTTTAAAACTTGAAATTCATAACTTCACAACTTCAAGATCTTAACTTTAAGATAAATCAGAACTTAGTATCTTAAAGTTTAAAACTTGAAATTCATAACTTCACAACTTCAAGATCTTAACTTTAAGATAAATCAGAAAGTTTTTAGCTTAAAGTTTAAAACTTGAAATTCATAACTTCACAACTTCAAGATCTTAACTTTAAGATAAATCAGAACTTAGTATCTTAAAGTTTAAAACTTGAAATTCATAACTTCACAACTTCAAGATCTTAACTTTAAGATAAATCAGAACTTAGTATCTTAAAGTTTAAAACTTGAAATTCATAACTTCACAACTTCAAGATCTTAACTTTAAGATAAATCAGAAAGTTTTTAGCTTAAAGTTTAAAACTTGCAATTCATAACTTCACAACTTCAAGATCTTAACTTTAAGATAAATCAGAACTTAGTATCTTAAAGTTTAAAACTTGAAATTCATAACTTCACAACTTCAAGATCTTAACTTTAAGATAAATCAGAACTTAGTATCTTAAAGTTTAAAACTTGAAATTCATAACTTCACAACTTCAAGATCTTAACTTTAAGATAAATCAGAAAGTTTTTAGCTTAAAGTTTAAAACTTGCAATTCATAACTTCACAACTTCAAGATCTTAACTTTAAGATAAATCAGAAAGTTTTTAGCTTAAAGTTTAAAACTTGCAATTCATAACTTCACAACTTCAAGATCTTAACTTTAAGATAAATCAGAAAGTTTTTAGCTTAAAGTTTAAAACTTGAAATTCATAACTTCACAACTTCAAGATCTTAACTTTAAGATAAATCAGAAAGTTTTTAGCTTAAAGTTTAAAACTTGAAATTCATAACTTCACAACTTCAAGATCTTAACTTTAAGATAAATCAGAAAGTTTTTAGCTTAAAGTTTAAAACTTGAAATTCATAACTTCACAACTTCAAGATCTTAACTTTAAGATAAATCAGAACTTAGTATCTTAAAGTTTAAAACTTGAAATTCATAACTTCACAACTTCAAGATCTTAACTTTAAGATAAATCAGAAAGTTTTTAGCTTAAAGTTTAAAACTTGAAATTCATAACTTCACAACTTCAAGATCTTAACTTTAAGATAAATCAGAAAGTTTTTAGCTTAAAGTTTAAAACTTGCAATTCATAACTTCACAACTTCAAGATCTTAACTTTAAGATAAATCAGAACTTAGTATCTTAAAGTTTAAAACTTGCAATTCATAACTTCACAACTTCAAGATCTTAACTTTAAGATAAATCAGAACTTAGTATCTTAAAGTTTAAAACTTGAAATTCATAACTTCACAACTTCAAGATCTTAACTTTAAGATAAATCAGAAAGTTTTTAGCTTAAAGTTTAAAACTTGAAATTCATAACTTCACAACTTCAAGATCTTAACTTTAAGATAAATCAGAAAGTTTTTAGCTTAAAGTTTAAAACTTGCAATTCATAACTTCACAACTTCAAGATCTTAACTTTAAGATAAATCAGAACTTAGTATCTTAAAGTTTAAAACTTGAAATTCATAACTTCACAACTTCAAGATCTTAACTTTAAGATAAATCAGAAAGTTTTTAGCTTAAAGTTTAAAACTTGAAATTCATAACTTCACAACTTCAAGATCTTAACTTTAAGATAAATCAGAAAGTTTTTAGCTTAAAGTTTAAAACTTGAAATTCATAACTTCACAACTTCAAGATCTTAACTTTAAGATAAATCAGAAAGTTTTTAGCTTAAAGTTTAAAACTTGAAATTCATAACTTCACAACTTCAAGATCTTAACTTTAAGATAAATCAGAAAGTTTTTAGCTTAAAGTTTAAAACTTGAAATTCATAACTTCACAACTTCAAGATCTTAACTTTAAGATAAATCAGAACTTAGTATCTTAAAGTTTAAAACTTGAAATTCATAACTTCACAACTTCAAGATCTTAACTTTAAGATAAATCAGAACTTAGTATCTTAAAGTTTAAAACTTGAAATTCATAACTTCACAACTTCAAGATCTTAACTTTAAGATAAATCAGAAAGTTTTTAGCTTAAAGTTTAAAACTTGCAATTCATAACTTCACAACTTCAAGATCTTAACTTTAAGATAAATCAGAACTTAGTATCTTAAAGTTTAAAACTTGCAATTCATAACTTCACAACTTCAAGATCTTAACTTTAAGATAAATCAGAACTTAGTATCTTAAAGTTTAAAACTTGCAATTCATAACTTCACAACTTCAAGATCTTAACTTTAAGATAAATCAGAACTTAGTATCTTAAAGTTTAAAACTTGAAATTCATAACTTCACAACTTCAAGATCTTAACTTTAAGATAAATCAGAAAGCTTTTAGCTTAAAGTTTAAAACTTGCAATTCATAACTTCACAACTTCAAGATTTTAACTTTAAGATAAATCAGAACTTAGTATCTTAAAGTTTAAAACTTGAAATTCATAACTTCACAACTTCAAGATCTTAACTTTAAGATAAATCAGAACTTAGTATCTTAAAGTTTAAAACTTGAAATTCATAACTTCACAACTTCAAGATCTTAACTTTAAGATAAATCAGAACTTAGTATCTTAAAGTTTAAAACTTGAAATTCATAACTTCACAACTTCAAGATCTTAACTTTAAGATAAATCAGAACTTAGTATCTTAAAGTTTAAAACTTGCAATTCATAACTTCACAACTTCAAGATCTTAACTTTAAGATAAATCAGAAAGTTTTTAGCTTAAAGTTTAAAACTTGCAATTCATAACTTCACAACTTCAAGATCTTAACTTTAAGATAAATCAGAAAGTTTTTAGCTTAAAGTTTAAAACTTGAAATTCATAACTTCACAACTTCAAGATCTTAACTTTAAGATAAATCAGAAAGTTTTTAGCTTAAAGTTTAAAACTTGAAATTCATAACTTCACAACTTCAAGATCTTAACTTTAAGATAAATCAGAACTTAGTATCTTAAAGTTTAAAACTTGAAATTCATAACTTCACAACTTCAAGATCTTAACTTTAAGATAAATCAGAACTTAGTATCTTAAAGTTTAAAACTTGCAATTCATAACTTCACAACTTCAAGATCTTAACTTTAAGATAAATCAGAAAGTTTTTAGCTTAAAGTTTAAAACTTGAAATTCATAACTTCACAACTTCAAGATCTTAACTTTAAGATAAATCAGAAAGTTTTTAGCTTAAAGTTTAAAACTTGCAATTCATAACTTCACAACTTCAAGATCTTAACTTTAAGATAAATCAGAACTTAGTATCTTAAAGTTTAAAACTTGAAATTCATAACTTCACAACTTCAAGATCTTAACTTTAAGATAAATCAGAAAGTTTTTAGCTTAAAGTTTAAAACTTGCAATTCATAACTTCACAACTTCAAGATCTTAACTTTAAGATAAATCAGAAAGTTTTTAGCTTAAAGTTTAAAACTTGAAATTCATAACTTCACAACTTCAAGATCTTAACTTTAAGATAAATCAGAAAGTTTTTAGCTTAAAGTTTAAAACTTGCAATTCATAACTTCACAACTTCAAGATCTTAACTTTAAGATAAATCAGAAAGTTTTTAGCTTAAAGTTTAAAACTTGCAATTCATAACTTCACAACTTCAAGATCTTAACTTTAAGATAAATCAGAACTTAGTATCTTAAAGTTTAAAACTTGAAATTCATAACTTCACAACTTCAAGATCTTAACTTTAAGATAAATCAGAAAGTTTTTAGCTTAAAGTTTAAAACTTGAAATTCATAACTTCACAACTTCAAGATCTTAACTTTAAGATAAATCAGAACTTAGTATCTTAAAGTTTAAAACTTGAAATTCATAACTTCACAACTTCAAGATCTTAACTTTAAGATAAATCAGAAAGTTTTTAGCTTAAAGTTTAAAACTTGCAATTCATAACTTCACAACTTCAAGATCTTAACTTTAAGATAAATCAGAAAGTTTTTAGCTTAAAGTTTAAAACTTGCAATTCATAACTTCACAACTTCAAGATCTTAACTTTAAGATAAATCAGAACTTAGTATCTTAAAGTTTAAAACTTGAAATTCATAACTTCACAACTTCAAGATCTTAACTTTAAGATAAATCAGAAAGTTTTTAGCTTAAAGTTTAAAACTTGAAATTCATAACTTCACAACTTCAAGATCTTAACTTTAAGATAAATCAGAAAGTTTTTAGCTTAAAGTTTAAAACTTGCAATTCATAACTTCACAACTTCAAGATCTTAACTTTAAGATAAATCAGAAAGTTTTTAGCTTAAAGTTTAAAACTTGAAATTCATAACTTCACAACTTCAAGATCTTAACTTTAAGATAAATCAGAACTTAGTATCTTAAAGTTTAAAACTTGCAATTCATAACTTCACAACTTCAAGATCTTAACTTTAAGATAAATCAGAAAGTTTTTAGCTTAAAGTTTAAAACTTGAAATTCATAACTTCACAACTTCAAGATCTTAACTTTAAGATAAATCAGAAAGTTTTTAGCTTAAAGTTTAAAACTTGAAATTCATAACTTCACAACTTCAAGATCTTAACTTTAAGATAAATCAGAACTTAGTATCTTAAAGTTTAAAACTTGAAATTCATAACTTCACAACTTCAAGATCTTAACTTTAAGATAAATCAGAAAGTTTTTAGCTTAAAGTTTAAAACTTGAAATTCATAACTTCACAACTTCAAGATCTTAACTTTAAGATAAATCAGAAAGTTTTTAGCTTAAAGTTTAAAACTTGAAATTCATAACTTCACAACTTCAAGATCTTAACTTTAAGATAAATCAGAACTTAGTATCTTAAAGTTTAAAACTTGAAATTCATAACTTCACAACTTCAAGATCTTAACTTTAAGATAAATCAGAAAGTTTTTAGCTTAAAGTTTAAAACTTGAAATTCATAACTTCACAACTTCAAGATCTTAACTTTAAGATAAATCAGAACTTAGTATCTTAAAGTTTAAAACTTGAAATTCATAACTTCACAACTTCAAGATCTTAACTTTAAGATAAATCAGAAAGTTTTTAGCTTAAAGTTTAAAACTTGAAATTCATAACTTCACAACTTCAAGATCTTAACTTTAAGATAAATCAGAACTTAGTATCTTAAAGTTTAAAACTTGAAATTCATAACTTCACAACTTCAAGATCTTAACTTTAAGATAAATCAGAAAGTTTTTAGCTTAAAGTTTAAAACTTGAAATTCATAACTTCACAACTTCAAGATCTTAACTTTAAGATAAATCAGAACTTAGTATCTTAAAGTTTAAAACTTGAAATTCATAACTTCACAACTTCAAGATCTTAACTTTAAGATAAATCAGAACTTAGTATCTTAAAGTTTAAAACTTGAAATTCATAACTTCACAACTTCAAGATCTTAACTTTAAGATAAATCAGAAAGTTTTTAGCTTAAAGTTTAAAACTTGCAATTCATAACTTCACAACTTCAAGATCTTAACTTTAAGATAAATCAGAAAGTTTTTAGCTTAAAGTTTAAAACTTGCAATTCATAACTTCACAACTTCAAGATCTTAACTTTAAGATAAATCAGAAAGTTTTTAGCTTAAAGTTTAAAACTTGAAATTCATAACTTCACAACTTCAAGATCTTAACTTTAAGATAAATCAGAAAGTTTTTAGCTTAAAGTTTAAAACTTGAAATTCATAACTTCACAACTTCAAGATCTTAACTTTAAGATAAATCAGAAAGTTTTTAGCTTAAAGTTTAAAACTTGCAATTCATAACTTCACAACTTCAAGATCTTAACTTTAAGATAAATCAGAAAGTTTTTAGCTTAAAGTTTAAAACTTGAAATTCATAACTTCACAACTTCAAGATCTTAACTTTAAGATAAATCAGAACTTAGTATCTTAAAGTTTAAAACTTGAAATTCATAACTTCACAACTTCAAGATCTTAACTTTAAGATAAATCAGAACTTAGTATCTTAAAGTTTAAAACTTGAAATTCATAACTTCACAACTTCAAGATCTTAACTTTAAGATAAATCAGAAAGTCTTTAGCTTAAAGTTTAAAACTTGAAATTCATAACTTCACAACTTCAAGATCTTAACTTTAAGATAAATCAGAAAGTTTTTAGCTTAAAGTTTAAAACTTGAAATTCATAACTTCACAACTTCAAGATCTTAACTTTAAGATAAATCAGAAAGTTTTTAGCTTAAAGTTTAAAACTTGCAATTCATAACTTCACAACTTCAAGATCTTAACTTTAAGATAAATCAGAACTTAGTATCTTAAAGTTTAAAACTTGAAATTCATAACTTCACAACTTCAAGATCTTAACTTTAAGATAAATCAGAACTTAGTATCTTAAAGTTTAAAACTTGAAATTCATAACTTCACAACTTCAAGATCTTAACTTTAAGATAAATCAGAAAGTTTTTAGCTTAAAGTTTAAAACTTGCAATTCATAACTTCACAACTTCAAGATCTTAACTTTAAGATAAATCAGAAAGTTTTTAGCTTAAAGTTTAAAACTTGAAATTCATAACTTCACAACTTCAAGATCTTAACTTTAAGATAAATCAGAAAGTTTTTAGCTTAAAGTTTAAAACTTGAAATTCATAACTTCACAACTTCAAGATCTTAACTTTAAGATAAATCAGAACTTAGTATCTTAAAGTTTAAAACTTGAAATTCATAACTTCACAACTTCAAGATCTTAACTTTAAGATAAATCAGAACTTAGTATCTTAAAGTTTAAAACTTGAAATTCATAACTTCACAACTTCAAGATCTTAACTTTAAGATAAATCAGAAAGTTTTTAGCTTAAAGTTTAAAACTTGAAATTCATAACTTCACAACTTCAAGATCTTAACTTTAAGATAAATCAGAAAGTTTTTAGCTTAAAGTTTAAAACTTGCAATTCATAACTTCACAACTTCAAGATCTTAACTTTAAGATAAATCAGAAAGTTTTTAGCTTAAAGTTTAAAACTTGAAATTCATAACTTCACAACTTCAAGATCTTAACTTTAAGATAAATCAGAACTTAGTATCTTAAAGTTTAAAACTTGAAATTCATAACTTCACAACTTCAAGATCTTAACTTTAAGATAAATCAGAACTTAGTATCTTAAAGTTTAAAACTTGAAATTCATAACTTCACAACTTCAAGATCTTAACTTTAAGATAAATCAGAAAGTTTTTAGCTTAAAGTTTAAAACTTGAAATTCATAACTTCACAACTTCAAGATCTTAACTTTAAGATAAATCAGAAAGTTTTTAGCTTAAAGTTTAAAACTTGCAATTCATAACTTCACAACTTCAAGATCTTAACTTTAAGATAAATCAGAAAGTTTTTAGCTTAAAGTTTAAAACTTGCAATTCATAACTTCACAACTTCAAGATCTTAACTTTAAGATAAATCAGAAAGTTTTTAGCTTAAAGTTTAAAACTTGAAATTCATAACTTCACAACTTCAAGATCTTAACTTTAAGATAAATCAGAAAGTTTTTAGCTTAAAGTTTAAAACTTGCAATTCATAACTTCACAACTTCAAGATCTTAACTTTAAGATAAATCAGAAAGTTTTTAGCTTAAAGTTTAAAACTTGAAATTCATAACTTCACAACTTCAAGATCTTAACTTTAAGATAAATCAGAAAGTTTTTAGCTTAAAGTTTAAAACTTGAAATTCATAACTTCACAACTTCAAGATCTTAACTTTAAGATAAATCAGAAAGTTTTTAGCTTAAAGTTTAAAACTTGCAATTCATAACTTCACAACTTCAAGATCTTAACTTTAAGATAAATCAGAAAGTTTTTAGCTTAAAGTTTAAAACTTGAAATTCATAACTTCACAACTTCAAGATCTTAACTTTAAGATAAATCAGAAAGTTTTTAGCTTAAAGTTTAAAACTTGAAATTCATAACTTCACAACTTCAAGATCTTAACTTTAAGATAAATCAGAAAGTTTTTAGCTTAAAGTTTAAAACTTGAAATTCATAACTTCACAACTTCAAGATCTTAACTTTAAGATAAATCAGAACTTAGTATCTTAAAGTTTAAAACTTGCAATTCATTACTTCACAACTTCAAGATCTTAACTTTAAGATAAATCAGAACTTAGTATCTTAAAGTTTAAAACTTGAAATTCATAACTTCACAACTTCAAGATCTTAACTTTAAGATAAATCAGAAAGTTTTTAGCTTAAAGTTTAAAACTTGAAATTCATAACTTCACAACTTCAAGATCTTAACTTTAAGATAAATCAGAACTTAGTATCTTAAAGTTTAAAACTTGAAATTCATAACTTCACAACTTCAAGATCTTAACTTTAAGATAAATCAGAAAGTTTTTAGCTTAAAGTTTAAAACTTGAAATTCATAACTTCACAACTTCAAGATCTTAACTTTAAGATAAATCAGAAAGTTTTTAGCTTAAAGTTTAAAACTTGAAATTCATAACTTCACAACTTCAAGATCTTAACTTTAAGATAAATCAGAAAGTTTTTAGCTTAAAGTTTAAAACTTGAAATTCATAACTTCACAACTTCAAGATCTTAACTTTAAGATAAATCAGAAAGTTTTTAGCTTAAAGTTTAAAACTTGCAATTCATAACTTCACAACTTCAAGATCTTAACTTTAAGATAAATCAGAACTTAGTATCTTAAAGTTTAAAACTTGCAATTCATAACTTCACAACTTCAAGATCTTAACTTTAAGATAAATCAGAACTTAGTATCTTAAAGTTTAAAACTTGCAATTCATAACTTCACAACTTCAAGATCTTAACTTTAAGATAAATCAGAACTTAGTATCTTAAAGTTTAAAACTTGAAATTCATAACTTCACAACTTCAAGATCTTAACTTTAAGATAAATCAGAAAGTTTTTAGCTTAAAGTTTAAAACTTGAAATTCATAACTTCACAACTTCAAGATCTTAACTTTAAGATAAATCAGAAAGTTTTTAGCTTAAAGTTTAAAACTTGAAATTCATAACTTCACAACTTCAAGATCTTAACTTTAAGATAAATCAGAACTTAGTATCTTAAAGTTTAAAACTTGAAATTCATAAGTTCACAACTTCAAGATCTTAACTTTAAGATAAATCAGAACTTAGTATCTTAAAGTTTAAAACTTGAAATTCATAACTTCACAACTTCAAGATCTTAACTTTAAGATAAATCAGAAAGTTTTTAGCTTAAAGTTTAAAACTTGAAATTCATAACTTCACAACTTCAAGATCTTAACTTTAAGATAAATCAGAAAGTTTTTAGCTTAAAGTTTAAAACTTGCAATTCATAACTTCACAACTTCAAGATCTTAACTTTAAGATAAATCAGAAAGTTTTTAGCTTAAAGTTTAAAACTTGAAATTCATAACTTCACAACTTCAAGATCTAAACTTTAAGCTAAAAACTTTCTGATTTATCTTAAAGTTAAGATCTTGAAGTTGTGAAGTTATGAATTTCAAGTTTTAAACTTTAAGATACTAAGTTCTGATTTATCTTAAAGTTAAGATCTTGAAGTTGTGAAGTTATGAATTGCAAGTTTTAAACTTTAAGCTAAAAACTTTCTGATTTATCTTAAAGTTAAGATCTTGAAGTTGTGAAGTTATGAATTTCAAGTTTTAAACTTTAAGCTAAAAACTTTCTGATTTATCTTAAAGTTAAGATCTTGAAGTTGTGAAGTTATGAATTGCAAGTTTTAAACTTTAAGCTAAAAACTTTCTGATTTATCTTAAAGTTAAGATCTTGAAGTTGTGAAGTTATGAATTTCAAGTTTTAAACTTTAAGCTAAAAACTTTCTGATTTATCTTAAAGTTAAGATCTTGAAGTTGTGAAGTTATGAATTTCAAGTTTTAAACTTTAAGATACTAAGTTCTGATTTATCTTAAAGTTAAGATCTTGAAGTTGTGAAGTTATGAATTTCAAGTTTTAAACTTTAAGCTAAAAACTTTCTGATTTATCTTAAAGTTAAGATCTTGAAGTTGTGAAGTTATGAATTTCAAGTTTTAAACTTTAAGATACTAAGTTCTGATTTATCTTAAAGTTAAGATCTTGAAGTTGTGAAGTTATGAATTGCAAGTTTTAAACTTTAAGCTAAAAACTTTCTGATTTATCTTAAAGTTAAGATCTTGAAGTTGTGAAGTTATGAATTTCAAGTTTTAAACTTTAAGATACTAAGTTCTGATTTATCTTAAAGTTAAGATCTTCAAGTTTGTGAAGTTATGAATTGCAAGTTTTAAACTTTAAGCTAAAAACTTTCTGATTTATCTTAAAGTTAAGATCTTGAAGTTGTGAAGTTATGAATTGCAAGTTTTAAACTTTAAGCTAAAAACTTTCTGATTTATCTTAAAGTTAAGATCTTGAAGTTGTGAAGTTATGAATTTCAAGTTTTAAACTTTAAGATACTAAGTTCTGATTTATCTTAAAGTTAAGATCTTGAAGTTGTGAAGTTATGAATTTCAAGTTTTAAACTTTAAGCTAAAAACTTTCTGATTTATCTTAAAGTTAAGATCTTGAAGTTGTGAAGTTATGAATTTCAAGTTTTAAACTTTAAGATACTAAGTTCTGATTTATCTTAAAGTTAAGATCTTGAAGTTGTGAAGTTATGAATTGCAAGTTTTAAACTTTAAGATACTAAGTTCTGATTTATCTTAAAGTTAAGATCTTGAAGTTGTGAAGTTATGAATTGCAAGTTTTAAACTTTAAGCTAAAAACTTTCTGATTTATCTTAAAGTTAAGATCTTGAAGTTGTGAAGTTATGAATTTCAAGTTTTAAACTTTAAGCTAAAAACTTTCTGATTTATCTTAAAGTTAAGATCTTGAAGTTGTGAAGTTATGAATTTCAAGTTTTAAACTTTAAGATACTAAGTTCTGATTTATCTTAAAGTTAAGATCTTGAAGTTGTGAAGTTATGAATTGCAAGTTTTAAACTTTAAGCTAAAAACTTTCTGATTTATCTTAAAGTTAAGATCTTGAAGTTGTGAAGTTATGAATTTCAAGTTTTAAACTTTAAGCTAAAAACTTTCTGATTTATCTTAAAGTTAAGATCTTGAAGTTGTGAAGTTATGAATTTCAAGTTTTAAACTTTAAGCTAAAAACTTTCTGATTTATCTTAAAGTTAAGATCTTGAAGTTGTGAAGTTATGAATTGCAAGTTTTAAACTTTAAGCTAAAAACTTTCTGATTTATCTTAAAGTTAAGATCTTGAAGTTGTGAAGTTATGAATTTCAAGTTTTAAACTTTAAGATACTAAGTTCTGATTTATCTTAAAGTTAAGATCTTGAAGTTGTGAAGTTATGAATTGCAAGTTTTAAACTTTAAGCTAAAAACTTTCTGATTTATCTTAAAGTTAAGATCTTGAAGTTGTGAAGTTATGAATTGCAAGTTTTAAACTTTAAGCTAAAAACTTTCTGATTTATCTTAAAGTTAAGATCTTGAAGTTGTGAAGTTATGAATTTCAAGTTTTAAACTTTAAGATACTAAGTTCTGATTTATCTTAAAGTTAAGATCTTGAAGTTGTGAAGTTATGAATTTCAAGTTTTAAACTTTAAGCTAAAAACTTTCTGATTTATCTTAAAGTTAAGATCTTGAAGTTGTGAAGTTATGAAATTCAAGTTTTAAACTTTAAGATACTAAGTTCTGATTTATCTTAAAGTTAAGATCTTGAAGTTGTGAAGTTATGAATTGCAAGTTTTAAACTTTAAGATACTAAGTTCTGATTTATCTTAAAGTTAAGATCTTGAAGTTGTGAAGTTATGAATTGCAAGTTTTAAACTTTAAGCTAAAAACTTTCTGATTTATCTTAAAGTTAAGATCTTGAAGTTGTGAAGTTATGAATTTCAAGTTTTAAACTTTAAGCTAAAAACTTTCTGATTTATCTTAAAGTTAAGATCTTGAAGTTGTGAAGTTATGAATTTCAAGTTTTAAACTTTAAGATACTAAGTTCTGATTTATCTTAAAGTTAAGATCTTGAAGTTGTGAAGTTATGAATTTCAAGTTTTAAACTTTAAGCTAAAAACTTTCTGATTTATCTTAAAGTTAAGATCTTGAAGTTGTGAAGTTATGAATTTCAAGTTTTAAACTTTAAGCTAAAAACTTTCTGATTTATCTTAAAGTTAAGATCTTGAAGTTGTGAAGTTATGAATTTCAAGTTTTAAACTTTAAGCTAAAAACTTTCTGATTTATCTTAAAGTTAAGATCTTGAAGTTGTGAAGTTATGAATTGCAAGTTTTAAACTTTAAGCTAAAAACTTTCTGATTTATCTTAAAGTTAAGATCTTGAAGTTGTGAAGTTATGAATTGCAAGTTTTAAACTTTAAGCTAAAAACTTTCTGATTTATCTTAAAGTTAAGATCTTGAAGTTGTGAAGTTATGAATTTCAAGTTTTAAACTTTAAGATACTAAGTTCTGATTTATCTTAAAGTTAAGATCTTGAAGTTGTGAAGTTATGAATTTCAAGTTTTAAACTTTAAGATACTAAGTTCTGATTTATCTTAAAGTTAAGATCTTGAAGTTGTGAAGTTATGAATTGCAAGTTTTAAACTTTAAGCTAAAAACTTTCTGATTTATCTTAAAGTTAAGATCTTGAAGTTGTGAAGTTATGAATTTCAAGTTTTAAACTTTAAGATACTAAGTTCTGATTTATCTTAAAGTTAAGATCTTGAAGTTGTGAAGTTATGAATTTCAAGTTTTAAACTTTAAGATACTAAGTTCTGATTTATCTTAAAGTTAAGATCTTGAAGTTGTGAAGTTATGAATTTCAAGTTTTAAACTTTAAGCTAAAAACTTTCTGATTTATCTTAAAGTTAAGATCTTGAAGTTGTGAAGTTATGAATTTCAAGTTTTAAACTTTAAGATACTAAGTTCTGATTTATCTTAAAGTTAAGATCTTGAAGTTGTGAAGTTATGAATTTCAAGTTTTAAACTTTAAGATACTAAGTTCTGATTTATCTTAAAGTTAAGATCTTGAAGTTGTGAAGTTATGAATTGCAAGTTTTAAACTTTAAGATACTAAGTTCTGATTTATCTTAAAGTTAAGATCTTGAAGTTGTGAAGTTATGAATTGCAAGTTTTAAACTTTAAGCTAAAAACTTTCTGATTTATCTTAAAGTTAAGATCTTGAAGTTGTGAAGTTATGAATTTCAAGTTTTAAACTTTAAGCTAAAAACTTTCTGATTTATCTTAAAGTTAAGATCTTGAAGTTGTGAAGTTATGAATTTCAAGTTTTAAACTTTAAGATACTAAGTTCTGATTTATCTTAAAGTTAAGATCTTGAAGTTGTGAAGTTATGAATTTCAAGTTTTAAACTTTAAGCTAAAAACTTTCTGATTTATCTTAAAGTTAAGATCTTGAAGTTGTGAAGTTATGAATTTCAAGTTTTAAACTTTAAGCTAAAAACTTTCTGATTTATCTTAAAGTTAAGATCTTGAAGTTGTGAAGTTATGAATTGCAAGTTTTAAACTTTAAGCTAAAAACTTTCTGATTTATCTTAAAGTTAAGATCTTGAAGTTGTGAAGTTATGAATTTCAAGTTTTAAACTTTAAGATACTAAGTTCTGATTTATCTTAAAGTTAAGATCTTGAAGTTGTGAAGTTATGAATTTCAAGTTTTAAACTTTAAGCTAAAAACTTTCTGATTTATCTTAAAGTTAAGATCTTGAAGTTGTGAAGTTATGAATTTCAAGTTTTAAACTTTAAGCTAAAAACTTTCTGATTTATCTTAAAGTTAAGATCTTGAAGTTGTGAAGTTATGAATTTCAAGTTTTAAACTTTAAGATACTAAGTTCTGATTTATCTTAAAGTTAAGATCTTGAAGTTGTGAAGTTATGAATTTCAAGTTTTAAACTTTAAGCTAAAAACTTTCTGATTTATCTTAAAGTTAAGATCTTGAAGTTGTGAAGTTATGAATTTCAAGTTTTAAACTTTAAGCTAAAAACTTTCTGATTTATCTTAAAGTTAAGATCTTGAAGTTGTGAAGTTATGAATTTCAAGTTTTAAACTTTAAGATACTAAGTTCTGATTTATCTTAAAGTTAAGATCTTGAAGTTGTGAAGTTATGAATTTCAAGTTTTAAACTTTAAGATACTAAGTTCTGATTTATCTTAAAGTTAAGATCTTGAAGTTGTGAAGTTATGAATTGCAAGTTTTAAACTTTAAGCTAAAAACTTTCTGATTTATCTTAAAGTTAAGATCTTGAAGTTGTGAAGTTATGAATTTCAAGTTTTAAACTTTAAGATACTAAGTTCTGATTTATCTTAAAGTTAAGATCTTGAAGTTGTGAAGTTATGAATTTCAAGTTTTAAACTTTAAGATACTAAGTTCTGATTTATCTTAAAGTTAAGATCTTGAAGTTGTGAAGTTATGAATTTCAAGTTTTAAACTTTAAGATACTAAGTTCTGATTTATCTTAAAGTTAAGATCTTGAAGTTGTGAAGTTATGAATTGCAAGTTTTAAACTTTAAGCTAAAAACTTTCTGATTTATCTTAAAGTTAAGATCTTGAAGTTGTGAAGTTATGAATTTCAAGTTTTAAACTTTAAGATACTAAGTTCTGATTTATCTTAAAGTTAAGATCTTGAAGTTGTGAAGTTATGAATTTCAAGTTTTAAACTTTAAGCTAAAAACTTTCTGATTTATCTTAAAGTTAAGATCTTGAAGTTGTGAAGTTATGAATTTCAAGTTTTAAACTTTAAGATACTAAGTTCTGATTTATCTTAAAGTTAAGATCTTGAAGTTGTGAAGTTATGAATTTCAAGTTTTAAACTTTAAGCTAAAAACTTTCTGATTTATCTTAAAGTTCAGATCTTGAAGTTGTGAAGTTATGAATTTCAAGTTTTAAACTTTAAGATACTAAGTTCTGATTTATCTTAAAGTTAAGATCTTGAAGTTGTGAAGTTATGAATTTCAAGTTTTAAACTTTAAGATACTAAGTTCTGATTTATCTTAAAGTTAAGATCTTGAAGTTGTGAAGTTATGAATTGCAAGTTTTAAACTTTAAGATACTAAGTTCTGATTTATCTTAAAGTTAAGATCTTGAAGTTGTGAAGTTAAGAATTGCAAGTTTTAAACTTTAAGCTAAAAACTTTCTGATTTATCTTAAAGTTAAGATCTTGAAGTTGTGAAGTTATGAATTTCAAGTTTTAAACTTTAAGCTAAAAACTTTCTGATTTATCTTAAAGTTAAGATCTTGAAGTTGTGAAGTTATGAATTTCAAGTTTTAAACTTTAAGATACTAAGTTCTGATTTATCTTAAAGTTAAGATCTTGAAGTTGTGAAGTTATGAATTTCAAGTTTTAAACTTTAAGCTAAAAACTTTCTGATTTATCTTAAAGTTAAGATCTTGAAGTTGTGAAGTTATGAATTTCAAGTTTTAAACTTTAAGCTAAAAACTTTCTGATTTATCTTAAAGTTAAGATCTTGAAGTTGTGAAGTTATGAATTTCAAGTTTTAAACTTTAAGATACTAAGTTCTGATTTATCTTAAAGTTAAGATCTTGAAGTTGTGAAGTTATGAATTTCAAGTTTTAAACTTTAAGCTAAAAACTTTCTGATTTATCTTAAAGTTAAGATCTTGAAGTTGTGAAGTTATGAATTGCAAGTTTTAAACTTTAAGCTAAAAACTTTCTGATTTATCTTAAAGTTAAGATCTTGAAGTTGTGAAGTTATGAATTTCAAGTTTTAAACTTTAAGCTAAAAACTTTCTGATTTATCTTAAAGTTAAGATCTTGAAGTTGTGAAGTTATGAATTGCAAGTTTTAAACTTTAAGCTAAAAACTTTCTGATTTATCTTAAAGTTAAGATCTTGAAGTTGTGAAGTTATGAATTTCAAGTTTTAAACTTTAAGATACTAAGTTCTGATTTATCTTAAAGTTAAGATCTTGAAGTTGTGAAGTTATGAATTTCAAGTTTTAAACTTTAAGATACTAAGTTCTGATTTATCTTAAAGTTAAGATCTTGAAGTTGTGAAGTTATGAATTTCAAGTTTTAAACTTTAAGCTAAAAACTTTCTGATTTATCTTAAAGTTAAGATCTTGAAGTTGTGAAGTTATGAATTTCAAGTTTTAAACTTTAAGATACTAAGTTCTGATTTATCTTAAAGTTAAGATCTTGAAGTTGTGAAGTTATGAATTGCAAGTTTTAAACTTTAAGCTAAAAACTTTCTGATTTATCTTAAAGTTAAGATCTTGAAGTTGTGAAGTTATGAATTTCAAGTTTTAAACTTTAAGATACTAAGTTCTGATTTATCTTAAAGTTAAGATCTTGAAGTTGTGAAGTTATGAATTTCAAGTTTTAAACTTTAAGCTAAAAACTTTCTGATTTATCTTAAAGTTAAGATCTTGAAGTTGTGAAGTTATGAATTTCAAGTTTTAAACTTTAAGCTAAAAACTTTCTGATTTATCTTAAAGTTAAGATCTTGAAGTTGTGAAGTTATGAATTTCAAGTTTTAAACTTTAAGATACTAAGTTCTGATTTATCTTAAAGTTAAGATCTTGAAGTTGTGAAGTTATGAATTTCAAGTTTTAAACTTTAAGATACTAAGTTCTGATTTATCTTAAAGTTAAGATCTTGAAGTTGTGAAGTTATGAATTTCAAGTTTTAAACTTTAAGATACTAAGTTCTGATTTATCTTAAAGTTAAGATCTTGAAGTTTGAAGTTATGAATTGCAAGTTTTAAACTTTAAGCTAAAAACTTTCTGATTTATCTTAAAGTTAAGATCTTGAAGTTGTGAAGTTATGAATTTCAAGTTTTAAACTTTAAGATACTAAGTTCTGATTTATCTTAAAGTTAAGATCTTGAAGTTGTGAAGTTATGAATTTCAAGTTTTAAACTTTAAGCTAAAAACTTTCTGATTTATCTTAAAGTTAAGATCTTGAAGTTGTGAAGTTATGAATTTCAAGTTTTAAACTTTAAGCTAAAAACTTTCTGATTTATCTTAAAGTTAAGATCTTGAAGTTGTGAAGTTATGAATTGCAAGTTTTAAACTTTAAGCTAAAAACTTTCTGATTTATCTTAAAGTTAAGATCTTGAAGTTGTGAAGTTATGAATTTCAAGTTTTAAACTTTAAGATACTAAGTTCTGATATATCTTAAAGTTAAGATCTTGAAGTTGTGAAGTTATGAATTTCAAGTTTTAAACTTTAAGATACTAAGTTCTGATTTATCTTAAAGTTAAGATCTTGAAGTTGTGAAGTTATGAATTTCAAGTTTTAAACTTTAAGCTAAAAACTTTCTGATTTATCTTAAAGTTAAGATCTTGAAGTTGTGAAGTTATGAATTTCAAGTTTTAAACTTTAAGATACTAAGTTCTGATTTATCTTAAAGTTAAGATCTTGAAGTTGTGAAGTTATGAATTGCAAGTTTTAAACTTTAAGCTAAAAACTTTCTGATTTATCTTAAAGTTAAGATCTTGAAGTTGTGAAGTTATGAATTTCAAGTTTTAAACTTTAAGCTAAAAACTTTCTGATTTATCTTAAAGTTAAGATCTTGAAGTTGTGAAGTTATGAATTGCAAGTTTTAAACTTTAAGCTAAAAACTTTCTGATTTATCTTAAAGTTAAGATCTTGAAGTTGTGAAGTTATGAATTTCAAGTTTTAAACTTTAAGATACTAAGTTCTGATTTATCTTAAAGTTAAGATCTTGAAGTTGTGAAGTTATGAATTGCAAGTTTTAAACTTTAAGCTAAAAACTTTCTGATTTATCTTAAAGTTAAGATCTTGAAGTTGTGAAGTTATGAATTTCAAGTTTTAAACTTTAAGATACTAAGTTCTGATTTATCTTAAAGTTAAGATCTTGAAGTTGTGAAGTTATGAATTGCAAGTTTTAAACTTTAAGCTAAAAACTTTCTGATTTATCTTAAAGTTAAGATCTTGAAGTTGTGAAGTTATGAATTTCAAGTTTTAAACTTTAAGATACTAAGTTCTGATTTATCTTAAAGTTAAGATCTTGAAGTTGTGAAGTTATGAATTGCAAGTTTTAAACTTTAAGATACTAAGTTCTGATTTATCTTAAAGTTAAGATCTTGAAGTTGTGAAGTTATGAATTGCAAGTTTTAAACTTTAAGATACTAAGTTCTGATTTATCTTAAAGTTAAGATCTTGAAGTTGTGAAGTTATGAATTGCAAGTTTTAAACTTTAAGCTAAAAACTTTCTGATTTATCTTAAAGTTAAGATCTTGAAGTTGTGAAGTTATGAATTTCAAGTTTTAAACTTTAAGATACTAAGTTCTGATTTATCTTAAAGTTAAGATCTTGAAGTTGTGAAGTTATGAATTTCAAGTTTTAAACTTTAAGATACTAAGTTCTGATTTATCTTAAAGTTAAGATCTTGAAGTTGTGAAGTTATGAATTTCAAGTTTTAAACTTTAAGCTAAAAACTTTCTGATTTATCTTAAAGTTAAGATCTTGAAGTTGTGAAGTTATGAATTTCAAGTTTTAAACTTTAAGCTAAAAACTTTCTGATTTATCTTAAAGTTAAGATCTTGAAGTTGTGAAGTTATGAATTTCAAGTTTTAAACTTTAAGCTAAAAACTTTCTGATTTATCTTAAAGTTAAGATCTTGAAGTTGTGAAGTTATGAATTGCAAGTTTTAAACTTTAAGCTAAAAACTTTCTGATTTATCTTAAAGTTAAGATCTTGAAGTTGTGAAGTTATTAATTTCAAGTTTTAAACTTTAAGATACTAAGTTCTGATTTATCTTAAAGTTAAGATCTTGAAGTTGTGAAGTTATGAATTTCAAGTTTTAAACTTTAAGATACTAAGTTCTGATTTATCTTAAAGTTAAGATCTTGAAGTTGTGAAGTTATGAATTTCAAGTTTTAAACTTTAAGCTAAAAACTTTCTGATTTATCTTAAAGTTAAGATCTTGAAGTTGTGAAGTTATGAATTTCAAGTTTTAAACTTTAAGATACTAAGTTCTGATTTATCTTAAAGTTAAGATCTTGAAGTTGTGAAGTTATGAATTGCAAGTTTTAAACTTTAAGCTAAAAACTTTCTGATTTATCTTAAAGTTAAGATCTTGAAGTTGTGAAGTTATGAATTTCAAGTTTTAAACTTTAAGCTAAAAACTTTCTGATTTATCTTAAAGTTAAGATCTTGAAGTTGTGAAGTTATGAATTGCAAGTTTTAAACTTTAAGCTAAAAACTTTCTGATTTATCTTAAAGTTAAGATCTTGAAGTTGTGAAGTTATGAATTTAAGTTTTAAACTTTAAGATACTAAGTTCTGATTTATCTTAAAGTTAAGATCTTGAAGTTGTGAAGTTATGAATTGCAAGTTTTAAACTTTAAGCTAAAAACTTTCTGATTTATCTTAAAGTTAAGATCTTGAAGTTGTGAAGTTATGAATTTCAAGTTTTAAACTTTAAGATACTAAGTTCTGATTTATCTTAAAGTTAAGATCTTGAAGTTGTGAAGTTATGAATTGCAAGTTTTAAACTTTAAGCTAAAAACTTTCTGATTTATCTTAAAGTTAAGATCTTGAAGTTGAGAAGTTATGAATTTCAAGTTTTAAACTTTAAGCTAAAAACTTTCTGATTTATCTTAAAGTTAAGATCTTGAAGTTGTGAAGTTATGAATTGCAAGTTTTAAACTTTAAGCTAAAAACTTTCTGATTTATCTTAAAGTTAAGATCTTGAAGTTGTGAAGTTATGAATTTCAAGTTTTAAACTTTAAGATACTAAGTTCTGATTTATCTTAAAGTTAAGATCTTGAAGTTGTGAAGTTATGAATTGCAAGTTTTAAACTTTAAGCTAAAAACTTTCTGATTTATCTTAAAGTTAAGATCTTGAAGTTGTGAAGTTATGAATTTCAAGTTTTAAACTTTAAGCTAAAAACTTTCTGATTTATCTTAAAGTTAGGATCTTGAAGTTGTGAAGTTATGAATTGCAAGTTTTAAACTTTAAGCTAAAAACTTTCTGATTTATCTTAAAGTTAAGATCTTGAAGTTGTGAAGTTATGAATTTCAAGTTTTAAACTTTAAGATACTAAGTTCTGATTTATCTTACAGTTAAGATCTTGAAGTTGTGAAGTTATGAATTGCAAGTTTTAAACTTTAAGATACTAAGTTCTGATTTATCTTAAAGTTAAGATCTTGAAGTTGTGAAGTTATGAATTTCAAGTTTTAAACTTTAAGATACTAAGTTCTGATTTATCTTAAAGTTAAGATCTTGAAGTTGTGAAGTTATGAATTTCAAGTTTTAAACTTTAAGCTAAAAACTTTCTGATTTATCTTAAAGTTAAGATCTTGAAGTTGTGAAGTTATGAATTGCAAGTTTTAAACTTTAAGCTAAAAACTTTCTGATTTATCTTAAAGTTAAGATCTTGAAGTTGTGAAGTTATGAATTTCAAGTTTTAAACTTTAAGATACTAAGTTCTGATTTATCTTAAAGTTAAGATCTTGAAGTTGTGAAGTTATGAATTGCAAGTTTTAAACTTTAAGCTAAAAACTTTCTGATTTATCTTAAAGTTAAGATCTTGAAGTTGTGAAGTTATGAATTTCAAGTTTTAAACTTTAAGCTAAAAACTTTCTGATTTATCTTAAAGTTAAGATCTTGAAGTTGTGAAGTTATGAATTGCAAGTTTTAAACTTTAAGCTAAAAACTTTCTGATTTATCTTAAAGTTAAGATCTTGAAGTTGTGAAGTTATGAATTGCAAGTTTTAAACTTTAAGCTAAAAACTTTCTGATTTATCTTAAAGTTAAGATCTTGAAGTTGTGAAGTTATGAATTTCAAGTTTTAAACTTTAAGCTAAAAACTTTCTGATTTATCTTAAAGTTAAGATCTTGAAGTTGTGAAGTTATGAATTTCAAGTTTTAAACTTTAAGATACTAAGTTCTGATTTATCTTAAAGTTAAGATCTTGAAGTTGTGAAGTTATGAATTTCAAGTTTTAAACTTTAAGATACTAAGTTCTGATTTATCTTAAAGTTAAGATCTTGAAGTTGTGAAGTTATGAATTGCAAGTTTTAAACTTTAAGCTAAAAACTTTCTGATTTATCTTAAAGTTAAGATCTTGAAGTTGTGAAGTTATGAATTTCAAGTTTTAAACTTTAAGCTAAAAACTTTCTGATTTATCTTAAAGTTAAGATCTTGAAGTTGTGAAGTTATGAATTTCAAGTTTTAAACTTTAAGATACTAAGTTCTGATTTATCTTAAAGTTAAGATCTTGAAGTTGTGAAGTTATGAATTGCAAGTTTTAAACTTTAAGCTAAAAACTTTCTGATTTATCTTAAAGTTAAGATCTTGAAGTTGTGAAGTTATGAATTTCAAGTTTTAAACTTTAAGCTAAAAACTTTCTGATTTATCTTAAAGTTAAGATCTTGAAGTTGTGAAGTTATGAATTTCAAGTTTTAAACTTTAAGATACTAAGTTCTGATTTATCTTAAAGTTAAGATCTTGAAGTTGTGAAGTTATGAATTGCAAGTTTTAAACTTTAAGCTAAAAACTTTCTGATTTATCTTAAAGTTAAGATCTTGAAGTTGTGAAGTTATGAATTTCAAGTTTTAAACTTTAAGCTAAAAACTTTCTGATTTATCTTAAAGTTAAGATCTTGAAGTTGTGAAGTTATGAATTTCAAGTTTTAAACTTTAAGATACTAAGTTCTGATTTATCTTAAAGTTAAGATCTTGAAGTTGTGAAGTTATGAATTGCAAGTTTTAAACTTTAAGCTAAAAACTTTCTGATTTATCTTAAAGTTAAGATCTTGAAGTTGTGAAGTTATGAATATCAAGTTTTAAACTTTAAGCTAAAAACTTTCTGATTTATCTTAAAGTTAAGATCTTGAAGTTGTGAAGTTATGAATTTCAAGTTTTAAACTTTAAGATACTAAGTTCTGATTTATCTTAAAGTTAAGATCTTGAAGTTGTGAAGTTATGAATTTCAAGTTTTAAACTTTAAGCTAAAAACTTTCTGATTTATCTTAAAGTTAAGATCTTGAAGTTGTGAAGTTATGAATTTCAAGTTTTAAACTTTAAGCTAAAAACTTTCTGATTTATCTTAAAGTTAAGATCTTGAAGTTGTGAAGTTATGAATTTCAAGTTTTAAACTTTAAGATACTAAGTTCTGATTTATCTTAAAGTTAAGATCTTGAAGTTGTGAAGTTATGAATTGCAAGTTTTAAACTTTAAGATACTAAGTTCTGATTTATCTTAAAGTTAAGATCTTGAAGTTGTGAAGTTATGAATTTCAAGTTTTAAACTTTAAGATACTAAGTTCTGATTTATCTTAAAGTTAAGATCTTGAAGTTGTGAAGTTATGAATTGCAAGTTTTAAACTTTAAGCTAAAAACTTTCTGATTTATCTTAAAGTTAAGATCTTGAAGTTGTGAAGTTATGAATTTCAAGTTTTAAACTTTAAGCTAAAAACTTTCTGATTTATCTTAAAGTTAAGATCTTGAAGTTGTGAAGTTATGAATTTCAAGTTTTAAACTTTAAGCTAAAAACTTTCTGATTTATCTTAAAGTTAAGATCTTGAAGTTGTGAAGTTATGAATTTCAAGTTTTAAACTTTAAGATACTAAGTTCTGATTTATCTTAAAGTTAAGATCTTGAAGTTGTGAAGTTATGAATTTCAAGTTTTAAACTTTAAGATACTAAGTTCTGATTTATCTTAAAGTTAAGATCTTGAAGTTGTGAAGTTATGAATTGCAAGTTTTAAACTTTAAGCTAAAAACTTTCTGATTTATCTTAAAGTTAAGATCTTGAAGTTGTGAAGTTATGAATTTCAAGTTTTAAACTTTAAGATACTAAGTTCTGATTTATCTTAAAGTTAAGATCTTGAAGTTGTGAAGTTATGAATTGCAAGTTTTAAACTTTAAGCTAAAAACTTTCTGATTTATCTTAAAGTTAAGATCTTGAAGTTGTGAAGTTATGAATTTCAAGTTTTAAACTTTAAGCTAAAAACTTTCTGATTTATCTTAAAGTTAAGATCTTGAAGTTGTGAAGTTATGAATTGCAAGTTTTAAACTTTAAGCTAAAAACTTTCTGATTTATCTTAAAGTTAAGATCTTGAAGTTGTGAAGTTATGAATTGCAAGTTTTAAACTTTAAGCTAAAAACTTTCTGATTTATCTTAAAGTTAAGATCTTGAAGTTGTGAAGTTATGAATTGCAAGTTTTAAACTTTAAGATACTAAGTTCTGATTTATCTTAAAGTTAAGATCTTGAAGTTGTGAAGTTATGAATTGCAAGTTTTAAACTTTAAGCTAAAAACTTTCTGATTTATCTTAAAGTTAAGATCTTGAAGTTGTGAAGTTATGAATTTCAAGTTTTAAACTTTAAGATACTAAGTTCTGATTTATCTTAAAGTTAAGATCTTGAAGTTGTGAAGTTATGAATTTCAAGTTTTAAACTTTAAGATACTAAGTTCTGATTTATCTTAAAGTTAAGATCTTGAAGTTGTGAAGTTATGAATTGCAAGTTTTAAACTTTAAGCTAAAAACTTTCTGATTTATCTTAAAGTTAAGATCTTGAAGTTGTGAAGTTATGAATTGCAAGTTTTAAACTTTAAGCTAAAAACTTTCTGATTTATCTTAAAGTTAAGATCTTGAAGTTGTGAAGTTATGAATTGCAAGTTTTAAACTTTAAGCTAAAAACTTTCTGATTTATCTTAAAGTTAAGATCTTGAAGTTGTGAAGTTATGAATTTCAAGTTTTAAACTTTAAGCTAAAAACTTTCTGATTTATCTTAAAGTTAAGATCTTGAAGTTGTGAAGTTATGAATTGCAAGTTTTAAACTTTAAGCTAAAAACTTTCTGATTTATCTTAAAGTTAAGATCTTGAAGTTGTGAAGTTATGAATTTCAAGTTTTAAACTTTAAGATACTAAGTTCTGATTTATCTTAAAGTTAAGATCTTGAAGTTGTGAAGTTATGAATTGCAAGTTTTAAACTTTAAGCTAAAAACTTTCTGATTTATCTTAAAGTTAAGATCTTGAAGTTGTGAAGTTATGAATTTCAAGTTTTAAACTTTAAGCTAAAAACTTTCTGATTTATCTTAAAGTTAAGATCTTGAAGTTGTGAAGTTATGAATTGCAAGTTTTAAACTTTAAGCTAAAAACTTTCTGATTTATCTTAAAGTTAAGATCTTGAAGTTGTGAAGTTATGAATTGCAAGTTTTAAACTTTAAGCTAAAAACTTTCTGATTTATCTTAAAGTTAAGATCTTGAAGTTGTGAAGTTATGAATTGCAAGTTTTAAACTTTAAGATACTAAGTTCTGATTTATCTTAAAGTTAAGATCTTGAAGTTGTGAAGTTATGAATTGCAAGTTTTAAACTTTAAGCTAAAAACTTTCTGATTTATCTTAAAGTTAAGATCTTGAAGTTGTGAAGTTATGAATTTCAAGTTTTAAACTTTAAGATACTAAGTTCTGATTTATCTTAAAGTTAAGATCTTGAAGTTGTGAAGTTATGAATTTCAAGTTTTAAACTTTAAGATACTAAGTTCTGATTTATCTTAAAGTTAAGATCTTGAAGTTGTGAAGTTATGAATTGCAAGTTTTAAACTTTAAGCTAAAAACTTTCTGATTTATCTTAAAGTTAAGATCTTGAAGTTGTGAAGTTATGAATTGCAAGTTTTAAACTTTAAGCTAAAAACTTTCTGATTTATCTTAAAGTTAAGATCTTGAAGTTGTGAAGTTATGAATTGCAAGTTTTAAACTTTAAGCTAAAAACTTTCTGATTTATCTTAAAGTTAAGATCTTGAAGTTGTGAAGTTATGAATTTCAAGTTTTAAACTTTAAGCTAAAAACTTTCTGATTTATCTTAAAGTTAAGATCTTGAAGTTGTGAAGTTATGAATTGCAAGTTTTAAACTTTAAGCTAAAAACTTTCTGATTTATCTTAAAGTTAAGATCTTGAAGTTGTGAAGTTATGAATTTCAAGTTTTTAACTTTAAGATACTAAGTTCTGATTTATCTTAAAGTTAAGATCTTGAAGTTGTGAAGTTATGAATTGCAAGTTTTAAACTTTAAGCTAAAAACTTTCTGATTTATCTTAAAGTTAAGATCTTGAAGTTGTGAAGTTATGAATTTCAAGTTTTAAACTTTAAGATACTAAGTTCTGATTTATCTTAAAGTTAAGATCTTGAAGTTGTGAAGTTATGAATTTCAAGTTTTAAACTTTAAGCTAAAAACTTTCTGATTTATCTTAAAGTTAAGATCTTGAAGTTGTGAAGTTATGAATTTCAAGTTTTAAACTTTAAGCTAAAAACTTTCTGATTTATCTTAAAGTTAAGATCTTGAAGTTGTGAAGTTATGAATTTCAAGTTTTAAACTTTAAGCTAAAAACTTTCTGATTTATCTTAAAGTTAAGATCTTGAAGTTGTGAAGTTATGAATTTCAAGTTTTAAACTTTAAGATACTAAGTTCTGATTTATCTTAAAGTTAAGATCTTGAAGTTGTGAAGTTATGAATTGCAAGTTTTAAACTTTAAGATACTAAGTTCTGATTTATCTTAAAGTTAAGATCTTGAAGTTGTGAAGTTATGAATTTCAAGTTTTAAACTTTAAGCTAAAAACTTTCTGATTTATCTTAAAGTTAAGATCTTGAAGTTGTGAAGTTATGAATTTCAAGTTTTAAACTTTAAGATACTAAGTTCTGATTTATCTTAAAGTTAAGATCTTGAAGTTGTGAAGTTATGAATTTCAAGTTTTAAACTTTAAGCTAAAAACTTTCTGATTTATCTTAAAGTTAAGATCTTGAAGTTGTGAAGTTATGAATTTCAAGTTTTAAACTTTAAGATACTAAGTTCTGATTTATCTTAAAGTTAAGATCTTGAAGTTGTGAAGTTATGAATTTCAAGTTTTAAACTTTAAGCTAAAAACTTTCTGATTTATCTTAAAGTTAAGATCTTGAAGTTGTGAAGTTATGAATTTCAAGTTTTAAACTTTAAGCTAAAAACTTTCTGATTTATCTTAAAGTTAAGATCTTGAAGTTGTGAAGTTATGAATTTCAAGTTTTAAACTTTAAGATACTAAGTTCTGATTTATCTTAAAGTTAAGATCTTTAAGTTGTGAAGTTATGAATTTCAAGTTTTAAACTTTAAGCTAAAAACTTTCTGATTTATCTTAAAGTTAAGATCTTGAAGTTGTGAAGTTATGAATTTCAAGTTTTAAACTTAAGATACTAAGTTCTGATTTATCTTAAAGTTAAGATCTTGAAGTTGTGAAGTTATGAATTTCAAGTTTTAAACTTTAAGATACTAAGTTCTGATTTATCTTAAAGTTAAGATCTTGAAGTTGTGAAGTTATGAATTTCAAGTTTTAAACTTTAAGATACTAAGTTCTGATTTATCTTAAAGTTAAGATCTTGAAGTTGTGAAGTTATGAATTTCAAGTTTTAAACTTTAAGATAAATCAGAAAGTTTTTAGCTTAAAGTTTAAAACTTGAAATTCATAACTTCACAACTTCAAGATCTTAACTTTAAGATAAATCAGAAAGTTTTTAGCTTAAAGTTTAAAACTTGCAATTCATAACTTCACAACTTCAAGATCTTAACTTTAAGATAAATCAGAAAGTTTTTAGCTTAAAGTTTAAAACTTGCAATTCATAACTTCACAACTTCAAGATCTTAACTTTAAGATAAATCAGAAAGTTTTTAGCTTAAAGTTTAAAACTTGAAATTCATAACTTCACAACTTCAAGATCTTAACTTTAAGATAAATCAGAAAGTTTTTAGCTTAAAGTTTAAAACTTGAAATTCATAACTTCACAACTTCAAGATCTTAACTTTAAGATAAATCAGAACTTAGTATCTTAAAGTTTAAAACTTGAAATTCATAACTTCACAACTTCAAGATCTTAACTTTAAGATAAATCAGAAAGTTTTTAGCTTAAAGTTTAAAACTTGAAATTCATAACTTCACAACTTCAAGATCTTAACTTTAAGATAAATCAGAACTTAGTATCTTAAAGTTTAAAACTTGAAATTCATAACTTCACAACTTCAACATCTTAACTTTAAGATAAATCAGAAAGTTTTTAGCTTAAAGTTTAAAACTTGAAATTCATAACTTCACAACTTCAAGATCTTAACTTTAAGATAAATCAGAAAGTTTTTAGCTTAAAGTTTAAAACTTGCAATTCATAACTTCACAACTTCAAGATCTTAACTTTAAGATAAATCAGAACTTAGTATCTTAAAGTTTAAAACTTGAAATTCATAACTTCACAACTTCAAGATCTTAACTTTAAGATAAATCAGAACTTAGTATCTTAAAGTTTAAAACTTGAAATTCATAACTTCACAACTTCAAGATCTTAACTTTAAGATAAATCAGAAAGTTTTTAGCTTAAAGTTTAAAACTTGAAATTCATAACTTCACAACTTCAAGATCTTAACTTTAAGATAAATCAGAACTTAGTATCTTAAAGTTTAAAACTTGCAATTCATAACTTCACAACTTCAAGATCTTAACTTTAAGATAAATCAGAAAGTTTTTAGCTTAAAGTTTAAAACTTGCAATTCATAACTTCACAACTTCAAGATCTTAACTTTAAGATAAATCAGAACTTAGTATCTTAAAGTTTAAAACTTGAAATTCATAACTTCACAACTTCAAGATCTTAACTTTAAGATAAATCAGAAAGTTTTTAGCTTAAAGTTTAAAACTTGAAATTCATAACTTCACAACTTCAAGATCTTAACTTTAAGATAAATCAGAAAGTTTTTAGCTTAAAGTTTAAAACTTGAAATTCATAACTTCACAACTTCAAGATCTTAACTTTAAGATAAATCAGAAAGTTTTTAGCTTAAAGTTTAAAACTTGCAATTCATAACTTCACAACTTCAAGATCTTAACTTTAAGATAAATCAGAACTTAGTATCTTAAAGTTTAAAACTTGAAATTCATAACTTCACAACTTAAAGATCTTAACTTTAAGATAAATCAGAAAGTTTTTAGCTTAAAGTTTAAAACTTGAAATTCATAACTTCACAACTTCAAGATCTTAACTTTAAGATAAATCAGAACTTAGTATCTTAAAGTTTAAAACTTGAAATTCATAACTTCACAACTTCAAGATCTTAACTTTAAGATAAATCAGAAAGTTTTTAGCTTAAAGTTTAAAACTTGCAATTCATAACTTCACAACTTCAAGATCTTAACTTTAAGATAAATCAGAAAGTTTTTAGCTTAAAGTTTAAAACTTGCAATTCATAACTTCACAACTTCAAGATCTTAACTTTAAGATAAATCAGAACTTAGTATCTTAAAGTTTAAAACTTGAAATTCATAACTTCACAACTTCAAGATCTTAACTTTAAGATAAATCAGAAAGTTTTTAGCTTAAAGTTTAAAACTTGAAATTCATAACTTCACAACTTCAAGATCTTAACTTTAAGATAAATCAGAAAGTTTTTAGCTTAAGGTTTAAAACTTGAAATTCATAACTTCACAACTTCAAGATCTTAACTTTAAGATAAATCAGAAAATTTTTAGCTTAAAGTTTAAAACTTGCAATTCATAACTTCACAACTTCAAGATCTTAACTTTAAGATAAATCAGAAAGTTTTTAGCTTATAGTTTAAAACTTGCAATTCATAACTTCACAACTTCAAGATCTTAACTTTAAGATAAATCAGAACTTAGTATCTTAAAGTTTAAAACTTGAAATTCATAACTTCACAACTTCAAGATCTTAACTTTAAGATAAATCAGAAAGTTTTTAACTTAAAGTTTAAAACTTGCAATTCATAACTTCACAACTTCAAGATCTTAACTTTAAGATAAATCAGAACTTAGTATCTTAAAGTTTAAAACTTGAAATTCATAACTTCACAACTTCAAGATCTTAACTTTAAGATAAATCAGAACTTAGTATCTTAAAGTTTAAAACTTGAAATTCATAACTTCACAACTTCAAGATCTTAACTTTAAGATAAATCAGAAAGTTTTTAGCTTAAAGTTTAAAACTTGCAATTCATAACTTCACAACTTCAAGATCTTAACTTTAAGATAAATCAGAAAGTTTTTAGCTTAAAGTTTAAAACTTGAAATTCATAACTTCACAACTTCAAGATCTTAACTTTAAGATAAATCAGAAAGTTTTTAGCTTAAAGTTTAAAACTTGCAATTCATAACTTCACAACTTCAAGATCTTAACTTTAAGATAAATCAGAAAGTTTTTAGCTTAAAGTTTAAAACTTGAAATTCATAACTTCACAACTTCAAGATCTTAACTTTAAGATAAACCAGAACTTAGTATCTTAAAGTTTAAAACTTGCAATTCATAACTTCACAACTTCAAGATCTTAACTTTAAGATAAATCAGAACTTAGTATCTTAAAGTTTAAAACTTGCAATTCATAACTTCACAACTTCAAGATCTTAACTTTAAGATAAATCAGAACTTAGTATCTTAAAGTTTAAAACTTGCAATTCATAACTTCACAACTTCAAGATCTTAACTTTAAGATAAATCAGAAAGTTTTTAGCTTAAAGTTTAAAACTTGAAATTCATAACTTCACAACTTCAAGATCTTAACTTTAAGATAAATCAGAACTTAGTATCTTAAAGTTTAAAACTTGAAATTCATAACTTCACAACTTCAAGATCTTAACTTTAAGATAAATCAGAAAGTTTTTAGCTTAAAGTTTAAAACTTGAAATTCATAACTTCACAACTTCAAGATCTTAACTTTAAGATAAATCAGAAAGTTTTTAGCTTAAAGTTTAAAACTTGCAATTCATAACTTCACAACTTCAAGATCTTAACTTTAAGATAAATCAGAAAGTTTTTAGCTTAAAGTTTAAAACTTGAAATTCATAACTTCACAACTTCAAGATCTTAACTTTAAGATAAATCAGAAAGTTTTTAGCTTAAAGTTTAAAACTTGCAATTCATAACTTCACAACTTCAAGATCTTAACTTTAAGATAAATCAGAACTTAGTATCTTAAAGTTTAAAACTTGAAATTCATAACTTCACAACTTCAAGATCTTAACTTTAAGATAAATCAGAAAGTTTTTAGCTTAAAGTTTAAAACTTGAAATTCATAACTTCACAACTTCAAGATCTTAACTTTAAGATAAATCAGAAAGTTTTTAGCTTAAAGTTTAAAACTTGCAATTCATAACTTCACAACTTCAAGATCTTAACTTTAAGATAAATCAGAACTTAGTATCTTAAAGTTTAAAACTTGAAATTCATAACTTCACAACTTCAAGATCTTAACTTTAAGATAAATCAGAAAGTTTTTAGCTTAAAGTTTAAAACTTGAAATTCATAACTTCACAACTTCAAGATCTTAACTTTAAGATAAATCAGAAAGTTTTTAGCTTAAAGTTTAAAACTTGCAATTCATAACTTCACAACTTCAAGATCTTAACTTTAAGATAAATCAGAAAGTTTTTAGCTTAAAGTTTAAAACTTGAAATTCATAACTTCACAACTTCAAGATCTTAACTTTAAGATAAATCAGAAAGTTTTTAGCTTAAAGTTTAAAACTTGCAATTCATAACTTCACAACTTCAAGATCTTAACTTTAAGATAAATCAGAAAGTTTTTAGCTTAAAGTTTAAAACTTGAAATTCATAACTTTACAACTTCAAGATCTTAACATTAAGATAAATCAGAACTTAGTATCTTAAAGTTTAAAACTTGCAATTCATAACTTCACAACTTCAAGATCTTAACTTTAAGATAAATCAGAAAGTTTTTAGCTTAAAGTTTAAAACTTGAAATTCATAACTTCACAACTTCAAGATCTTAACTTTAAGATAAATCAGAAAGTTTTTAGCTTAAAGTTTAAAACTTGAAATTCATAACTTCACAACTTCAAGATCTTAACTTTAAGATAAATCAGAAAGTTTTTAGCTTAAAGTTTAAAACTTGAAATTCATAACTTCACAACTTCAAGATCTTAACTTTAAGATAAATCAGAAAGTTTTTAGCTTAAAGTTTAAAACTTGCAATTCATAACTTCACAACTTCAAGATCTTAACTTTAAGATAAATCAGAAAGTTTTTAGCTTAAAGTTTAAAACTTGCAATTCATAACTTCACAACTTCAAGATCTTAACTTTAAGATAAATCAGAAAGTTTTTAGCTTAAAGTTTAAAACTTGCAATTCATAACTTCACAACTTCAAGATCTTAACTTTAAGATAAATCAGAAAGTTTTTAGCTTAAAGTTTAAAACTTGAAATTCATAACTTCACAACTTCAAGATCTTAACTTTAAGATAAATCAGAACTTAGTATCTTAAAGTTTAAAACTTGAAATTCATAACTTCACAACTTCAAGATCTTAACTTTAAGATAAATCAGAAAGTTTTTAGCTTAAAGTTTAAAACTTGAAATTCATAACTTCACAACTTCAAGATCTTAACTTTAAGATAAATCAGAAAGTTTTTAGCTTAAAGTTTAAAACTTGCAATTCATAACTTCACAACTTCAAGATCTTAACTTTAAGATAAATCAGAAAGTTTTTAGCTTAAAGTTTAAAACTTGAAATTCATAACTTCACAACTTCAAGATCTTAACTTTAAGATAAATCAGAAAGTTTTTAGCTTAAAGTTTAAAACTTGCAATTCATAACTTCACAACTTCAAGATCTTAACTTTAAGATAAATCAGAACTTAGTATCTTAAAGTTCAAAACTTGAAATTCATAACTTCACAACTTCAAGATCTTAACTTTAAGATAAATCAGAAAGTTTTTAGCTTAAAGTTTAAAACTTGAAATTCATAACTTCACAACTTCAAGATCTTAACTTTAAGATAAATCAGAAAGTTTTTAGCTTAAAGTTTAAAACTTGCAATTCATAACTTCACAACTTCAAGATCTTAACTTTAAGATAAATCAGAACTTAGTATCTTAAAGTTTAAAACTTGAAATTCATAACTTCACAACTTCAAGATCTTAACTTTAAGATAAATCAGAAAGTTTTTAGCTTAAAGTTTAAAACTTGAAATTCATAACTTCACAACTTCAAGATCTTAACTTTAAGATAAATCAGAAAGTTTTTAGCTTAAAGTTTAAAACTTGCAATTCATAACTTCACAACTTCAAGATCTTAACTTTAAGATAAATCAGAAAGTTTTTAGCTTAAAGTTTAAAACTTGAAATTCATAACTTCACAACTTCAAGATCTTAACTTTAAGATAAATCAGAAAGTTTTTAGCTTAAAGTTTAAAACTTACAATTCATAACTTCACAACTTCAAGATCTTAACTTTAAGATAAATCAGAAAGTTTTTAGCTTAAAGTTTAAAACTTGAAATTCATAACTTCACAACTTCAAGATCTTAACTTTAAGATAAATCAGAACTTAGTATCTTAAAGTTTAAAACTTGAAATTCATAACTTCACAACTTCAAGATCTTAACTTTAAGATAAATCAGAAAGTTTTTAGCTTAAAGTTTAAAACTTGCAATTCATAACTTCACAACTTCAAGATCTTAACTTTAAGATAAATCAGAACTTAGTATCTTAAAGTTTAAAACTTGAAATTCATAACTTCACAACTTCAAGATCTTAACTTTAAGATAAATCAGAAAGTTTTTAGCTTAAAGTTTAAAACTTGCAATTCATAACTTCACAACTTCAAGATCTTAACTTTAAGATAAATCAGAACTTAGTATCTTAAAGTTTAAAACTTGAAATTCATAACTTCACAACTTCAAGATCTTAACTTTAAGATAAATCAGAAAGTTTTTAGCTTAAAGTTTAAAACTTGCAATTCATAACTTCACAACTTCAAGATCTTAACTTTAAGATAAATCAGAACTTAGTATCTTAAAGTTTAAAACTTGAAATTCATAACTTCACAACTTCAAGATCTTAACTTTAAGATAAATCAGAAAGTTTTTAGCTTAAAGTTTAAAACTTGAAATTCATAACTTCACAACTTCAAGATCTTAACTTTAAGATAAATCAGAAAGTTTTTAGCTTAAAGTTTAAAACTTGCAATTCATAACTTCACAACTTCAAGATCTTAACTTTAAGATAAATCAGAACTTAGTATCTTAAAGTTTAAAACTTGCAATTCATAACTTCACAACTTCAAGATCTTAACTTTAAGATAAATCAGAACTTAGTATCTTAAAGTTTAAAACTTGAAATTCATAACTTCAGAACTTCAAGATCTTAACTTTAAGATAAATCAGAAAGTTTTTAGCTTAAAGTTTAAAACTTGCAATTCATAACTTCACAACTTCAAGATCTTAACTTTAAGATAAATCAGAACTTAGTATCTTAAAGTTTAAAACTTGAAATTCATAACTTCACATCTTCAAGATCTTAACTTTAAGATAAATCAGAAAGTTTTTAGCTTAAAGTTTAAAACTTGCAATTCATAACTTCACAACTTCAAGATCTTAACTTTAAGATAAATCAGAACTTAGTATCTTAAAGTTTAAAACTTGAAATTCATAACTTCACAACTTCAAGATCTTAACTTTAAGATAAATCAGAAAGTTTTTAGCTTAAAGTTTAAAACTTGAAATTCATAACTTCACAACTTCAAGATCTTAACTTTAAGATAAATCAGAAAGTTTTTAACTTAAAGTTTAAAACTTGCAATTCATAACTTCACAACTTCAAGATCTTAACTTTAAGATAAATCAGAAAGTTTTTAGCTTAAAGTTTAAAACTTGAAATTCATAACTTCACAACTTCAAGATCTTAACTTTAAGATAAATCAGAAAGTTTTTAGCTTAAAGTTTAAAACTTTAAATTCATAACTTCACAACTTCAAGATCTTAACTTTAAGATAAATCAGAAAGTTTTTAGCTTAAAGTTTAAAACTTGCAATTCATAACTTCACAACTTCAAGATCTTAACTTTAAGATAAATCAGAACTTAGTATCTTAAAGTTTAAAACTTGAAATTCATAACTTCACAACTTCAAGATCTTAACTTTAAGATAAATCAGAAAGTTTTTAGCTTAAAGTTTAAAACTTGAAATTCATAACTTCACAACTTCAAGATCTTAACTTTAAGATAAATCAGAAAGTTTTTAGCTTAAAGTTTAAAACTTGAAATTCATAACTTCACAACTTCAAGATCTTAACTTTAAGATAAATCAGAAAGTTTTTAGCTTAAAGTTTAAAACTTGAAATTCATAACTTCACAACTTCAAGATCTTAACTTTAAGATAAATCAGAACTTAGTATCTTAAAGTTTAAAACTTGCAATTCATAACTTCACAACTTCAAGATCTTAACTTTAAGATAAATCAGAACTTAGTATCTTAAAGTTTAAAACTTGAAATTCATAACTTCACAACTTCAAGATCTTAACTTTAAGATAAATCAGAAAGTTTTTAGCTTAAAGTTTAAAACTTGAAATTCATAACTTCACAACTTCAAGATCTTAACTTTAAGATAAATCAGAACTTAGTATCTTAAAGTTTAAAACTTGAAATTCATAACTTCACAACTTCAAGATCTTAACTTTAAGATAAATCAGAACTTAGTATCTTAAAGTTTAAAACTTGAAATTCATAACTTCACAACTTCAAGATCTTAACTTTAAGATAAATCAGAACTTAGTATCTTAAAGTTTAAAACTTGAAATTCATAACTTCACAACTTCAAGATCTTAACTTTAAGATAAATCAGAAAGTTTTTAGCTTAAAGTTTAAAACTTGCAATTCATAACTTCACAACTTCAAGATCTTAACTTTAAGATAAATCAGAACTTAGTATCTTAAAGTTTAAAACTTGAAATTCATAACTTCACAACTTCAAGATCTTAACTTTAAGATAAATCAGAAAGTTTTTAGCTTAAAGTTTAAAACTTGCAATTCATAACTTCACAACTTCAAGATCTTAACTTTAAGATAAATCAGAAAGTTTTTAGCTTAAAGTTTAAAACTTGCAATTCATAACTTCACAACTTCAAGATCTTAACTTTAAGATAAATCAGAACTTAGTATCTTAAAGTTTAAAACTTGAAATTCATAACTTCACAACTTCAAGATCTTAACTTTAAGATAAATCAGAAAGTTTTTAGCTTAAAGTTTAAAACTTGCAATTCATAACTTCACAACTTCAAGATCTTAACTTTAAGATAAATCAGAAAGTTTTTAGCTTAAAGTTTAAAACTTGCAATTCATAACTTCACAACTTCAAGATCTTAACTTTAAGATAAATCAGAACTTAGTATCTTAAAGTTTAAAACTTGCAATTCATAACTTCACAACTTCAAGATCTTAACTTTAAGATAAATCAGAAAGTTTTTAGCTTAAAGTTTAAAACTTGCAATTCATAACTTCACAACTTCAAGATCTTAACTTTAAGATAAATCAGAAAGTTTTTAGCTTAAAGTTTAAAACTTGAAATTCATAACTTCACAACTTCAAGATCTTAACTTTAAGATAAATCAGAAAGTTTTTAGCTTAAAGTTTAAAACTTGCAATTCATAACTTCACAACTTCAAGATCTTAACTTTAAGATAAATCAGAACTTAGTATCTTAAAGTTTAAAACTTGAAATTCATAACTTCACAACTTCAAGATCTTAACTTTAAGATAAATCAGAAAGTTTTTAGCTTAAAGTTTAAAACTTGCAATTCATAACTTCACAACTTCAAGATCTTAACTTTAAGATAAATCAGAACTTAGTATCTTAAAGTTTAAAACTTGAAATTCATAACTTCACAACTTCAAGATCTTAACTTTAAGATAAATCAGAAAGTTTTTAGCTTAAAGTTTAAAACTTGAAATTCATAACTTCACAACTTCAAGATCTTAACTTTAAGATAAATCAGAACTTAGTATCTTAAAGTTTAAAACTTGCAATTCATAACTTCACAACTTCAAGATCTTAACTTTAAGATAAATCAGAAAGTTTTTAGCTTAAAGTTTAAAACTTGAAATTCATAACTTCACAACTTCAAGATCTTAACTTTAAGATAAATCAGAAAGTTTTTAGCTTAAAGTTTAAAACTTGAAATTCATAACTTCACAACTTCAAGATCTTAACTTTAAGATAAATCAGAACTTAGTATCTTAAAGTTTAAAACTTGAAATTCATAACTTCACAACTTCAAGATCTTAACTTTAAGATAAATCAGAACTTAGTATCTTAAAGTTTAAAACTTGAAATTCATAACTTCACAACTTCAAGATCTTAACTTTAAGATAAATCAGAAAGTTTTTAGCTTAAAGTTTAAAACTTGAAATTCATAACTTCACAACTTCAAGATCTTAACTTTAAGATAAATCAGAACTTAGTATCTTAAAGTTTAAAACTTGAAATTCATAACTTCACAACTTCAAGATCTTAACTTTAAGATAAATCAGAAAGTTTTTAGCTTAAAGTTTAAAACTTGAAATTCATAACTTCACAACTTCAAGATCTTAACTTTAAGATAAATCAGAACTTAGTATCTTAAAGTTTAAAACTTGAAATTCATAACTTCACAACTTCAAGATCTTAACTTTAAGATAAATCAGAAAGTTTTTAGCTTAAAGTTTAAAACTTGCAATTCATAACTTCACAACTTCAAGATCTTAACTTTAAGATAAATCAGAAAGTTTTTAGCTTAAAGTTTAAAACTTGAAATTCATAACTTCACAACTTCAAGATCTTAACTTTAAGATAAATCAGAACTTAGTATCTTAAAGTTTAAAACTTGAAATACATAACTTCACAACTTCAAGATCTTAACTTTAAGATAAATCAGAAAGTTTTTAGCTTAAAGTTTAAAACTTGAAATTCATAACTTCACAACTTCAAGATCTTAACTTTAAGATAAATCAGAACTTAGTATCTTAAAGTTTAAAACTTGAAATTCATAACTTCACAACTTCAAGATCTTAACTTTAAGATAAATCAGAAAGTTTTTAGCTTAAAGTTTAAAACTTGCAATTCATAACTTCACAACTTCAAGATCTTAACTTTAAGATAAATCAGAAAGTTTTTAGCTTAAAGTTTAAAACTTGCAATTCATAACTTCACAACTTCAAGATCTTAACTTTAAGATAAATCAGAAAGTTTTTAGCTTAAAGTTTAAAACTTGCAATTCATAACTTCACAACTTCAAGATCTTAACTTTAAGATAAATCAGAACTTAGTATCTTAAAGTTTAAAACTTGAAATTCATAACTTCACAACTTCAAGATCTTAACTTTAAGATAAATCAGAAAGTTTTTAGCTTAAAGTTTAAAACTTGCAATTCATAACTTCACAACTTCAAGATCTTAACTTTAAGATAAATCAGAAAGTTTTTAGCTTAAAGTTTAAAACTTGAAATTCATAACTTCACAACTTCAAGATCTTAACTTTAAGATAAATCAGAAAGTTTTTAGCTTAAAGTTTAAAACTTGCAATTCATAACTTCACAACTTCAAGATCTTAACTTTAAGATAAATCAGAAAGTTTTTAGCTTAAAGTTTAAAACTTGCAATTCATAACTTCACAACTTCAAGATCTTAACTTTAAGATAAATCAGAAAGTTTTTAGCTTAAAGTTTAAAACTTGAAATTCATAACTTCACAACTTCAAGATCTTAACTTTAAGATAAATCAGAAAGTTTTTAGCTTAAAGTTTAAAACTTGCAATTCATAACTTCACAACTTCAAGATCTTAACTTTAAGATAAATCAGAACTTAGTATCTTAAAGTTTAAAACTTGAAATTCATAACTTCACAACTTCAAGATCTTAACTTTAAGATAAATCAGAAAGTTTTTAGCTTAAAGTTTAAAACTTGCAATTCATAACTTCACAACTTCAAGATCTTAACTTTAAGATAAATCAGAACTTAGTATCTTAAAGTTTAAAACTTGAAATTCATAACTTCACAACTTCAAGATCTTAACTTTAAGATAAATCAGAAAGTTTTTAGCTTAAAGTTTAAAACTTGAAATTCATAACTTCACAACTTCAAGATCTTAACTTTAAGATAAATCAGAACTTAGTATCTTAAAGTTTAAAACTTGCAATTCATAACTTCACAACTTCAAGATCTTAACTTTAAGATAAATCAGAAAGTTTTTAGCTTAAAGTTTAAAACTTGAAATTCATAACTTCACAACTTCAAGATCTTAACTTTAAGATAAATCAAAAAGTTTTTAGCTTAAAGTTTAAAACTTGAAATTCATAACTTCACAACTTCAAGATCTTAACTTTAAGATAAATCAGAACTTAGTATCTTAAAGTTTAAAACTTGAAATTCATAACTTCACAACTTCAAGATCTTAACTTTAAGATAAATCAGAACTTAGTATCTTAAAGTTTAAAACTTGAAATTCATAACTTCACAACTTCAAGATCTTAACTTTAAGATAAATCAGAAAGTTTTTAGCTTAAAGTTTAAAACTTGAAATTCATAACTTCACAACTTCAAGATCTTAACTTTAAGATAAATCAGAACTTAGTATCTTAAAGTTTAAAACTTGAAATTCATAACTTCACAACTTCAAGATCTTAACTTTAAGATAAATCAGAAAGTTTTTAGCTTAAAGTTTAAAACTTGAAATTCATAACTTCACAACTTCAAGATCTTAACTTTAAGATAAATCAGAACTTAGTATCTTAAAGTTTAAAACTTGAAATTCATAACTTCACAACTTCAAGATCTTAACTTTAAGATAAATCAGAAAGTTTTTAGCTTAAAGTTTAAAACTTGCAATTCATAACTTCACAACTTCAAGATCTTAACTTTAAGATAAATCAGAACTTAGTATCTTAAAGTTTAAAACTTGAAATTCATAACTTCACAACTTCAAGATCTTAACTTTAAGATAAATCAGAAAGTTTTTAGCTTAAAGTTTAAAACTTGCAATTCATAACTTCACAACTTCAAGATCTTAACTTTAAGATAAATCAGAACTTAGTATCTTAAAGTTTAAAACTTGAAATTCATAACTTCACAACTTCAAGATCTTAACTTTAAGATAAATCAGAAAGTTTTTAGCTTAAAGTTTAAAACTTGCAATTCATAACTTCACAACTTCAAGATCTTAACTTTAAGATAAATCAGAACTTAGTATCTTAAAGTTTAAAACTTGAAATTCATAACTTCACAACTTCAAGATCTTAACTTTAAGATAAATCAGAAAGTTTTTAGCTTAAAGTTTAAAACTTGAAATTCATAACTTCACAACTTCAAGATCTTAACTTTAAGATAAATCAGAACTTAGTATCTTAAAGTTTAAAACTTGCAATTCATAACTTCACAACTTCAAGATCTTAACTTTAAGATAAATCAGAAAGTTTTTAGCTTAAAGTTTAAAACTTGAAATTCATAACTTCACAACTTCAAGATCTTAACTTTAAGATAAATCAGAACTTAGTATCTTAAAGTTTAAAACTTGAAATTCATAACTTCACAACTTCAAGATCTTAACTTTAAGATAAATCAGAAAGTTTTTAGCTTAAAGTTTAAAACTTGAAATTCATAACTTCACAACTTCAAGATCTTAACTTTAAGATAAATCAGAACTTAGTATCTTAAAGTTTAAAACTTGAAATTCATAACTTCACAACTTCAAGATCTTAACTTTAAGATAAATCAGAAAGTTTTTAGCTTAAAGTTTAAAACTTGCAATTCATAACTTCACAACTTCAAGATCTTAACTTTAAGATAAATCAGAAAGTTTTTAGCTTAAAGTTTAAAACTTGCAATTCATAACTTCACAACTTCAAGATCTTAACTTTAAGATAAATCAGAAAGTTTTTAGCTTAAAGTTTAAAACTTGAAATTCATAACTTCACAACTTCAAGATCTTAACTTTAAGATAAATCAGAAAGTTTTTAGCTTAAAGTTTAAAACTTGCAATTCATAACTTCACAACTTCAAGATCTTAACTTTAAGATAAATCAGAACTTAGTATCTTAAAGTTTAAAACTTGAAATTCATAACTTCACAACTTCAAGATCTTAACTTTAAGATAAATCAGAACTTAGTATCTTAAAGTTTAAAACTTGCAATTCATAACTTCACAACTTCAAGATCTTAACTTTAAGATAAATCAGAACTTAGTATCTTAAAGTTTAAAACTTGAAATTCATAACTTCACAACTTCAAGATCTTAACTTTAAGATAAATCAGAAAGTTTTTAGCTTAAAGTTTAAAACTTGAAATTCATAACTTCACAACTTCAAGATCTTAACTTTAAGATAAATCAGAACTTAGTATCTTAAAGTTTAAAACTTGCAATTCATAACTTCACAACTTCAAGATCTTAACTTTAAGATAAATCAGAACTTAGTATCTTAAAGTTTAAAACTTGAAATTCATAACTTCACAACTTCAAGATCTTAACTTTAAGATAAATCAGAAAGTTTTTAGCTTAAAGTTTAAAACTTGAAATTCATAACTTCACAACTTCAAGATCTTAACTTTAAGATAAATCAGAACTTAGTATCTTAAAGTTTAAAACTTGCAATTCATAACTTCACAACTTCAAGATCTTAACTTTAAGATAAATCAGAAAGTTTTTAGCTTAAAGTTTAAAACTTGCAATTCATAACTTCACAACTTCAAGATCTTAACTTTAAGATAAATCAGAACTTAGTATCTTAAAGTTTAAAACTTGAAATTCATAACTTCACAACTTCAAGATCTTAACTTTAAGATAAATCAGAAAGTTTTTAGCTTAAAGTTTAAAACTTGCAATTCATAACTTCACAACTTCAAGATCTTAACTTTAAGATAAATCAGAACTTAGTATCTTAAAGTTTAAAACTTGCAATTCATAACTTCACAACTTCAAGATCTTAACTTTAAGATAAATCAGAAAGTTTTTAGCTTAAAGTTTAAAACTTGCAATTCATAACTTCACAACTTCAAGATCTTAACTTTAAGATAAATCAGAAAGTTTTTAGCTTAAAGTTTAAAACTTGCAATTCATAACTTCACAACTTCAAGATCTTAACTTTAAGATAAATCAGAAAGTTTTTAGCTTAAAGTTTAAAACTTGAAATTCATAACTTCACAACTTCAAGATCTTAACTTTAAGATAAATCAGAAAGTTTTTAGCTTAAAATTTAAAACTTGAAATTCATAACTTCACAACTTCAAGATCTTAACTTTAAGATAAATCAGAACTTAGTATCTTAAAGTTTAAAACTTGAAATTCATAACTTCACAACTTCAAGATCTTAACTTTAAGATAAATCAGAAAGTTTTTAGCTTAAAGTTTAAAACTTGCAATTCATAACTTCACAACTTCAAGATCTTAACTTTAAGATAAATCAGAACTTAGTATCTTAAAGTTTAAAACTTGAAATTCATAACTTCACAACTTCAAGATCTTAACTTTAAGATAAATCAGAAAGTTTTTAGCTTAAAGTTTAAAACTTGAAATTCATAACTTCACAACTTCAAGATCTTAACTTTAAGATAAATCAGAAAGTTTTTAGCTTAAAGTTTAAAACTTGCAATTCATAACTTCACAACTTCAAGATCTTAACTTTAAGATAAATCAGAAAGTTTTTAGCTTAAAGTTTAAAACTTGCAATTCATAACTTCACAACTTCAAGATCTTAACTTTAAGATAAATCAGAAAGTTTTTAGCTTAAAGTTTAAAACTTGAAATTCATAACTTCACAACTTCAATATCTTAACTTTAAGATAAATCAGAAAGTTTTTAGCTTAAAGTTTAAAACTTGCAATTCATAACTTCACAACTTCAAGATCTTAACTTTAAGATAAATCAGAACTTAGTATCTTAAAGTTTAAAACTTGAAATTCATAACTTCACAACTTCAAGATCTTAACTTTAAGATAAATCAGAAAGTTTTTAGCTTAAAGTTTAAAACTTGAAATTCATAACTTCACAACTTCAAGATCTTAACTTTAAGATAAATCAGAACTTAGTATCTTAAAGTTTAAAACTTGAAATTCATAACTTCACAACTTCAAGATCTTAACTTTAAGATAAATCAGAAAGTTTTTAGCTTAAAGTTTAAAACTTGAAATTCATAACTTCACAACTTCAAGATCTTAACTTTAAGATAAATCAGAACTTAGTATCTTAAAGTTTAAAACTTGAAATTCATAACTTCACAACTTCAAGATCTTAACTTTAAGATAAATCAGAAAGTTTTTAGCTTAAAGTTTAAAACTTGCAATTCATAACTTCACAACTTCAAGATCTTAACTTTAAGATAAATCAGAAAGTTTTTAGCTTAAAGTTTAAAACTTGAAATTCATAACTTCACAACTTCAAGATCTTAACTTTAAGATAAATCAGAACTTAGTATCTTAAAGTTTAAAACTTGAAATTCATAACTTCACAACTTCAAGATCTTAACTTTAAGATAAATCAGAACTTAGTATCTTAAAGTTTAAAACTTGAAATTCATAACTTCACAACTTCAAGATCTTAACTTTAAGATAAATCAGAAAGTTTTTAGCTTAAAGTTTAAAACTTGAAATTCATAACTTCACAACTTCAAGATCTTAACTTTAAGATAAATCAGAAAGTTTTTAGCTTAAAGTTTAAAACTTGAAATTCATAACTTCACAACTTCAAGATCTTAACTTTAAGATAAATCAGAAAGTTTTTAGCTTAAAGTTTAAAACTTGAAATTCATAACTTCACAACTTCAAGATCTTAACTTTAAGATAAATCAGAAAGTTTTTAGCTTAAAGTTTAAAACTTGAAATTCATAACTTCACAACTTCAAGATCTTAACTTTAAGATAAATCAGAAAGTTTTTAGCTTAAAGTTTAAAACTTGCAATTCATAACTTCACAACTTCAAGATCTTAACTTTAAGATAAATCAGAACTTAGTATCTTAAAGTTTAAAACTTGAAATTCATAACTTCACAACTTCAAGATCTTAACTTTAAGATAAATCAGAAAGTTTTTAGCTTAAAGTTTAAAACTTGCAATTCATAACTTCACAACTTCAAGATCTTAACTTTAAGATAAATCAGAACTTAGTATCTTAAAGTTTAAAACTTGAAATTCATAACTTCACAACTTCAAGATCTTAACTTTAAGATAAATCAGAACTTAGTATCTTAAAGTTTAAAACTTGAAATTCATAACTTCACAACTTCAAGATCTTAACTTTAAGATAAATCAGAACTTAGTATCTTAAAGTTTAAAACTTGAAATTCATAACTTCACAACTTCAAGATCTTAACTTTAAGATAAATCAGAACTTAGTATCTTAAAGTTTAAAACTTGAAATTCATAACTTCACAACTTCAAGATCTTAACTTTAAGATAAATCAGAAAGTTTTTAGCTTAAAGTTTAAAACTTGAAATTCATAACTTCACAACTTCAAGATCTTAACTTTAAGATAAATCAGAAAGTTTTTAGCTTAAAGTTTAAAACTTGCAATTCATAACTTCACAACTTCAAGATCTTAACTTTAAGATAAATCAGAAAGTTTTTAGCTTAAAGTTTAAAACTTGCAATTCATAACTTCACAACTTCAAGATCTTAACTTTAAGATAAATCAGAACTTAGTATCTTAAAGTTTAAAACTTGAAATTCATAACTTCACAACTTCAAGATCTTAACTTTAAGATAAATCAGAAAGTTTTTAGCTTAAAGTTTAAAACTTGCAATTCATAACTTCACAACTTCAAGATCTTAACTTTAAGATAAATCAGAAAGTTTTTAGCTTAAAGTTTAAAACTTGAAATTCATAACTTCACAACTTCAAGATCTTAAACTTTAAGATAAATCAGAACTTAGTATCTTAAAGTTTAAAACTTGAAATTCATAACTTCACAACTTTCAGATCTTAACTTTAAGATAAATCAGAAAGTTTTTAGCTTAAAGTTTAAAACTTGCAATTCATAACTTCACAACTTCAAGATCTTAACTTTAAGATAAATCAGAAAGTTTTTAGCTTAAAGTTTAAAACTTGAAATTCATAACTTCACAACTTCAAGATCTTAACTTTAAGATAAATCAGAACTTAGTATCTTAAAGTTTAAAACTTGAAATTCATAACTTCACAACTTCAAGATCTTAACTTTAAGATAAATCAGAAAGTTTTTAGCTTAAAGTTTAAAACTTGAAATTCATAACTTCACAACTTCAAGATCTTAACTTTAAGATAAATCAGAACTTAGTATCTTAAAGTTTAAAACTTGAAATTCATAACTTCACAACTTCAAGATCTTAACTTTAAGATAAATCAGAAAGTTTTTAGCTTAAAGTTTAAAACTTGAATTTCATAACTTCACAACTTCAAGATCTTAACTTTAAGATAAATCAGAAAGTTTTTAGCTTAAAGTTTAAAACTTGAAATTCATAACTTCACAACTTCAAGATCTTAACTTTAAGATAAATCAGAAAGTTTTTAGCTTAAAGTTTAAAACTTGCAATTCATAACTTCACAACTTCAAGATCTTAACTTTAAGATAAATCAGAACTTAGTATCTTAAAGTTTAAAACTTGAAATTCATAACTTCACAACTTCAAGATCTTAACTTTAAGATAAATCAGAAAGTTTTTAGCTTAAAGTTTAAAACTTGAAATTCATAACTTCACAACTTCAAGATCTTAACTTTAAGATAAATCAGAACTTAGTATCTTAAAGTTTAAAACTTGAAATTCATAACTTCACAACTTCAAGATCTTAACTTTAAGATAAATCAGAACTTAGTATCTTAAAGTTTAAAACTTGCAATTCATAACTTCACAACTTCAAGATCTTAACTTTAAGATAAATCAGAAAGTTTTTAGCTTAAAGTTTAAAACTTGAAATTCATAACTTCACAACTTCAAGATCTTAACTTTAAGATAAATCAGAACTTAGTATCTTAAAGTTTAAAACTTGAAATTCATTACTTCACAACTTCAAGATCTTAACTTTAAGATAAATCAGAAAGTTTTTAGCTTAAAGTTTAAAACTTGAAATTCATAACTTCACAACTTCAAGATCTTAACTTTAAGATAAATCAGAACTTAGTATCTTAAAGTTTAAAACTTGAAATTCATAACTTCACAACTTCAAGATCTTAACTTTAAGATAAATCAGAAAGTTTTTAGCTTAAAGTTTAAAACTTGCAATTCATAACTTCACAACTTCAAGATCTTAACTTTAAGATAAATCAGAAAGTTTTTAGCTTAAAGTTTAAAACTTGAAATTCATAACTTCACAACTTCAAGATCTTAACTTTAAGATAAATCAGAAAGTTTTTAGCTTAAAGTTTAAAACTTGCAATTCATAACTTCACAACTTCAAGATCTTAACTTTAAGATAAATCAGAACTTAGTATCTTAAAGTTTAAAACTTGAAATTCATAACTTCACAACTTCAAGATCTTAACTTTAAGATAAATCAGAAAGTTTTTAGCTTAAAGTTTAAAACTTGCAATTCATAACTTCACAACTTCAAGATCTTAACTTTAAGATAAATCAGAACTTAGTATCTTAAAGTTTAAAACTTGAAATTCATAACTTCACAACTTCAAGATCTTAACTTTAAGATAAATCAGAACTTAGTATCTTAAAGTTTAAAACTTGAAATTCATAACTTCACAACTTCAAGATCTTAACTTACAGATAAATCAGAAAGTTTTTAGCTTAAAGTTTAAAACTTGAAATTCATAACTTCACAACTTCAAGATCTTAACTTTAAGATAAATCAGAAAGTTTTTAGCTTAAAGTTTAAAACTTGAAATTCATAACTTCACAACTTCAAGATCTTAACTTTAAGATAAATCAGAAAGTTTTTAGCTTAAAGTTTAAAACTTGCAATTCATAACTTCACAACTTCAAGATCTTAACTTTAAGATAAATCAGAAAGTTTTTAGCTTAAAGTTTAAAACTTGAAATTCATAACTTCACAACTTCAAGATCTTAACTTTAAGATAAATCAGAACTTAGTATCTTAAAGTTTAAAACTTGAAATTCATAACTTCACAACTTCAAGATCTTAACTTTAAGATAAATCAGAAAGTTTTTAGCTTAAAGTTTAAAACTTGCAATTATAACTTCACAACTTCAAGATCTTAACTTTAAGATAAATCAGAACTTAGTATCTTAAAGTTTAAAACTTGAAATTCATAACTTCACAACTTCAAGATCTTAACTTTAAGATAAATCAGAAAGTTTTTAGCTTAAAGTTTAAAACTTGCAATTCATAACTTCACAACTTCAAGATCTTAACTTTAAGATAAATCAGAAAGTTTTTAGCTTAAAGTTTAAAACTTGCAATTCATAACTTCACAACTTCAAGATCTTAACTTTAAGATAAATCAGAAAGTTTTTAGCTTAAAGTTTAAAACTTGAAATTCATAACTTCACAACTTCAAGATCTTAACTTTAAGATAAATCAGAAAGTTTTTAGCTTAAAGTTTAAAACTTGAAATTCATAACTTCACAACTTCAAGATCTTAACTTTAAGATAAATCAGAAAGTTTTTAGCTTAAAGTTTAAAACTTGAAATTCATAACTTCACAACTTCAAGATCTTAACTTTAAGATAAATCAGAACTTAGTATCTTAAAGTTTAAAACTTGCAATTCATAACTTCACAACTTCAAGATCTTAACTTTAAGATAAATCAGAAAGTTTTTAGCTTAAAGTTTAAAACTGCAATTCATAACTTCACAACTTCAAGATCTTAACTTTAAGATAAATCAGAACTTAGTATCTTAAAGTTTAAAACTTGAAATTCATAACTTCACAACTTCAAGATCTTAACTTTAAGATAAATCAGAAAGTTTTTAGCTTAAAGTTTAAAACTTGCAATTCATAACTTCACAACTTCAAGATCTTAACTTTAAGATAAATCAGAAAGTTTTTAGCTTAAAGTTTAAAACTTGCAATTCATAACTTCACAACTTCAAGATCTTAACTTTAAGATAAATCAGAAAGTTTTTAGCTTAAAGTTTAAAACTTGCAATTCATAACTTCACAACTTCAAGATCTTAACTTTAAGATAAATCAGAACTTAGTATCTTAAAGTTTAAAACTTGCAATTCATAACTTCACAACTTCAAGATCTTAACTTTAAGATAAATCAGAAAGCTTTTAGCTTAAAGTTTAAAACTTGAAATTCATAACTTCACAACTTCAAGATCTTAACTTTAAGATAAATCAGAAAGTTTTTAGCTTAAAGTTTAAAACTTGAAATTCATAACTTCACAACTTCAAGATCTTAACTTTAAGATAAATCAGAAAGTTTTTAGCTTAAAGTTTAAAACTTGCAATTCATAACTTCACAACTTCAAGATCTTAACTTTAAGATAAATCAGAAAGTTTTTAGCTTAAAGTTTAAAACTTGAAATTCATAACTTCACAACTTCAAGATCTTAACTTTAAGATAAATCAGAAAGTTTTTAGCTTAAAGTTTAAAACTTGCAATTCATAACTTCACAACTTCAAGATCTTAACTTTAAGATAAATCAGAAAGTTTTTAGCTTAAAGTTTAAAACTTGCAATTCATAACTTCACAACTTCAAGATCTTAACTTTAAGATAAATCAGAAAGTTTTTAGCTTAAAGTTTAAAACTTGAAATTCATAACTTCACAACTTCAAGATCTTAACTTTAAGATAAATCAGAAAGTTTTTAGCTTAAAGTTTAAAACTTGCAATTCATAACTTCACAACTTCAAGATCTTAACTTTAAGATAAATCAGAACTTAGTATCTTAAAGTTTAAAACTTGAAATTCATAACTTCACAACTTCAAGATCTTAACTTTAAGATAAATCAGAAAGTTTTTAGCTTAAAGTTTAAAACTTGCAATTCATAACTTCACAACTTCAAGATCTTAACTTTAAGATAAATCAGAACTTAGTATCTTAAAGTTTAAAACTTGAAATTCATAACTTCACAACTTCAAGATCTTAACTTTAAGATAAATCAGAAAGTTTTTAGCTTAAAGTTTAAAACTTGAAATTCATAACTTCACAACTTCAAGATCTTAACTTTAAGATAAATCAGAAAGTTTTTAGCTTAAAGTTTAAAACTTGCAATTCATAACTTCACAACTTCAAGATCTTAACTTTAAGATAAATCAGAAAGTTTTTAGCTTAAAGTTTAAAACTTGAAATTCATAACTTCACAACTTCAAGATCTTAACTTTAAGATAAATCAGAAAGTTTTTAGCTTAAAGTTTAAAACTTGCAATTCATAACTTCACAACTTCAAGATCTTAACTTTAAGATAAATCAGAACTTAGTATCTTAAAGTTTAAAACTTGAAATTCATAACTTCACAACTTCAAGATCTTAACTTTAAGATAAATCAGAAAGTTTTTAGCTTAAAGTTTAAAACTTGAAATTCATAACTTCACAACTTCAAGATCTTAACTTTAAGATAAATCAGAAAGTTTTTAGCTTAAAGTTTAAAACTTGCAATTCATAACTTCACAACTTCAAGATCTTAACTTTAAGATAAATCAGAACTTAGTATCTTAAAGTTTAAAACTTGAAATTCATAACTTCACAACTTCAAGATCTTAACTTTAAGATAAATCAGAACTTAGTATCTTAAAGTTTAAAACTTGAAATTCATAACTTCACAACTTCAAGATCTTAACTTTAAGATAAATCAGAAAGTTTTTAGCTTAAAGTTTAAAACTTGAAATTCATAACTTCACAACTTCAAGATCTTAACTTTAAGATAAATCAGAAAGTTTTTAGCTTAAAGTTTAAAACTTGCAATTCATAACTTCACAACTTCAAGATCTTAACTTTAAGATAAATCAGAAAGTTTTTAGCTTAAAGTTTAAAACTTGAAATTCATAACTTCACAACTTCAAGATCTTAACTTTAAGATAAATCAGAAAGTTTTTAGCTTAAAGTTTAAAACTTGCAATTCATAACTTCACAACTTCAAGATCTTAACTTTAAGATAAATCAGAAAGTTTTTAGCTTAAAGTTTAAAACTTGCAATTCATAACTTCACAACTTCAAGATCTTAACTTTAAGATAAATCAGAACTTAGTATCTTAAAGTTTAAAACTTGAAATTCATAACTTCACAACTTCAAGATCTTAACTTTAAGATAAATCAGAACTTAGTATCTTAAAGTTTAAAACTTGAAATTCATAACTTCACAACTTCAAGATCTTAACTTTAAGATAAATCAGAACTTAGTATCTTAAAGTTTAAAACTTGAAATTCATAACTTCACAACTTCAAGATCTTAACTTTAAGATAAATCAGAAAGTTTTTAGCTTAAAGTTTAAAACTTGCAATTCATAACTTCACAACTTCAAGATCTTAACTTTAAGATAAATCAGAACTTAGTATCTTAAAGTTTAAAACTTGAAATTCATAACTTCACAACTTCAAGATCTTAACTTTAAGATAAATCAGAACTTAGTATCTTAAAGTTTAAAACTTGAAATTCATAACTTCACAACTTCAAGATCTTAACTTTAAGATAAATCAGAAAGTTTTTAGCTTAAAGTTTAAAACTTGAAATTCATAACTTCACAACTTCAAGATCTTAACTTTAAGATAAATCAGAAAGTTTTTAGCTTAAAGTTTAAAACTTGCAATTCATAACTTCACAACTTCAAGATCTTAACTTTAAGATAAATCAGAAAGTTTTTAGCTTAAAGTTTAAAACTTGCAATTCATAACTTCACAACTTCAAGATCTTAACTTTAAGATAAATCAGAACTTAGTATCTTAAAGTTTAAAACTTGAAATTCATAACTTCACAACTTCAAGATCTTAACTTTAAGATAAATCAGAAAGTTTTTAGCTTAAAGTTTAAAACTTGAAATTCATAACTTCACAACTTCAAGATCTTAACTTTAAGATAAATCAGAAAGTTTTTAGCTTAAAGTTTAAAACTTGAAATTCATAACTTCACAACTTCAAGATCTTAACTTTAAGATAAATCAGAAAGTTTTTAGCTTAAAGTTTAAAACTTGCAATTCATAACTTCACAACTTCAAGATCTTAACTTTAAGATAAATCAGAACTTAGTATCTTAAAGTTTAAAACTTGAAATTCATAACTTCACAACTTAAAGATCTTAACTTTAAGATAAATCAGAAAGTTTTTAGCTTAAAGTTTAAAACTTGAAATTCATAACTTCACAACTTCAAGATCTTAACTTTAAGATAAATCAGAACTTAGTATCTTAAAGTTTAAAACTTGAAATTCATAACTTCACAACTTCAAGATCTTAACTTTAAGATAAATCAGAAAGTTTTTAGCTTAAAGTTTAAAACTTGCAATTCATAACTTCACAACTTCAAGATCTTAACTTTAAGATAAATCAGAAAGTTTTTAGCTTAAAGTTTAAAACTTGCAATTCATAACTTCACAACTTCAAGATCTTAACTTTAAGATAAATCAGAACTTAGTATCTTAAAGTTTAAAACTTGAAATTCATAACTTCACAACTTCAAGATCTTAACTTTAAGATAAATCAGAAAGTTTTTAGCTTAAAGTTTAAAACTTGAAATTCATAACTTCACAACTTCAAGATCTTAACTTTAAGATAAATCAGAAAGTTTTTAGCTTAAAGTTTAAAACTTGAAATTCATAACTTCACAACTTCAAGATCTTAACTTTAAGATAAATCAGAAAATTTTTAGCTTAAAGTTTAAAACTTGCAATTCATAACTTCACAACTTCAAGATCTTAACTTTAAGATAAATCAGAAAGTTTTTAGCTTAAAGTTTAAAACTTGCAATTCATAACTTCACAACTTCAAGATCTTAACTTTAAGATAAATCAGAACTTAGTATCTTAAAGTTTAAAACTTGAAATTCATAACTTCACAACTTCAAGATCTTAACTTTAAGATAAATCAGAAAGTTTTTAACTTAAAGTTTAAAACTTGCAATTCATAACTTCACAACTTCAAGATCTTAACTTTAAGATAAATCAGAACTTAGTATCTTAAAGTTTAAAACTTGAAATTCATAACTTCACAACTTCAAGATCTTAACTTTAAGATAAATCAGAACTTAGTATCTTAAAGTTTAAAACTTGAAATTCATAACTTCACAACTTCAAGATCTTAACTTTAAGATAAATCAGAAAGTTTTTAGCTTAAAGTTTAAAACTTGCAATTCATAACTTCACAACTTCAAGATCTTAACTTTAAGATAAATCAGAAAGTTTTTAGCTTAAAGTTTAAAACTTGAAATTCATAACTTCACAACTTCAAGATCTTAACTTTAAGATAAATCAGAAAGTTTTTAGCTTAAAGTTTAAAACTTGCAATTCATAACTTCACAACTTCAAGATCTTAACTTTAAGATAAATCAGAAAGTTTTTAGCTTAAAGTTTAAAACTTGAAATTCATAACTTCACAACTTCAAGATCTTAACTTTAAGATAAATCAGAACTTAGTATCTTAAAGTTTAAAACTTGCAATTCATAACTTCACAACTTCAAGATCTTAACTTTAAGATAAATCAGAACTTAGTATCTTAAAGTTTAAAACTTGCAATTCATAACTTCACAACTTCAAGATCTTAACTTTAAGATAAATCAGAACTTAGTATCTTAAAGTTTAAAACTTGCAATTCATAACTTCACAACTTCAAGATCTTAACTTTAAGATAAATCAGAAAGTTTTTAGCTTAAAGTTTAAAACTTGAAATTCATAACTTCACAACTTCAAGATCTTAACTTTAAGATAAATCAGAACTTAGTATCTTAAAGTTTAAAACTTGAAATTCATAACTTCACAACTTCAAGATCTTAACTTTAAGATAAATCAGAAAGTTTTTAGCTTAAAGTTTAAAACTTGAAATTCATAACTTCACAACTTCAAGATCTTAACTTTAAGATAAATCAGAAAGTTTTTAGCTTAAAGTTTAAAACTTGCAATTCATAACTTCACAACTTCAAGATCTTAACTTTAAGATAAATCAGAAAGTTTTTAGCTTAAAGTTTAAAACTTGAAATTCATAACTTCACAACTTCAAGATCTTAACTTTAAGATAAATCAGAAAGTTTTTAGCTTAAAGTTTAAAACTTGCAATTCATAACTTCACAACTTCAAGATCTTAACTTTAAGATAAATCAGAACTTAGTATCTTAAAGTTTAAAACTTGAAATTCATAACTTCACAACTTCAAGATCTTAACTTTAAGATAAATCAGAAAGTTTTTAGCTTAAAGTTTAAAACTTGAAATTCATAACTTCACAACTTCAAGATCTTAACTTTAAGATAAATCAGAAAGTTTTTAGCTTAAAGTTTAAAACTTGCAATTCATAACTTCACAACTTCAAGATCTTAACTTTAAGATAAATCAGAACTTAGTATCTTAAAGTTTAAAACTTGAAATTCATAACTTCACAACTTCAAGATCTTAACTTTAAGATAAATCAGAAAGTTTTTAGCTTAAAGTTTAAAACTTGAAATTCATAACTTCACAACTTCAAGATCTTAACTTTAAGATAAATCAGAAAGTTTTTAGCTTAAAGTTTAAAACTTGCAATTCATAACTTCACAACTTCAAGATCTTAACTTTAAGATAAATCAGAAAGTTTTTAGCTTAAAGTTTAAAACTTGAAATTCATAACTTCACAACTTCAAGATCTTAACTTTAAGATAAATCAGAAAGTTTTTAGCTTAAAGTTTAAAACTTGCAATTCATAACTTCACAACTTCAAGATCTTAACTTTAAGATAAATCAGAAAGTTTTTAGCTTAAAGTTTAAAACTTGAAATTCATAACTTTACAACTTCAAGATCTTAACTTTAAGATAAATCAGAACTTAGTATCTTAAAGTTTAAAACTTGCAATTCATAACTTCACAACTTCAAGATCTTAACTTTAAGATAAATCAGAAAGTTTTTAGCTTAAAGTTTAAAACTTGAAATTCATAACTTCACAACTTCAAGATCTTAACTTTAAGATAAATCAGAAAGTTTTTAGCTTAAAGTTTAAAACTTGAAATTCATAACTTCACAACTTCAAGATCTTAACTTTAAGATAAATCAGAAAGTTTTTAGCTTTAAGTTTAAAACTTGAAATTCATAACTTCACAACTTCAAGATCTTAACTTTAAGATAAATCAGAAAGTTTTTAGCTTAAAGTTTAAAACTTGCAATTCATAACTTCACAACTTCAAGATCTTAACTTTAAGATAAATCAGAAAGTTTTTAGCTTAAAGTTTAAAACTTGCAATTCATAACTTCACAACTTCAAGATCTTAACTTTAAGATAAATCAGAAAGTTTTTAGCTTAAAGTTTAAAACTTGCAATTCATAACTTCACAACTTCAAGATCTTAACTTTAAGATAAATCAGAAAGTTTTTAGCTTAAAGTTTAAAACTTAAAATTCATAACTTCACAACTTCAAGATCTTAACTTTAAGATAAATCAGAACTTAGTATCTTAAAGTTTAAAACTTGAAATTCATAACTTCACAACTTCAAGATCTTAACTTTAAGATAAATCAGAAAGTTTTTAGCTTAAAGTTTAAAACTTGAAATTCATAACTTCACAACTTCAAGATCTTAACTTTAAGATAAATCAGAAAGTTTTTAGCTTAAAGTTTAAAACTTGCAATTCATAACTTCACAACTTCAAGATCTTAACTTTAAGATAAATCAGAAAGTTTTTAGCTTAAAGTTTAAAACTTGAAATTCATAACTTCACAACTTCAAGATCTTAACTTTAAGATAAATCAGAAAGTTTTTAGCTTAAAGTTTAAAACTTGCAATTCATAACTTCACAACTTCAAGATCTTAACTTTAAGATAAATCAGAACTTAGTATCTTAAAGTTCAAAACTTGAAATTCATAACTTCACAACTTCAAGATCTTAACTTTAAGATAAATCAGAAAGTTTTTAGCTTAAAGTTTAAAACTTGAAATTCATAACTTCACAACTTCAAGATCTTAACTTTAAGATAAATCAGAAAGTTTTTAGCTTAAAGTTTAAAACTTGCAATTCATAACTTCACAACTTCAAGATCTTAACTTTAAGATAAATCAGAACTTAGTATCTTAAAGTTTAAAACTTGAAATTCATAACTTCACAACTTCAAGATCTTAACTTTAAGATAAATCAGAAAGTTTTTAGCTTAAAGTTTAAAACTTGAAATTCATAACTTCACAACTTCAAGATCTTAACTTTAAGATAAATCAGAAAGTTTTTAGCTTAAAGTTTAAAACTTGCAATTCATAACTTCACAACTTCAAGATCTTAACTTTAAGATAAATCAGAAAGTTTTTAGCTTAAAGTTTAAAACTTGAAATTCATAACTTCACAACTTCAAGATCTTAACTTTAAGATAAATCAGAAAGTTTTTAGCTTAAAGTTTAAAACTTACAATTCATAACTTCACAACTTCAAGATCTTAACTTTAAGATAAATCAGAAAGTTTTTAGCTTAAAGTTTAAAACTTGAAATTCATAACTTCACAACTTCAAGATCTTAACTTTAAGATAAATCAGAACTTAGTATCTTAAAGTTTAAAACTTGAAATTCATAACTTCACAACTTCAAGATCTTAACTTTAAGATAAATCAGAAAGTTTTTAGCTTAAAGTTTAAAACTTGCAATTCATAACTTCACAACTTCAAGATCTTAACTTTAAGATAAATCAGAACTTAGTATCTTAAAGTTTAAAACTTGAAATTCATAACTTCACAACTTCAAGATCTTAACTTTAAGATAAATCAGAAAGTTTTTAGCTTAAAGTTTAAAACTTGCAATTCATAACTTCACAACTTCAAGATCTTAACTTTAAGATAAATCAGAACTTAGTATCTTAAAGTTTAAAACTTGAAATTCATAACTTCACAACTTCAAGATCTTAACTTTAAGATAAATCAGAAAGTTTTTAGCTTAAAGTTTAAAACTTGCAATTCATAACTTCACAACTTCAAGATCTTAACTTTAAGATAAATCAGAACTTAGTATCTTAAAGTTTAAAACTTGAAATTCATAACTTCACAACTTCAAGATCTTAACTTTAAGATAAATCAGAAAGTTTTTAGCTTAAAGTTTAAAACTTGAAATTCATAACTTCACAACTTCAAGATCTTAACTTTAAGATAAATCAGAAAGTTTTTAGCTTAAAGTTTAAAACTTGAAATTCATAACTTCACAACTTCAAGATCTTAACTTTAAGATAAATCAGAACTTAGTATCTTAAAGTTTAAAACTTGCAATTCATAACTTCACAACTTCAAGATCTTAACTTTAAGATAAATCAGAACTTAGTATCTTAAAGTTTAAAACTTGAAATTCATAACTTCAGAACTTCAAGATCTTAACTTTAAGATAAATCAGAAAGTTTTTAGCTTAAAGTTTAAAACTTGCAATTCATAACTTCACAACTTCAAGATCTTAACTTTAAGATAAATCAGAACTTAGTATCTTAAAGTTTAAAACTTGAAATTCATAACTTCACATCTTCAAGATCTTAACTTTAAGATAAATCAGAAAGTTTTTAGCTTAAAGTTTAAAACTTGCAATTCATAACTTCACAACTTCAAGATCTTAACTTTAAGATAAATCAGAACTTAGTATCTTAAAGTTTAAAACTTGAAATTCATAACTTCACAACTTCAAGATCTTAACTTTAAGATAAATCAGAAAGTTTTTAGCTTAAAGTTTAAAACTTGAAATTCATAACTTCACAACTTCAAGATCTTAACTTTAAGATAAATCAGAAAGTTTTTAACTTAAAGTTTAAAACTTGCAATTCATAACTTCACAACTTCAAGATCTTAACTTTAAGATAAATCAGAAAGTTTTTAGCTTAAAGTTTAAAACTTGAAATTCATAACTTCACAACTTCAAGATCTTAACTTTAAGATAAATCAGAAAGTTTTTAGCTTAAAGTTTAAAACTTTAAATTCATAACTTCACAACTTCAAGATCTTAACTTTAAGATAAATCAGAAAGTTTTTAGCTTAAAGTTTAAAACTTGCAATTCATAACTTCACAACTTCAAGATCTTAACTTTAAGATAAATCAGAACTTAGTATCTTAAAGTTTAAAACTTGAAATTCATAACTTCACAACTTCAAGATCTTAACTTTAAGATAAATCAGAAAGTTTTTAGCTTAAAGTTTAAAACTTGAAATTCATAACTTCACAACTTCAAGATCTTAACTTTAAGATAAATCAGAAAGTTTTTAGCTTAAAGTTTAAAACTTGAAATTCATAACTTCACAACTTCAAGATCTTAACTTTAAGATAAATCAGAAAGTTTTTAGCTTAAAGTTTAAAACTTGAAATTCATAACTTCACAACTTCAAGATCTTAACTTTAAGATAAATCAGAACTTAGTATCTTAAAGTTTAAAACTTGCAATTCATAACTTCACAACTTCAAGATCTTAACTTTAAGATAAATCAGAACTTAGTATCTTAAAGTTTAAAACTTGAAATTCATAACTTCACAACTTCAAGATCTTAACTTTAAGATAAATCAGAAAGTTTTTAGCTTAAAGTTTAAAACTTGAAATTCATAACTTCACAACTTCAAGATCTTAACTTTAAGATAAATCAGAACTTAGTATCTTAAAGTTTAAAACTTGAAATTCATAACTTCACAACTTCAAGATCTTAACTTTAAGATAAATCAGAACTTAGTATCTTAAAGTTTAAAACTTGAAATTCATAACTTCACAACTTCAAGATCTTAACTTTAAGATAAATCAGAACTTAGTATCTTAAAGTTTAAAACTTGAAATTCATAACTTCACAACTTCAAGATCTTAACTTTAAGATAAATCAGAAAGTTTTTAGCTTAAAGTTTAAAACTTGCAATTCATAACTTCACAACTTCAAGATCTTAACTTTAAGATAAATCAGAACTTAGTATCTTAAAGTTTAAAACTTGAAATTCATAACTTCACAACTTCAAGATCTTAACTTTAAGATAAATCAGAAAGTTTTTAGCTTAAAGTTTAAAACTTGCAATTCATAACTTCACAACTTCAAGATCTTAACTTTAAGATAAATCAGAAAGTTTTTAGCTTAAAGTTTAAAACTTGCAATTCATAACTTCACAACTTCAAGATCTTAACTTTAAGATAAATCAGAACTTAGTATCTTAAAGTTTAAAACTTGAAATTCATAACTTCACAACTTCAAGATCTTAACTTTAAGATAAATCAGAAAGTTTTTAGCTTAAAGTTTAAAACTTGCAATTCATAACTTCACAACTTCAAGATCTTAACTTTAAGATAAATCAGAAAGTTTTTAGCTTAAAGTTTAAAACTTGCAATTCATAACTTCACAACTTCAAGATCTTAACTTTAAGATAAATCAGAACTTAGTATCTTAAAGTTTAAAACTTGCAATTCATAACTTCACAACTTCAAGATCTTAACTTTAAGATAAATCAGAAAGTTTTTAGCTTAAAGTTTAAAACTTGCAATTCATAACTTCACAACTTCAAGATCTTAACTTTAAGATAAATCAGAAAGTTTTTAGCTTAAAGTTTAAAACTTGAAATTCATAACTTCACAACTTCAAGATCTTAACTTTAAGATAAATCAGAAAGTTTTTAGCTTAAAGTTTAAAACTTGCAATTCATAACTTCACAACTTCAAGATCTTAACTTTAAGATAAATCAGAACTTAGTATCTTAAAGTTTAAAACTTGAAATTCATAACTTCACAACTTCAAGATCTTAACTTTAAGATAAATCAGAAAGTTTTTAGCTTAAAGTTTAAAACTTGCAATTCATAACTTCACAACTTCAAGATCTTAACTTTAAGATAAATCAGAACTTAGTATCTTAAAGTTTAAAACTTGAAATTCATAACTTCACAACTTCAAGATCTTAACTTTAAGATAAATCAGAAAGTTTTTAGCTTAAAGTTTAAAACTTGAAATTCATAACTTCACAACTTCAAGATCTTAACTTTAAGATAAATCAGAACTTAGTATCTTAAAGTTTAAAACTTGCAATTCATAACTTCACAACTTCAAGATCTTAACTTTAAGATAAATCAGAAAGTTTTTAGCTTAAAGTTTAAAACTTGAAATTCATAACTTCACAACTTCAAGATCTTAACTTTAAGATAAATCAGAAAGTTTTTAGCTTAAAGTTTAAAACTTGAAATTCATAACTTCACAACTTCAAGATCTTAACTTTAAGATAAATCAGAACTTAGTATCTTAAAGTTTAAAACTTGAAATTCATAACTTCACAACTTCAAGATCTTAACTTTAAGATAAATCAGAACTTAGTATCTTAAAGTTTAAAACTTGAAATTCATAACTTCACAACTTCAAGATCTTAACTTTAAGATAAATCAGAAAGTTTTTAGCTTAAAGTTTAAAACTTGAAATTCATAACTTCACAACTTCAAGATCTTAACTTTAAGATAAATCAGAACTTAGTATCTTAAAGTTTAAAACTTGAAATTCATAACTTCACAACTTCAAGATCTTAACTTTAAGATAAATCAGAAAGTTTTTAGCTTAAAGTTTAAAACTTGAAATTCATAACTTCACAACTTCAAGATCTTAACTTTAAGATAAATCAGAACTTAGTATCTTAAAGTTTAAAACTTGAAATTCATAACTTCACAACTTCAAGATCTTAACTTTAAGATAAATCAGAAAGTTTTTAGCTTAAAGTTTAAAACTTGCAATTCATAACTTCACAACTTCAAGATCTTAACTTTAAGATAAATCAGAAAGTTTTTAGCTTAAAGTTTAAAACTTGAAATTCATAACTTCACAACTTCAAGATCTTAACTTTAAGATAAATCAGAACTTAGTATCTTAAAGTTTAAAACTTGAAATACATAACTTCACAACTTCAAGATCTTAACTTTAAGATAAATCAGAAAGTTTTTAGCTTAAAGTTTAAAACTTGAAATTCATAACTTCACAACTTCAAGATCTTAACTTTAAGATAAATCAGAACTTAGTATCTTAAAGTTTAAAACTTGAAATTCATAACTTCACAACTTCAAGATCTTAACTTTAAGATAAATCAGAAAGTTTTTAGCTTAAAGTTTAAAACTTGCAATTCATAACTTCACAACTTCAAGATCTTAACTTTAAGATAAATCAGAAAGTTTTTAGCTTAAAGTTTAAAACTTGCAATTCATAACTTCACAACTTCAAGATCTTAACTTTAAGATAAATCAGAAAGTTTTTAGCTTAAAGTTTAAAACTTGCAATTCATAACTTCACAACTTCAAGATCTTAACTTTAAGATAAATCAGAACTTAGTATCTTAAAGTTTAAAACTTGAAATTCATAACTTCACAACTTCAAGATCTTAACTTTAAGATAAATCAGAAAGTTTTTAGCTTAAAGTTTAAAACTTGCAATTCATAACTTCACAACTTCAAGATCTTAACTTTAAGATAAATCAGAAAGTTTTTAGCTTAAAGTTTAAAACTTGAAATTCATAACTTCACAACTTCAAGATCTTAACTTTAAGATAAATCAGAAAGTTTTTAGCTTAAAGTTTAAAACTTGCAATTCATAACTTCACAACTTCAAGATCTTAACTTTAAGATAAATCAGAAAGTTTTTAGCTTAAAGTTTAAAACTTGCAATTCATAACTTCACAACTTCAAGATCTTAACTTTAAGATAAATCAGAAAGTTTTTAGCTTAAAGTTTAAAACTTGAAATTCATAACTTCACAACTTCAAGATCTTAACTTTAAGATAAATCAGAAAGTTTTTAGCTTAAAGTTTAAAACTTGCAATTCATAACTTCACAACTTCAAGATCTTAACTTTAAGATAAATCAGAACTTAGTATCTTAAAGTTTAAAACTTGAAATTCATAACTTCACAACTTCAAGATCTTAACTTTAAGATAAATCAGAAAGTTTTTAGCTTAAAGTTTAAAACTTGCAATTCATAACTTCACAACTTCAAGATCTTAACTTTAAGATAAATCAGAACTTAGTATCTTAAAGTTTAAAACTTGAAATTCATAACTTCACAACTTCAAGATCTTAACTTTAAGATAAATCAGAAAGTTTTTAGCTTAAAGTTTAAAACTTGAAATTCATAACTTCACAACTTCAAGATCTTAACTTTAAGATAAATCAGAACTTAGTATCTTAAAGTTTAAAACTTGCAATTCATAACTTCACAACTTCAAGATCTTAACTTTAAGATAAATCAGAAAGTTTTTAGCTTAAAGTTTAAAACTTGAAATTCATAACTTCACAACTTCAAGATCTTAACTTTAAGATAAATCAAAAAGTTTTTAGCTTAAAGTTTAAAACTTGAAATTCATAACTTCACAACTTCAAGATCTTAACTTTAAGATAAATCAGAACTTAGTATCTTAAAGTTTAAAACTTGAAATTCATAACTTCACAACTTCAAGATCTTAACTTTAAGATAAATCAGAACTTAGTATCTTAAAGTTTAAAACTTGAAATTCATAACTTCACAACTTCAAGATCTTAACTTTAAGATAAATCAGAAAGTTTTTAGCTTAAAGTTTAAAACTTGAAATTCATAACTTCACAACTTCAAGATCTTAACTTTAAGATAAATCAGAACTTAGTATCTTAAAGTTTAAAACTTGAAATTCATAACTTCACAACTTCAAGATCTTAACTTTAAGATAAATCAGAAAGTTTTTAGCTTAAAGTTTAAAACTTGAAATTCATAACTTCACAACTTCAAGATCTTAACTTTAAGATAAATCAGAACTTAGTATCTTAAAGTTTAAAACTTGAAATTCATAACTTCACAACTTCAAGATCTTAACTTTAAGATAAATCAGAAAGTTTTTAGCTTAAAGTTTAAAACTTGCAATTCATAACTTCACAACTTCAAGATCTTAACTTTAAGATAAATCAGAACTTAGTATCTTAAAGTTTAAAACTTGAAATTCATAACTTCACAACTTCAAGATCTTAACTTTAAGATAAATCAGAAAGTTTTTAGCTTAAAGTTTAAAACTTGCAATTCATAACTTCACAACTTCAAGATCTTAACTTTAAGATAAATCAGAACTTAGTATCTTAAAGTTTAAAACTTGAAATTCATAACTTCACAACTTCAAGATCTTAACTTTAAGATAAATCAGAAAGTTTTTAGCTTAAAGTTTAAAACTTGCAATTCATAACTTCACAACTTCAAGATCTTAACTTTAAGATAAATCAGAACTTAGTATCTTAAAGTTTAAAACTTGAAATTCATAACTTCACAACTTCAAGATCTTAACTTTAAGATAAATCAGAAAGTTTTTAGCTTAAAGTTTAAAACTTGAAATTCATAACTTCACAACTTCAAGATCTTAACTTTAAGATAAATCAGAACTTAGTATCTTAAAGTTTAAAACTTGCAATTCATAACTTCACAACTTCAAGATCTTAACTTTAAGATAAATCAGAAAGTTTTTAGCTTAAAGTTTAAAACTTGAAATTCATAACTTCACAACTTCAAGATCTTAACTTTAAGATAAATCAGAACTTAGTATCTTAAAGTTTAAAACTTGAAATTCATAACTTCACAACTTCAAGATCTTAACTTTAAGATAAATCAGAAAGTTTTTAGCTTAAAGTTTAAAACTTGAAATTCATAACTTCACAACTTCAAGATCTTAACTTTAAGATAAATCAGAACTTAGTATCTTAAAGTTTAAAACTTGAAATTCATAACTTCACAACTTCAAGATCTTAACTTTAAGATAAATCAGAAAGTTTTTAGCTTAAAGTTTAAAACTTGCAATTCATAACTTCACAACTTCAAGATCTTAACTTTAAGATAAATCAGAAAGTTTTTAGCTTAAAGTTTAAAACTTGCAATTCATAACTTCACAACTTCAAGATCTTAACTTTAAGATAAATCAGAAAGTTTTTAGCTTAAAGTTTAAAACTTGAAATTCATAACTTCACAACTTCAAGATCTTAACTTTAAGATAAATCAGAAAGTTTTTAGCTTAAAGTTTAAAACTTGCAATTCATAACTTCACAACTTCAAGATCTTAACTTTAAGATAAATCAGAACTTAGTATCTTAAAGTTTAAAACTTGAAATTCATAACTTCACAACTTCAAGATCTTAACTTTAAGATAAATCAGAACTTAGTATCTTAAAGTTTAAAACTTGCAATTCATAACTTCACAACTTCAAGATCTTAACTTTAAGATAAATCAGAACTTAGTATCTTAAAGTTTAAAACTTGAAATTCATAACTTCACAACTTCAAGATCTTAACTTTAAGATAAATCAGAAAGTTTTTAGCTTAAAGTTTAAAACTTGAAATTCATAACTTCACAACTTCAAGATCTTAACTTTAAGATAAATCAGAACTTAGTATCTTAAAGTTTAAAACTTGCAATTCATAACTTCACAACTTCAAGATCTTAACTTTAAGATAAATCAGAACTTAGTATCTTAAAGTTTAAAACTTGAAATTCATAACTTCACAACTTCAAGATCTTAACTTTAAGATAAATCAGAAAGTTTTTAGCTTAAAGTTTAAAACTTGAAATTCATAACTTCACAACTTCAAGATCTTAACTTTAAGATAAATCAGAACTTAGTATCTTAAAGTTTAAAACTTGCAATTCATAACTTCACAACTTCAAGATCTTAACTTTAAGATAAATCAGAAAGTTTTTAGCTTAAAGTTTAAAACTTGCAATTCATAACTTCACAACTTCAAGATCTTAACTTTAAGATAAATCAGAACTTAGTATCTTAAAGTTTAAAACTTGAAATTCATAACTTCACAACTTCAAGATCTTAACTTTAAGATAAATCAGAAAGTTTTTAGCTTAAAGTTTAAAACTTGCAATTCATAACTTCACAACTTCAAGATCTTAACTTTAAGATAAATCAGAACTTAGTATCTTAAAGTTTAAAACTTGCAATTCATAACTTCACAACTTCAAGATCTTAACTTTAAGATAAATCAGAAAGTTTTTAGCTTAAAGTTTAAAACTTGCAATTCATAACTTCACAACTTCAAGATCTTAACTTTAAGATAAATCAGAAAGTTTTTAGCTTAAAGTTTAAAACTTGCAATTCATAACTTCACAACTTCAAGATCTTAACTTTAAGATAAATCAGAAAGTTTTTAGCTTAAAGTTTAAAACTTGAAATTCATAACTTCACAACTTCAAGATCTTAACTTTAAGATAAATCAGAAAGTTTTTAGCTTAAAATTTAAAACTTGAAATTCATAACTTCACAACTTCAAGATCTTAACTTTAAGATAAATCAGAACTTAGTATCTTAAAGTTTAAAACTTGAAATTCATAACTTCACAACTTCAAGATCTTAACTTTAAGATAAATCAGAAAGTTTTTAGCTTAAAGTTTAAAACTTGCAATTCATAACTTCACAACTTCAAGATCTTAACTTTAAGATAAATCAGAACTTAGTATCTTAAAGTTTAAAACTTGAAATTCATAACTTCACAACTTCAAGATCTTAACTTTAAGATAAATCAGAAAGTTTTTAGCTTAAAGTTTAAAACTTGAAATTCATAACTTCACAACTTCAAGATCTTAACTTTAAGATAAATCAGAAAGTTTTTAGCTTAAAGTTTAAAACTTGCAATTCATAACTTCACAACTTCAAGATCTTAACTTTAAGATAAATCAGAAAGTTTTTAGCTTAAAGTTTAAAACTTGCAATTCATAACTTCACAACTTCAAGATCTTAACTTTAAGATAAATCAGAAAGTTTTTAGCTTAAAGTTTAAAACTTGAAATTCATAACTTCACAACTTCAATATCTTAACTTTAAGATAAATCAGAAAGTTTTTAGCTTAAAGTTTAAAACTTGCAATTCATAACTTCACAACTTCAAGATCTTAACTTTAAGATAAATCAGAACTTAGTATCTTAAAGTTTAAAACTTGAAATTCATAACTTCACAACTTCAAGATCTTAACTTTAAGATAAATCAGAAAGTTTTTAGCTTAAAGTTTAAAACTTGAAATTCATAACTTCACAACTTCAAGATCTTAACTTTAAGATAAATCAGAACTTAGTATCTTAAAGTTTAAAACTTGAAATTCATAACTTCACAACTTCAAGATCTTAACTTTAAGATAAATCAGAAAGTTTTTAGCTTAAAGTTTAAAACTTGAAATTCATAACTTCACAACTTCAAGATCTTAACTTTAAGATAAATCAGAACTTAGTATCTTAAAGTTTAAAACTTGAAATTCATAACTTCACAACTTCAAGATCTTAACTTTAAGATAAATCAGAAAGTTTTTAGCTTAAAGTTTAAAACTTGCAATTCATAACTTCACAACTTCAAGATCTTAACTTTAAGATAAATCAGAAAGTTTTTAGCTTAAAGTTTAAAACTTGAAATTCATAACTTCACAACTTCAAGATCTTAACTTTAAGATAAATCAGAACTTAGTATCTTAAAATTTAAAACTTGAAATTCATAACTTCACAACTTCAAGATCTTAACTTTAAGATAAATCAGAACTTAGTATCTTAAAGTTTAAAACTTGAAATTCATAACTTCACAACTTCAAGATCTTAACTTTAAGATAAATCAGAAAGTTTTTAGCTTAAAGTTTAAAACTTGAAATTCATAACTTCACAACTTCAAGATCTTAACTTTAAGATAAATCAGAAAGTTTTTAGCTTAAAGTTTAAAACTTGAAATTCATAACTTCACAACTTCAAGATCTTAACTTTAAGATAAATCAGAAAGTTTTTAGCTTAAAGTTTAAAACTTGAAATTCATAACTTCACAACTTCAAGATCTTAACTTTAAGATAAATCAGAAAGTTTTTAGCTTAAAGTTTAAAACTTGAAATTCATAACTTCACAACTTCAAGATCTTAACTTTAAGATAAATCAGAAAGTTTTTAGCTTAAAGTTTAAAACTTGCAATTCATAACTTCACAACTTCAAGATCTTAACTTTAAGATAAATCAGAACTTAGTATCTTAAAGTTTAAAACTTGAAATTCATAACTTCACAACTTCAAGATCTTAACTTTAAGATAAATCAGAAAGTTTTTAGCTTAAAGTTTAAAACTTGCAATTCATAACTTCACAACTTCAAGATCTTAACTTTAAGATAAATCAGAACTTAGTATCTTAAAGTTTAAAACTTGAAATTCATAACTTCACAACTTCAAGATCTTAACTTTAAGATAAATCAGAACTTAGTATCTTAAAGTTTAAAACTTGAAATTCATAACTTCACAACTTCAAGATCTTAACTTTAAGATAAATCAGAACTTAGTATCTTAAAGTTTAAAACTTGAAATTCATAACTTCACAACTTCAAGATCTTAACTTTAAGATAAATCAGAACTTAGTATCTTAAAGTTTAAAACTTGAAATTCATAACTTCACAACTTCAAGATCTTAACTTTAAGATAAATCAGAAAGTTTTTAGCTTAAAGTTTAAAACTTGAAATTCATAACTTCACAACTTCAAGATCTTAACTTTAAGATAAATCAGAAAGTTTTTAGCTTAAAGTTTAAAACTTGCAATTCATAACTTCACAACTTCAAGATCTTAACTTTAAGATAAATCAGAAAGTTTTTAGCTTAAAGTTTAAAACTTGCAATTCATAACTTCACAACTTCAAGATCTTAACTTTAAGATAAATCAGAACTTAGTATCTTAAAGTTTAAAACTTGAAATTCATAACTTCACAACTTCAAGATCTTAACTTTAAGATAAATCAGAAAGTTTTTAGCTTAAAGTTTAAAACTTGCAATTCATAACTTCACAACTTCAAGATCTTAACTTTAAGATAAATCAGAAAGTTTTTAGCTTAAAGTTTAAAACTTGAAATTCATAACTTCACAACTTCAAGATCTTAAACTTTAAGATAAATCAGAACTTAGTATCTTAAAGTTTAAAACTTGAAATTCATAACTTCACAACTTCAAGATCTTAACTTTAAGATAAATCAGAAAGTTTTTAGCTTAAAGTTTAAAACTTGCAATTCATAACTTCACAACTTCAAGATCTTAACTTTAAGATAAATCAGAAAGTTTTTAGCTTAAAGTTTAAAACTTGAAATTCATAACTTCACAACTTCAAGATCTTAACTTTAAGATAAATCAGAACTTAGTATCTTAAAGTTTAAAACTTGAAATTCATAACTTCACAACTTCAAGATCTTAACTTTAAGATAAATCAGAAAGTTTTTAGCTTAAAGTTTAAAACTTGAAATTCATAACTTCACAACTTCAAGATCTTAACTTTAAGATAAATCAGAACTTAGTATCTTAAAGTTTAAAACTTGAAATTCATAACTTCACAACTTCAAGATCTTAACTTTAAGATAAATCAGAAAGTTTTTAGCTTAAAGTTTAAAACTTGAAATTCATAACTTCACAACTTCAAGATCTTAACTTTAAGATAAATCAGAAAGTTTTTAGCTTAAAGTTTAAAACTTGAAATTCATAACTTCACAACTTCAAGATCTTAACTTTAAGATAAATCAGAAAGTTTTTAGCTTAAAGTTTAAAACTTGCAATTCATAACTTCACAACTTCAAGATCTTAACTTTAAGATAAATCAGAACTTAGTATCTTAAAGTTTAAAACTTGAAATTCATAACTTCACAACTTCAAGATCTTAACTTTAAGATAAATCAGAAAGTTTTTAGCTTAAAGTTTAAAACTTGAAATTCATAACTTCACAACTTCAAGATCTTAACTTTAAGATAAATCAGAACTTAGTATCTTAAAGTTTAAAACTTGAAATTCATAACTTCACAACTTCAAGATCTTAACTTTAAGATAAATCAGAACTTAGTATCTTAAAGTTTAAAACTTGCAATTCATAACTTCACAACTTCAAGATCTTAACTTTAAGATAAATCAGAAAGTTTTTAGCTTAAAGTTTAAAACTTGAAATTCATAACTTCACAACTTCAAGATCTTAACTTTAAGATAAATCAGAACTTAGTATCTTAAAGTTTAAAACTTGAAATTCATAACTTCACAACTTCAAGATCTTAACTTTAAGATAAATCAGAAAGTTTTTAGCTTAAAGTTTAAAACTTGAAATTCATAACTTCACAACTTCAAGATCTTAACTTTAAGATAAATCAGAACTTAGTATCTTAAAGTTTAAAACTTGAAATTCATAACTTCACAACTTCAAGATCTTAACTTTAAGATAAATCAGAAAGTTTTTAGCTTAAAGTTTAAAACTTGAAATTCATAACTTCACAACTTCAAGATCTTAACTTTAAGATAAATCAGAAAGTTTTTAGCTTAAAGTTTAAAACTTGAAATTCATAACTTCACAACTTCAAGATCTTAACTTTAAGATAAATCAGAAAGTTTTTAGCTTAAAGTTTAAAACTTGCAATTCATAACTTCACAACTTCAAGATCTTAACTTTAAGATAAATCAGAACTTAGTATCTTAAAGTTTAAAACTTGAAATTCATAACTTCACAACTTCAAGATCTTAACTTTAAGATAAATCAGAAAGTTTTTAGCTTAAAGTTTAAAACTTGCAATTCATAACTTCACAACTTCAAGATCTTAACTTTAAGATAAATCAGAACTTAGTATCTTAAAGTTTAAAACTTGAAATTCATAACTTCACAACTTCAAGATCTTAACTTTAAGATAAATCAGAACTTAGTATCTTAAAGTTTAAAACTTGAAATTCATAACTTCACAACTTCAAGATCTTAACTTACAGATAAATCAGAAAGTTTTTAGCTTAAAGTTTAAAACTTGAAATTCATAACTTCACAACTTCAAGATCTTAACTTTAAGATAAATCAGAAAGTTTTTAGCTTAAAGTTTAAAACTTGAAATTCATAACTTCACAACTTCAAGATCTTAACTTTAAGATAAATCAGAAAGTTTTTAGCTTAAAGTTTAAAACTTGCAATTCATAACTTCACAACTTCAAGATCTTAACTTTAAGATAAATCAGAAAGTTTTTAGCTTAAAGTTTAAAACTTGAAATTCATAACTTCACAACTTCAAGATCTTAACTTTAAGATAAATCAGAACTTAGTATCTTAAAGTTTAAAACTTGAAATTCATAACTTCACAACTTCAAGATCTTAACTTTAAGATAAATCAGAAAGTTTTTAGCTTAAAGTTTAAAACTTGCAATTATAACTTCACAACTTCAAGATCTTAACTTTAAGATAAATCAGAACTTAGTATCTTAAAGTTTAAAACTTGAAATTCATAACTTCACAACTTCAAGATCTTAACTTTAAGATAAATCAGAAAGTTTTTAGCTTAAAGTTTAAAACTTGCAATTCATAACTTCACAACTTCAAGATCTTAACTTTAAGATAAATCAGAAAGTTTTTAGCTTAAAGTTTAAAACTTGCAATTCATAACTTCACAACTTCAAGATCTTAACTTTAAGATAAATCAGAAAGTTTTTAGCTTAAAGTTTAAAACTTGAAATTCATAACTTCACAACTTCAAGATCTTAACTTTAAGATAAATCAGAAAGTTTTTAGCTTAAAGTTTAAAACTTGAAATTCATAACTTCACAACTTCAAGATCTTAACTTTAAGATAAATCAGAAAGTTTTTAGCTTAAAGTTTAAAACTTGAAATTCATAACTTCACAACTTCAAGATCTTAACTTTAAGATAAATCAGAACTTAGTATCTTAAAGTTTAAAACTTGCAATTCATAACTTCACAACTTCAAGATCTTAACTTTAAGATAAATCAGAAGGTTTTTAGCTTAAAGTTTAAAACTGCAATTCATAACTTCACAACTTCAAGATCTTAACTTTAAGATAAATCAGAACTTAGTATCTTAAAGTTTAAAACTTGAAATTCATAACTTCACAACTTCAAGATCTTAACTTTAAGATAAATCAGAAAGTTTTTAGCTTAAAGTTTAAAACTTGCAATTCATAACTTCACAACTTCAAGATCTTAACTTTAAGATAAATCAGAAAGTTTTTAGCTTAAAGTTTAAAACTTGCAATTCATAACTTCACAACTTCAAGATCTTAACTTTAAGATAAATCAGAAAGTTTTTAGCTTAAAGTTTAAAACTTGCAATTCATAACTTCACAACTTCAAGATCTTAACTTTAAGATAAATCAGAACTTAGTATCTTAAAGTTTAAAACTTGCAATTCATAACTTCACAACTTCAAGATCTTAACTTTAAGATAAATCAGAAAGCTTTTAGCTTAAAGTTTAAAACTTGAAATTCATAACTTCACAACTTCAAGATCTTAACTTTAAGATAAATCAGAAAGTTTTTAGCTTAAAGTTTAAAACTTGAAATTCATAACTTCACAACTTCAAGATCTTAACTTTAAGATAAATCAGAAAGTTTTTAGCTTAAAGTTTAAAACTTGCAATTCATAACTTCACAACTTCAAGATCTTAACTTTAAGATAAATCAGAAAGTTTTTAGCTTAAAGTTTAAAACTTGAAATTCATAACTTCACAACTTCAAGATCTTAACTTTAAGATAAATCAGAAAGTTTTTAGCTTAAAGTTTAAAACTTGCAATTCATAACTTCACAACTTCAAGATCTTAACTTTAAGATAAATCAGAAAGTTTTTAGCTTAAAGTTTAAAACTTGCAATTCATAACTTCACAACTTCAAGATCTTAACTTTAAGATAAATCAGAAAGTTTTTAGCTTAAAGTTTAAAACTTGAAATTCATAACTTCACAACTTCAAGATCTTAACTTTAAGATAAATCAGAAAGTTTTTAGCTTAAAGTTTAAAACTTGCAATTCATAACTTCACAACTTCAAGATCTTAACTTTAAGATAAATCAGAACTTAGTATCTTAAAGTTTAAAACTTGAAATTCATAACTTCACAACTTCAAGATCTTAACTTTAAGATAAATCAGAAAGTTTTTAGCTTAAAGTTTAAAACTTGCAATTCATAACTTCACAACTTCAAGATCTTAACTTTAAGATAAATCAGAACTTAGTATCTTAAAGTTTAAAACTTGAAATTCATAACTTCACAACTTCAAGATCTTAACTTTAAGATAAATCAGAAAGTTTTTAGCTTAAAGTTTAAAACTTGAAATTCATAACTTCACAACTTCAAGATCTTAACTTTAAGATAAATCAGAAAGTTTTTAGCTTAAAGTTTAAAACTTGCAATTCATAACTTCACAACTTCAAGATCTTAACTTTAAGATAAATCAGAAAGTTTTTAGCTTAAAGTTTAAAACTTGAAATTCATAACTTCACAACTTCAAGATCTTAACTTTAAGATAAATCAGAAAGTTTTTAGCTTAAAGTTTAAAACTTGCAATTCATAACTTCACAACTTCAAGATCTTAACTTTAAGATAAATCAGAACTTAGTATCTTAAAGTTGTAACGCTATTTTGCGCTCGTGTAATTTGCCCCTTGGGTAGCCAGGGCTGAGGACGTCTTGTCGATTTCTTTTGACACTTATTTGTCACACAGGCGCCAAAAGTTTTTTAAGGGAAAAACTTTAAAACTAAAATAAAAGAATAAATAAAAAAAAATGTTTATATTAAATTTAATAATTTATTAACTATATTTACAAAAGGAAAATGAAAGCAATATATTTACAATGAACAAATTTAATAATTTATTTACAAAAAAAAAGGGCGGAAGCAAATTAATAATGATAAATTTAGAACTGAAAATAAATGGAAGTAAATGACTTATTTTATTGAATTGAAACAGAAATTTTATTTCGCACGGCACTGGGATAAGACAGAAAATATCAACATAACCTTTGAAAATTATGTTCGGAGTTCGTATTTTTAAGTGGTCTTATTACGTTAAAAAGGAAACTGAATTTTTTCGGTGGCGGTTTAACTTAACTCAGCAATTACTGAAGGTAAAATTACTGACTTTATCAAAACAAACAAAAGAAAATAAAACTACTTGACGGGGATTACTGAATTTTCTGGATTAGGAGATCCAATTGCAATAACGGAAAAACGGAGGAAGCCAGTGGCTGGCTTCAAATACGGGAGCAGATTGAATCTTTTAAGAACAGGTAAGGGGCAGTCTCGGAAAGTAGTTTACTATAGGTTATGTTATAATTTCAGCTAGAAGCCTAGATCCGTAAGCTTGTCGCTGGTGGAATCGGAAAGTTTCCTTCGGCTAGAATCGTAGCCGAAAAGAAGGTTTTGGTAACTGGAAAAATTGTCTAGAAACGTAAACAATTCGAAGGAAAGCTCGGATCGGGATAACGGTCAATCGGGGGTCGGTGGTCTAAAAGACAACGGACGGGCGGTCTAAAGACACCGGGGATTGGTGGTCAAAAGACAACGGGAATGGTGGTCTGAAAGACATCGGACGGATCCGGGGTCTAACAAGACAACTTTCTCGAAACTTCAACCTGCTTCCTGCAGAAATGACAAAGACTTAATGAAGTGGTAATTTCACCATTGTCATCTACCTTAATGTGACTTAATAAAAATTAGCAAACTGTAATTTTTAATTTAGTTTCCTGTAACCTAGTAATGAATTTGGTTGGTTGTTTAGGCAACCAACAGTACTCCAACAATATTTTGATGTTTAATTTTCAAAAACAAATTTTGAAAATTAAATCATAATCAACCACAATATTTACTTCTTTACAGCTCGGGCGGTCCATGGAGAACCGTGAGCTTGGTACTCAAATAAAGAAGCAAAAAAAAATAAAAGATATGGTCTGTCTCACCAGTGAATTGCAAAACAAAACAAAAATTCAAATCGGGTTTTTTTTAGTATCCGGCACGCTTAAGTGGTCGCTTCTTCATCCCATCAGATGATGGACCGATATGGACCTTGTTGTGGCGGTCTACCGGACTACGGCGGGTTTCCTCGGTGATCAGCATGCGGTGGGCACGTGTCTGGGCCACTTGCTTCTTTCGGGGGTTGCTGAAACAAAGACGGGTTTAACTTTAACTTAGACATACCTAGTTATGTGAGCGGCGGTCGTCCTGTCCATTGCACGTCCTCGGGGGGTCTTCTCGCCTCTGTTACCGGGGTGATTCATTGACAATCCAAAGAAAAAATACGGAATCGGCGGAAGATTGTCAATTGAATCCGGATATTGTAACTGGGAGACGGGTCGGCCTTACGGGGTGGAAATGCAACTTCCATGACGACTCTCATATCTCGGTGTTATTTTACCGGATTGATCGGATCGGGCCTTCTTCATGGTTTCTACCTTTTGAAATCGGGTCGTCTCTCGGAAAATTAGCCTGGACGGCGAATGCCGTTTCGCCCACACTTCTCTCGGAGGTCTTGCAGTCCCAGTTACCGGGTGATTCGTCGACAATCCTTTAAAAACGGAATCGGCGGAGGATTGACGATCGAATCCGGATGTGTAACGGGGGGACTGGTCGGCCATACGCGTGAGAAATGCGGTCTTCAAGCCGGCTCCGGTCGTCCAGGCTCAACTACGACTATCGGATTTACCATTGCGGTCGGCACCTGTCGGTTCAATCGATCGGTTTTATCGGTCGGGATCAATCGGGCTTTTAGTTTAATGACTTTTCGGTCGGCATCCATCGGACTCAATCGGATTTTATCGGGTTTGTAGTTTAACGACGTTTCGGTCGGTATCCATCGGACTTAATCGGATTTTATCGGGTTATCTAGTTTAACGACTTTTCGGTCGCTATCCATCGGATTTTCTGGAACGGGTTGCGCTAAATAACTCCGGGACGTCAGCTTTATTCGAACTTGTTATTTCCGCTCGGTAACTCCATCAGTGATCACACCAATCTACTTGCTGAGATTTATCTCTGAAACAGAAAACTTTATTTCGGGGATCGGGAGGAGATGGGAAACAAGTTGGATCACTAATCTATATTTCAGTAGGAAGGACCTAACTGAAGCTCTGGTAAGTGCCAAAATCGTCCCTGCGCGGGGCGTCAAAATTTGTAACGCTATTTTGCGCTCGTGTAATTTGCCCCTTGGGTAGCCAGGGCTGAGGACGTCTTGTCGATTTCTTTTGACACTTATTTGTCACACAGGCGCCAAAAGTTTTTTAAGGGAAAAACTTTAAAACTAAAATAAAAGAATAAATAAAAAAAAATGTTTATATTAAATTTAATAATTTATTAACTATATTTACAAAAGGAAAATGAAAGCAATATATTTACAATGAACAAATTTAATAATTTATTTACAAAAAAAAAGGGCGGAAGCAAATTAATAATGATAAATTTAGAACTGAAAATAAATGGAAGTAAATGACTTATTTTATTGAATTGAAACAGAAATTTTATTTCGCACGGCACTGGGATAAGACAGAAAATATCAACATAACCTTTGAAAATTATGTTCGGAGTTCGTATTTTTAAGTGGTCTTATTACGTTAAAAAGGAAACTGAATTTTTTCGGTGGCGGTTTAACTTAACTCAGCAATTACTGAAGGTAAAATTACTGACTTTATCAAAACAAACAAAAGAAAATAAAACTACTTGACGGGGATTACTGAATTTTCTGGATTAGGAGATCCAATTGCAATAACGGAAAAACGGAGGAAGCCAGTGGCTGGCTTCAAATACGGGAGCAGATTGAATCTTTTAAGAACAGGTAAGGGGCAGTCTCGGAAAGTAGTTTACTATAGGTTATGTTATAATTTCAGCTAGAAGCCTAGATCCGTAAGCTTGTCGCTGGTGGAATCGGAAAGTTTCCTTCGGCTAGAATCGTAGCCGAAAAGAAGGTTTTGGTAACTGGAAAAATTGTCTAGAAACGTAAACAATTCGAAGGAAAGCTCGGATCGGGATAACGGTTAATCGGGGGTCGGTGGTCTAAAAGACAACGGACGGGCGGTCTAAAGACACCGGGGATTGGTGGTCAAAAGACAACGGGAATGGTGGTCTGAAAGACATCGGACGGATCCGGGGTCTAACAAGACAACTTTCTCGAAACTTCAACCTGCTTCCTGCAGAAATGACAAAGACTTAATGAAGTGGTAATTTCACCATTGTCATCTACCTTAATGTGACTTAATAAAAATTAGCAAACTGTAATTTTTAATTTAGTTTCCTGTAACCTAGTAATGAATTTGGTTGGTTGTTTAGGCAACCAACAGTACTCCAACAATATTTTGATGTTTAATTTTCAAAAACAAATTTTGAAAATTAAATCATAATCAACCACAATATTTACTTCTTTACAAAGTTTAAAACTTGAAATTCATAACTTCACAACTTCAAGATCTTAACTTTAAGATAAATCAGAAAGTTTTTAGCTTAAAGTTTAAAACTTGAAATTCATAACTTCACAACTTCAAGATCTTAACTTTAAGATAAATCAGAAAGTTTTTAGCTTAAAGTTTAAAACTTGCAATTCATAACTTCACAACTTCAAGATCTTAACTTTAAGATAAATCAGAACTTAGTATCTTAAAGTTTAAAACTTGAAATTCATAACTTCACAACTTCAAGATCTTAACTTTAAGATAAATCAGAACTTAGTATCTTAAAGTTTAAAACTTGAAATTCATAACTTCACAACTTCAAGATCTTAACTTTAAGATAAATCAGAAAGTTTTTAGCTTAAAGTTTAAAACTTGAAATTCATAACTTCACAACTTCAAGATCTTAACTTTAAGATAAATCAGAAAGTTTTTAGCTTAAAGTTTAAAACTTGCAATTCATAACTTCACAACTTCAAGATCTTAACTTTAAGATAAATCAGAAAGTTTTTAGCTTAAAGTTTAAAACTTGAAATTCATAACTTCACAACTTCAAGATCTTAACTTTAAGATAAATCAGAAAGTTTTTAGCTTAAAGTTTAAAACTTGCAATTCATAACTTCACAACTTCAAGATCTTAACTTTAAGATAAATCAGAAAGTTTTTAGCTTAAAGTTTAAAACTTGCAATTCATAACTTCACAACTTCAAGATCTTAACTTTAAGATAAATCAGAACTTAGTATCTTAAAGTTTAAAACTTGAAATTCATAACTTCACAACTTCAAGATCTTAACTTTAAGATAAATCAGAACTTAGTATCTTAAAGTTTAAAACTTGAAATTCATAACTTCACAACTTCAAGATCTTAACTTTAAGATAAATCAGAACTTAGTATCTTAAAGTTTAAAACTTGAAATTCATAACTTCACAACTTCAAGATCTTAACTTTAAGATAAATCAGAAAGTTTTTAGCTTAAAGTTTAAAACTTGCAATTCATAACTTCACAACTTCAAGATCTTAACTTTAAGATAAATCAGAACTTAGTATCTTAAAGTTTAAAACTTGAAATTCATAACTTCACAACTTCAAGATCTTAACTTTAAGATAAATCAGAAAGTTTTTAGCTTAAAGTTTAAAACTTGAAATTCATAACTTCACAACTTCAAGATCTTAACTTTAAGATAAATCAGAAAGTTTTTAGCTTAAAGTTTAAAACTTGCAATTCATAACTTCACAACTTCAAGATCTTAACTTTAAGATAAATCAGAAAGTTTTTAGCTTAAAGTTTAAAACTTGAAATTCATAACTTCACAACTTCAAGATCTTAACTTTAAGATAAATCAGAAAGTTTTTAGCTTAAAGTTTAAAACTTGCAATTCATAACTTCACAACTTCAAGATCTTAACTTTAAGATAAATCAGAACTTAGTATCTTAAAGTTTAAAACTTGAAATTCATAACTTCACAACTTCAAGATCTTAACTTTAAGATAAATCAGAAAGTTTTTAGCTTAAAGTTTAAAACTTGAAATTCATAACTTCACAACTTCAAGATCTTAACTTTAAGATAAATCAGAAAGTTTTTAGCTTAAAGTTTAAAACTTGCAATTCATAACTTCACAACTTCAAGATCTTAACTTTAAGATAAATCAGAACTTAGTATCTTAAAGTTTAAAACTTGAAATTCATAACTTCACAACTTCAAGATCTTAACTTTAAGATAAATCAGAACTTAGTATCTTAAAGTTTAAAACTTGAAATTCATAACTTCACAACTTCAAGATCTTAACTTTAAGATAAATCAGAAAGTTTTTAGCTTAAAGTTTAAAACTTGAAATTCATAACTTCACAACTTCAAGATCTTAACTTTAAGATAAATCAGAAAGTTTTTAGCTTAAAGTTTAAAACTTGCAATTCATAACTTCACAACTTCAAGATCTTAACTTTAAGATAAATCAGAAAGTTTTTAGCTTAAAGTTTAAAACTTGAAATTCATAACTTCACAACTTCAAGATCTTAACTTTAAGATAAATCAGAAAGTTTTTAGCTTAAAGTTTAAAACTTGCAATTCATAACTTCACAACTTCAAGATCTTAACTTTAAGATAAATCAGAACTTAGTATCTTAAAGTTTAAAACTTGAAATTCATAACTTCACAACTTCAAGATCTTAACTTTAAGATAAATCAGAACTTAGTATCTTAAAGTTTAAAACTTGAAATTCATAACTTCACAACTTCAAGATCTTAACTTTAAGATAAATCAGAACTTAGTATCTTAAAGTTTAAAACTTGAAATTCATAACTTCACAACTTCAAGATCTTAACTTTAAGATAAATCAGAAAGTTTTTAGCTTAAAGTTTAAAACTTGAAATTCATAACTTCACAACTTCAAGATCTTAACTTTAAGATAAATCAGAAAGTTTTTAGCTTAAAGTTTAAAACTTGCAATTCATAACTTCACAACTTCAAGATCTTAACTTTAAGATAAATCAGAAAGTTTTTAGCTTAAAGTTTAAAACTTGAAATTCATAACTTCACAACTTCAAGATCTTAACTTTAAGATAAATCAGAAAGTTTTTAGCTTAAAGTTTAAAACTTGCAATTCATAACTTCACAACTTCAAGATCTTAACTTTAAGATAAATCAGAACTTAGTATCTTAAAGTTTAAAACTTGAAATTCATAACTTCACAACTTCAAGATCTTAACTTTAAGATAAATCAGAACTTAGTATCTTAAAGTTTAAAACTTGAAATTCATAACTTCACAACTTCAAGATCTTAACTTTAAGATAAATCAGAAAGTTTTTAGCTTAAAGTTTAAAACTTGCAATTCATAACTTCACAACTTCAAGATCTTAACTTTAAGATAAATCAGAACTTAGTATCTTAAAGTTTAAAACTTGAAATTCATAACTTCACAACTTCAAGATCTTAACTTTAAGATAAATCAGAACTTAGTATCTTAAAGTTTAAAACTTGAAATTCATAACTTCACAACTTCAAGATCTTAACTTTAAGATAAATCAGAACTTAGTATCTTAAAGTTTAAAACTTGAAATTCATAACTTCACAACTTCAAGATCTTAACTTTAAGATAAATCAGAACTTAGTATCTTAAAGTTTAAAACTTGAAATTCATAACTTCACAACTTCAAGATCTTAACTTTAAGATAAATCAGAACTTAGTATCTTAAAGTTTAAAACTTGAAATTCATAACTTCACAACTTCAAGATCTTAACTTTAAGATAAATCAGAACTTAGTATCTTAAAGTTTAAAACTTGAAATTCATAACTTCACAACTTCAAGATCTTAACTTTAAGATAAATCAGAACTTAGTATCTTAAAGTTTAAAACTTGAAATTCATAACTTCACAACTTCAAGATCTTAACTTTAAGATAAATCAGAAAGTTTTTAGCTTAAAGTTTAAAACTTGAAATTCATAACTTCACAACTTCAAGATCTTAACTTTAAGATAAATCAGAAAGTTTTTAGCTTAAAGTTTAAAACTTGCAATTCATAACTTCACAACTTCAAGATCTTAACTTTAAGATAAATCAGAACTTAGTATCTTAAAGTTTAAAACTTGAAATTCATAACTTCACAACTTCAAGATCTTAACTTTAAGATAAATCAGAACTTAGTATCTTAAAGTTTAAAACTTGAAATTCATAACTTCACAACTTCAAGATCTTAACTTTAAGATAAATCAGAACTTAGTATCTTAAAGTTTAAAACTTGAAATTCATAACTTCACAACTTCAAGATCTTAACTTTAAGATAAATCAGAACTTAGTATCTTAAAGTTTAAAACTTGAAATTCATAACTTCACAACTTCAAGATCTTAACTTTAAGATAAATCAGAACTTAGTATCTTAAAGTTTAAAACTTGAAATTCATAACTTCACAACTTCAAGATCTTAACTTTAAGATAAATCAGAACTTAGTATCTTAAAGTTTAAAACTTGAAATTCATAACTTCACAACTTCAAGATCTTAACTTTAAGATAAATCAGAACTTAGTATCTTAAAGTTTAAAACTTGAAATTCATAACTTCACAACTTCAAGATCTTAACTTTAAGATAAATCAGAAAGTTTTTAGCTTAAAGTTTAAAACTTGAAATTCATAACTTCACAACTTCAAGATCTTAACTTTAAGATAAATCAGAAAGTTTTTAGCTTAAAGTTTAAAACTTGCAATTCATAACTTCACAACTTCAAGATCTTAACTTTAAGATAAATCAGAAAGTTTTTAGCTTAAAGTTTAAAACTTGAAATTCATAACTTCACAACTTCAAGATCTTAACTTTAAGATAAATCAGAACTTAGTATCTTAAAGTTTAAAACTTGAAATTCATAACTTCACAACTTCAAGATCTTAACTTTAAGATAAATCAGAAAGTTTTTAGCTTAAAGTTTAAAACTTGCAATTCATAACTTCACAACTTCAAGATCTTAACTTTAAGATAAATCAGAACTTAGTATCTTAAAGTTTAAAACTTGAAATTCATAACTTCACAACTTCAAGATCTTAACTTTAAGATAAATCAGAACTTAGTATCTTAAAGTTTAAAACTTGAAATTCATAACTTCACAACTTCTAGATCTTAACTTTAAGATAAATCAGAACTTAGTATCTTAAAGTTTAAAACTTGAAATTCATAACTTCACAACTTCAAGATCTTAACTTTAAGATAAATCAGAAAGTTTTTAGCTTAAAGTTTAAAACTTGCAATTCATAACTTCACAACTTCAAGATCTTAACTTTAAGATAAATCAGAACTTAGTATCTTAAAGTTTAAAACTTGAAATTCATAACTTCACAACTTCAAGATCTTAACTTTAAGATAAATCAGAAAGTTTTTAGCTTAAAGTTTAAAACTTGAAATTCATAACTTCACAACTTCAAGATCTTAACTTTAAGATAAATCAGAACTTAGTATCTTAAAGTTTAAAACTTGAAATTCATAACTTCACAACTTCAAGATCTTAACTTTAAGATAAATCAGAAAGTTTTTAGCTTAAAGTTTAAAACTTGAAATTCATAACTTCACAACTTCAAGATCTTAACTTTAAGATAAATCAGAACTTAGTATCTTAAAGTTTAAAACTTGAAATTCATAACTTCACAACTTCAAGATCTTAACTTTAAGATAAATCAGAAAGTTTTTAGCTTAAAGTTTAAAACTTGAAATTCATAACTTCACAACTTCAAGATCTTAACTTTAAGATAAATCAGAACTTAGTATCTTAAAGTTTAAAACTTGAAATTCATAACTTCACAACTTCAAGATCTTAACTTTAAGATAAATCAGAAAGTTTTTAGCTTAAAGTTTAAAACTTGCAATTCATAACTTCACAACTTCAAGATCTTAACTTTAAGATAAATCAGAAAGTTTTTAGCTTAAAGTTTAAAACTTGCAATTCATAACTTCACAACTTCAAGATCTTAACTTTAAGATAAATCAGAAAGTTTTTAGCTTAAAGTTTAAAACTTGAAATTCATAACTTCACAACTTCAAGATCTTAACTTTAAGATAAATCAGAACTTAGTATCTTAAAGTTTAAAACTTGAAATTCATAACTTCACAACTTCAAGATCTTAACTTTAAGATAAATCAGAAAGTTTTTAGCTTAAAGTTTAAAACTTGAAATTCATAACTTCACAACTTCAAGATCTTAACTTTAAGATAAATCAGAAAGTTTTTAGCTTAAAGTTTAAAACTTGAAATTCATAACTTCACAACTTCAAGATCTTAACTTTAAGATAAATCAGAAAGTTTTTAGCTTAAAGTTTAAAACTTGAAATTCATAACTTCACAACTTCAAGATCTTAACTTTAAGATAAATCAGAAAGTTTTTAGCTTAAAGTTTAAAACTTGCAATTCATAACTTCACAACTTCAAGATCTTAACTTTAAGATAAATCAGAAAGTTTTTAGCTTAAAGTTTAAAACTTGAAATTCATAACTTCACAACTTCAAGATCTTAACTTTAAGATAAATCAGAAAGTTTTTAGCTTAAAGTTTAAAACTTGCAATTCATAACTTCACAACTTCAAGATCTTAACTTTAAGATAAATCAGAACTTAGTATCTTAAAGTTTAAAACTTGAAATTCATAACTTCACAACTTCAAGATCTTAACTTTAAGATAAATCAGAAAGTTTTTAGCTTAAAGTTTAAAACTTGCAATTCATAACTTCACAACTTCAAGATCTTAACTTTAAGATAAATCAGAAAGTTTTTAGCTTAAAGTTTAAAACTTGCAATTCATAACTTCACAACTTCAAGATCTTAACTTTAAGATAAATCAGAAAGTTTTTAGCTTAAAGTTTAAAACTTGAAATTCATAACTTCACAACTTCAAGATCTTAACTTTAAGATAAATCAGAAAGTTTTTAGCTTAAAGTTTAAAACTTGAAATTCATAACTTCACAACTTCAAGATCTTAACTTTAAGATAAATCAGAAAGTTTTTAGCTTAAAGTTTAAAACTTGAAATTCATAACTTCACAACTTCAAGATCTTAACTTTAAGATAAATCAGAACTTAGTATCTTAAAGTTTAAAACTTGCAATTCATAACTTCACAACTTCAAGATCTTAACTTTAAGATAAATCAGAAAGTTTTTAGCTTAAAGTTTAAAACTTGCAATTCATAACTTCACAACTTCAAGATCTTAACTTTAAGATAAATCAGAACTTAGTATCTTAAAGTTTAAAACTTGAAATTCATAACTTCACAACTTCAAGATCTTAACTTTAAGATAAATCAGAAAGTTTTTAGCTTAAAGTTTAAAACTTGAAATTCATAACTTCACAACTTCAAGATCTTAACTTTAAGATAAATCAGAAAGTTTTTAGCTTAAAGTTTAAAACTTGCAATTCATAACTTCACAACTTCAAGATCTTAACTTTAAGATAAATCAGAAAGTTTTTAGCTTAAAGTTTAAAACTTGCAATTCATAACTTCACAACTTCAAGATCTTAACTTTAAGATAAATCAGAACTTAGTATCTTAAAGTTTAAAACTTGCAATTCATAACTTCACAACTTCAAGATCTTAACTTTAAGATAAATCAGAAAGTTTTTAGCTTAAAGTTTAAAACTTGAAATTCATAACTTCACAACTTCAAGATCTTAACTTTAAGATAAATCAGAAAGTTTTTAGCTTAAAGTTTAAAACTTGAAATTCATAACTTCACAACTTCAAGATCTTAACTTTAAGATAAATCAGAAAGTTTTTAGCTTAAAGTTTAAAACTTGCAATTCATAACTTCACAACTTCAAGATCTTAACTTTAAGATAAATCAGAAAGTTTTTAGCTTAAAGTTTAAAACTTGAAATTCATAACTTCACAACTTCAAGATCTTAACTTTAAGATAAATCAGAAAGTTTTTAGCTTAAAGTTTAAAACTTGAAATTCATAACTTCACAACTTCAAGATCTTAACTTTAAGATAAATCAGAACTTAGTATCTTAAAGTTTAAAACTTGAAATTCATAACTTCACAACTTCAAGATCTTAACTTTAAGATAAATCAGAACTTAGTATCTTAAAGTTTAAAACTTGCAATTCATAACTTCACAACTTCAAGATCTTAACTTTAAGATAAATCAGAAAGTTTTTAGCTTAAAGTTTAAAACTTGAAATTCATAACTTCACAACTTCAAGATCTTAACTTTAAGATAAATCAGAACTTAGTATCTTAAAGTTTAAAACTTGAAATTCATAACTTCACAACTTCTAGATCTTAACTTTAAGATAAATCAGAAAGTTTTTAGCTTAAAGTTTAAAACTTGAAATTCATAACTTCACAACTTCAAGATCTTAACTTTAAGATAAATCAGAACTTAGTATCTTAAAGTTTAAAACTTGAAATTCATAACTTCACAACTTCAAGATCTTAACTTTAAGATAAATCAGAAAGTTTTTAGCTTAAAGTTTAAAACTTGCAATTCATAACTTCACAACTTCAAGATCTTAACTTTAAGATAAATCAGAACTTAGTATCTTAAAGTTTAAAACTTGAAATTCATAACTTCACAACTTCAAGATCTTAACTTTAAGATAAATCAGAAAGTTTTTAGCTTAAAGTTTAAAACTTGAAATTCATAACTTCACAACTTCAAGATCTTAACTTTAAGATAAATCAGAAAGTTTTTAGCTTAAAGTTTAAAACTTGCAATTCATAACTTCACAACTTCAAGATCTTAACTTTAAGATAAATCAGAAAGTTTTTAGCTTAAAGTTTAAAACTTGAAATTCATAACTTCACAACTTCAAGATCTTAACTTTAAGATAAATCAGAAAGTTTTTAGCTTAAAGTTTAAAACTTGAAATTCATAACTTCACAACTTCAAGATCTTAACTTTAAGATAAATCAGAAAGTTTTTAGCTTAAAGTTTAAAACTTGCAATTCATAACTTCACAACTTCAAGATCTTAACTTTAAGATAAATCAGAACTTAGTATCTTAAAGTTTAAAACTTGAAATTCATAACTTCACAACTTCAAGATCTTAACTTTAAGATAAATCAGAAAGTTTTTAGCTTAAAGTTTAAAACTTGAAATTCATAACTTCACAACTTCAAGATCTTAACTTTAAGATAAATCAGAAAGTTTTTAGCTTAAAGTTTAAAACTTGCAATTCATAACTTCACAACTTCAAGATCTTAACTTTAAGATAAATCAGAAAGTTTTTAGCTTAAAGTTCAAAACTTGAAATTCATAACTTCACAACTTCAAGATCTTAACTTTAAGATAAATCAGAAAGTTTTTAGCTTAAAGTTTAAAACTTGAAATTCATAACTTCACAACTTCAAGATCTTAACTTTAAGATAAATCAGAAAGTTTTTAGCTTAAAGTTTAAAACTTGAAATTCATAACTTCACAACTTCAAGATCTTAACTTTAAGATAAATCAGAAAGTTTTTAGCTTAAAGTTTAAAACTTGAAATTCATAACTTCACAACTTCAAGATCTTAACTTTAAGATAAATCAGAAAGTTTTTAGCTTAAAGTTTAAAACTTGAAATTCATAACTTCACAACTTCAAGATCTTAACTTTAAGATAAATCAGAAAGTTTTTAGCTTAAAGTTTAAAACTTGCAATTCATAACTTCACAACTTCAAGATCTTAACTTTAAGATAAATCAGAACTTAGCATCTTAAAGTTTAAAACTTGAAATTCATAACTTCACAACTTCAAGATCTTAACTTTAAGATAAATCAGAAAGTTTTTAGCTTAAAGTTTAAAACTTGCAATTCATAACTTCACAACTTCAAGATCTTAACTTTAAGATAAATCAGAACTTAGTATCTTAAAGTTTAAAACTTGAAATTCATAACTTCACAACTTCAAGATCTTAACTTTAAGATAAATCAGAACTTAGTATCTTAAAGTTTAAAACTTGAAATTCATAACTTCACAACTTCAAGATCTTAACTTTAAGATAAATCAGAACTTAGTATCTTAAAGTTTAAAACTTGAAATTCATAACTTCACAACTTCAAGATCTTAACTTTAAGATAAATCAGAAAGTTTTTAGCTTAAAGTTTAAAACTTGCAATTCATAACTTCACAACTTCAAGATCTTAACTTTAAGATAAATCAGAACTTAGTATCTTAAAGTTTAAAACTTGAAATTCATAACTTCACAACTTCAAGATCTTAACTTTAAGATAAATCAGAAAGTTTTTAGCTTAAAGTTTAAAACTTGAAATTCATAACTTCACAACTTCAAGATCTTAACTTTAAGATAAATCAGAAAGTTTTTAGCTTAAAGTTTAAAACTTGCAATTCATAACTTCACAACTTCAAGATCTTAACTTTAAGATAAATCAGAAAGTTTTTAGCTTAAAGTTTAAAACTTGCAATTCATAACTTCACAACTTCAAGATCTTAACTTTAAGATAAATCAGAACTTAGTATCTTTAAGTTTAAAACTTGAAATTCATAACTTCACAACTTCAAGATCTTAACTTTAAGATAAATCAGAAAGTTTTTAGCTTAAAGTTTAAAACTTGCAATTCATAACTTCACAACTTCAAGATCTTAACTTTAAGATAAATCAGAACTTAGTATCTTAAAGTTTAAAACTTGAAATTCATAACTTCACAACTTCAAGATCTTAACTTTAAGATAAATCAGAAAGTTTTTAGCTTAAAGTTTAAAACTTGAAATTCATAACTTCACAACTTCAAGATCTTAACTTTAAGATAAATCAGAAAGTTTTTAGCTTAAAGTTTAAAACTTGCAATTCATAACTTCACAACTTCAAGATCTTAACTTTAAGATAAATCAGAAAGTTTTTAGCTTAAAGTTTAAAACTTGCAATTCATAACTTCACAACTTCAAGATCTTAACTTTAAGATAAATCAGAACTTAGTATCTTAAAGTTTAAAACTTGAAATTCATAACTTCACAACTTCAAGATCTTAACTTTAAGATAAATCAGAACTTAGTATCTTAAAGTTTAAAACTTGAAATTCATAACTTCACAACTTCAAGATCTTAACTTTAAGATAAATCAGAACTTAGTATCTTAAAGTTTAAAACTTGAAATTCATAACTTCACAACTTCAAGATCTTAACTTTAAGATAAATCAGAAAGTTTTTAGCTTAAAGTTTAAAACTTGCAATTCATAACTTCACAACTTCAAGATCTTAACTTTAAGATAAATCAGAAAGTTTTTAGCTTAAAGTTTAAAACTTGAAATTCATAACTTCACAACTTCAAGATCTTAACTTTAAGATAAATCAGAAAGTTTTTAGCTTAAAGTTTAAAACTTGCAATTCATAACTTCACAACTTCAAGATCTTAACTTTAAGATAAATCAGAACTTAGTATCTTAAAGTTTAAAACTTGAAATTCATAACTTCACAACTTCAAGATCTTAACTTTAAGATAAATCAGAACTTAGTATCTTAAAGTTTAAAACTTGAAATTCATAACTTCACAACTTCAAGATCTTAACTTTAAGATAAATCAGAAAGTTTTTAGCTTAAAGTTTAAAACTTGAAATTCATAACTTCACAACTTCAAGATCTTAACTTTAAGATAAATCAGAACTTAGTATCTTAAAGTTTAAAACTTGAAATTCATAACTTCACAACTTCAAGATCTTAACTTTAAGATAAATCAGAAAGTTTTTAGCTTAAAGTTTAAAACTTGAAATTCATAACTTCACAACTTCAAGATCTTAACTTTAAGATAAATCAGAAAGTTTTTAGCTTAAAGTTTAAAACTTGAAATTCATAACTTCACAACTTCAAGATCTTAACTTTAAGATAAATCAGAAAGTTTTTAGCTTAAAGTTTAAAACTTGCAATTCATAACTTCACAACTTCAAGATCTTAACTTTAAGATAAATCAGAACTTAGTATCTTAAAGTTTAAAACTTGAAATTCATAACTTCACAACTTCAAGATCTTAACTTTAAGATAAATCAGAAAGTTTTTAGCTTAAAGTTTAAAACTTGAAATTCATAACTTCACAACTTCAAGATCTTAACTTTAAGATAAATCAGAACTTAGTATCTTAAAGTTTAAAACTTGAAATTCATAACTTCACAACTTCAAGATCTTAACTTTAAGATAAATCAGAAAGTTTTTAGCTTAAAGTTTAAAACTTGAAATTCATAACTTCACAACTTCAAGATCTTAACTTTAAGATAAATCAGAACTTAGTATCTTAAAGTTTAAAACTTGCAATTCATAACTTCACAACTTCAAGATCTTAACTTTAAGATAAATCAGAAAGTTTTTAGCTTAAAGTTTAAAACTGGCAATTCATAACTTCACAACTTCAAGATCTTAACTTTAAGATAAATCAGAACTTAGTATCTTAAAGTTTAAAACTTGAAATTCATAACTTCACAACTTCAAGATCTTAACTTTAAGATAAATCAGAAAGTTTTTAGCTTAAAGTTTAAAACTTGAAATTCATAACTTCACAACTTCAAGATCTTAACTTTAAGATAAATCAGAACTTAGTATCTTAAAGTTTAAAACTTGAAATTCATAACTTCACAACTTCAAGATCTTAACTTTAAGATAAATCAGAAAGTTTTTAGCTTAAAGTTTAAAACTTGAAATTCATAACTTCACAACTTCAAGATCTTAACTTTAAGATAAATCAGAAAGTTTTTAGCTTAAAGTTTAAAACTTGCAATTCATAACTTCACAACTTCAAGATCTTAACTTTAAGATAAATCAGAAAGTTTTTAGCTTAAAGTTTAAAACTTGAAATTCATAACTTCACAACTTCAAGATCTTAACTTTAAGATAAATCAGAACTTAGTATCTTAAAGTTTAAAACTTGAAATTCATAACTTCACAACTTCAAGATCTTAACTTTAAGATAAATCAGAACTTAGTATCTTAAAGTTTAAAACTTGCAATTCATAACTTCACAACTTCAAGATCTTAACTTTAAGATAAATCAGAACTTAGTATCTTAAAGTTTAAAACTTGAAATTCATAACTTCACAACTTCAAGATCTTAACTTTAAGATAAATCAGAACTTAGTATCTTAAAGTTTAAAACTTGAAATTCATAACTTCACAACTTCAAGATCTTAACTTTAAGATAAATCAGAACTTAGTATCTTAAAGTTTAAAACTTGAAATTCATAACTTCACAACTTCAAGATCTTAACTTTAAGATAAATCAGAAAGTTTTTAGCTTAAAGTTTAAAACTTGAAATTCATAACTTCACAACTTCAAGATCTTAACTTTAAGATAAATCAGAAAGTTTTTAGCTTAAAGTTTAAAACTTGCAATTCATAACTTCACAACTTCAAGATCTTAACTTTAAGATAAATCAGAAAGTTTTTAGCTTAAAGTTTAAAACTTGCAATTCATAACTTCACAACTTCAAGATCTTAACTTTAAGATAAATCAGAAAGTTTTTAGCTTAAAGTTTAAAACTTGAAATTCATAACTTCACAACTTCAAGATCTTAACTTTAAGATAAATCAGAAAGTTTTTAGCTTAAAGTTTAAAACTTGCAATTCATAACTTCACAACTTCAAGATCTTAACTTTAAGATAAATCAGAACTTAGTATCTTAAAGTTTAAAACTTGAAATTCATAACTTCACAACTTCAAGATCTTAACTTTAAGATAAATCAGAACTTAGTATCTTAAAGTTTAAAACTTGAAATTCATAACTTCACAACTTCAAGATCTTAACTTTAAGATAAATCAGAAAGTTTTTAGCTTAAAGTTTAAAACTTGAAATTCATAACTTCACAACTTCAAGATCTTAACTTTAAGATAAATCAGAACTTAGTATCTTAAAGTTTAAAACTTGAAATTCATAACTTCACAACTTCAAGATCTTAACTTTAAGATAAATCAGAAAGTTTTTAGCTTAAAGTTTAAAACTTGAAATTCATAACTTCACAACTTCAAGATCTTAACTTTAAGATAAATCAGAAAGTTTTTAGCTTAAAGTTTAAAACTTGAAATTCATAACTTCACAACTTCAAGATCTTAACTTTAAGATAAATCAGAAAGTTTTTAGCTTAAAGTTTAAAACTTGCAATTCATAACTTCACAACTTCAAGATCTTAACTTTAAGATAAATCAGAACTTAGTATCTTAAAGTTTAAAACTTGAAATTCATAACTTCACAACTTCAAGATCTTAACTTTAAGATAAATCAGAAAGTTTTTAGCTTAAAGTTTAAAACTTGAAATTCATAACTTCACAACTTCAAGATCTTAACTTTAAGATAAATCAGAACTTAGTATCTTAAAGTTTAAAACTTGCAATTCATAACTTCACAACTTCAAGATCTTAACTTTAAGATAAATCAGAAAGTTTTTAGCTTAAAGTTTAAAACTGGCAATTCATAACTTCACAACTTCAAGATCTTAACTTTAAGATAAATCAGAACTTAGTATCTTAAAGTTTAAAACTTGAAATTCATAACTTCACAACTTCAAGATCTTAACTTTAAGATAAATCAGAAAGTTTTTAGCTTAAAGTTTAAAACTTGAAATTCATAACTTCACAACTTCAAGATCTTAACTTTAAGATAAATCAGAACTTAGTATCTTAAAGTTTAAAACTTGAAATTCATAACTTCACAACTTCAAGATCTTAACTTTAAGATAAATCAGAAAGTTTTTAGCTTAAAGTTTAAAACTTGAAATTCATAACTTCACAACTTCAAGATCTTAACTTTAAGATAAATCAGAAAGTTTTTAGCTTAAAGTTTAAAACTTGCAATTCATAACTTCACAACTTCAAGATCTTAACTTTAAGATAAATCAGAAAGTTTTTAGCTTAAAGTTTAAAACTTGAAATTCATAACTTCACAACTTCAAGATCTTAACTTTAAGATAAATCAGAACTTAGTATCTTAAAGTTTAAAACTTGAAATTCATAACTTCACAACTTCAAGATCTTAACTTTAAGATAAATCAGAACTTAGTATCTTAAAGTTTAAAACTTGCAATTCATAACTTCACAACTTCAAGATCTTAACTTTAAGATAAATCAGAACTTAGTATCTTAAAGTTTAAAACTTGAAATTCATAACTTCACAACTTCAAGATCTTAACTTTAAGATAAATCAGAAAGTTTTTAGCTTAAAGTTTAAAACTTGCAATTCATAACTTCACAACTTCAAGATCTTAACTTTAAGATAAATCAGAACTTAGTATCTTAAAGTTTAAAACTTGAAATTCATAACTTCACAACTTCAAGATCTTAACTTTAAGATAAATCAGAACTTAGTATCTTAAAGTTTAAAACTTGAAATTCATAACTTCACAACTTCAAGATCTTAACTTTAAGATAAATCAGAACTTAGTATCTTAAAGTTTAAAACTTGAAATTCATAACTTCACAACTTCAAGATCTTAACTTTAAGATAAATCAGAAAGTTTTTAGCTTAAAGTTTAAAACTTGCAATTCATAACTTCACAACTTCAAGATCTTAACTTTAAGATAAATCAGAACTTAGTATCTTAAAGTTTAAAACTTGAAATTCATAACTTCACAACTTCAAGATCTTAACTTTAAGATAAATCAGAAAGTTTTTAGCTTAAAGTTTAAAACTTGCAATTCATAACTTCACAACTTCAAGATCTTAACTTTAAGATAAATCAGAACTTAGTATCTTAAAGTTTAAAACTTGAAATTCATAACTTCACAACTTCAAGATCTTAACTTTAAGATAAATCAGAACTTAGTATCTTAAAGTTTAAAACTTGCAATTCATAACTTCACAACTTCAAGATCTTAACTTTAAGATAAATCAGAAAGTTTTTAGCTTAAAGTTTAAAACTTGAAATTCATAACTTCACAACTTCAAGATCTTAACTTTAAGATAAATCAGAAAGTTTTTAGCTTAAAGTTTAAAACTTGCAATTCATAACTTCACAACTTCAAGATCTTAACTTTAAGATAAATCAGAAAGTTTTTAGCTTAAAGTTTAAAACTTGAAATTCATAACTTCACAACTTCAAGATCTTAACTTTAAGATAAATCAGAACTTAGTATCTTAAAGTTTAAAACTTGAAATTCATAACTTCACAACTTCAAGATCTTAACTTTAAGATAAATCAGAACTTAGTATCTTAAAGTTTAAAACTTGAAATTCATAACTTCACAACTTCAAGATCTTAACTTTAAGATAAATCAGAACTTAGTATCTTAAAGTTTAAAACTTGAAATTCATAACTTCACAACTTCAAGATCTTAACTTTAAGATAAATCAGAAAGTTTTTAGCTTAAAGTTTTTAGCTTAAAGTTTAAAACTGGCAATTCATAACTTCACAACTTCAAGATCTTAACTTTAAGATAAATCAGAACTTAGTATCTTAAAGTTTAAAACTTGAAATTCATAACTTCACAACTTCAAGATCTTAACTTTAAGATAAATCAGAAAGTTTTTAGCTTAAAGTTTAAAACTTGAAATTCATAACTTCACAACTTCAAGATCTTAACTTTAAGATAAATCAGAACTTAGTATCTTAAAGTTTAAAACTTGAAATTCATAACTTCACAACTTCAAGATCTTAACTTTAAGATAAATCAGAAAGTTTTTAGCTTAAAGTTTAAAACTTGAAATTCATAACTTCACAACTTCAAGATCTTAACTTTAAGATAAATCAGAAAGTTTTTAGCTTAAAGTTTAAAACTTGCAATTCATAACTTCACAACTTCAAGATCTTAACTTTAAGATAAATCAGAAAGTTTTTAGCTTAAAGTTTAAAACTTGAAATTCATAACTTCACAACTTCAAGATCTTAACTTTAAGATAAATCAGAACTTAGTATCTTAAAGTTTAAAACTTGAAATTCATAACTTCACAACTTCAAGATCTTAACTTTAAGATAAATCAGAACTTAGTATCTTAAAGTTTAAAACTTGCAATTCATAACTTCACAACTTCAAGATCTTAACTTTAAGATAAATCAGAACTTAGTATCTTAAAGTTTAAAACTTGAAATTCATAACTTCACAACTTCAAGATCTTAACTTTAAGATAAATCAGAACTTAGTATCTTAAAGTTTAAAACTTGAAATTCATAACTTCACAACTTCAAGATCTTAACTTTAAGATAAATCAGAAAGTTTTTAGCTTAAAGTTTAAAACTTGAAATTCATAACTTCACAACTTCAAGATCTTAACTTTAAGATAAATCAGAACTTAGTATCTTAAAGTTTAAAACTTGCAATTCATAACTTCACAACTTCAAGATCTTAACTTTAAGATAAATCAGAAAGTTTTTAGCTTAAAGTTTAAAACTTGAAATTCATAACTTCACAACTTCAAGATCTTAACTTTAAGATAAATCAGAACTTAGTATCTTAAAGTTTAAAACTTGAAATTCATAACTTCACAACTTCAAGATCTTAACTTTAAGATAAATCAGAAAGTTTTTAGCTTCAAGTTTAAAACTTGAAATTCATAACTTCACAACTTCAAGATCTTAACTTTAAGATAAATCAGAACTTAGTATCTTAAAGTTTAAAACTTGAAATTCATAACTTCACAACTTCAAGATCTTAACTTTAAGATAAATCAGAAAGTTTTTAGCTTAAAGTTTAAAACTTGCAATTCATAACTTCACAACTTCAAGATCTTAACTTTAAGATAAATCAGAAAGTTTTTAGCTTAAAGTTTAAAACTTGCAATTCATAACTTCACAACTTCAAGATCTCAACTTTAAGATAAATCAGAAAGTTTTTAGCTTAAAGTTTAAAACTTGAAATTCATAACTTCACAACTTCAAGATCTTAACTTTAAGATAAATCAGAAAGTTTTTAGCTTAAAGTTTAAAACTTGCAATTCATAACTTCACAACTTCAAGATCTTAACTTTAAGATAAATCAGAAAGTTTTTAGCTTAAAGTTTAAAACTTGCAATTCATAACTTCACAACTTCAAGATCTTAACTTTAAGATAAATCAGAAAGTTTTTAGCTTAAAGTTTAAAACTTGAAATTCATAACTTCACAACTTCAAGATCTTAACTTTAAGATAAATCAGAAAGTTTTTAGCTTAAAGTTTAAAACTTGAAATTCATAACTTCACAACTTCAAGATCTTAACTTTAAGATAAATCAGAAAGTTTTTAGCTTAAAGTTTAAAACTTGCAATTCATAACTTCACAACTTCAAGATCTTAACTTTAAGATAAATCAGAACTTAGTATCTTAAAGTTTAAAACTTGAAATTCATAACTTCACAACTTCAAGATCTTAACTTTAAGATAAATCAGAAAGTTTTTAGCTTAAAGTTTAAAACTTGCAATTCATAACTTCACAACTTCAAGATCTTAACTTTAAGATAAATCAGAACTTAGTATCTTAAAGTTTAAAACTTGAAATTCATAACTTCACAACTTCAAGATCTTAACTTTAAGATAAATCAGAAAGTTTTTAGCTTAAAGTTTAAAACTTGAAATTCATAACTTCACAACTTCAAGATCTTAACTTTAAGATAAATCAGAACTTAGTATCTTAAAGTTTAAAACTTGAAATTCATAACTTCACAACTTCAAGATCTTAACTTTAAGATAAATCAGAACTTAGTATCTTAAAGTTTAAAACTTGAAATTCATAACTTCACAACTTCAAGATCTTAACTTTAAGATAAATCAGAAAGTTTTTAGCTTAAAGTTTAAAACTTGCAATTCATAACTTCACAACTTCAAGATCTTAACTTTAAGATAAATCAGAAAGTTTTTAGCTTAAAGTTTAAAACTTGAAATTCATAACTTCACAACTTCAAGATCTTAACTTTAAGATAAATCAGAAAGTTTTTAGCTTAAAGTTTAAAACTTGCAATTCATAACTTCACAACTTCAAGATCTTAACTTTAAGATAAATCAGAACTTAGTATCTTAAAGTTTAAAACTTGAAATTCATAACTTCACAACTTCAAGATCTTAACTTTAAGATAAATCAGAACTTAGTATCTTAAAGTTTAAAACTTGAAATTCATAACTTCACAACTTCAAGATCTTAACTTTAAGATAAATCAGAAAGTTTTTAGCTTAAAGTTTAAAACTTGCAATTCATAACTTCACAACTTCAAGATCTTAACTTTAAGATAAATCAGAACTTAGTATCTTAAAGTTTAAAACTTGAAATTCATAACTTCACAACTTCAAGATCTTAACTTTAAGATAAATCAGAAAGTTTTTAGCTTAAAGTTTAAAACTTGAAATTCATAACTTCACAACTTCAAGATCTTAACTTTAAGATAAATCAGAAAGTTTTTAGCTTAAAGTTTAAAACTTGAAATTCATAACTTCACAACTTCAAGATCTTAACTTTAAGATAAATCAGAAAGTTTTTAGCTTAAAGTTTAAAACTTGCAATTCATAACTTCACAACTTCAAGATCTTAACTTTAAGATAAATCAGAAAGTTTTTAGCTTAAAGTTTAAAACTTGCAATTCATAACTTCACAACTTCAAGATCTTAACTTTAAGATAAATCAGAACTTAGTATCTTAAAGTTTAAAACTTGAAATTCATAACTTCACAACTTCAAGATCTTAACTTTAAGATAAATCAGAAAGTTTTTAGCTTAAAGTTTAAAACTTGAAATTCATAACTTCACAACTTCAAGATCTTAACTTTAAGATAAATCAGAAAGTTTTTAGCTTAAAGTTTAAAACTTGAAATTCATAACTTCACAACTTCAAGATCTTAACTTTAAGATAAATCAGAAAGTTTTTAGCTTAAAGTTTAAAACTTGAAATTCATAACTTCACAACTTCAAGATCTTAACTTTAAGATAAATCAGAAAGTTTTTAGCTTAAAGTTTAAAACTTGCAATTCATAACTTCACAACTTCAAGATCTTAACTTTAAGATAAATCAGAACTTAGTATCTTAAAGTTTAAAACTTGAAATTCATAACTTCACAACTTCAAGATCTTAACTTTAAGATAAATCAGAACTTAGTATCTTAAAGTTTAAAACTTGAAATTCATAACTTCACAACTTCAAGATCTTAACTTTAAGATAAATCAGAAAGTTTTTAGCTTAAAGTTTAAAACTTGCAATTCATAACTTCACAACTTCAAGATCTTAACTTTAAGATAAATCAGAACTTAGTATCTTAAAGTTTAAAACTTGAAATTCATAACTTCACAACTTCAAGATCTTAACTTTAAGATAAATCAGAAAGATTTTAGCTTAAAGTTTAAAACTTGCAATTCATAACTTCACAACTTCAAGATCTTAACTTTAAGATAAATCAGAAAGTTTTTAGCTTAAAGTTTAAAACTTGCAATTCATAACTTCACAACTTCAAGATCTTAACTTTAAGATAAATCAGAACTTAGTATCTTAAAGTTTAAAACTTGAAATTCATAACTTCACAACTTCAAGATCTTAACTTTAAGATAAATCAGAAAGTTTTTAGCTTAAAGTTTAAAACTTGCAATTCATAACTTCACAACTTCAAGATCTTAACTTTAAGATAAATCAGAAAGTTTTTAGCTTAAAGTTTAAAACTTGAAATTCATAACTTCACAACTTCAAGATCTTAACTTTAAGATAAATCAGAAAGTTTTTAGCTTAAAGTTTAAAACTTTCAATTCATAACTTCACAACTTCAAGATCTTAACTTTAAGATAAATCAGAACTTAGTATCTTAAAGTTTAAAACTTGAAATTCATAACTTCACAACTTCAAGATCTTAACTTTAAGATAAATCAGAAAGTTTTTAGCTTAAAGTTTAAAACTTGCAATTCATAACTTCACAACTTCAAGATCTTAACTTTAAGATAAATCAGAACTTAGTATCTTAAAGTTTAAAACTTGAAATTCATAACTTCACAACTTCAAGATCTTAACTTTAAGATAAATCAGAAAGTTTTTAGCTTAAAGTTTAAAACTTGCAATTCATAACTTCACAACTTCAAGATCTTAACTTTAAGATAAATCAGAACTTAGTATCTTAAAGTTTAAAACTTGAAATTCATAACTTCACAACTTCAAGATCTTAACTTTAAGATAAATCAGAAAGTTTTTAGCTTAAAGTTTAAAACTTGAAATTCATAACTTCACAACTTCAAGATCTTAACTTTAAGATAAATCAGAAAGTTTTTAGCTTAAAGTTTAAAACTTGCAATTCATAACTTCACAACTTCAAGATCTTAACTTTAAGATAAATCAGAACTTAGTATCTTAAAGTTTAAAACTTGCAATTCATAACTTCACAACTTCAAGATCTTAACTTTAAGATAAATCAGAACTTAGTATCTTAAAGTTTAAAACTTGAAATTCATAACTTCACAACTTCAAGATCTTAACTTTAAGATAAATCAGAAAGTTTTTAGCTTAAAGTTTAAAACTTGCAATTCATAACTTCACAACTTCAAGATCTTAACTTTAAGATAAATCAGAACTTAGTATCTTAAAGTTTAAAACTTGAAATTCATAACTTCACAACTTCAAGATCTTAACTTTAAGATAAATCAGAAAGTTTTTAGCTTAAAGTTTAAAACTTGCAATTCATAACTTCACAACTTCAAGATCTTAACTTTAAGATAAATCAGAACTTAGTATCTTAAAGTTTAAAACTTGAAATTCATAACTTCACAACTTCAAGATCTTAACTTTAAGATAAATCAGAACTTAGTATCTTAAAGTTTAAAACTTGAAATTCATAACTTCACAACTTCAAGATCTTAACTTTAAGATAAATCAGAACTTAGTATCTTAAAGTTTAAAACTTGAAATTCATAACTTCACAACTTCAAGATCTTAACTTTAAGATAAATCAGAACTTAGTATCTTAAAGTTTAAAACTTGAAATTCATAACTTCACAACTTCAAGATCTTAACTTTAAGATAAATCAGAACTTAGTATCTTAAAGTTTAAAACTTGCAATTCATAACTTCACAACTTCAAGATCTTAACTTTAAGATAAATCAGAACTTAGTATCTTAAAGTTTAAAACTTGAAATTCATAACTTCACAACTTCAAGATCTTAACTTTAAGATAAATCAGAAAGTTTTTAGCTTAAAGTTTAAAACTTGCAATTCATAACTTCACAACTTCAAGATCTTAACTTTAAGATAAATCAGAAAGTTTTTAGCTTAAAGTTTAAAACTTGCAATTCATAACTTCACAACTTCAAGATCTTAACTTTAAGATAAATCAGAACTTAGTATCTTAAAGTTTAAAACTTGAAATTCATAACTTCACAACTTCAAGATCTTAACTTTAAGATAAATCAGAAAGTTTTTAGCTTAAAGTTTAAAACTTGCAATTCATAACTTCACAACTTCAAGATCTTAACTTTAAGATAAATCAGAAAGTTTTTAGCTTAAAGTTTAAAACTTGAAATTCATAACTTCACAACTTCAAGATCTTAACTTTAAGATAAATCAGAAAGTTTTTAGCTTAAAGTTTAAAACTTGCAATTCATAACTTCACAACTTCAAGATCTTAACTTTAAGATAAATCAGAAAGTTTTTAGCTTAAAGTTTAAAACTTGAAATTCATAACTTCACAACTTCAAGATCTTAACTTTAAGATAAATCAGAACTTAGTATCTTAAAGTTTAAAACTTGAAATTCATAACTTCACAACTTCAAGATCTTAACTTTAAGATAAATCAGAAAGTTTTTAGCTTAAAGTTTAAAACTTGCAATTCATAACTTCACAACTTCAAGATCTTAACTTTAAGATAAATCAGAACTTAGTATCTTAAAGTTTAAAACTTGAAATTCATAACTTCACAACTTCAAGATCTTAACTTTAAGATAAATCAGCAAGTTTTTAGCTTAAAGTTTAAAACTTGCAATTCATAACTTCACAACTTCAAGATCTTAACTTTAAGATAAATCAGAAAGTTTTTAGCTTAAAGTTTAAAACTTGCAATTCATAACTTCACAACTTCAAGATCTTAACTTTAAGATAAATCAGAACTTAGTATCTTAAAGTTTAAAACTTGAAATTCATAACTTCACAACTTCAAGATCTTAACTTTAAGATAAATCAGAACTTAGTATCTTAAAGTTTAAAACTTGAAATTCACAACTTCACAACTTCAAGATCTTAACTTTAAGATAAATCAGAAAGTTTTTAGCTTAAAGTTTAAAACTTGCAATTCATAACTTCACAACTTCAAGATCTTAACTTTAAGATAAATCAGAACTTAGTATCTTAAAGTTTAAAACTTGAAATTCATAACTTCACAACTTCAAGATCTTAACTTTAAGATAAATCAGAAAGTTTTTAGCTTAAAGTTTAAAACTTGCAATTCATAACTTCACAACTTCAAGATCTTAACTTTAAGATAAATCAGAACTTAGTATCTTAAAGTTTAAAACTTGAAATTCATAACTTCACAACTTCAAGATCTTAACTTTAAGATAAATCAGAAAGTTTTTAGCTTAAAGTTTAAAACTTGAAATTCATAACTTCACAACTTCAAGATCTTAACTTTAAGATAAATCAGAAAGTTTTTAGCTTAAAGTTTAAAACTTGCAATTCATAACTTCACAACTTCAAGATCTTAACTTTAAGATAAATCAGAACTTAGTATCTTAAAGTTTAAAACTTGCAATTCATAACTTCACAACTTCAAGATCTTAACTTTAAGATAAATCAGAACTTAGTATCTTAAAGTTTAAAACTTGAAATTCATAACTTCACAACTTCAAGAACTTAACTTTAAGATAAATCAGAAAGTTTTTAGCTTAAAGTTTAAAACTTGCAATTCATAACTTCACAACTTCAAGATCTTAACTTTAAGATAAATCAGAACTTAGTATCTTAAAGTTTAAAACTTGAAATTCATAACTTCACAACTTCAAGATCTTAACTTTAAGATAAATCAGAAAGTTTTTAGCTTAAAGTTTAAAACTTGCAATTCATAACTTCACAACTTCAAGATCTTAATTTTAAGATAAATCAGAACTTAGTATCTTAAAGTTTAAAACTTGAAATTCATAACTTCACAACTTCAAGATCTTAACTTTAAGATAAATCAGAACTTAGTATCTTAAAGTTTAAAACTTGCAATTCATAACTTCACAACTTCAAGATCTTAACTTTAAGATAAATCAGAACTTAGTATCTTAAAGTTTAAAACTTGAAATTCATAACTTCACAACTTCAAGATCTTAACTTTAAGATAAATCAGAACTTAGTATCTTAAAGTTTAAAACTTGAAATTCATAACTTCACAACTTCAAGATCTTAACTTTAAGATAAATCAGAACTTAGTATCTTAAAGTTTAAAACTTGCAATTCATAACTTCACAACTTCAAGATCTTAACTTTAAGATAAATCAGAACTTAGTATCTTAAAGTTTAAAACTTGAAATTCATAACTTCACAACTTCAAGATCTTAACTTTAAGATAAATCAGAAAGTTTTTAGCTTAAAGTTTAAAACTTGCAATTCATAACTTCACAACTTCAAGATCTTAACTTTAAGATAAATCAGAAAGTTTTTAGCTTAAAGTTTAAAACTTGCAATTCATAACTTCACAACTTCAAGATCTTAACTTTAAGATAAATCAGAACTTAGTATCTTAAAGTTTAAAACTTGAAATTCATAACTTCACAACTTCAAGATCTTAACTTTAAGATAAATCAGAAAGTTTTTAGCTTAAAGTTTAAAACTTGCAATTCATAACTTCACAACTTCAAGATCTTAACTTTAAGATAAATCAGAAAGTTTTTAGCTTAAAGTTTAAAACTTGAAATTCATAACTTCACAACTTCAAGATCTTAACTTTAAGATAAATCAGAAAGTTTTTAGCTTAAAGTTTAAAACTTGCAATTCATAACTTCACAACTTCAAGATCTTAACTTTAAGATAAATCAGAACTTAGTATCTTAAAGTTTAAAACTTGAAATTCATAACTTCACAACTTCAAGATCTTAACTTTAAGATAAATCAGAACTTAGTATCTTAAAGTTTAAAACTTGAAATTCATAACTTCACAACTTCAAGATCTTAACTTTAAGATAAATCAGAAAGTTTTTAGCTTAAAGTTTAAAACTTGCAATTCATAACTTCACAACTTCAAGATCTTAACTTTAAGATAAATCAGAACTTAGTATCTTAAAGTTTAAAACTTGAAATTCATAACTTCACAACTTCAAGATCTTAACTTTAAGATAAATCAGAAAGTTTTTAGCTTAAAGTTTAAAACTTGCAATTCATAACTTCACAACTTCAAGATCTTAACTTTAAGATAAATCAGAACTTAGTATCTTAAAGTTTAAAACTTGAAATTCATAACTTCACAACTTCAAGATCTTAACTTTAAGATAAATCAGAAAGTTTTTAGCTTAAAGTTTAAAACTTGAAATTCATAACTTCACAACTTCAAGATCTTAACTTTAAGATTAATCAGAAAGTTTTTAGCTTAAAGTTTAAAACTTGCAATTCATAACTTCACAACTTCAAGATCTTAACTTTAAGATAAATCAGAACTTAGTATCTTAAAGTTTAAAACTTGCAATTCATAACTTCACAACTTCAAGATCTTAACTTTAAGATAAATCAGAACTTAGTATCTTAAAGTTTAAAACTTGCAATTCATAACTTCACAACTTCAAGATCTTAACTTTAAGATAAATCAGAAAGTTTTTAGCTTAAAGTTTAAAACTTGCAATTCATAACTTCACAACTTCAAGATCTTAACTTTAAGATAAATCAGAACTTAGTATCTTAAAGTTTAAAACTTGAAATTCATAACTTCACAACTTCAAGATCTTAACTTTAAGATAAATCAGAACTTAGTATCTTAAAGTTTAAAACTTGAAATTCATAACTTCACAACTTCAAGATCTTAACTTTAAGATAAATCAGAACTTAGTATCTTAAAGTTTAAAACTTGAAATTCATAACTTCACAACTTCAAGATCTTAACTTTAAGATAAATCAGAAAGTTTTTAGCTTAAAGTTTAAAACTTGAAATTCATAACTTCACAACTTCAAGATCTTAACTTTAAGATAAATCAGAACTTAGTATCTTAAAGTTTAAAACTTGAAATTCATAACTTCACAACTTCAAGATCTTAACTTTAAGATAAATCAGAAAGTTTTTAGCTTAAAGTTTAAAACTTGCAATTCATAACTTCACAACTTCAAGATCTTAACTTTAAGATAAATCAGAACTTAGTATCTTAAAGTTTAAAACTTGCAATTCATAACTTCACAACTTCAAGATCTTAACTTTAAGATAAATCAGAAAGTTTTTAGCTTAAAGTTTAAAACTTGCAATTCATAACTTCACAACTTCAAGATCTTAACTTTAAGATAAATCAGAACTTAGTATCTTAAAGTTTAAAACTTGAAATTCATAACTTCACAACTTCAAGATCTTAACTTTAAGATAAATCAGAACTTAGTATCTTAAAGTTTAAAACTTGAAATTCATAACTTTACAACTTCAAGATCTTAACTTTAAGATAAATCAGAAAGTTTTTAGCTTAAAGTTTAAAACTTGCAATTCATAACTTCACAACTTCAAGATCTTAACTTTAAGATAAATCAGAACTTAGTATCTTAAAGTTTAAAACTTGAAATTCATAACTTCACAACTTCAAGATCTTAACTTTAAGATAAATCAGAAAGTTTTTAGCTTAAAGTTTAAAACTTGCAATTCATAACTTCACAACTTCAAGATCTTAACTTTAAGATAAATCAGAAAGTTTTTAGCTTAAAGTTTAAAACTTGCAATTCATAACTTCACAACTTCAAGATCTTAACTTTAAGATAAATCAGAACTTAGTATCTTAAAGTTTATAACTTGAAATTCATAACTTCACAACTTCAAGATCTTAACTTTAAGATAAATCAGAAAGTTTTTAGCTTAAAGTTTAAAACTTGAAATTCATAACTTCACAACTTCAAGATCTTAACTTTAAGATAAATCAGAAAGTTTTTAGCTTAAAGTTTAAAACTTGAAATTCATAACTTCACAACTTCAAGATCTTAACTTTAAGATAAATCAGAACTTAGTATCTTAAAGTTTAAAACTTGCAATTCATAACTTCACAACTTCAAGATCTTAACTTTAAGATAAATCAGAACTTAGTATCTTAAAGTTTAAAACTTGAAATTCATAACTTCACAACTTCAAGATCTTAACTTTAAGATAAATCAGAAAGTTTTTAGCTTAAAGTTTAAAACTTGAAATTCATAACTTCACAACTTCAAGATCTTAACTTTAAGATAAATCAGAACTTAGTATCTTAAAGTTTAAAACTTGAAATTCATAACTTCACAACTTCAAGATCTTAACTTTAAGATAAATCAGAAAGTTTTTAGCTTAAAGTTTAAAACTTGAAATTCATAACTTCACAACTTCAAGATCTTAACTTTAAGATAAATCAGAACTTAGTATCTTAAAGTTTAAAACTTGAAATTCATAACTTCACAACTTCAAGATCTTAACTTTAAGATAAATCAGAAAGTTTTTAGCTTAAAGTTTAAAACTTGCAATTCATAACTTCACAACTTCAAGATCTTAACTTTAAGATAAATCAGAACTTAGTATCTTAAAGTTTAAAACTTGAAATTCATAACTTCACAACTTCAAGATCTTAACTTTAAGATAAATCAGAAAGTTTTTAGCTTAAAGTTTAAAACTTGCAATTCATAACTTCACAACTTCAAGATCTTAACTTTAAGATAAATCAGAACTTAGTATCTTAAAGTTTAAAACTTGAAATTCATAACTTCACAACTTCAAGATCTTAACTTTAAGATAAATCAGAAAGTTTTTAGCTTAAAGTTTAAAACTTGCAATTCATAACTTCACAACTTCAAGATCTTAACTTTAAGATAAATCAGAACTTAGTATCTTAAAGTTTAAAACTTGAAATTCATAACTTCACAACTTCAAGATCTTAACTTTAAGATAAATCAGAACTTAGTATCTTAAAGTTTAAAACTTGAAATTCATAACTTCACAACTTCAAGATCTTAACTTTAAGATAAATCAGAAAGTTTTTAGCTTAAAGTTTAAAACTTGAAATTCATAACTTCACAACTTCAAGATCTTAACTTTAAGATAAATCAGAACTTAGTATCTTAAAGTTTAAAACTTGAAATTCATAACTTCACAACTTCAAGATCTTAACTTTAAGATAAATCAGAAAGTTTTTAGCTTAAAGTTTAAAACTTGCAATTCATAACTTCACAACTTCAAGATCTTAACTTTAAGATAAATCAGAAAGTTTTTAGCTTAAAGTTTAAAACTTGCAATGCATAACTTCACAACTTCAAGATCTTAACTTTAAGATAAATCAGAACTTAGTATCTTAAAGTTTAAAACTTGAAATTCATAACTTCACAACTTCAAGATCTTAACTTTAAGATAAATCAGAAAGTTTTTAGCTTAAAGTTAAAAACTTGCAATTCATAACTTCACAACTTCAAGATCTTAACTTTAAGATAAATCAGAAAGTTTTTAGCTTAAAGTTTAAAACTTGAAATTCATAACTTCACAACTTCAAGATCTTAACTTTAAGATAAATCAGAAAGTTTTTAGCTTAAAGTTTAAAACTTGCAATTCATAACTTCACAACTTCAAGATCTTAACTTTAAGATAAATCAGAACTTAGTATCTTAAAGTTTAAAACTTGCAATTCATAACTTCACAACTTCAAGATCTTAACTTTAAGATAAATCAGAACTTAGTATCTTAAAGTTTAAAACTTGAAATTCATAACTTCACAACTTCAAGAACTTAACTTTAAGATAAATCAGAAAGTTTTTAGCTTAAAGTTTAAAACTTGCAATTCATAACTTCACAACTTCAAGATCTTAACTTTAAGATAAATCAGAACTTAGTATCTTAAAGTTTAAAACTTGAAATTCATAACTTCACAACTTCAAGATCTTAACTTTAAGATAAATCAGAAAGTTTTTAGCTTAAAGTTTAAAACTTGCAATTCATAACTTCACAACTTCAAGATCTTAATTTTAAGATAAATCAGAACTTAGTATCTTAAAGTTTAAAACTTGAAATTCATAACTTCACAACTTCAAGATCTTAACTTTAAGATAAATCAGAACTTAGTATCTTAAAGTTTAAAACTTGCAATTCATAACTTCACAACTTCAAGATCTTAACTTTAAGATAAATCAGAACTTAGTATCTTAAAGTTTAAAACTTGAAATTCATAACTTCACAACTTCAAGATCTTAACTTTAAGATAAATCAGAACTTAGTATCTTAAAGTTTAAAACTTGAAATTCATAACTTCACAACTTCAAGATCTTAACTTTAAGATAAATCAGAACTTAGTATCTTAAAGTTTAAAACTTGCAATTCATAACTTCACAACTTCAAGATCTTAACTTTAAGATAAATCAGAACTTAGTATCTTAAAGTTTAAAACTTGAAATTCATAACTTCACAACTTCAAGATCTTAACTTTAAGATAAATCAGAAAGTTTTTAGCTTAAAGTTTAAAACTTGCAATTCATAACTTCACAACTTCAAGATCTTAACTTTAAGATAAATCAGAAAGTTTTTAGCTTAAAGTTTAAAACTTGCAATTCATAACTTCACAACTTCAAGATCTTAACTTTAAGATAAATCAGAACTTAGTATCTTAAAGTTTAAAACTTGAAATTCATAACTTCACAACTTCAAGATCTTAACTTTAAGATAAATCAGAAAGTTTTTAGCTTAAAGTTTAAAACTTGCAATTCATAACTTCACAACTTCAAGATCTTAACTTTAAGATAAATCAGAAAGTTTTTAGCTTAAAGTTTAAAACTTGAAATTCATAACTTCACAACTTCAAGATCTTAACTTTAAGATAAATCAGAAAGTTATTAGCTTAAAGTTTAAAACTTGCAATTCATAACTTCACAACTTCAAGATCTTAACTTTAAGATAAATCAGAACTTAGTATCTTAAAGTTTAAAACTTGAAATTCATAACTTCACAACTTCAAGATCTTAACTTTAAGATAAATCAGAACTTAGTATCTTAAAGTTTAAAACTTGAAATTCATAACTTCACAACTTCAAGATCTTAACTTTAAGATAAATCAGAAAGTTTTTAGCTTAAAGTTTAAAACTTGCAATTCATAACTTCACAACTTCAAGATCTTAACTTTAAGATAAATCAGAACTTAGTATCTTAAAGTTTAAAACTTGAAATTCATAACTTCACAACTTCAAGATCTTAACTTTAAGATAAATCAGAAAGTTTTTAGCTTAAAGTTTAAAACTTGCAATTCATAACTTCACAACTTCAAGATCTTAACTTTAAGATAAATCAGAACTTAGTATCTTAAAGTTTAAAACTTGAAATTCATAACTTCACAACTTCAAGATCTTAACTTTAAGATAAATCAGAAAGTTTTTAGCTTAAAGTTTAAAACTTGAAATTCATAACTTCACAACTTCAAGATCTTAACTTTAAGATTAATCAGAAAGTTTTTAGCTTAAAGTTTAAAACTTGCAATTCATAACTTCACAACTTCAAGATCTTAACTTTAAGATAAATCAGAACTTAGTATCTTAAAGTTTAAAACTTGCAATTCATAACTTCACAACTTCAAGATCTTAACTTTAAGATAAATCAGAACTTAGTATCTTAAAGTTTAAAACTTGCAATTCATAACTTCACAACTTCAAGATCTTAACTTTAAGATAAATCAGAAAGTTTTTAGCTTAAAGTTTAAAACTTGCAATTCATAACTTCACAACTTCAAGATCTTAACTTTAAGATAAATCAGAACTTAGTATCTTAAAGTTTAAAACTTGAAATTCATAACTTCACAACTTCAAGATCTTAACTTTAAGATAAATCAGAACTTAGTATCTTAAAGTTTAAAACTTGAAATTCATAACTTCACAACTTCAAGATCTTAACTTTAAGATAAATCAGAACTTAGTATCTTAAAGTTTAAAACTTGAAATTCATAACTTCACAACTTCAAGATCTTAACTTTAAGATAAATCAGAAAGTTTTTAGCTTAAAGTTTAAAACTTGAAATTCATAACTTCACAACTTCAAGATCTTAACTTTAAGATAAATCAGAACTTAGTATCTTAAAGTTTAAAACTTGAAATTCATAACTTCACAACTTCAAGATCTTAACTTTAAGATAAATCAGAAAGTTTTTAGCTTAAAGTTTAAAACTTGCAATTCATAACTTCACAACTTCAAGATCTTAACTTTAAGATAAATCAGAACTTAGTATCTTAAAGTTTAAAACTTGCAATTCATAACTTCACAACTTCAAGATCTTAACTTTAAGATAAATCAGAAAGTTTTTAGCTTAAAGTTTAAAACTTGCAATTCATAACTTCACAACTTCAAGATCTTAACTTTAAGATAAATCAGAACTTAGTATCTTAAAGTTTAAAACTTGAAATTCATAACTTCACAACTTCAAGATCTTAACTTTAAGATAAATCAGAACTTAGTATCTTAAAGTTTAAAACTTGAAATTCATAACTTTACAACTTCAAGATCTTAACTTTAAGATAAATCAGAAAGTTTTTAGCTTAAAGTTTAAAACTTGCAATTCATAACTTCACAACTTCAAGATCTTAACTTTAAGATAAATCAGAACTTAGTATCTTAAAGTTTAAAACTTGAAATTCATAACTTCACAACTTCAAGATCTTAACTTTAAGATAAATCAGAAAGTTTTTAGCTTAAAGTTTAAAACTTGCAATTCATAACTTCACAACTTCAAGATCTTAACTTTAAGATAAATCAGAAAGTTTTTAGCTTAAAGTTTAAAACTTGCAATTCATAACTTCACAACTTCAAGATCTTAACTTTAAGATAAATCAGAACTTAGTATCTTAAAGTTTATAACTTGAAATTCATAACTTCACAACTTCAAGATCTTAACTTTAAGATAAATCAGAAAGTTTTTAGCTTAAAGTTTAAAACTTGAAATTCATAACTTCACAACTTCAAGATCTTAACTTTAAGATAAATCAGAAAGTTTTTAGCTTAAAGTTTAAAACTTGAAATTCATAACTTCACAACTTCAAGATCTTAACTTTAAGATAAATCAGAACTTAGTATCTTAAAGTTTAAAACTTGCAATTCATAACTTCACAACTTCAAGATCTTAACTTTAAGATAAATCAGAACTTAGTATCTTAAAGTTTAAAACTTGAAATTCATAACTTCACAACTTCAAGATCTTAACTTTAAGATAAATCAGAAAGTTTTTAGCTTAAAGTTTAAAACTTGAAATTCATAACTTCACAACTTCAAGATCTTAACTTTAAGATAAATCAGAACTTAGTATCTTAAAGTTTAAAACTTGAAATTCATAACTTCACAACTTCAAGATCTTAACTTTAAGATAAATCAGAAAGTTTTTAGCTTAAAGTTTAAAACTTGAAATTCATAACTTCACAACTTCAAGATCTTAACTTTAAGATAAATCAGAACTTAGTATCTTAAAGTTTAAAACTTGAAATTCATAACTTCACAACTTCAAGATCTTAACTTTAAGATAAATCAGAAAGTTTTTAGCTTAAAGTTTAAAACTTGCAATTCATAACTTCACAACTTCAAGATCTTAACTTTAAGATAAATCAGAACTTAGTATCTTAAAGTTTAAAACTTGAAATTCATAACTTCACAACTTCAAGATCTTAACTTTAAGATAAATCAGAAAGTTTTTAGCTTAAAGTTTAAAACTTGCAATTCATAACTTCACAACTTCAAGATCTTAACTTTAAGATAAATCAGAACTTAGTATCTTAAAGTTTAAAACTTGAAATTCATAACTTCACAACTTCAAGATCTTAACTTTAAGATAAATCAGAAAGTTTTTAGCTTAAAGTTTAAAACTTGCAATTCATAACTTCACAACTTCAAGATCTTAACTTTAAGATAAATCAGAACTTAGTATCTTAAAGTTTAAAACTTGAAATTCATAACTTCACAACTTCAAGATCTTAACTTTAAGATAAATCAGAACTTAGTATCTTAAAGTTTAAAACTTGAAATTCATAACTTCACAACTTCAAGATCTTAACTTTAAGATAAATCAGAAAGTTTTTAGCTTAAAGTTTAAAACTTGAAATTCATAACTTCACAACTTCAAGATCTTAACTTTAAGATAAATCAGAACTTAGTATCTTAAAGTTTAAAACTTGAAATTCATAACTTCACAACTTCAAGATCTTAACTTTAAGATAAATCAGAAAGTTTTTAGCTTAAAGTTTAAAACTTGCAATTCATAACTTCACAACTTCAAGATCTTAACTTTAAGATAAATCAGAAAGTTTTTAGCTTAAAGTTTAAAACTTGCAATGCATAACTTCACAACTTCAAGATCTTAACTTTAAGATAAATCAGAACTTAGTATCTTAAAGTTTAAAACTTGAAATTCATAACTTCACAACTTCAAGATCTTAACTTTAAGATAAATCAGAAAGTTTTTAGCTTAAAGTTAAAAACTTGCAATTCATAACTTCACAACTTCAAGATCTTAACTTTAAGATAAATCAGAAAGTTTTTAGCTTAAAGTTTAAAACTTGAAATTCATAACTTCACAACTTCAAGATCTTAACTTTAAGATAAATCAGAAAGTTTTTAGCTTAAAGTTTAAAACTTGCAATTCATAACTTCACAACTTCAAGATCTTAACTTTAAGATAAATCAGAACTTAGTATCTTAAAGTTTAAAACTTGAAATTCATAACTTCACAACTTCAAGATCTTAACTTTAAGATAAATCAGAACTTAGTATCTTAAAGTTTAAAACTTGAAATTCATAACTTCACAACTTCAAGATCTTAACTTTAAGATAAATCAGAAAGTTTTTAGCTTAAAGTTTAAAACTTGCAATTCATAACTTCACAACTTCAAGATCTTAACTTTAAGATAAATCAGAAAGTTTTTAGCTTAAAGTTTAAAACTTGAAATTCATAACTTCACAACTTCAAGATCTTAACTTTAAGATAAATCAGAAAGTTTTTAGCTTAAAGTTTAAAACTTGAAATTCATAACTTCACAACTTCAAGATCTTAACTTTAAGATAAATCAGAACTTAGTATCTTAAAGTTTAAAACTTGAAATTCATAACTTCACAACTTCAAGATCTTAACTTTAAGATAAATCAGAAAGTTTTTAGCTTAAAGTTTAAAACTTGAAATTCATAACTTCACAACTTCAAGATCTTAACTTTAAGATAAATCAGAACTTAGTATCTTAAAGTTTAAAACTTGAAATTCATAACTTCACAACTTCAAGATCTTAACTTTAAGATAAATCAGAAAGTTTTTAGCTTAAAGTTTAAAACTTGCAATTCATAACTTCACAACTTCAAGATCTTAACTTTAAGATAAATCAGAACTTAGTATCTTAAAGTTTAAAACTTGAAATTCATAACTTCACAACTTCAAGATCTTAACTTTAAGATAAATCAGAAAGTTTTTAGCTTAAAGTTTAAAACTTGCAATTCATAACTTCACAACTTCAAGATCTTAACTTTAAGATAAATCAGAAAGTTTTTAGCTTAAAGTTTAAAACTTGAAATTCATAACTTCACAACTTCAAGATCTTAACTTTAAGATAAATCAGAAAGTTTTTAGCTTAAAGTTTAAAACTTGCAATTCATAACTTCACAACTTCAAGATCTTAACTTTAAGATAAATCAGAACTTAGTATCTTAAAGTTTAAAACTTGAAATTCATAACTTCACAACTTCAAGATCTTAACTTTAAGATAAATCAGAACTTAGTATCTTAAAGTTTAAAACTTGAAATTCATAACTTCACAACTTCAAGATCTTAACTTTAAGATAAATCAGAAAGTTTTTAGCTTAAAGTTTAAAACTTGAAATTCATAACTTCACAACTTCAAGATCTTAACTTTAAGATAAATCAGAACTTAGTATCTTAAAGTTTAAAACTTGAAATTCATAACTTCACAACTTCAAGATCTTAACTTTAAGATAAATCAGAAAGTTTTTAGCTTAAAGTTTAAAACTTGAAATTCATAACTTCACAACTTCAAGATCTTAACTTTAAGATAAATCAGAAAGTTTTTAGCTTAAAGTTTAAAACTTGCAATTCATAACTTCACAACTTCAAGATCTTAACTTTAAGATAAATCAGAACTTAGTATCTTAAAGTTTAAAACTTGAAATTCATAACTTCACAACTTCAAGATCTTAACTTTAAGATAAATCAGAAAGTTTTTAGCTTAAAGTTTAAAACTTGCAATTCATAACTTCACAACTTCAAGATCTTAACTTTAAGATAAATCAGAACTTAGTATCTTAAAGTTTAAAACTTGAAATTCATAACTTCACAACTTCAAGATCTTAACTTTAAGATAAATCAGAAAGTTTTTAGCTTAAAGTTTAAAACTTGCAATTCATAACTTCACAACTTCAAGATCTTAACTTTAAGATAAATCAGAAAGTTTTTAGCTTAAAGTTTAAAACTTGAAATTCATAACTTCACAACTTCAAGATCTTAACTTTAAGATAAATCAGAAAGTTTTTAGCTTAAAGTTTAAAACTTGAAATTCATAACTTCACAACTTCAAGATCTTAACTTTAAGATAAATCAGAAAGTTTTTAGCTTAAAGTTTAAAACTTGAAATTCATAACTTCACAACTTCAAGATCTTAACCTTAAGATAAATCAGAACTTAGTATCTTAAAGTTTAAAACTTGAAATTCATAACTTCACAACTTCAAGATCTTAACTTTAAGATAAATCAGAAAGTTTTTAGCTTAAAGTTTAAAACTTGCAATTCATAACTTCACAACTTCAAGATCTTAACTTTAAGATAAATCAGAAAGTTTTTAGCTTAAAGTTTAAAACTTGCAATTCATAACTTCACAACTTCAAGATCTTAACTTTAAGATAAATCAGAAAGTTTTTAGCTTAAAGTTTAAAACTTGAAATTCATAACTTCACAACTTCAAGATCTTAACTTTAAGATAAATCAGAACTTAGTATCTTAAAGTTTAAAACTTGAAATTCATAACTTCACAACTTCAAGATCTTAACTTTAAGATAAATCAGAACTTAGTATCTTAAAGTTTAAAACTTGAAATTCATAACTTCACAACTTCAAGATCTTAACTTTAAGATAAATCAGAAAGTTTTTAGCTTAAAGTTTAAAACTTGAAATTCATAACTTCACAACTTCAAGATCTTAACTTTAAGATAAATCAGAAAGTTTTTAGCTTAAAGTTTAAAACTTGAAATTCATAACTTCACAACTTCAAGATCTTAACTTTAAGATAAATCAGAAAGTTTTTAGCTTAAAGTTTAAAACTTGCAATTCATAACTTCACAACTTCAAGATCTTAACTTTAAGATAAATCAGAAAGTTTTTAGCTTAAAGTTTAAAACTTGAAATTCATAACTTCACAACTTCAAGATCTTAACTTTAAGATAAATCAGAACTTAGTATCTTAAAGTTTAAAACTTGAAATTCATAACTTCACAACTTCAAGATCTTAACTTTAAGATAAATCAGAAAGTTTTTAGCTTAAAGTTTAAAACTTGAAATTCATAACTTCACAACTTCAAGATCTTAACTTTAAGATAAATCAGAACTTAGTATCTTAAAGTTTAAAACTTGAAATTCATAACTTCACAACTTCAAGATCTTAACTTTAAGATAAATCAGAAAGTTTTTAGCTTAAAGTTTAAAACTTGAAATTCATTACTTCACAACTTCAAGATCTTAACTTTAAGATAAATCAGAACTTAGTATCTTAAAGTTTAAAACTTGAAATTCATAACTTCACAACTTCAAGATCTTAACTTTAAGATAAATCAGAAAGTTTTTAGCTTAAAGTTTAAAACTTGCAATTCATAACTTCACAACTTCAAGATCTTAACTTTAAGATAAATCAGAACTTAGTATCTTAAAGTTTAAAACTTGAAATTCATAACTTCACAACTTCAAGATCTTAACTTTAAGATAAATCAGAAAGTTTTTAGCTTAAAGTTTAAAACTTGCAATTCATAACTTCACAACTTCAAGATCTTAACTTTAAGATAAATCAGAACTTAGTATCTTAAAGTTTAAAACTTGAAATTCATAACTTCACAACTTCAAGATCTTAACTTTAAGATAAATCAGAAAGTTTTTAGCTTAAAGTTTAAAACTTGCAATTCATAACTTCACAACTTCAAGATCTTAACTTTAAGATAAATCAGAAAGTTTTTAGCTTAAAGTTTAAAACTTGAAATTCATAACTTCACAACTTCAAGATCTTAACTTTAAGATAAATCAGAACTTAGTATCTTAAAGTTTAAAACTTGAAATTCATAACTTCACAACTTCAAGATCTTAACTTTAAGATAAATCAGAACTTAGTATCTTAAAGTTTAAAACTTGAAATTCATAACTTCACAACTTCAAGATCTTAACTTTAAGATAAATCAGAAAGTTTTTAGCTTAAAGTTTAAAACTTGCAATTCATAACTTCACAACTTCAAGATCTTAACTTTAAGATAAATCAGAACTTAGTATCTTAAAGTTTAAAACTTGAAATTCATAACTTCACAACTTCAAGATCTTAACTTTAAGATAAATCAGAACTTAGTATCTTAAAGTTTAAAACTTGAAATTCATAACTTCACAACTTCAAGATCTTAACTTTAAGATAAATCAGAAAGTTTTTAGCTTAAAGTTTAAAACTTGAAATTCATAACTTCACAACTTCAAGATCTTAACTTTAAGATAAATCAGAACTTAGTATCTTAAAGTTTAAAACTTGAAATTCATAACTTCACAACTTCAAGATCTTAACTTTAAGATAAATCAGAAAGTTTTTAGCTTAAAGTTTAAAACTTGAAATTCATAACTTCACAACTTCAAGATCTTAACTTTAAGATAAATCAGAAAGTTTTTAGCTTAAAGTTTAAAACTTGAAATTCATAACTTCACAACTTCAAGATCTTAACTTTAAGATAAATCAGAAAGTTTTTAGCTTAAAGTTTAAAACTTGAAATTCATAACTTCACAACTTCAAGATCTTAACTTTAAGATAAATCAGAAAGTTTTTAGCTTAAAGTTTAAAACTTGCAATTCATAACTTCACAACTTCAAGATCTTAACTTTAAGATAAATCAGAAAGTTTTTAGCTTAAAGTTTAAAACTTGAAATTCATAACTTCACAACTTCAAGATCTTAACTTTAAGATAAATCAGAACTTAGTATCTTAAAGTTTAAAACTTGAAATTCATAACTTCACAACTTCAAGATCTTAACTTTAAGATAAATCAGAACTTAGTATCTTAAAGTTTAAAACTTGAAATTCATAACTTCACAACTTCAAGATCTTAACTTTAAGATAAATCAGAAAGTTTTTAGCTTAAAGTTTAAAACTTGAAATTCATAACTTCACAACTTCAAGATCTTAACTTTAAGATAAATCAGAACTTAGTATCTTAAAGTTTAAAACTTGAAATTCATAACTTCACAACTTCAAGATCTTAACTTTAAGATAAATCAGAAAGTTTTTAGCTTAAAGTTTAAAACTTGCAATTCATAACTTCACAACTTCAAGATCTTAACTTTAAGATAAATCAGAAAGTTTTTAGCTTAAAGTTTAAAACTTGAAATTCATAACTTCACAACTTCAAGATCTTAACTTTAAGATAAATCAGAACTTAGTATCTTAAAGTTTAAAACTTGAAATTCATAACTTCACAACTTCAAGATCTTAACTTTAAGATAAATCAGAAAGTTTTTAGCTTAAAGTTTAAAACTTGCAATTCATAACTTCACAACTTCAAGATCTTAACTTTAAGATAAATCAGAACTTAGTATCTTAAAGTTTAAAACTTGAAATTCATAACTTCACAACTTCAAGATCTTAACTTTAAGATAAATCAGAAAGTTTTTAGCTTAAAGTTTAAAACTTGAAATTCATAACTTCACAACTTCAAGATATTAACTTTAAGATAAATCAGAACTTAGTATCTTAAAGTTTAAAACTTGAAATTCATAACTTCACAACTTCAAGATCTTAACTTTAAGATAAATCAGAACTTAGTATCTTAAAGTTTAAAACTTGAAATTCATAACTTCACAACTTCAAGATCTTAACTTTAAGATAAATCAGAAAGTTTTTAGCTTAAAGTTTAAAACTTGAAATTCATAACTTCACAACTTCAAGATCTTAACTTTAAGATAAATCAGAAAGTTTTTAGCTTAAAGTTTAAAACTTGCAATTCATAACTTCACAACTTCAAGATCTTAACTTTAAGATAAATCAGAACTTAGTATCTTAAAGTTTAAAACTTGAAATTCATAACTTCACAACTTCAAGATCTTAACTTTAAGATAAATCAGAACTTAGTAACTTAAAGTTTAAAACTTGAAATTCATAACTTCACAACTTCAAGATCTTAACTTTAAGATAAATCAGAACTTAGTATCTTAAAGTTTAAAACTTGAAATTCATAACTTCACAACTTCAAGATCTTAACTTTAAGATAAATCAGAACTTAGTATCTTAAAGTTTAAAACTTGAAATTCATAACTTCACAACTTCAAGATCTTAACTTTAAGATAAATCAGAACTTAGTATCTTAAAGTTTAAAACTTGAAATTCATAACTTCACAACTTCAAGATCTTAACTTTAAGATAAATCAGAAAGTTTTTAGCTTAAAGTTTAAAACTTGCAATTCATAACTTCACAACTTCAAGATCTTAACTTTAAGATAAATCAGAAAGTTTTTAGCTTAAAGTTTAAAACTTGCAATTCATAACTTCACAACTTCAAGATCTTAACTTTAAGATAAATCAGAAAGTTTTTAGCTTAAAGTTTAAAACTTGAAATTCATAACTTCACAACTTCAAGATCTTAACTTTAAGATAAATCAGAACTTAGTATCTTAAAGTTTAAAACTTGTAATTCATAACTTCACAACTTCAAGATCTTAACTTTAAGATAAATCAGAACTTAGTATCTTAAGTTTAAAACTTGAAATTCATAACTTCACAACTTCAAGATCTTAACTTTAAGATAAATCAGAACTTAGTATCTTAAAGTTTAAAACTTGAAATTCATAACTTCACAACTTCAAGATCTTAACTTTAAGATAAATCAGAAAGTTTTTAGCTTAAAGTTTAAAACTTGAAATTCATAACTTCACAACTTCAAGATCTTAACTTTAAGATAAATCAGAAAGTTTTTAGCTTAAAGTTTAAAACTTGAAATTCATAACTTCACAACTTCAAGATCTTAACTTTAAGATAAATCAGAAAGTTTTTAGCTTAAAGTTTAAAACTTGCAATTCATAACTTCACAACTTCAAGATCTTAACTTTAAGATAAATCAGAAAGTTTTTAGCTTAAAGTTTAAAACTTGCAATTCATAACTTCACAACTTCAAGATCTTAACTTTAAGATAAATCAGAACTTAGTATCTTAAAGTTTAAAACTTGAAATTCATAACTTCACAACTTCAAGATCTTAACTTTAAGATAAATCAGAACTTAGTATCTTAAAGTTTAAAACTTGAAATTCATAACTTCACAACTTCAAGATCTTAACTTTAAGATAAATCAGAAAGTTTTTAGCTTAAAGTTTAAAACTTGAAATTCATAACTTCACAACTTCAAGATCTTAACTTTAAGATAAATCAGAACTTAGTATCTTAAAGTTTAAAACTTGAAATTCATAACTTCACAACTTCAAGATCTTAACTTTAAGATAAATCAGAAAGTTTTTAGCTTAAAGTTTAAAACTTGCAATTCATAACTTCACAACTTCAAGATCTTAACTTTAAGATAAATCAGAAAGTTTTTAGCTTAAAGTTTAAAACTTGCAATTCATAACTTCACAACTTCAAGATCTTAACTTTAAGATAAATCAGACCTTAGTATCTTAAAGTTTAAAACTTGAAATTCATAACTTCACAACTTCAAGATCTTAACTTTAAGATAAATCAGAAAGTTTTTAGCTTAAAGTTTAAAACTTGCAATTCATAACTTCACAACTTCAAGATCTTAACTTTAAGATAAATCAGAAAGTTTTTAGCTTAAAGTTTAAAACTTGAAATTCATAACTTCACAACTTCAAGATCTTAACTTTAAGATTAATCAGAAAGTTTTTAGCTTAAAGTTTAAAACTTGCAATTCATAACTTCACAACTTCAAGATCTTAACTTTAAGATAAATCAGAACTTAGTATCTTAAAGTTTAAAACTTGAAATTCATAACTTCACAACTTCAAGATCTTAACTTTAAGATAAATCAGAAAGTTTTTAGCTTAAAGTTTAAAACTTGCAATTCATAACTTCACAACTTCAAGATCTTAACTTTAAGATAAATCAGAAAGTTTTTAGCTTAAAGTTTAAAACTTGAAATTCATAACTTCACAACTTCAAGATCTTAACTTTAAGATAAATCAGAACTTAGTATCTTAAAGTTTAAAACTTGAAATTCATAACTTCACAACTTCAAGATCTTAACTTTAAGATAAATCAGAACTTAGTATCTTAAAGTTTAAAACTTGAAATTCATAACTTCACAACTTCAAGATCTTAACTTTAAGATAAATCAGAACTTAGTATCTTAAAGTTTAAAACTTGAAATTCATAACTTCACAACTTCAAGATCTTAACTTTAAGATAAATCAGAAAGTTTTTAGCTTAAAGTTTAAAACTTGAAATTCATAACTTCACAACTTCAAGATCTTAACTTTAAGATAAATCAGAACTTAGTATCTTAAAGTTTAAAACTTGAAATTCATAACTTCACAACTTCAAGATCTTAACTTTAAGATAAATCAGAAAGTTTTTAGCTTAAAGTTTAAAACTTGAAATTCATAACTTCACAACTTCAAGATCTTAACTTTAAGATAAATCAGAAAGTTTTTAGCTTAAAGTTTAAAACTTGAAATTCATAACTTCACAACTTCAAGATCTTAACTTTAAGATAAATCAGAAAGTTTTTAGCTTAAAGTTTAAAACTTGCAATTCATAACTTCACAACTTCAAGATCTTAACTTTAAGATAAATCAGAACTTAGTATCTTAAAGTTTAAAACTTGAAATTCATAACTTCACAACTTCAAGATCTTAACTTTAAGATAAATCAGAAAGTTTTTAGCTTAAAGTTTAAAACTTGAAATTCATAACTTCACAACTTCAAGATCTTAACTTTAAGATAAATCAGAAAGTTTTTAGCTTAAAGTTTAAAACTTGAAATTCATAACTTCACAACTTCAAGATCTTAACTTTAAGATAAATCAGAAAGTTTTTAGCTTAAAGTTTAAAACTTGAAATTCATAACTTCACAACTTCAAGATCTTAACTTTAAGATAAATCAGAACTTAGTATCTTAAAGTTTAAAACTTGAAATTCATAACTTCACAACTTCAAGATCTTAACTTTAAGATAAATCAGAACTTAGTATCTTAAAGTTTAAAACTTCAGAAAGTTTTTAGCTTAAAGTTTAAAACTTGAAATTCATAACTTCACAACTTCAAGATCTTAACTTTAAGATAAATCAGAACTTAGTATCTTAAAGTTTAAAACTTGAAATTCATAACTTCACAACTTCAAGATCTTAACTTTAAGATAAATCAGAAAGTTTTTAGCTTAAAGTTTAAAACTTGCAATTCATAACTTCACAACTTCAAGATCTTAACTTTAAGATAAATCAGAAAGTTTTTAGCTTAAAGTTTAAAACTTGCAATTCATAACTTCACAACTTCAAGATCTTAACTTTAAGATAAATCAGAAAGTTTTTAGCTTAAAGTTTAAAACTTGCAATTCATAACTTCACAACTTCAAGATCTTAACTTTAAGATAAATCAGAACTTAGTATCTTAAAGTTTAAAACTTGCAATTCATAACTTCACAACTTCAAGATCTTAACTTTAAGATAAATCAGAACTTAGTATCTTAAAGTTTAAAACTTGCAATTCATAACTTCACAACTTCAAGATCTTAACTTTAAGATAAATCAGAACTTAGTATCTTAAAGTTTAAAACTTGCAATTCATAACTTCACAACTTCAAGATCTTAACTTTAAGATAAATCAGAAAGTTTTTAGCTTAAAGTTTAAAACTTGAAATTCATAACTTCACAACTTCAAGATCTTAACTTTAAGATAAATCAGAAAGTTTTTAGCTTAAAGTTTAAAACTTGAAATTCATAACTTCACAACTTCAAGATCTTAACTTTAAGATAAATCAGAACTTAGTATCTTAAAGTTTAAAACTTGAAATTCATAACTTCACAACTTCAAGATCTTAACTTTAAGATAAATCAGAAAGTTTTTAGCTTAAAGTTTAAAACTTGCAATTCATAACTTCACAACTTCAAGATCTTAGCTTTAAGATAAATCAGAAAGTTTTTAGCTTAAAGTTTAAAACTTGCAATTCATAACTTCACAACTTCAAGATCTTAACTTTAAGATAAATCAGAACTTAGTATCTTAAAGTTTAAAACTTGAAATTCATAACTTCACAACTTCAAGATCTTAACTTTAAGATAAATCAGAAAGTTTTTAGCTTAAAGTTTAAAACTTGCAATTCATAACTTCACAACTTCAAGATCTTAACTTTAAGATAAATCAGAAAGTTTTTTGCTTAAAGTTTAATACTTGCAATTCATAACTTCACAACTTCAAGATCTTAACTTTAAGATAAATCAGAACTTAGTATCTTAAAGTTTAAAACTTGAAATTCATAACTTCACAACTTCAAGATCTTAACTTTAAGATAAATCAGAAAGTTTTTAGCTTAAAGTTTAAAACTTGAAATTCATAACTTCACAACTTCAAGATCTTAACTTTAAGATAAATCAGAAAGTTTTTAGCTTAAAGTTTAAAACTTGCAATTCATAACTTCACAACTTCAAGATCTTAACTTTAAGATAAATCAGAACTTAGTATCTTAAAGTTTAAAACTTGCAATTCATAACTTCACAACTTCAAGATCTTAACTTTAAGATAAATCAGAACTTAGTATCTTAAAGTTTAAAACTTGAAATTCATAACTTCACAACTTCAAGATCTTAACTTTAAGATAAATCAGAACTTAGTATCTTAAAGTTTAAAACTTGCAATTCATAACTTCACAACTTCAAGATCTTAACTTTAAGATAAATCAGAAAGTTTTTAGCTTAAAGTTTAAAACTTGCAATTCATAACTTCACAACTTCAAGATCTTAACTTTAAGATAAATCAGAACTTAGTATCTTAAAGTTTAAAACTTGAAATTCATAACTTCACAACTTCAAGATCTTAACTTTAAGATAAATCAGAAAGTTTTTAGCTTAAAGTTTAAAACTTGAAATTCATAACTTCACAACTTCAAGATCTTAACTTTAAGATAAATCAGAAAGTTTTTAGCTTAAAGTTTAAAACTTGAAATTCATAACTTCACAACTTCAAGATCTTAACTTTAAGATAAATCAGAACTTAGTATCTTAAAGTTTAAAACTTGAAATTCATAACTTCACAACTTCAAGATCTTAACTTTAAGATAAATCAGAACTTAGTATCTTAAAGTTTAAAACTTGAAATTCATAACTTCACAACTTCAAGATCTTAACTTTAAGATAAATCAGAACTTAGTATCTTAAAGTTTAAAACTTCAGAAAGTTTTTAGCTTAAAGTTTAAAACTTGAAATTCATAACTTCACAACTACAAGATCTTAACTTTAAGATAAATCAGAACTTAGTATCTTAAAGTTTAAAACTTGAAATTCATAACTTCACAACTTCAAGATCTTAACTTTAAGATAAATCAGAAAGTTTTTAGCTTAAAGTTTAAAACTTGCAATTCATAACTTCACAACTTCAAGATCTTAACTTTAAGATAAATCAGAAAGTTTTTAGCTTAAAGTTTAAAACTTGCAATTCATAACTTCACAACTTCAAGATCTTAACTTTAAGATAAATCAGAAAGTTTTTAGCTTAAAGTTTAAAACTTGCAATTCATAACTTCACAACTTCAAGATCTTAACTTTAAGATAAATCAGAACTTAGTATCTTAAAGTTTAAAACTTGCAATTCATAACTTCACAACTTCAAGATCTTAACTTTAAGATAAATCAGAACTTAGTATCTTAAAGTTTAAAACTTGCAATTCATAACTTCACAACTTCAAGATCTTAACTTTAAGATAAATCAGAACTTAGTATCTTAAAGTTAAAAACTTGCAATTCATAACTTCACAACTTCAAGATCTTAACTTTAAGATAAATCAGAACTTAGTATCTTAAAGTTTAAAACTTGCAATTCATAACTTCACAACTTCAAGATCTTAACTTTAAGATAAATCAGAACTTAGTATCTTAAAGTTTAAAACTTGAAATTCATAACTTCACAACTTCAAGATCTTAACTTTAAGATAAATCAGAAAGTTTTTAGCTTAAAGTTTAAAACTTGCAATTCATAACTTCACAACTTCAAGATCTTAACTTTAAGATAAATCAGAACTTAGTATCTTAAAGTTTAAAACTTGAAATTCATAACTTCACAACTTCAAGATCTTAACTTTAAGATAAATCAGAAAGTTTTTAGCTTAAAGTTTAAAACTTGAAATTCATAACTTCACAACTTCAAGATCTTAACTTTAAGATAAATCAGAACTTAGTATCTTAAAGTTTAAAACTTGAAATTCATAACTTCACAACTTCAAGATCTTAACTTTAAGATAAATCAGAAAGTTTTTAGCTTAAAGTTTAAAACTTGCAATTCATAACTTCACAACTTCAAGATCTTAACTTTAAGATAAATCAGAACTTAGTATCTTAAAGTTTAAAACTTGAAATTCATAACTTCACAACTTCAAGATCTTAACTTTAAGATAAATCAGAAAGTTTTTAGCTTAAAGTTTAAAACTTGAAATTCATAACTTCACAACTTCAAGATCTTAACTTTAAGATAAATCAGAAAGTTTTTAGCTTAAAGTTTAAAACTTGAAATTCATAACTTCACAACTTCAAGATCTTAACTTTAAGATAAATCAGAACTTAGTATCTTAAAGTTTAAAACTTGAAATTCATAACTTCACAACTTCAAGATCTTAACTTTAAGATAAATCAGAAAGTTTTTAGCTTAAAGTTTAAAACTTGAAATTCATAACTTCACAACTTCAAGATCTTAACTTTAAGATAAATCAGAAAGTTTTTAGCTTAAAGTTTAAAACTTGCAATTCATAACTTCACAACTTCAAGATCTTAACTTTAAGATAAATCAGAACTTAGTATCTTAAAGTTTAAAACTTGAAATTCATAACTTCACAACTTCAAGATCTTAACTTTAAGATAAATCAGAAAGTTTTTAGCTTAAAGTTTAAAACTTGCAATTCATAACTTCACAACTTCAAGATCTTAACTTTAAGATAAATCAGAACTTAGTATCTTAAAGTTTAAAACTTGAAATTCATAACTTCACAACTTCAAGATCTTAACTTTAAGATAAATCAGAACTTAGTATCTTAAAGTTTAAAACTTGCAATTCATAACTTCACAACTTCAAGATCTTAACTTTAAGATAAATCAGAACTTAGTATCTTAAAGTTTAAAACTTGAAATTCATAACTTCACAACTTCAAGATCTTAACTTTAAGATAAATCAGAACTTAGTATCTTAAAGTTTAAAACTTGAAATTCATAACTTCACAACTTCAAGATCTTAACTTTAAGATAAATCAGAAAGTTTTTAGCTTAAAGTTTAAAACTTGAAATTCATAACTTCACAACTTCAAGATCTTAACTTTAAGATAAATCAGAACTTAGTATCTTAAAGTTTAAAACTTGAAATTCATAACTTCACAACTTCAAGATCTTAACTTTAAGATAAATCAGAAAGTTTTTAGCTTAAAGTTTAAAACTTGAAATTCATAACTTCACAACTTCAAGATCTTAACTTTAAGATAAATCAGAACTTAGTATCTTAAAGTTTAAAACTTGAAATTCATAACTTCACAACTTCAAGATCTTAACTTTAAGATAAATCAGAAAGTTTTTAGCTTAAAGTTTAAAACTTGCAATTCATAACTTCACAACTTCAAGATCTTAACTTTAAGATAAATCAGAAAGTTTTTAGCTTAAAGTTTAAAACTTGCAATTCATAACTTCACAACTTCAAGATCTTAACTTTAAGATAAATCAGAAAGTTTTTAGCTTAAAGTTTAAAACTTGAAATTCATAACTTCACAACTTCAAGATCTTAACTTTAAGATAAATCAGAAAGTTTTTAGCTTAAAGTTTAAAACTTGCAATTCATAACTTCACAACTTCAAGATCTTAACTTTAAGATAAATCAGAACTTAGTATCTTAAAGTTTAAAACTTGAAATTCATAACTTCACAACTTCAAGATCTTAACTTTAAGATAAATCAGAACTTAGTATCTTAAAGTTTAAAACTTGAAATTCATAACTTCACAACTTCAAGATCTTAACTTTAAGATAAATCAGAACTTAGTATCTTAAAGTTTAAAACTTGAAATTCATAACTTCACAACTTCAAGATCTTAACTTTAAGATAAATCAGAAAGTTTTTAGCTTAAAGTTTAAAACTTGCAATTCATAACTTCACAACTTCAAGATCTTAACTTTAAGATAAATCAGAACTTAGTATCTTAAAGTTTAAAACTTGAAATTCATAACTTCACAACTTCAAGATCTTAACTTTAAGATAAATCAGAAAGTTTTTAGCTTAAAGTTTAAAACTTGCAATTCATAACTTCACAACTTCAAGATCTTAACTTTAAGATAAATCAGAAAGTTTTTAGCTTAAAGTTTAAAACTTGAAATTCATAACTTCACAACTTCAAGATCTTAACTTTAAGATAAATCAGAAAGTTTTTAGCTTAAAGTTTAAAACTTGAAATTCATAACTTCACAACTTCAAGATCTTAACTTTAAGATAAATCAGAACTTAGTATCTTAAAGTTTAAAACTTGAAATTCATAACTTCACAACTTCAAGATCTTAACTTTAAGATAAATCAGAAAGTTTTTAGCTTAAAGTTTAAAACTTGCAATTCATAACTTCACAACTTCAAGATCTTAACTTTAAGATAAATCAGAAAGTTTTTAGCTTAAAGTTTAAAACTTGAAATTCAGAACTTCACAACTTCAAGATCTTAACTTTAAGATAAATCAGAAAGTTTTTAGCTTAAAGTTTAAAACTTGCAATTCATAACTTCACAACTTCAAGATCTTAACTTTAAGATAAATCAGAAAGTTTTTAGCTTAAAGTTTAAAACTTGAAATTCATAACTTCACAACTTCAAGATCTTAACTTTAAGATAAATCAGAAAGTTTTTAGCTTAAAGTTTAAAACTTGAAATTCATAACTTCACAACTTCAAGATCTTAACTTTAAGATAAATCAGAACTTAGTATCTTAAAGTTTAAAACTTGAAATTCATAACTTCACAACTTCAAGATCTTAACTTTAAGATAAATCAGAACTTAGTATCTTAAAGTTTAAAACTTGAAATTCATAACTTCACAACTTCAAGATCTTAACTTTAAGATAAATCAGAAAGTTTTTAGCTTAAAGTTTAAAACTTGAAATTCATAACTTCACAACTTCAAGATCTTAACTTTAAGATAAATCAGAACTTAGTATCTTAAAGTTTAAAACTTGAAATTCATAACTTCACAACTTCAAGATCTTAACTTTAAGATAAATCAGAAAGTTTTTAGCTTAAAGTTTAAAACTTGCAATTCATAACTTCACAACTTCAAGATCTTAACTTTAAGATAAATCAGAAAGTTTTTAGCTTAAAGTTTAAAACTTGCAATTCATAACTTCACAACTTCAAGATCTTAACTTTAAGATAAATCAGAAAGTTTTTAGCTTAAAGTTTAAAACTTGAAATTCATAACTTCACAACTTCAAGATCTTAACTTTAAGATAAATCAGAAAGTTTTTAGCTTAAAGTTTAAAACTTGAAATTCATAACTTCACAACTTCAAGATCTTAACTTTAAGATAAATCAGAAAGTTTTTAGCTTAAAGTTTAAAACTTGCAATTCATAACTTCACAACTTCAAGATCTTAACTTTAAGATAAATCAGAAAGTTTTTAGCTTAAAGTTTAAAACTTGAAATTCATAACTTCACAACTTCAAGATCTTAACTTTAAGATAAATCAGAAAGTTTTTAGCTTAAAGTTTAAAACTTGAAATTCATAACTTCACAACTTCAAGATCTTAACTTTAAGATAAATCAGAACTTAGTATCTTAAAGTTTAAAACTTGCAATTCATAACTTCACAACTTCAAGATCTTAACTTTAAGATAAATCAGAACTTAGTATCTTAAAGTTTAAAACTTGAAATTCATAACTTCACAACTTCAAGATCTTAACTTTAAGATAAATCAGAACTTAGTATTTTAAAGTTTAAAACTTGAAATTCATAACTTCACAACTTCAAGATCTTAACTTTAAGATAAATCAGAAAGTTTTTAGCTTAAAGTTTAAAACTTGCAATTCTTAACTTCACAACTTCAAGATCTTAACTTTAAGATAAATCAGAAAGTTTTTAGCTTAAAGTTTAAAACTTGAAATTCATAACTTCACAACTTCAAGATCTTAACTTTAAGATAAATCAGAAAGTTTTTAGCTTAAAGTTTAAAACTTGCAATTCATAACTTCACAACTTCAAGATCTTAACTTTAAGATAAATCAGAAAGTTTTTAGCTTAAAGTTTAAAACTTGAAATTCATAACTTCACAACTTCAAGATCTTAACTTTAAGATAAATCAGAAAGTTTTTAGCTTAAAGTTTAAAACTTGAAATTCATAACTTCACAACTTCAAGATCTTAACTTTAAGATAAATCAGAACTTAGTATCTTAAAGTTTAAAACTTGCAATTCATAACTTCACAACTTCAAGATCTTAACTTTAAGATAAATCAGAAAGTTTTTAGCTTAAAGTTTAAAACTTGAAATTCATAACTTCACAACTTCAAGATCTTAACTTTAAGATAAATCAGAAAGTTTTTAGCTTAAAGTTTAAAACTTGAAATTCATAACTTCACAACTTCAAGATCTTAACTTTAAGATAAATCAGAACTTAGTATCTTAAAGTTTAAAACTTGAAATTCATAACTTCACAACTTCAAGATCTTAACTTTAAGATAAATCAGAAAGTTTTTAGCTTAAAGTTTAAAACTTGCAATTCATAACTTCACAACTTCAAGATCTTAACTTTAAGATAAATCAGAACTTAGTATCTTAAAGTTTAATACTTGAAATTCATAACTTCACAACTTCAAGATCTTAACTTTAAGATAAATCAGAAAGTCTTTAGCTTAAAGTTTAAAACTTGAAATTCATAACTTCACAACTTCAAGATCTTAACTTTAAGATAAATCAGAAAGTTTTTAGCTTAAAGTTTAAAACTTGAAATTCATAACTTCACAACTTCAAGATCTTAACTTTAAGATAAATCAGAAAGTTTTTAGCTTAAAGTTTAAAACTTGCAATTCATAACTTCACAACTTCAAGATCTTAACTTTAAGATAAATCAGAACTTAGTATCTTAAAGTTTAAAACTTGAAATTCATAACTTCACAACTTCAAGATCTTAACTTTAAGATAAATCAGAAAGTTTGTAGCTTAAAGTTTAAAACTTGAAATTCATAACTTCACAACTTCAAGATCTTAACTTTAAGATAAATCAGAAAGTTTTTAGCTTAAAGTTTAAAACTTGCAATTCATAACTTCACAACTTCAAGATCTTAACTTTAAGATAAATCAGAAAGTTTTTAGCTTAAAGTTTAAAACTTGCAATTCATAACTTCACAACTTCAAGATCTTAACTTTAAGATAAATCAGAACTTAGTATCTTAAAGTTTAAAACTTGAAATTCATAACTTCACAACTTCAAGATCTTAACTTTAAGATAAATCAGAACTTAGTATCTTAAAGTTTAAAACTTGAAATTCATAACTTCACAACTTCAAGATCTTAACTTTAAGATAAATCAGAACTTAGTATCTTAAAGTTTAAAACTTGAAATTCATAACTTCACAACTTCAAGATCTTAACTTTAAGATAAATCAGAAAGTTTTTAGCTTAAAGTTTAAAACTTGCAATTCATAACTTCACAACTTCAAGATCTTAACTTTAAGATAAATCAGAAAGTTTTTAGCTTAAAGTTTAAAACTTGAAATTCATAACTTCACAACTTCAAGATCTTAACTTTAAGATAAATCAGAAAGTTTTTAGCTTAAAGTTTAAAACTTGCAATTCATAACTTCACAACTTCAAGATCTTAACTTTAAGATAAATCAGAACTTAGTATCTTAAAGTTTAAAACTTGAAATTCATAACTTCACAACTTCAAGATCTTAACTTTAAGATAAATCAGAAAGTTTTTAGCTTAAAGTTTAAAACTTGCAATTCATAACTTCACAACTTCAAGATCTTAACTTTAAGATAAATCAGAACTTAGTATCTTAAAGTTTAAAACTTGCAATTCATAACTTCACAACTTCAAGATCTTAACTTTAAGATAAATCAGAAAGTTTTTAGCTTAAAGTTTAAAACTTGCAATTCATAACTTCACAACTTCAAGATCTTAACTTTAAGATAAATCAGAACTTAGTATCTTAAAGTTTAAAACTTGAAATTCATAACTTCACAACTTCAAGATCTTAACTTGAAGATAAATCAGAAAGTTTTTAGCTTAAAGTTTAAAACTTGAAATTCATAACTTCACAACTTCAAGATCTTAACTTTAAGATAAATCAGAAAGTTTTTAGCTTAAAGTTTAAAACTTGCAATTCATAACTTCACAACTTCAAGATCTTAACTTTAAGATAAATCAGAAAGTTTTTAGCTTAAAGTTTAAAACTTGAAATTCATAACTTCACAACTTCAAGATCTTAACTTTAAGATAAATCAGAACTTAGTATCTTAAAGTTTAAAACTTGAAATTCATAACTTCACAACTTCAAGATCTTAACTTTAAGATAAATCAGAAAGTTTTTAGCTTAAAGTTTAAAACTTGCAATTCATAACTTCACAACTTCAAGATCTTAACTTTAAGATAAATCAGAACTTAGTATCTTAAAGTTTAAAACTTGAAATTCATAACTTCACAACTTCAAGATCTTAACTTTAAGATAAATCAGAAAGTTTTTAGCTTAAAGTTTAAAACTTGCAATTAATAACTTCACAACTTCAAGATCTTAACTTTAAGATAAATCAGAACTTAGTATCTTAAAGTTTAAAACTTGAAATTCATAACTTCACAACTTCAAGATCTTAACTTTAAGATAAATCAGAACTTAGTATCTTAAAGTTTAAAACTTGCAATTCATAACTTCACAACTTCAAGATCTTAACTTTAAGATAAATCAGAACTTAGTATCTTAAAGTTTAAAACTTGAAATTTTAACTTCACAACTTCAAGATCTTAACTTTAAGATAAATCAGAACTTAGTATCTTAAAGTTTAAAACTTGAAATTCATAACTTCACAACTTCAAGATCTTAACTTTAAGATAAATCAGAACTTAGTATCTTAAAGTTTAAAACTTGAAATTCATAACTTCACAACTTCAAGATCTTAACTTTAAGATAAATCAGAAAGTTTTTAGCTTAAAGTTTAAAACTTGAAATTCATAACTTCACAACTTCAAGATCTTAACTTTAAGATAAATCAGAAAGTTTTTAGCTTAAAGTTTAAAACTTGCAATTCATAACTTCACAACTTCAAGATCTTAACTTTAAGATAAATCAGAACTTAGTATCTTAAAGTTTAAAACTTGAAATTCATAACTTCACAACTTCAAGATCTTAACTTTAAGATAAATCAGAAAGTTTTTAGCTTAAAGTTTAAAACTTGCAATTCATAACTTCACAACTTCAAGATCTTAACTTTAAGATAAATCAGAAAGTTTTTAGCTTAAAGTTTAAAACTTGAAATTCATAACTTCACAACTTCAAGATCTTAACTTTAAGATAAATCAGAAAGTTTTTAGCTTAAAGTTTAAAACTTGAAATTCATAACTTCACAACTTCAAGATCTTAACTTTAAGATAAATCAGAAAGTTTTTAGCTTAAAGTTTAAAACTTGAAATTCATAACTTCACAACTTCAAGATCTTAACTTTAAGATAAATCAGAAAGTTTTTAGCTTAAAGTTTAAAACTTGAAATTCATAACTTCACAACTTCAAGATCTTAACTTTAAGATAAATCAGAAAGTTTTTAGCTTAAAGTTTAAAACTTGAAATTCATAACTTCACAACTTCAAGATCTTAACTTTAAGATAAATCAGAAAGTTTTTAGCTTAAAGTTTAAAACTTGCAATTCATAACTTCACAACTTCAAGATCTTAACTTTAAGATAAATCAGAAAGATTTTAGCTTAAAGTTTAAAACTTGAAATTCATAACTTCACAACTTCAAGATCTTAACTTTAAGATAAATCAGAAAGTTTTTAGCTTAAAGTTTAAAACTTGCAATTCATAACTTCACAACTTCAAGATCTTAACTTTAAGATAAATCAGAACTTAGTATCTTAAAGTTTAAAACTTGAAATTCATAACTTCACAACTTCAAGATCTTAACTTTAAGATAAATCAGAAAGTTTTTAGCTTAAAGTTTAAAACTTGAAATTCATAACTTCACAACTTCAAGATCTTAACTTTAAGATAAATCAGAACTTAGTATCTTAAAGTTTAAAACTTGAAATTCATAACTTCACAACTTCAAGATCTTAACTTTAAGATAAATCAGAACTTAGTATCTTAAAGTTTAAAACTTGAAATTCATAACTTCACAACTTCAAGATCTTAACTTTAAGATAAATCAGAAAGTTTTTAGCTTAAAGTTTAAAACTTGCAATTCATAACTTCACAACTTCAAGATCTTAACTTTAAGATAAATCAGAACTTAGTATCTTAAAGTTTAAAACTTGAAATTCATAACTTCACAACTTCAAGATCTTAACTTTAAGATAAATCAGAAAGTTTTTAGCTTAAAGTTTAAAACTTGAAATTCATAACTTCACAACTTCAAGATCTTAACTTTAAGATAAATCAGAACTTAGTATCTTAAAGTTTAAAACTTGAAATTCATAACTTCACAACTTCAAGATCTTAACTTTAAGATAAATCAGAAAGTTTTTAGCTTAAAGTTTAAAACTTGAAATTCATAACTTCACAACTTCAAGATCTTAACTTTAAGATAAATCAGAACTTAGTATCTTAAAGTTTAAAACTTGAAATTCATAACTTCACAACTTCAAGATCTTAACTTTAAGATAAATCAGAACTTAGTATCTTAAAGTTTAAAACTTGAAATTCATAACTTCACAACTTCAAGATCTTAACTTTAAGATAAATCAGAAAGTTTTTAGCTTAAAGTTTAAAACTTGCAATTCATAACTTCACAACTTCAAGATCTTAACTTTAAGATAAATCAGAAAGTTTTTAGCTTAAAGTTTAAAACTTGCAATTCATAACTTCACAACTTCAAGATCTTAACTTTAAGATAAATCAGAACTTAGTATCTTAAAGTTTAAAACTTGAAATTCATAACTTCACAACTTCAAGATCTTAACTTTAAGATAAATCAGAAAGTTTTTAGCTTAAAGTTTAAAACTTGCAATTCATAACTTCACAACTTCAAGATCTTAACTTTAAGATAAATCAGAACTTAGTATCTTAAAGTTTAAAACTTGAAATTCATAACTTCACAACTTCAAGATCTTAACTTTAAGATAAATCAGAAAGTTTTTAGCTTAAAGTTTAAAACTTGAAATTCATAACTTCACAACTTCAAGATCTTAACTTTAAGATAAATCAGAACTTAGTATCTTAAAGTTTAAAACTTGAAATTCATAACTTCACAACTTCAAGATCTTAACTTTAAGATAAATCAGAAAGTTTTTAGCTTAAAGTTTAAAACTTGCAATTCATAACTTCACAACTTCAAGATCTTAACTTTAAGATAAATCAGAAAGTTTTTAGCTTAAAGTTTAAAACTTGCAATTCATAACTTCACAACTTCAAGATCTTAACTTTAAGATAAATCAGAACTTAGTATCTTAAAGTTTAAAACTTGAAATTCATAACTTCACAACTTCAAGATCTTAACTTTAAGATAAATCAGAAAGTTTTTAGCTTAAAGTTTAAAACTTGCAATTCATAACTTCACAACTTCAAGATCTTAACTTTAAGATAAATCAGAAAGTTTTTAGCTTAAAGTTTAAAACTTGAAATTCATAACTTCACAACTTCAAGATCTTAACTTTAAGATAAATCAGAAAGTTTTTAGCTTAAAGTTTAAAACTTGCAATTCATAACTTCACAACTTCAAGATCTTAACTTTAAGATAAATCAGAAAGTTTTTAGCTTAAAGTTTAAAACTTGCAATTCATAACTTCACAACTTCAAGATCTTAACTTTAAGATAAATCAGAAAGTTTTTAGCTTAAAGTTTAAAACTTGAAATTCATAACTTCACAACTTCAAGATCTTAACTTTAAGATAAATCAGAAAGTTTTTAGCTTAAAGTTTAAAACTTGCAATTCATAACTTCACAACTTCAAGATCTTAACTTTAAGATAAATCAGAAAGTTTTTAGCTTAAAGTTTAAAACTTGCAATTCATAACTTCACAACTTCAAGATCTTAACTTTAAGATAAATCAGAAAGTTTTTAGCTTAAAGTTTAAAACTTGCAATTCATAACTTCACAACTTCAAGATCTTAACTTTAAGATAAATCAGAACTTAGTATCTTAAAGTTTAAAACTTGAAATTCATAACTTCACAACTTCAAGATCTTAACTTTAAGATAAATCAGAAAGTTTTTAGCTTAAAGTTTAAAACTTGCAATTCATAACTTCACAACTTCAAGATCTTAACTTTAAGATAAATCAGAAAGTTTTTAGCTTAAAGTTTAAAACTTGAAATTCATAACTTCACAACTTCAAGATCTTAACTTTAAGATAAATCAGAACTTAGTATCTTAAAGTTTAAAACTTGAAATTCATAACTTCACAACTTCAAGATCTTAACTTTAAGATAAATCAGAAAGTTTTTAGCTTAAAGTTTAAAACTTGCAATTCATAACTTCACAACTTCAAGATCTTAACTTTAAGATAAATCAGAAAGTTTTTAGCTTAAAGTTTAAAACTTGAAATTCATAACTTCACAACTTCAAGATCTTAACTTTAAGATAAATCAGAACTTAGTATCTTAAAGTTTAAAACTTGAAATTCAAAACTTCACAACTTCAAGATCTTAACTTTAAGATAAATCAGAACTTAGTATCTTAAAGTTTAAAACTTGAAATTCATAACTTCACAACTTCAAGATCTTAACTTTAAGATAAATCAGAAAGTTTTTAGCTTAAAGTTTAAAACTTGAAATTCATAACTTCACAACTTCAAGATCTTAACTTTAAGATAAATCAGAACTTAGTATCTTAAAGTTTAAAACTTGAAATTCATAACTTCACAACTTCAAGATCTTAACTTTAAGATAAATCAGAAAGTTTTTAGCTTAAAGTTTAAAACTTGAAATTCATAACTTCACAACTTCAAGATCTTAACTTTAAGATAAATCAGAACTTAGTATCTTAAAGTTTAAAACTTGAAATTCATAACTTCACAACTTCAAGATCTTAACTTTAAGATAAATCAGAAAGTTTTTAGCTTAAAGTTTAAAACTTGCAATTCATAACTTCACAACTTCAAGATCTTAACTTTAAGATAAATCAGAAAGTTTTTAGCTTAAAGTTTAAAACTTGCAATTCATAACTTCACAACTTCAAGATCTTAACTTTAAGATAAATCAGAACTTAGTATCTTAAAGTTTAAAACTTGAAATTCATAACTTCACAACTTCAAGATCTTAACTTTAAGATAAATCAGAAAGTTTTTAGCTTAAAGTTTAAAACTTGCAATTCATAACTTCACAACTTCAAGATCTTAACTTTAAGATAAATCAGAACTTAGTATCTTAAAGTTTAAAACTTGCAATTCATAACTTCACAACTTCAAGATCTTAACTTTAAGATAAATCAGAACTTAGTATCTTAAAGTTTAAAACTTGAAATTCATAACTTCACAACTTCAAGATCTTAACTTTAAGATAAATCAGAAAGTTTTTAGCTTAAAGTTTAAAACTTGCAATTCATAACTTCACAACTTCAAGATCTTAACTTTAAGATAAATCAGAAAGTTTTTAGCTTAAAGTTTAAAACTTGAAATTCATAACTTCACAACTTCAAGATCTTAACTTTAAGATAAATCAGAACTTAGTATCTTAAAGTTTAAAACTTGAAATTCATAACTTCACAACTTCAAGATCTTAACTTTAAGATAAATCAGAACTTAGTATCTTAAAGTTTAAAACTTGCAATTCATAACTTCACAACTTCAAGATCTTAACTTTAAGATAAATCAGAAAGTTTTTAGCTTAAAGTTTAAAACTTGAAATTCATAACTTCACAACTTCAAGATCTTAACTTTAAGATAAATCAGAACTTAGTATCTTAAAGTTTAAAACTTGAAATTCATAACTTCACAACTTCAAGATCTTAACTTTAAGATAAATCAGAAAGTTTTTAGCTTAAAGTTTAAAACTTGAAATTCATAACTTCACAACTTCAAGATCTTAACTTTAAGATAAATCAGAAAGTTTTTAGCTTAAAGTTTAAAACTTGCAATTCATAACTTCACAACTTCAAGATCTTAACTTTAAGATAAATCAGAACTTAGTATCTTAAAGTTTAAAACTTGAAATTCATAACTTCACAACTTCAAGATCTTAACTTTAAGATAAATCAGAAAGTTTTTAGTTTAAAGTTTAAAACTTGAAATTCATAACTTCACAACTTCAAGATCTTAACTTTAAGATAAATCAGAAAGTTTTTAGCTTAAAGTTTAAAACTTGCAATTCATAACTTCACAACTTCAAGATCTTAACTTTAAGATAAATTAGAAAGTTTTTAGCTTAAAGTTTAAAACTTGAAATTCATAACTTCACAACTTCAAGATCTTAACTTTAAGATAAATCAGAAAGTTTTTAGCTTAAAGTTTAAAACTTGCAATTCATAACTTCACAACTTCAAGATCTTAACTTTAAGATAAATCAGAAAGTTTTTAGCTTAAAGTTTAAAACTTGAAATTCATAACTTCACAACTTCAAGATCTTAACTTTAAGATAAATCAGAACTTAGTATCTTAAAGTTTAAAACTTGAAATTCATAACTTCACAACTTCAAGATCTTAACTTTAAGATAAATCAGAAAGTTTTTAGCTTAACGTTTAAAACTTGAAATTCATAACTTCACAACTTCAAGATCTTAACTTTAAGATAAATCAGAACTTAGTATCTTAAAGTTTAAAACTTGAAATTCATAACTTCACAACTTCAAGATCTTAACTTTAAGATAAATCAGAAAGTTTTTAGCTTAAAGTTTAAAACTTGAAATTCATAACTTCACAACTTCAAGATCTTAACTTTAAGATAAATCAGAACTTAGTATCTTAAAGTTTAAAACTTGAAATTCATAACTTCACAACTTCAAGATCTTAACTTTAAGATAAATCAGAAAGTTTTTAGCTTAAAGTTTAAAACTTGAAATTCATAACTTCACAACTTCAAGATCTTAACTTTAAGATAAATCAGAACTTAGTATCTTAAAGTTTAAAACTTGAAATTCATAACTTCACAACTTCAAGATCTTAACTTTAAGATAAATCAGAAAGTTTTTAGCTTAAAGTTTAAAACTTGAAATTCATAACTTCACAACTTCAAGATCTTAACTTTAAGATAAATCAGAAAGTTTTTAGCTTAAAGTTTAAAACTTGCAATTCATAACTTCACAACTTCAAGATCTTAACTTTAAGATAAATCAGAACTTAGTATCTTAAAGTTTAAAACTTGAAATTCATAACTTCACAACTTCAAGATCTTAACTTTAAGATAAATCAGAAAGTTTTTAGCTTAAAGTTTAAAACTTGCAATTCATAACTTCACAACTTCAAGATCTTAACTTTAAGATAAATCAGAAAGTTTTTAGCTTAAAGTTTAAAACTTGAAATTCATAACTTCACAACTTCAAGATCTTAACTTTAAGATAAATCAGAACTTAGTATCTTAAAGTTTAAAACTTGAAATTCATAACTTCACAACTTCAAGATCTTAACTTTAAGATAAATCAGAAAGTTTTTAGCTTAAAGTTTAAAACTTGAAATTCATAACTTCACAACTTCAAGATCTTAACTTTAAGATAAATCAGAACTTAGTATCTTAAAGTTTAAAACTTGAAATTCATAACTTCACAACTTCAAGATCTTAACTTTAAGATAAATCAGAACTTAGTATCTTAAAGTTTAAAACTTGAAATTCATAACTTCACAACTTCAAGATCTTAACTTTAAGATAAATCAGAAAGTTTTTAGCTTAAAGTTTAAAACTTGCAATTCATAACTTCACAACTTCAAGATCTTAACTTTAAGATAAATCAGAACTTAGTATCTTAAAGTTTAAAACTTGAAATTCATAACTTCACAACTTCAAGATCTTAACTTTAAGATAAATCAGAAAGTTTTTAGCTTAAAGTTTAAAACTTGAAATTCATAACTTCACAACTTCAAGATCTTAACTTTAAGATAAATCAGAACTTAGTATCTTAAAGTTTAAAACTTGAAATTCATAACTTCACAACTTCAAGATCTTAACTTTAAGATAAATCAGAACTTAGTATCTTAAAGTTTAAAACTTGAAATTCATAACTTCACAACTTCAAGATCTTAACTTTAAGATAAATCAGAAAGTTTTTAGCTTAAAGTTTAAAACTTGCAATTCATAACTTCACAACTTCAAGATCTTAACTTTAAGATAAATCAGAAAGTTTTTAGCTTAAAGTTTAAAACTTGAAATTCATAACTTCACAACTTCAAGATCTTAACTTTAAGATAAATCAGAAAGTTTTTAGCTTAAAGTTTAAAACTTGAAATTCATAACTTCACAACTTCAAGATCTTAACTTTAAGATAAATCAGAACTTAGTATATTAAAGTTTAAAACTTGAAATTCATAACTTCACAACTTCAAGATCTTAACTTTAAGATAAATCAGAACTTAGTATCTTAAAGTTTAAAACTTGAAATTCATAACTTCACAACTTCAAGATCTTAACTTTAAGATAAATCAGAAAGTTTTTAGCTTAAAGTTTAAAACTTGAAATTCATAACTTCACAACTTCAAGATCTTAACTTTAAGATAAATCAGAACTTAGTATCTTAAAGTTTAAAACTTGAAATTCATAACTTCACAACTTCAAGATCTTAACTTTAAGATAAATCAGAACTTAGTATCTTAAAGTTTAAAACTTGCAATTCATAACTTCACAACTTCAAGATCTTAACTTTAAGATAAATCAGAAAGTTTTTAGCTTAAAGTTTAAAACTTGAAATTCATAACTTCACAACTTCAAGATCTTAACTTTAAGATAAATCAGAAAGTTTTTAGCTTAAAGTTTAAAACTTGAAATTCATAACTTCACAACTTCAAGATCTTAACTTTAAGATAAATCAGAACTTAGTATCTTAAAGTTTAAAACTTGAAATTCATAACTTCACAACTTCAAGATCTTAACTTTAAGATAAATCAGAAAGTTTTTAGCTTAAAGTTTAAAACTTGAAATTCATAACTTCACAACTTCAAGATCTTAACTTTAAGATAAATCAGAACTTAGTATCTTAAAGTTTAAAACTTGAAATTCATAACTTCACAACTTCAAGATCTTAACTTTAAGATAAATCAGAAAGTTTTTAGCTTAAAGTTTAAAACTTGAAATTCATAACTTCACAACTTCAAGATCTTAACTTTAAGATAAATCAGAAAGTTTTTAGCTTAAAGTTTAAAACTTGCAATTCATAACTTCACAACTTCAAGATCTTAACTTTAAGATAAATCAGAACTTAGTATCTTAAAGTTTAAAACTTGAAATTCATAACTTCACAACTTCAAGATCTTAACTTTAAGATAAATCAGAAAGTTTTTAGCTTAAAGTTTAAAACTTGAAATTCATAACTTCACAACTTCAAGATCTTAACTTTAAGATAAATCAGAAAGTTTTTAGCTTAAAGTTTAAAACTTGCAATTCATAACTTCACAACTTCAAGATCTTAACTTTAAGATAAATCAGAAAGTTTTTAGCTTAAAGTTTAAAACTTGAAATTCATAACTTCACAACTTCAAGATCTTAACTTTAAGATAAATCAGAAAGTTTTTAGCTTAAAGTTTAAAACTTGCAATTCATAACTTCACAACTTCAAGATCTTAACTTTAAGATAAATCAGAAAGTTTTTAGCTTAAAGTTTAAAACTTGAAATTCATAACTTCACAACTTCAAGATCTTAACTTTAAGATAAATCAGAACTTAGTATCTTAAAGTTTAAAACTTGAAATTCATAACTTCACAACTTCAAGATCTTAACTTTAAGATAAATCAGAAAGTTTTTAGCTTAAAGTTTAAAACTTGAAATTCATAACTTCACAACTTCAAGATCTTAACTTTAAGATAAATCAGAACTTAGTATCTTAAAGTTTAAAACTTGAAATTCATAACTTCACAACTTCAAGATCTTAACTTTAAGATAAATCAGAAAGTTTTTAGCTTAAAGTTTAAAACTTGAAATTCATAACTTCACAACTTCAAGATCTTAACTTTAAGATAAATCAGAACTTAGTATCTTAAAGTTTAAAACTTGAAATTCATAACTTCACAACTTCAAGATCTTAACTTTAAGATAAATCAGAAAGTTTTTAGCTTAAAGTTTAAAACTTGAAATTCATAACTTCACAACTTCAAGATCTTAACTTTAAGATAAATCAGAACTTAGTATCTTAAAGTTTAAAACTTGAAATTCATAACTTCACAACTTCAAGATCTTAACTTTAAGATAAATCAGAAAGTTTTTAGCTTAAAGTTTAAAACTTGAAATTCATAACTTCACAACTTCAAGATCTTAACTTTAAGATAAATCAGAAAGTTTTTAGCTTAAAGTTTAAAACTTGCAATTCATAACTTCACAACTTCAAGATCTTAACTTTAAGATAAATCAGAACTTAGTATCTTAAAGTTTAAAACTTGAAATTCATAACTGCACAACTTCAAGATCTTAACTTTAAGATAAATCAGAAAGTTTTTAGCTTAAAGTTTAAAACTTGCAATTCATAACTTCACAACTTCAAGATCTTAACTTTAAGATAAATCAGAAAGTTTTTAGCTTAAAGTTTAAAACTTGAAATTCATAACTTCACAACTTCAAGATCTTAACTTTAAGATAAATCAGAACTTAGTATCTTAAAGTTTAAAACTTGAAATTCATAACTTCACAACTTCAAGATCTTAACTTTAAGATAAATCAGAAAGTTTTTAGCTTAAAGTTTAAAACTTGAAATTCATAACTTCACAACTTCAAGATCTTAACTTTAAGATAAATCAGAAAGTTTTTAGCTTAAAGTTTAAAACTTGAAATTCATAACTTCACAACTTCAAGATCTTAACTTTAAGATAAATCAGAACTTAGTATCTTAAAGTTTAAAACTTGAAATTCATAACTTCACAACTTCAAGATCTTAACTTTAAGATAAATCAGAAAGTTTTTAGCTTAAAGTTTAAAACTTGAAATTCATAACTTCACAACTTCAAGATCTTAACTTTAAGATAAATCAGAACTTAGTATCTTAAAGTTTAAAACTTGAAATTCATAACTTCACAACTTCAAGATCTTAACTTTAAGATAAATCAGAAAGTTTTTAGCTTAAAGTTTAAAACTTGAAATTCATAACTTCACAACTTCAAGATCTTAACTTTAAGATAAATCAGAACTTAGTATCTTAAAGTTTAAAACTTGAAATTCATAACTTCACAACTTCAAGATCTTAACTTTAAGATAAATCAGAAAGTTTTTAGCTTAAAGTTTAAAACTTGCAATTCATAACTTCACAACTTCAAGATCTTAACTTTAAGATAAATCAGAAAGTTTTTAGCTTAAAGTTTAAAACTTGAAATTCATAACTTCACAACTTCAAGATCTTAACTTTAAGATAAATCAGAACTTAGTATCTTAAAGTTTAAAACTTGCAATTCATAACTTCACAACTTCAAGATCTTAACTTTAAGATAAATCAGAAAGTTTTTAGCTTAAAGTTTAAAACTTGAAATTCATAACTTCACAACTTCAAGATCTTAACTTTAAGATAAATCAGAACTTAGTATCTTAAAGTTTAAAACTTGAAATTCATAACTTCACAACTTCAAGATCTTAACTTTAAGATAAATCAGAAAGTTTTTAGCTTAAAGTTTAAAACTTGCAATTCATAACTTCACAACTTCAAGATCTTAACTTTAAGATAAATCAGAAAGTTTTTAGCTTAAAGTTTAAAACTTGAAATTCATAACTTCACAACTTCAAGATCTTAACTTTAAGATAAATCAGAACTTAGTATCTTAAAGTTTAAAACTTGAAATTCATAACTTCACAACTTCAAGATCTTAACTTTAAGATAAATCAGAAAGTTTTTAGCTTAAAGTTTAAAACTTGCAATTCATAACTTCACAACTTCAAGATCTTAACTTTAAGATAAATCAGAAAGTTTTTAGCTTAAAGTTTAAAACTTGCAATTCATAACTTCACAACTTCAAGATCTTAACTTTAAGATAAATCAGAAAGTTTTTAGCTTAAAGTTTAAAACTTGAAATTCATAACTTCACAACTTCAAGATCTTAACTTTAAGATAAATCAGAACTTAGTATCTTAAAGTTTAAAACTTGCAATTCATAACTTCACAACTTCAAGATCTTAACTTTAAGATAAATCAGAAAGTTTTTAGCTTAAAGTTTAAAACTTGAAATTCATAACTTCACAACTTCAAGATCTTAACTTTAAGATAAATCAGAACTTAGTATCTTAAAGTTTAAAACTTGAAATTCATAACTTCACAACTTCAAGATCTTAACTTTAAGATAAATCAGAAAGTTTTTAGCTTAAAGTTTAAAACTTGCAATTCATAACTTCACAACTTCAAGATCTTAACTTTAAGATAAATCAGAAAGTTTTTAGCTTAAAGTTTAAAACTTGCAATTCATAACTTCACAACTTCAAGATCTTAACTTTAAGATAAATCAGAAAGTTTTTAGCTTAAAGTTTAAAACTTGAAATTCATAACTTCACAACTTCAAGATCTTAACTTTAAGATAAATCAGAACTTAGTATCTTAAAGTTTAAAACTTGCAATTCATAACTTCACAACTTCAAGATCTTAACTTTAAGATAAATCAGAAAGTTTTTAGCTTAAAGTTTAAAACTTGAAATTCATAACTTCACAACTTCAAGATCTTAACTTTAAGATAAATCAGAACTTAGTATCTTAAAGTTTAAAACTTGAAATTCATAACTTCACAACTTCAAGATCTTAACTTTAAGATAAATCAGAAAGTTTTTAGCTTAAAGTTTAAAACTTGAAATTCATAACTTCACAACTTCAAGATCTTAACTTTAAGATAAATCAGAAAGTTATTAGCTTAAAGTTTAAAACTTGCAATTCATAACTTCACAACTTCAAGATCTTAACTTTAAGATAAATCAGAAAGTTTTTAGCTTAAAGTTTAAAACTTGCAATTCATAACTTCACAACTTCAAGATCTTAACTTTAAGATAAATCAGAAAGTTTTTAGCTTAAAGTTTAAAACTTGAAATTCATAACTTCACAACTTCAAGATCTTAACTTTAAGATAAATCAGAAAGTTTTTAGCTTAAAGTTTAAAACTTGAAATTCATAACTTCACAACTTCAAGATCTTAACTTTAAGATAAATCAGAAAGTTTTTAGCTTAAAGTTTAAAACTTGAAATTCATAACTTCACAACTTCAAGATCTTAACTTTAAGATAAATCAGAAAGTTTTTAGCTTAAAGTTTAAAACTTGAAATTCATAACTTCACAACTTCAAGATCTTAACTTTAAGATAAATCAGAAAGTTTTTAGCTTAAAGTTTAAAACTTGCAATTCATAACTTCACAACTTCAAGATCTTAACTTTAAGATAAATCAGAACTTAGTATCTTAAAGTTTAAAACTTGCAATTCATAACTTCACAACTTCAAGATCTTAACTTTAAGATAAATCAGAACTTAGTATCTTAAAGTTTAAAACTTGAAATTCATAACTTCACAACTTCAAGATCTTAACTTTAAGATAAATCAGAACTTAGTATCTTAAAGTTTAAAACTTGAAATTCATAACTTCACAACTTCAAGATCTTAACTTTAAGATAAATCAGAACTTAGTATCTTAAAGTTTAAAACTTGCAATTCATAACTTCACAACTTCAAGATCTTAACTTTAAGATAAATCAGAAAGTTTTTAGCTTAAAGTTTAAAACTTGAAATTCATAACTTCACAACTTCAAGATCTTAACTTTAAGATAAATCAGAACTTAGTATCTTAAAGTTTAAAACTTGAAATTCATAACTTCACAACTTCAAGATCTTAACTTTAAGATAAATCAGAAAGTTTTTAGCTTAAAGTTTAAAACTTGAAATTCATAACTTCACAACTTCAAGATCTTAACTTTAAGATAAATCAGAAAGTTTTTAGCTTAAAGTTTAAAACTTGCAATTCATAACTTCACAACTTCAAGATCTTAACTTTAAGATAAATCAGAAAGTTTTTAGCTTAAAGTTTAAAACTTGAAATTCATAACTTCACAACTTCAAGATCTTAACTTTAAGATAAATCAGAAAGTTTTTAGCTTAAAGTTTAAAACTTGAAATTCATAACTTCACAACTTCAAGATCTTAACTTTAAGATAAATCAGAACTTAGTATCTTAAAGTTTAAAACTTGCAATTCATAACTTCACAACTTCAAGATCTTAACTTTAAGATAAATCAGAAAGTTTTTAGCTTAAAGTTTAAAACTTGCAATTCATAACTTCACAACTTCAAGATCTTAACTTTAAGATAAATCAGAACTTAGTATCTTAAAGTTTAAAACTTGCAATTCATAACTTCACAACTTCAAGATCTTAACTTTAAATTAAATCAGAAAGTTTTTAGCTTAAAGTTTAAAACTTGCAATTCATAACTTCACAACTTCAAGATCTTAACTTTAAGATAAATCAGAACTTAGTATCTTAAAGTTTAAAACTTGCAATTCATAACTTCACAACTTCAAGATCTTAACTTTAAGATAAATCAGAAAGTTTTTAGCTTAAAGTTTAAAACTTGCAATTCATAACTTCACAACTTCAAGATCTTAACTTTAAGATAAATCAGAACTTAGTATCTTAAAGTTTAAAACTTGAAATTCATAACTTCACAACTTCAAGATCTTAACTTTAAGATAAATCAGAACGTTTTTAGCTTAAAGTTTAAAACTTGAAATTCATAACTTCACAACTTCAAGATCTTAACTTTAAGATAAATCAGAAAGTTTTTAGCTTAAAGTTTAAAACTTGCAATTCATAACTTCACAACTTCAAGATCTTAACTTTAAGATAAATCAGAAAGTTTTTAGCTTAAAGTTTAAAACTTGCAATTCATAACTTCACAACTTCAAGATCTTAACTTTAAGATAAATCAGAAAGTTTTTAGCTTAAAGTTTAAAACTTGAAATTCATAACTTCACAACTTCAAGATCTTAACTTTAAGATAAATCAGAAAGTTTTTAGCTTAAAGTTTAAAACTTGCAATTCATAACTTCACAACTTCAAGATCTTAACTTTAAGATAAATCAGAAAGTTTTTAGCTTAAAGTTTAAAACTTGAAATTCATAACTTCACAACTTCAAGATCTTAACTTTAAGATAAATCAGAAAGTTTTTAGCTTACAGTTTAAAACTTGCAATTCATAACTTCACAACTTCAAGATCTTAACTTTAAGATAAATCAGAACTTAGTATCTTAAAGTTTAAAACTTGAAATTCATAACTTCACAACTTCAAGATCTTAACTTTAAGATAAATCAGAAAGTTTTTAGCTTAAAGTTTAAAACTTGCAATTCATAACTTCACAACTTCAAGATCTTAACTTTAAGATAAATCAGAAAGTTTTTAGCTTAAAGTTTAAAACTTGAAATTCATAACTTCACAACTTCAAGATCTTAACTTTAAGATAAATCAGAAAGTTTTTAGCTTAAAGTTTAAAACTTGCAATTCATAACTTCACAACTTCAAGATCTTAACTTTAAGATAAATCAGAAAGTTTTTAGCTTAAAGTTTAAAACTTGAAATTCATATCTTCACAACTTCAAGATCTTAACTTTAAGATAAATCAGAAAGTTTTTAGCTTAAAGTTTAAAACTTGAAATTCATAACTTCACAACTTCAAGATCTTAACTTTAAGATAAATCAGAAAGTTTTTAGCTTAAAGTTTAAAACTTGAAATTCATAACTTCACAACTTCAAGATCTTAACTTTAAGATAAATCAGAACTTAGTATCTTAAAGTTTAAAACTTGAAATTCATAACTTGACAACTTCAAGATCTTAACTTTAAGATAAATCAGAAAGTTTTTAGCTTAAAGTTTAAAACTTGAAATTCATAACTTCACAACTTCAAGATCTTAACTTTAAGATAAATCAGAACTTAGTATCTTAAAGTTTAAAACTTGAAATTCATAACTTCACAACTTCAAGATCTTAACTTTAAGATAAATCAGAACTTAGTATCTTAAAGTTTAAAACTTGAAATTCATAACTTCACAACTTCAAGATCTTAACTTTAAGATAAATCAGAAAGTTTTTAGCTTAAAGTTTAAAACTTGCAATTCATAACTTCACAACTTCAAGATCTTAACTTTAAGATAAATCAGAAAGTTTTTAGCTTAAAGTTTAAAACTTGAAATTCATAACTTCACAACTTCAAGATCTTAACTTTAAGATAAATCAGAACTTAGTATCTTAAAGTTTAAAACTTGAAATTCATAACTTCACAACTTCAAGATCTTAACTTTAAGATAAATCAGAAAGTTTTTAGCTTAAAGTTTAAAACTTGCAATTCATAACTTCACAACTTCAAGATCTTAACTTTAAGATAAATCAGAAAGTTTTTAGCTTAAAGTTTAAAACTTGAAATTCATAACTTCACAACTTCAAGATCTTAACTTTAAGATAAATCAGAACTTAGTATCTTAAAGTTTAAAACTTGCAATTCATAACTTCACAACTTCAAGATCTTAACTTTAAGATAAATCAGAAAGTTTTTAGCTTAAAGTTTAAAACTTGAAATTCATAACTTCACAACTTCAAGATCTTAACTTTAAGATAAATCAGAACTTAGTATCTTAAAGTTTAAAACTTGAAATTCATAACTTCACAACTTCAAGATCTTAACTTTAAGATAAATCAGAAAGTTTTTAGCTTAAAGTTTAAAACTTGCAATTCATAACTTCACAACTTCAAGATCTTAACTTTAAGATAAATCAGAAAGTTTTTAGCTTAAAGTTTAAAACTTGCAATTCATAACTTCACAACTTCAAGATCTTAACTTTAAGATAAATCAGAAAGTTTTTAGCTTAAAGTTTAAAACTTGAAATTCATAACTTCACAACTTCAAGATCTTAACTTTAAGATAAATCAGAACTTAGTATCTTAAAGTTTAAAACTTGAAATTCATAACTTCACAACTTCAAGATCTTAACTTTAAGATAAATCAGAAAGTTTTTAGCTTAAAGTTTAAAACTTGCAATTCATAACTTCACAACTTCAAGATCTTAACTTTAAGATAAATCAGAAAGTTTTTAGCTTAAAGTTTAAAACTTGAAATTCATAACTTCACAACTTCAAGATCTTAACTTTAAGATAAATCAGAACTTAGTATCTTAAAGTTTAAAACTTGCAATTCATAACTTCACAACTTCAAGATCTTAACTTTAAGATAAATCAGAAAGTTTTTAGCTTAAAGTTTAAAACTTGAAATTCATAACTTCACAACTTCAAGATCTTAACTTTAAGATAAATCAGAACTTAGTATCTTAAAGTTTAAAACTTGAAATTCATAACTTCACAACTTCAAGATCTTAACTTTAAGATAAATCAGAAAGTTTTTAGCTTAAAGTTTAAAACTTGCAATTCATAACTTCACAACTTCAAGATCTTAACTTTAAGATAAATCAGAAAGTTTTTAGCTTAAAGTTTAAAACTTGAAATTCATAACTTCACAACTTCAAGATCTTAACTTTAAGATAAATCAGAACTTAGTATCTTAAAGTTTAAAACTTGAAATTCATAACTTCACAACTTCAAGATCTTAACTTTAAGATAAATCAGAAAGTTTTTAGCTTAAAGTTTAAAACTTGCAATTCATAACTTCACAACTTCAAGATCTTAACTTTAAGATAAATCAGAAAGTTTTTAGCTTAAAGTTTAAAACTTGCAATTCATAACTTCACAACTTCAAGATCTTAACTTTAAGATAAATCAGAAAGTTTTTAGCTTAAAGTTTAAAACTTGAAATTCATAACTTCACAACTTCAAGATCTTAACTTTAAGATAAATCAGAACTTAGTATCTTAAAGTTTAAAACTTGCAATTCATAACTTCACAACTTCAAGATCTTAACTTTAAGATAAATCAGAAAGTTTTTAGCTTAAAGTTTAAAACTTGAAATTCATAACTTCACAACTTCAAGATCTTAACTTTAAGATAAATCAGAACTTAGTATCTTAAAGTTTAAAACTTGAAATTCATAACTTCACAACTTCAAGATCTTAACTTTAAGATAAATCAGAAAGTTTTTAGCTTAAAGTTTAAAACTTGAAATTCATAACTTCACAACTTCAAGATCTTAACTTTAAGATAAATCAGAAAGTTATTAGCTTAAAGTTTAAAACTTGCAATTCATAACTTCACAACTTCAAGATCTTAACTTTAAGATAAATCAGAAAGTTTTTAGCTTAAAGTTTAAAACTTGCAATTCATAACTTCACAACTTCAAGATCTTAACTTTAAGATAAATCAGAAAGTTTTTAGCTTAAAGTTTAAAACTTGAAATTCATAACTTCACAACTTCAAGATCTTAACTTTAAGATAAATCAGAAAGTTTTTAGCTTAAAGTTTAAAACTTGAAATTCATAACTTCACAACTTCAAGATCTTAACTTTAAGATAAATCAGAAAGTTTTTAGCTTAAAGTTTAAAACTTGAAATTCATAACTTCACAACTTCAAGATCTTAACTTTAAGATAAATCAGAAAGTTTTTAGCTTAAAGTTTAAAACTTGAAATTCATAACTTCACAACTTCAAGATCTTAACTTTAAGATAAATCAGAAAGTTTTTAGCTTAAAGTTTAAAACTTGCAATTCATAACTTCACAACTTCAAGATCTTAACTTTAAGATAAATCAGAACTTAGTATCTTAAAGTTTAAAACTTGCAATTCATAACTTCACAACTTCAAGATCTTAACTTTAAGATAAATCAGAACTTAGTATCTTAAAGTTTAAAACTTGAAATTCATAACTTCACAACTTCAAGATCTTAACTTTAAGATAAATCAGAACTTAGTATCTTAAAGTTTAAAACTTGAAATTCATAACTTCACAACTTCAAGATCTTAACTTTAAGATAAATCAGAACTTAGTATCTTAAAGTTTAAAACTTGCAATTCATAACTTCACAACTTCAAGATCTTAACTTTAAGATAAATCAGAAAGTTTTTAGCTTAAAGTTTAAAACTTGAAATTCATAACTTCACAACTTCAAGATCTTAACTTTAAGATAAATCAGAACTTAGTATCTTAAAGTTTAAAACTTGAAATTCATAACTTCACAACTTCAAGATCTTAACTTTAAGATAAATCAGAAAGTTTTTAGCTTAAAGTTTAAAACTTGAAATTCATAACTTCACAACTTCAAGATCTTAACTTTAAGATAAATCAGAAAGTTTTTAGCTTAAAGTTTAAAACTTGCAATTCATAACTTCACAACTTCAAGATCTTAACTTTAAGATAAATCAGAAAGTTTTTAGCTTAAAGTTTAAAACTTGAAATTCATAACTTCACAACTTCAAGATCTTAACTTTAAGATAAATCAGAAAGTTTTTAGCTTAAAGTTTAAAACTTGAAATTCATAACTTCACAACTTCAAGATCTTAACTTTAAGATAAATCAGAACTTAGTATCTTAAAGTTTAAAACTTGCAATTCATAACTTCACAACTTCAAGATCTTAACTTTAAGATAAATCAGAAAGTTTTTAGCTTAAAGTTTAAAACTTGCAATTCATAACTTCACAACTTCAAGATCTTAACTTTAAGATAAATCAGAACTTAGTATCTTAAAGTTTAAAACTTGCAATTCATAACTTCACAACTTCAAGATCTTAACTTTAAATTAAATCAGAAAGTTTTTAGCTTAAAGTTTAAAACTTGCAATTCATAACTTCACAACTTCAAGATCTTAACTTTAAGATAAATCAGAACTTAGTATCTTAAAGTTTAAAACTTGCAATTCATAACTTCACAACTTCAAGATCTTAACTTTAAGATAAATCAGAAAGTTTTTAGCTTAAAGTTTAAAACTTGCAATTCATAACTTCACAACTTCAAGATCTTAACTTTAAGATAAATCAGAACTTAGTATCTTAAAGTTTAAAACTTGAAATTCATAACTTCACAACTTCAAGATCTTAACTTTAAGATAAATCAGAACGTTTTTAGCTTAAAGTTTAAAACTTGAAATTCATAACTTCACAACTTCAAGATCTTAACTTTAAGATAAATCAGAAAGTTTTTAGCTTAAAGTTTAAAACTTGCAATTCATAACTTCACAACTTCAAGATCTTAACTTTAAGATAAATCAGAAAGTTTTTAGCTTAAAGTTTAAAACTTGCAATTCATAACTTCACAACTTCAAGATCTTAACTTTAAGATAAATCAGAAAGTTTTTAGCTTAAAGTTTAAAACTTGAAATTCATAACTTCACAACTTCAAGATCTTAACTTTAAGATAAATCAGAAAGTTTTTAGCTTAAAGTTTAAAACTTGCAATTCATAACTTCACAACTTCAAGATCTTAACTTTAAGATAAATCAGAAAGTTTTTAGCTTAAAGTTTAAAACTTGAAATTCATAACTTCACAACTTCAAGATCTTAACTTTAAGATAAATCAGAAAGTTTTTAGCTTACAGTTTAAAACTTGCAATTCATAACTTCACAACTTCAAGATCTTAACTTTAAGATAAATCAGAACTTAGTATCTTAAAGTTTAAAACTTGAAATTCATAACTTCACAACTTCAAGATCTTAACTTTAAGATAAATCAGAAAGTTTTTAGCTTAAAGTTTAAAACTTGCAATTCATAACTTCACAACTTCAAGATCTTAACTTTAAGATAAATCAGAAAGTTTTTAGCTTAAAGTTTAAAACTTGAAATTCATAACTTCACAACTTCTAGATCTTAACTTTAAGATAAATCAGAAAGTTTTTAGCTTAAAGTTTAAAACTTGCAATTCATAACTTCACAACTTCAAGATCTTAACTTTAAGATAAATCAGAAAGTTTTTAGCTTAAAGTTTAAAACTTGAAATTCATATCTTCACAACTTCAAGATCTTAACTTTAAGATAAATCAGAAAGTTTTTAGCTTAAAGTTTAAAACTTGAAATTCATAACTTCACAACTTCAAGATCTTAACTTTAAGATAAATCAGAAAGTTTTTAGCTTAAAGTTTAAAACTTGAAATTCATAACTTCACAACTTCAAGATCTTAACTTTAAGATAAATCAGAACTTAGTATCTTAAAGTTTAAAACTTGAAATTCATAACTTGACAACTTCAAGATCTTAACTTTAAGATAAATCAGAAAGTTTTTAGCTTAAAGTTTAAAACTTGAAATTCATAACTTCACAACTTCAAGATCTTAACTTTAAGATAAATCAGAACTTAGTATCTTAAAGTTTAAAACTTGAAATTCATAACTTCACAACTTCAAGATCTTAACTTTAAGATAAATCAGAACTTAGTATCTTAAAGTTTAAAACTTGAAATTCATAACTTCACAACTTCAAGATCTTAACTTTAAGATAAATCAGAAAGTTTTTAGCTTAAAGTTTAAAACTTGCAATTCATAACTTCACAACTTCAAGATCTTAACTTTAAGATAAATCAGAAAGTTTTTAGCTTAAAGTTTAAAACTTGAAATTCATAACTTCACAACTTCAAGATCTTAACTTTAAGATAAATCAGAAAGTTTTTAGCTTAAAGTTTAAAACTTGAAATTCATAACTTCACAACTTCAAGATCTTAACTTTAAGATAAATCAGAACTTAGTATCTTAAAGTTTAAAACTTGAAATTCATAACTTCACAACTTCAAGATCTTAACTTTAAGATAAATCAGAACTTAGTATCTTAAAGTTTAAAACTTGAAATTCATAACTTCACAACTTCAAGATCTTAACTTTAAGATAAATCAGAAAGTTTTTAGCTTAAAGTTTAAAACTTGAAATTCATAACTTTTCAACTTCAAGATCTTAACTTTAAGATAAATCAGAAAGTTTTTAGCTTAAAGTTTAAAACTTGCAATTCATAACTTCACAACTTCAAGATCTTAACTTTAAGATAAATCAGAACTTAGTATCTTAAAGTTTAAAACTTGAAATTCATAACTTCACAACTTCAAGATCTTAACTTTAAGATAAATCAGAAAGTTTTTAGCTTAAAGTTTAAAACTTGAAATTCATAACTTCACAACTTCAAGATCTTAACTTTAAGATAAATCAGAACTTAGTATCTTAAAGTTTAAAACTTGAAATTCATAACTTCACAACTTCAAGATCTTAACTTTAAGATAAATCAGAAAGTTTTTAGCTTAAAGTTTAAAACTTGCAATTCATAACTTCACAACTTCAAGATCTTAACTTTAAGATAAATCAGAAAGTTTTTAGCTTAAAGTTTAAAACTTGAAATTCATAACTTCACAACTTCAAGATCTTAACTTTAAGATAAATCAGAAAGTTTTTAGCTTAAAGTTTAAAACTTGAAATTCATAACTTCACAACTTCAAGATCTTAACTTTAAGATAAATCAGAAAGTTTTTAGCTTAAAGTTTAAAACTTGCAATTCATAACTTCACAACTTCAAGATCTTAACTTTAAGATAAATCAGAACTTAGTATCTTAAAGTTTAAAACTTGAAATTCATAACTTCACAACTTCAAGATCTTAACTTTAAGATAACTCAGAAAGTTTTTAGCTTAAAGTTTAAAACTTGAAATTCATAACTTCACAACTTCAAGATCTTAACTTTAAGATAAATCAGAACTTAGTATCTTAAAGTTTAAAACTTGAAATTCATAACTTCACAACTTCAAGATCTTAACTTTAAGATAAATCAGAACTTAGTATCTTAAAGTTTAAAACTTGCAATTCATAACTTCACAACTTCAAGATCTTAACTTTAAGATAAATCAGAAAGTTTTTAGCTTAAAGTTTAAAACTTGCAATTCATAACTTCACAACTTCAAGATCTTAACTTTAAGATAAATCAGAAAGTTTTTAGCTTAAAGTTTAAAACTTGCAATTCATAACTTCACAACTTCAAGATCTTAACTTTAAGATAAATCAGAAAGTTTTTAGCTTAAAGTTTAAAACTTGAAATTCATAACTTCACAACTTCAAGATCTTAACTTTAAGATAAATCAGAAAGTTTTTAGCTTAAAGTTTAAAACTTGAAATTCATAACTTCACAACTTCAAGATCTTAACTTTAAGATAAATCAGAAAGTTTTTAGCTTAAAGTTTAAAACTTGCAATTCATAACTTCACAACTTCAAGATCTTAACTTTAAGATAAATCAGAAAGTTTTTAGCTTAAAGTTTAAAACTTGCAATTCATAACTTCACAACTTCAAGATCTTAACTTTAAGATAAATCAGAAAGTTTTTAGCTTAAAGTTTAAAACTTGAAATTCATAACTTCACAACTTCAAGATCTTAACTTTAAGATAAATCAGAAAGTTTTTAGCTTAAAGTTTAAAACTTGCAATTCATAACTTCACAACTTCAAGATCTTAACTTTAAGATAAATCAGAACTTAGTATCTTAAAGTTTAAAACTTGAAATTCATAACTTCACAACTTCAAGATCTTAACTTTAAGATAAATCGGAAAGTTTTTAGCTTAAAGTTTAAAACTTGAAATTCATAACTGCACAACTTCAAGATCTTAACTTTAAGATAAATCAGAAAGTTTTTAGCTTAAAGTTTAAAACTTGAAATTCATAACTTCACAACTTCAAGATCTTAACTTTAAGATAAATCAGAAAGTTTTTAGCTTAAAGTTTAAAACTTGAAATTCATAACTTCACAACTTCAAGATCTTAACTTTAAGATAAATCAGAAAGTTTTTAGCTTAAAGTTTAAAACTTGAAATTCATAACTTCACAACTTCAAGATCTTAACTTTAAGATAAATCAGAAAGTTTTTAGCTTAAAGTTTAAAACTTGCAATTCATAACTTCACAACTTCAAGATCTTAACTTTAAGATAAATCAGAACTTAGTATCTTAAAGTTTAAAACTTGAAATTCATAACTTCACAACTTCAAGATCTTAACTTTAAGATAAATCAGAAAGTTTTTAGCTTAAAGTTTAAAACTTGCAATTCATAACTTCACAACTTCAAGATCTTAACTTTAAGATAAATCAGAACTTAGTATCTTAAAGTTTAAAACTTGAAATTCATAACTTCACAACTTCAAGATCTTAACTTTAAGATAAATCAGAAAGTTTTTAGCTTAAAGTTTAAAACTTGAAATTCATAACTTCACAACTTCAAGATCTTAACTTTAAGATAAATCAGAAAGTTTTTAGCTTAAAGTTTAAAACTTGAAATTCATAACTTCACAACTTCAAGATCTTAACTTTAAGATAAATCAGAACTTAGTATCTTAAAGTTTAAAACTTGAAATTCATAACTTCACAACTTCAAGATCTTAACTTTAAGATAAATCAGAAAGTTTTTAGCTTAAAGTTTAAAACTTGAAATTCATAACTTCACAACTTCAAGATCTTAACTTTAAGATAAATCAGAACTTAGTATCTTAAAGTTTAAAACTTGAAATTCATAACTTCACAACTTCAAGATCTTAACTTTAAGATAAATCAGAAAGTTTTTAGCTTAAAGTTTAAAACTTGCAATTCATAACTTCACAACTTCAAGATCTTAACTTTAAGATAAATCAGAAAGTTTTTAGCTTAAAGTTTAAAACTTGAAATTCATAACTTCACAACTTCAAGATCTTAACTTTAAGATTAATCAGAAAGTTTTTAGCTTAAAGTTTAAAACTTGAAATTCATAACTTCACAACTTCAAGATCTTAACTTTAAGATAAATCAGAACTTAGTATCTTAAAGTTTAAAACTTGAAATTCATAACTTCACAACTTCAAGATCTTAACTTTAAGATAAATCAGAAAGTTTTTAGCTTAAAGTTTAAAACTTGAAATTCATAACTTCACAACTTCAAGATCTTAACTTTAAGATAAATCAGAAAGTTTTTAGCTTAAAGTTTAAAACTTGCAATTCATAACTTCACAACTTCAAGATCTTAACTTTAAGATAAATCAGAACTTAGTATCTTAAAGTTTAAAACTTGAAATTCATAACTTCACAACTTCAAGATCTTAACTTTAAGATAAATCAGAACTTAGTATCTTAAAGTTTAAAACTTGAAATTCATAACTTCACAACTTCAAGATCTTAACTTTAAGATAAATCAGAAAGTTTTTAGCTTAAAGTTTAAAACTTGCAATTCATAACTTCACAACTTCAAGATCTTAACTTTAAGATAAATCAGAACTTAGTATCTTAAAGTTTAAAACTTGCAATTCATAACTTCACAACTTCAAGATCTTAACTTTAAGATAAATCAGAAAGTTTTTAGCTTAAAGTTTAAAACTTGCAATTCATAACTTCACAACTTCAAGATCTTAACTTTAAGATAAATCAGAACTTAGTATCTTAAAGTTTAAAACTTGAAATTCATAACTTCACAACTTCAAGATCTTAACTTTAAGATAAATCAGAAAGTTTTTAGCTTAAAGTTTAAAACTTGAAATTCATAACTTCACAACTTCAAGATCTTAACTTTAAGATAAATCAGAAAGTTTTTAGCTTAAAGTTTAAAACTTGCAATTCATAACTTCACAACTTCAAGATCTTAACTTTAAGATAAATCAGAAAGTTTTTAGCTTAAAGTTTAAAACTTGCAATTCATAACTTCACAACTTCAAGATCTTAACTTTAAGATAAATCAGAAAGTTTTTAGCTTAAAGTTTAAAACTTGAAATTCATAACTTCACAACTTCAAGATCTTAACTTTAAGATAAATCAGAAAGTTTTTAGCTTAAAGTTTAAAACTTGCAATTCATAACTTCACAACTTCAAGATCTTAACTTTAAGATAAATCAGAAAGTTTTTAGCTTAAAGTTTAAAACTTGAAATTCATAACTTCACAACTTCAAGATCTTAACTTTAAGATAAATCAGAAAGTTTTTAGCTTAAAGTTTAAAACTTGCAATTCATAACTTCACAAATTCAAGATCTTAACTTTAAGATAAATCAGAAAGTTTTTAGCTTAAAGTTTAAAACTTGAAATTCATAACTTCACAACTTCAAGATCTTAACTTTAAGATAAATCAGAAAGTTTTTAGCTTACAGTTTAAAACTTGCAATTCATAACTTCACAACTTCAAGATCTTAACTTTAAGATAAATCAGAAAGTTTTTAGCTTAAAGTTTAAAACTTGAAATTCATATCTTCACAACTTCAAGATCTTAACTTTAAGATAAATCAGAAAGTTTTTAGCTTAAAGTTTAAAACTTGAAATTCATAACTTCACAACTTCAAGATCTTAACTTTAAGATAAATCAGAAAGTTTTTAGCTTAAAGTTTAAAACTTGAAATTCATAACTTCACAACTTCAAGATCTTAACTTTAAGATAAATCAGAACTTAGTATCTTAAAGTTTAAAACTTGAAATTCATAACTTCACAACTTCAAGATCTTAACTTTAAGATAAATCAGAAAGTTTTTAGCTTAAAGTTTAAAACTTGAAATTCATAACTTCACAACTTCAAGATCTTAACTTTAAGATAAATCAGAACTTAGTATCTTAAAGTTTAAAACTTGAAATTCATAACTTCACAACTTCAAGATCTTAACTTTAAGATAAATCAGAACTTAGTATCTTAAAGTTTAAAACTTGAAATTCATAACTTCACAACTTCAAGATCTTAACTTTAAGATAAATCAGAACGTTTTTAGCTTAAAGTTTAAAACTTGAAATTCATAACTTCACAACTTCAAGATCTTAACTTTAAGATAAATCAGAAAGTTTTTAGCTTAAAGTTTAAAACTTGCAATTCATAACTTCACAACTTCAAGATCTTAACTTTAAGATAAATCAGAAAGTTTTTAGCTTAAAGTTTAAAACTTGCAATTCATAACTTCACAACTTCAAGATCTTAACTTTAAGATAAATCAGAAAGTTTTTAGCTTAAAGTTTAAAACTTGAAATTCATAACTTCACAACTTCAAGATCTTAACTTTAAGATAAATCAGAAAGTTTTTAGCTTAAAGTTTAAAACTTGCAATTCATAACTTCACAACTTCAAGATCTTAACTTTAAGATAAATCAGAAAGTTTTTAGCTTAAAGTTTAAAACTTGAAATTCATAACTTCACAACTTCAAGATCTTAACTTTAAGATAAATCAGAAAGTTTTTAGCTTACAGTTTAAAACTTGCAATTCATAACTTCACAACTTCAAGATCTTAACTTTAAGATAAATCAGAACTTAGTATCTTAAAGTTTAAAACTTGAAATTCATAACTTCACAACTTCAAGATCTTAACTTTAAGATAAATCAGAAAGTTTTTAGCTTAAAGTTTAAAACTTGCAATTCATAACTTCACAACTTCAAGATCTTAACTTTAAGATAAATCAGAAAGTTTTTAGCTTAAAGTTTAAAACTTGAAATTCATAACTTCACAACTTCAAGATCTTAACTTTAAGATAAATCAGAAAGTTTTTAGCTTAAAGTTTAAAACTTGCAATTCATAACTTCACAACTTCAAGATCTTAACTTTAAGATAAATCAGAAAGTTTTTAGCTTAAAGTTTAAAACTTGAAATTCATATCTTCACAACTTCAAGATCTTAACTTTAAGATAAATCAGAAAGTTTTTAGCTTAAAGTTTAAAACTTGAAATTCATAACTTCACAACTTCAAGATCTTAACTTTAAGATAAATCAGAAAGTTTTTAGCTTAAAGTTTAAAACTTGAAATTCATAACTTCACAACTTCAAGATCTTAACTTTAAGATAAATCAGAACTTAGTATCTTAAAGTTTAAAACTTGAAATTCATAACTTGACAACTTCAAGATCTTAACTTTAAGATAAATCAGAAAGTTTTTAGCTTAAAGTTTAAAACTTGAAATTCATAACTTCACAACTTCAAGATCTTAACTTTAAGATAAATCAGAACTTAGTATCTTAAAGTTTAAAACTTGAAATTCATAACTTCACAACTTCAAGATCTTAACTTTAAGATAAATCAGAACTTAGTATCTTAAAGTTTAAAACTTGAAATTCATAACTTCACAACTTCAAGATCTTAACTTTAAGATAAATCAGAAAGTTTTTAGCTTAAAGTTTAAAACTTGCAATTCATAACTTCACAACTTCAAGATCTTAACTTTAAGATAAATCAGAAAGTTTTTAGCTTAAAGTTTAAAACTTGAAATTCATAACTTCACAACTTCAAGATCTTAACTTTAAGATAAATCAGAAAGTTTTTAGCTTAAAGTTTAAAACTTGAAATTCATAACTTCACAACTTCAAGATCTTAACTTTAAGATAAATCAGAACTTAGTATCTTAAAGTTTAAAACTTGAAATTCATAACTTCACAACTTCAAGATCTTAACTTTAAGATAAATCAGAAAGTTTTTAGCTTAAAGTTTAAAACTTGAAATTCATAACTTCACAACTTCAAGATCTTAACTTTAAGATAAATCAGAACTTAGTATCTTAAAGTTTAAAACTTGAAATTCATAACTTCACAACTTCAAGATCTTAACTTTAAGATAAATCAGAACTTAGTATCTTAAAGTTTAAAACTTGAAATTCATAACTTCACAACTTCAAGATCTTAACTTTAAGATAAATCAGAAAGTTTTTAGCTTAAAGTTTAAAACTTGAAATTCATAACTTCACAACTTCAAGATCTTAACTTTAAGATAAATCAGAAAGTTTTTAGCTTAAAGTTTAAAACTTGCAATTCATAACTTCACAACTTCAAGATCTTAACTTTAAGATAAATCAGAAAGTTTTTAGCTTAAAGTTTAAAACTTGAAATTCATAACTTCACAACTTCAAGATCTTAACTTTAAGATAAATCAGAAAGTTTTTAGCTTAAAGTTTAAAACTTGAAATTCATAACTTCACAACTTCAAGATCTTAACTTTAAGATAAATCAGAAAGTTTTTAGCTTAAAGTTTAAAACTTGCAATTCATAACTTCACAACTTCAAGATCTTAACTTTAAGATAAATCAGAAAGTTTTTAGCTTAAAGTTTAAAACTTGCAATTCATAACTTCACAACTTCAAGATCTTAACTTTAAGATAAATCAGAAAGTTTTTAGCTTAAAGTTTAAAACTTGAAATTCATAACTTCACAACTTCAAGATCTTAACTTTAAGATAAATCAGAAAGTTTTTAGCTTAAAGTTTAAAACTTGAAATTCATAACTTCACAACTTCAAGATCTTAACTTTAAGATAAATCAGAAAGTTTTTAGCTTAAAGTTTAAAACTTGCAATTCATAACTTCACAACTTCAAGATCTTAACTTTAAGATAAATCAGAACTTAGTATCTTAAAGTTTAAAACTTGAAATTCATAACTTCACAACTTCAAGATCTTAACTTTAAGATAAATCAGAAAGTTTTTAGCTTAAAGTTTAAAACTTGCAATTCATAACTTCACAACTTCAAGATCTTAACTTTAAGATAAATCAGAAAGTTTTTAGCTTAAAGTTTAAAACTTGCAATTCATAACTTCACAACTTCAAGATCTTAACTTTAAGATAAATCAGAAAGTTTTTAGCTTAAAGTTTAAAACTTGCAATTCATAACTTCACAACTTCAAGATCTTAACTTTAAGATAAATCAGAAAGTTTTTAGCTTAAAGTTTAAAACTTGAAATTCATAACTTCACAACTTCAAGATCTTAACTTTAAGATAAATCAGAAAGTTTTTAGCTTAAAGTTTAAAACTTGCAATTCATAACTTCACAACTTCAAGATCTTAACTTTAAGATAAATCAGAAAGTTTTTAGCTTAAAGTTTAAAACTTGAAATTCATAACTTCACAACTTCAAGATCTTAACTTTAAGATAAATCAGAAAGTTTTTAGCTTACAGTTTAAAACTTGCAATTCATAACTTCACAACTTCAAGATCTTAACTTTAAGATAAATCAGAACTTAGTATCTTAAAGTTTAAAACTTGAAATTCATAACTTCACAACTTCAAGATCTTAACTTTAAGATAAATCAGAAAGTTTTTAGCTTAAAGTTTAAAACTTGCAATTCATAACTTCACAACTTCAAGATCTTAACTTTAAGATAAATCAGAAAGTTTTTAGCTTAAAGTTTAAAACTTGAAATTCATAACTTCACAACTTCAAGATCTTAACTTTAAGATAAATCAGAAAGTTTTTAGCTTAAAGTTTAAAACTTGCAATTCATAACTTCACAACTTCAAGATCTTAACTTTAAGATAAATCAGAAAGTTTTTAGCTTAAAGTTTAAAACTTGAAATTCATATCTTCACAACTTCAAGATCTTAACTTTAAGATAAATCAGAAAGTTTTTAGCTTAAAGTTTAAAACTTGAAATTCATAACTTCACAACTTCAAGATCTTAACTTTAAGATAAATCAGAAAGTTTTTAGCTTAAAGTTTAAAACTTGAAATTCATAACTTCACAACTTCAAGATCTTAACTTTAAGATAAATCAGAACTTAGTATCTTAAAGTTTAAAACTTGAAATTCATAACTTGACAACTTCAAGATCTTAACTTTAAGATAAATCAGAAAGTTTTTAGCTTAAAGTTTAAAACTTGAAATTCATAACTTCACAACTTCAAGATCTTAACTTTAAGATAAATCAGAACTTAGTATCTTAAAGTTTAAAACTTGAAATTCATAACTTCACAACTTCAAGATCTTAACTTTAAGATAAATCAGAACTTAGTATCTTAAAGTTTAAAACTTGAAATTCATAACTTCACAACTTCAAGATCTTAACTTTAAGATAAATCAGAAAGTTTTTAGCTTAAAGTTTAAAACTTGCAATTCATAACTTCACAACTTCAAGATCTTAACTTTAAGATAAATCAGAAAGTTTTTAGCTTAAAGTTTAAAACTTGAAATTCATAACTTCACAACTTCAAGATCTTAACTTTAAGATAAATCAGAAAGTTTTTAGCTTAAAGTTTAAAACTTGAAATTCATAACTTCACAACTTCAAGATCTTAACTTTAAGATAAATCAGAACTTAGTATCTTAAAGTTTAAAACTTGAAATTCATAACTTCACAACTTCAAGATCTTAACTTTAAGATAAATCAGAAAGTTTTTAGCTTAAAGTTTAAAACTTGAAATTCATAACTTCACAACTTCAAGATCTTAACTTTAAGATAAATCAGAACTTAGTATCTTAAAGTTTAAAACTTGAAATTCATAACTTCACAACTTCAAGATCTTAACTTTAAGATAAATCAGAACTTAGTATCTTAAAGTTTAAAACTTGAAATTCATAACTTCACAACTTCAAGATCTTAACTTTAAGATAAATCAGAAAGTTTTTAGCTTAAAGTTTAAAACTTGAAATTCATAACTTCACAACTTCAAGATCTTAACTTTAAGATAAATCAGAAAGTTTTTAGCTTAAAGTTTAAAACTTGCAATTCATAACTTCACAACTTCAAGATCTTAACTTTAAGATAAATCAGAAAGTTTTTAGCTTAAAGTTTAAAACTTGAAATTCATAACTTCACAACTTCAAGATCTTAACTTTAAGATAAATCAGAAAGTTTTTAGCTTAAAGTTTAAAACTTGAAATTCATAACTTCACAACTTCAAGATCTTAACTTTAAGATAAATCAGAAAGTTTTTAGCTTAAAGTTTAAAACTTGCAATTCATAACTTCACAACTTCAAGATCTTAACTTTAAGATAAATCAGAAAGTTTTTAGCTTAAAGTTTAAAACTTGCAATTCATAACTTCACAACTTCAAGATCTTAACTTTAAGATAAATCAGAAAGTTTTTAGCTTAAAGTTTAAAACTTGAAATTCATAACTTCACAACTTCAAGATCTTAACTTTAAGATAAATCAGAAAGTTTTTAGCTTAAAGTTTAAAACTTGAAATTCATAACTTCACAACTTCAAGATCTTAACTTTAAGATAAATCAGAAAGTTTTTAGCTTAAAGTTTAAAACTTGCAATTCATAACTTCACAACTTCAAGATCTTAACTTTAAGATAAATCAGAACTTAGTATCTTAAAGTTTAAAACTTGAAATTCATAACTTCACAACTTCAAGATCTTAACTTTAAGATAAATCAGAAAGTTTTTAGCTTAAAGTTTAAAACTTGCAATTCATAACTTCACAACTTCAAGATCTTAACTTTAAGATAAATCAGAAAGTTTTTAGCTTAAAGTTTAAAACTTGCAATTCATAACTTCACAACTTCAAGATCTTAACTTTAAGATAAATCAGAAAGTTTTTAGCTTAAAGTTTAAAACTTGCAATTCATAACTTCACAACTTCAAGATCTTAACTTTAAGATAAATCAGAAAGTTTTTAGCTTAAAGTTTAAAACTTGCAATTCATAACTTCACAACTTCAAGATCTTAACTTTAAGATAAATCAGAAAGTTTTTAGCTTAAAGTTTAAAACTTGAAATTCATAACTTCACAACTTCAAGATCTTAACTTTAAGATAAATCAGAAAGTTTTTAGCTTAAAGTTTAAAACTTGCAATTCATAACTTCACAACTTCAAGATCTTAACTTTAAGATAAATCAGAAAGTTTTTAGCTTAAAGTTTAAAACTTGAAATTCATAACTTCACAACTTCAAGATCTTAACTTTAAGATAAATCAGAAAGTTTTTAGCTTAAAGTTTAAAACTTGCAATTCATAACTTCACAAATTCAAGATCTTAACTTTAAGATAAATCAGAAAGTTTTTAGCTTAAAGTTTAAAACTTGAAATTCATAACTTCACAACTTCAAGATCTTAACTTTAAGATAAATCAGAAAGTTTTTAGCTTACAGTTTAAAACTTGCAATTCATAACTTCACAACTTCAAGATCTTAACTTTAAGATAAATCAGAAAGTTTTTAGCTTAAAGTTTAAAACTTGAAATTCATATCTTCACAACTTCAAGATCTTAACTTTAAGATAAATCAGAAAGTTTTTAGCTTAAAGTTTAAAACTTGAAATTCATAACTTCACAACTTCAAGATCTTAACTTTAAGATAAATCAGAAAGTTTTTAGCTTAAAGTTTAAAACTTGAAATTCATAACTTCACAACTTCAAGATCTTAACTTTAAGATAAATCAGAACTTAGTATCTTAAAGTTTAAAACTTGAAATTCATAACTTCACAACTTCAAGATCTTAACTTTAAGATAAATCAGAAAGTTTTTAGCTTAAAGTTTAAAACTTGAAATTCATAACTTCACAACTTCAAGATCTTAACTTTAAGATAAATCAGAACTTAGTATCTTAAAGTTTAAAACTTGAAATTCATAACTTCACAACTTCAAGATCTTAACTTTAAGATAAATCAGAACTTAGTATCTTAAAGTTTAAAACTTGAAATTCATAACTTCACAACTTCAAGATCTTAACTTTAAGATAAATCAGAACGTTTTTAGCTTAAAGTTTAAAACTTGAAATTCATAACTTCACAACTTCAAGATCTTAACTTTAAGATAAATCAGAAAGTTTTTAGCTTAAAGTTTAAAACTTGCAATTCATAACTTCACAACTTCAAGATCTTAACTTTAAGATAAATCAGAAAGTTTTTAGCTTAAAGTTTAAAACTTGCAATTCATAACTTCACAACTTCAAGATCTTAACTTTAAGATAAATCAGAAAGTTTTTAGCTTAAAGTTTAAAACTTGAAATTCATAACTTCACAACTTCAAGATCTTAACTTTAAGATAAATCAGAAAGTTTTTAGCTTAAAGTTTAAAACTTGCAATTCATAACTTCACAACTTCAAGATCTTAACTTTAAGATAAATCAGAAAGTTTTTAGCTTAAAGTTTAAAACTTGAAATTCATAACTTCACAACTTCAAGATCTTAACTTTAATATAAATCAGAAAGTTTTTAGCTTACAGTTTAAAACTTGCAATTCATAACTTCACAACTTCAAGATCTTAACTTTAAGATAAATCAGAACTTAGTATCTTAAAGTTTAAAACTTGAAATTCATAACTTCACAACTTCAAGATCTTAACTTTAAGATAAATCAGAAAGTTTTTAGCTTAAAGTTTAAAACTTGCAATTCATAACTTCACAACTTCAAGATCTTAACTTTAAGATAAATCAGAAAGTTTTTAGCTTAAAGTTTAAAACTTGAAATTCATAACTTCACAACTTCAAGATCTTAACTTTAAGATAAATCAGAAAGTTTTTAGCTTAAAGTTTAAAACTTGCAATTCATAACTTCACAACTTCAAGATCTTAACTTTAAGATAAATCAGAAAGTTTTTAGCTTAAAGTTTAAAACTTGAAATTCATATCTTCACAACTTCAAGATCTTAACTTTAAGATAAATCAGAAAGTTTTTAGCTTAAAGTTTAAAACTTGAAATTCATAACTTCACAACTTCAAGATCTTAACTTTAAGATAAATCAGAAAGTTTTTAGCTTAAAGTTTAAAACTTGAAATTCATAACTTCACAACTTCAAGATCTTAACTTTAAGATAAATCAGAAAGTTTTTAGCTTAAAGTTTAAAACTTGAAATTCATAACTTCACAACTTCAAGATCTTAACTTTAAGATAAATCAGAAAGTTTTTAGCTTAAAGTTTAAAACTTGAAATTCATAACTTCACAACTTCAAGATCTTAACTTTAAGATAAATCAGAACTTAGTATCTTAAAGTTTAAAACTTGAAATTCATAACTTCACAACTTCAAGATCTTAACTTTAAGATAAATCAGAACTTAGTATCTTAAAGTTTAAAACTTGAAATTCATAACTTCACAACTTCAAGATCTTAACTTTAAGATAAATCAGAAAGTTTTTAGCTTAAAGTTTAAAACTTGAAATTCATAACTTCACAACTTCAAGATCTTAACTTTAATATAAATCAGAAAGTTTTTAGCTTACAGTTTAAAACTTGCAATTCATAACTTCACAACTTCAAGATCTTAACTTTAAGATAAATCAGAACTTAGTATCTTAAAGTTTAAAACTTGAAATTCATAACTTCACAACTTCAAGATCTTAACTTTAAGATAAATCAGAAAGTTTTTAGCTTAAAGTTTAAAACTTGCAATTCATAACTTCACAACTTCAAGATCTTAACTTTAAGATAAATCAGAAAGTTTTTAGCTTAAAGTTTAAAACTTGAAATTCATAACTTCACAACTTCAAGATCTTAACTTTAAGATAAATCAGAAAGTTTTTAGCTTAAAGTTTAAAACTTGCAATTCATAACTTCACAACTTCAAGATCTTAACTTTAAGATAAATCAGAAAGTTTTTAGCTTAAAGTTTAAAACTTGAAATTCATATCTTCACAACTTCAAGATCTTAACTTTAAGATAAATCAGAAAGTTTTTAGCTTAAAGTTTAAAACTTGAAATTCATAACTTCACAACTTCAAGATCTTAACTTTAAGATAAATCAGAAAGTTTTTAGCTTAAAGTTTAAAACTTGAAATTCATAACTTCACAACTTCAAGATCTTAACTTTAAGATAAATCAGAACTTAGTATCTTAAAGTTTAAAACTTGAAATTCATAACTTGACAACTTCAAGATCTTAACTTTAAGATAAATCAGAAAGTTTTTAGCTTAAAGTTTAAAACTTGAAATTCATAACTTCACAACTTCAAGATCTTAACTTTAAGATAAATCAGAACTTAGTATCTTAAAGTTTAAAACTTGAAATTCATAACTTCACAACTTCAAGATCTTAACTTTAAGATAAATCAGAACTTAGTATCTTAAAGTTTAAAACTTGAAATTCATAACTTCACAACTTCAAGATCTTAACTTTAAGATAAATCAGAAAGTTTTTAGCTTAAAGTTTAAAACTTGCAATTCATAACTTCACAACTTCAAGATCTTAACTTTAAGATAAATCAGAAAGTTTTTAGCTTAAAGTTTAAAACTTGAAATTCATAACTTCACAACTTCAAGATCTTAACTTTAAGATAAATCAGAAAGTTTTTAGCTTAAAGTTTAAAACTTGAAATTCATAACTTCACAACTTCAAGATCTTAACTTTAAGATAAATCAGAACTTAGTATCTTAAAGTTTAAAACTTGAAATTCATAACTTCACAACTTCAAGATCTTAACTTTAAGATAAATCAGAACTTAGTATCTTAAAGTTTAAAACTTGAAATTCATAACTTCACAACTTCAAGATCTTAACTTTAAGATAAATCAGAAAGTTTTTAGCTTAAAGTTTAAAACTTGAAATTCATAACTTTTCAACTTCAAGATCTTAACTTTAAGATAAATCAGAAAGTTTTTAGCTTAAAGTTTAAACTTGCAATTCATAACTTCACAACTTCAAGATCTTAACTTTAAGATAAATCAGAACTTAGTATCTTAAAGTTTAAAACTTGAAATTCATAACTTCACAACTTCAAGATCTTAACTTTAAGATAAATCAGAAAGTTTTTAGCTTAAAGTTTAAAACTTGAAATTCATAACTTCACAACTTCAAGATCTTAACTTTAAGATAAATCAGAACTTAGTATCTTAAAGTTTAAAACTTGAAATTCATAACTTCACAACTTCAAGATCTTAACTTTAAGATAAATCAGAAAGTTTTTAGCTTAAAGTTTAAAACTTGCAATTCATAACTTCACAACTTCAAGATCTTAACTTTAAGATAAATCAGAAAGTTTTTAGCTTAAAGTTTAAAACTTGAAATTCATAACTTCACAACTTCAAGATCTTAACTTTAAGATAAATCAGAAAGTTTTTAGCTTAAAGTTTAAAACTTGAAATTCATAACTTCACAACTTCAAGATCTTAACTTTAAGATAAATCAGAACTTAGTATCTTAAAGTTTAAAACTTGAAATTCATAACTTCACAACTTCAAGATCTTAACTTTAAGATAAATCAGAACTTAGTATCTTAAAGTTTAAAACTTGAAATTCATAACTTCACAACTTCAAGATCTTAACTTTAAGATAAATCAGAAAGTTTTTAGCTTAAAGTTTAAAACTTGAAATTCATAACTTCACAACTTCAAGATCTTAACTTTAAGATAAATCAGAAAGTTTTTAGCTTAAAGTTTAAAACTTGCAATTCATAACTTCACAACTTCAAGATCTTAACTTTAAGATAAATCAGAACTTAGTATCTTAAAGTTTAAAACTTGAAATTCATAACTTCACAACTTCAAGATCTTAACTTTAAGATAAATCAGAAAGTTTTTAGCTTAAAGTTTAAAACTTGAAATTCATAACTTCACAACTTCAAGATCTTAACTTTAAGATAAATCAGAACTTAGTATCTTAAAGTTTAAAACTTGAAATTCATAACTTCACAACTTCAAGATCTTAACTTTAAGATAAATCAGAACTTAGTATCTTAAAGTTTAAAACTTGCAATTCATAACTTCACAACTTCAAGATCTTAACTTTAAGATAAATCAGAAAGTTTTTAGCTTAAAGTTTAAAACTTGCAATTCATAACTTCACAACTTCAAGATCTTAACTTTAAGATAAATCAGAAAGTTTTTAGCTTAAAGTTTAAAACTTGCAATTCATAACTTCACAACTTCAAGATCTTAACTTTAAGATAAATCAGAAAGTTTTTAGCTTAAAGTTTAAAACTTGAAATTCATAACTTCACAACTTCAAGATCTTAACTTTAAGATAAATCAGAAAGTTTTTAGCTTAAAGTTTAAAACTTGAAATTCATAACTTCACAACTTCAAGATCTTAACTTTAAGATAAATCAGAAAGTTTTTAGCTTAAAGTTTAAAACTTGCAATTCATAACTTCACAACTTCAAGATCTTAACTTTAAGATAAATCAGAAAGTTTTTAGCTTAAAGTTTAAAACTTGCAATTCATAACTTCACAACTTCAAGATCTTAACTTTAAGATAAATCAGAAAGTTTTTAGCTTAAAGTTTAAAACTTGAAATTCATAACTTCACAACTTCAAGATCTTAACTTTAAGATAAATCGGAAAGTTTTTAGCTTAAAGTTTAAAACTTGAAATTCATAACTTCACAACTTCAAGATCTTAACTTTAAGATAAATCAGAAAGTTTTTAGCTTAAAGTTTAAAACTTGAAATTCATAACTTCACAACTTCAAGATCTTAACTTTAAGATAAATCAGAAAGTTTTTAGCTTAAAGTTTAAAACTTGAAATTCATAACTTCACAACTTCAAGATCTTAACTTTAAGATAAATCAGAAAGTTTTTAGCTTAAAGTTTAAAACTTGAAATTCATAACTTCACAACTTCAAGATCTTAACTTTAAGATAAATCAGAAAGTTTTTAGCTTAAAGTTTAAAACTTGCAATTCATAACTTCACAACTTCAAGATCTTAACTTTAAGATAAATCAGAACTTAGTATCTTAAAGTTTAAAACTTGAAATTCATAACTTCACAACTTCAAGATCTTAACTTTAAGATAAATCAGAAAGTTTTTAGCTTAAAGTTTAAAACTTGCAATTCATAACTTCACAACTTCAAGATCTTAACTTTAAGATAAATCAGAACTTAGTATCTTAAAGTTTAAAACTTGAAATTCATAACTTCACAACTTCAAGATCTTAACTTTAAGATAAATCAGAAAGTTTTTAGCTTAAAGTTTAAAACTTGAAATTCATAACTTCACAACTTCAAGATCTTAACTTTAAGATAAATCAGAAAGTTTTTAGCTTAAAGTTTAAAACTTGAAATTCATAACTTCACAACTTCAAGATCTTAACTTTAAGATAAATCAGAACTTAGTATCTTAAAGTTTAAAACTTGAAATTCATAACTTCACAACTTCAAGATCTTAACTTTAAGATAAATCAGAAAGTTTTTAGCTTAAAGTTTAAAACTTGAAATTCATAACTTCACAACTTCAAGATCTTAACTTTAAGATAAATCAGAACTTAGTATCTTAAAGTTTAAAACTTGAAATTCATAACTTCACAACTTCAAGATCTTAACTTTAAGATAAATCAGAAAGTTTTTAACTTAAAGTTTAAAACTTGCAATTCATAACTTCACAACTTCAAGATCTTAACTTTAAGATAAATCAGAAAGTTTTTAGCTTAAAGTTTAAAACTTGCAATTCATAACTTCACAACTTCAAGATCTTAACTTTAAGATAAATCAGAAAGTTTTTAGCTTAAAGTTTAAAACTTGAAATTCATAACTTCACAACTTCAAGATCTTAACTTTAAGATAAATCAGAACTTAGTATCTTAAAGTTTAAAACTTGAAATTCATAACTTCACAACTTCAAGATCTTAACTTTAAGATAAATCAGAAAGTTTTTAGCTTAAAGTTTAAAACTTGAAATTCATAACTTCACAACTTCAAGATCTTAACTTTAAGATAAATCAGAAAGTTTTTAGCTTAAAGTTTAAAACTTGCAATTCATAACTTCACAACTTCAAGATCTTAACTTTAAGATAAATCAGAACTTAGTATCTTAAAGTTTAAAACTTGAAATTCATAACTTCACAACTTCAAGATCTTAACTTTAAGATAAATCAGAACTTAGTATCTTAAAGTTTAAAACTTGAAATTCATAACTTCACAACTTCAAGATCTTAACTTTAAGATAAATCAGAAAGTTTTTAGCTTAAAGTTTAAAACTTGCAATTCATAACTTCACAACTTCAAGATCTTAACTTTAAGATAAATCTGAACTTAGTATCTTAAAGTTTAAAACTTGCAATTCATAACTTCACAACTTCAAGATCTTAACTTTAAGATAAATCAGAAAGTTTTTAGCTTAAAGTTTAAAACTTGCAATTCATAACTTCACAACTTCAAGATCTTAACTTTAAGATAAATCAGAACTTAGTATCTTAAAGTTTAAAACTTGAAATTCATAACTTCACAACTTCAAGATCTTAACTTTAAGATAAATCAGAAAGTTTTTAGCTTAAAGTTTAAAACTTGAAATTCATAACTTCACAACTTCAAGATCTTAACTTTAAGATAAATCAGAAAGTTTTTAGCTTAAAGTTTAAAACTTGCAATTCATAACTTCACAACTTCAAGATCTTAACTTTAAGATAAATCAGAAAGTTTTTAGCTTAAAGTTTAAAACTTGCAATTCATAACTTCACAACTTCAAGATCTTAACTTTAAGATAAATCAGAAAGTTTTTAGCTTAAAGTTTAAAACTTGAAATTCATAACTTCACAACTTCAAGATCTTAACTTTAAGATAAATCAGAAAGTTTTTAGCTTAAAGTTTAAAACTTGCAATTCATAACTTCACAACTTCAAGATCTTAACTTTAAGATAAATCAGAAAGTTTTTAGCTTAAAGTTTAAAACTTGAAATTCATAACTTCACAACTTCAAGATCTTAACTTTAAGATAAATCAGAAAGTTTTTAGCTTAAAGTTTAAAACTTGCAATTCATAACTTCACAACTTCAAGATCTTAACTTTAAGATAAATCAGAAAGTTTTTAGCTTAAAGTTTAAAACTTGAAATTCATAACTTCACAACTTCAAGATCTTAACTTTAAGATAAATCAGAAAGTTTTTAGCTTACAGTTTAAAACTTGCAATTCATAACTTCACAACTTCAAGATCTTAACTTTAAGATAAATCAGAAAGTTTTTAGCTTAAAGTTTAAAACTTGAAATTCATATCTTCACAACTTCAAGATCTTAACTTTAAGATAAATCAGAAAGTTTTTAGCTTAAAGTTTAAAACTTGAAATTCATAACTTCACAACTTCAAGATCTTAACTTTAAGATAAATCAGAAAGTTTTTAGCTTAAAGTTTAAAACTTGAAATTCATAACTTCACAACTTCAAGATCTTAACTTTAAGATAAATCAGAACTTAGTATCTTAAAGTTTAAAACTTGAAATTCATAACTTCACAACTTCAAGATCTTAACTTTAAGATAAATCAGAAAGTTTTTAGCTTAAAGTTTAAAACTTGAAATTCATAACTTCACAACTTCAAGATCTTAACTTTAAGATAAATCAGAACTTAGTATCTTAAAGTTTAAAACTTGAAATTCATAACTTCACAACTTCAAGATCTTAACTTTAAGATAAATCAGAACTTAGTATCTTAAAGTTTAAAACTTGAAATTCATAACTTCACAACTTCAAGATCTTAACTTTAAGATAAATCAGAAAGTTTTTAGCTTAAAGTTTAAAACTTGCAATTCATAACTTCACAACTTCAAGATCTTAACTTTAAGATAAATCAGAAAGTTTTTAGCTTAAAGTTTAAAACTTGAAATTCATAACTTCACAACTTCAAGATCTTAACTTTAAGATAAATCAGAAAGTTTTTAGCTTAAAGTTTAAAACTTGAAATTCATAACTTCACAACTTCAAGATCTTAACTTTAAGATAAATCAGAACTTAGTATCTTAAAGTTTAAAACTTGAAATTCATAACTTCACAACTTCAAGATCTTAACTTTAAGATAAATCAGAACTTAGTATCTTAAAGTTTAAAACTTGAAATTCATAAATTCACAACTTTAAGATCTTAACTTTAAGATAAATCAGAAAGTTTTTAGCTTAAAGTTTAAAACTTGAAATTCATAACTTCACAACTTCAAGATCTTAACTTTAAGATAAATCAGAAAGTTTTTAGCTTAAAGTTTAAAACTTGCAATTCATAACTTCACAACTTCAAGATCTTAACTTTAAGATAAATCAGAACTTAGTATCTTAAAGTTTAAAACTTGAAATTCATAACTTCACAACTTCAAGATCTTAACTTTAAGATAAATCAGAAAGTTTTTAGCTTAAAGTTTAAAACTTGAAATTCATAACTTCACAACTTCAAGATCTTAACTTTAAGATAAATCAGAACTTAGTATCTTAAAGTTTAAAACTTGAAATTCATAACTTCACAACTTCAAGATCTTAACTTTAAGATAAATCAGAAAGTTTTTAGCTTAAAGTTTAAAACTTGAAATTCATAACTTCACAACTTCAAGATCTTAACTTTAAGATAAATCAGAACTTAGTATCTTAAAGTTTAAAACTTGAAATTCATAACTTCACAACTTCAAGATCTTAACTTTAAGATAAATCAGAACTTAGTATCTTAAAGTTTAAAACTTGCAATTCATAACTTCACAACTTCAAGATCTTAACTTTAAGATAAATCAGAAAGTTTTTAGCTTAAAGTTTAAAACTTGCAATTCATAACTTCACAACTTCAAGATCTTAACTTTAAGATAAATCAGAACTTAGTATCTTAAAGTTTAAAACTTGAAATTCATAACTTCACAACTTCAAGATCTTAACTTTAAGATAAATCAGAAAGTTTTTAGCTTAAAGTTTAAAACTTGCAATTCATAACTTCACAACTTCAAGATTTTAACTTTAAGATAAATCAGAACTTAGTATCTTAAAGTTTAAAACTTGAAATTCATAACTTCACAACTTCAAGATCTTAACTTTAAGATAAATCAGAACTTAGTATCTTAAAGTTTAAAACTTGAAATTCATAACTTCACAACTTCAAGATCTTAACTTTAAGATAAATCAGAAAGTTTTTAGCTTAAAGTTTAAAACTTGCAATTCATAACTTCACAACTTCAAGATCTTAACTTTAAGATAAATCAGAACTTAGTATCTTAAAGTTTAAAACTTGAAATTCATAACTTCACAACTTCAAGATCTTAACTTTAAGATAAATCAGAAAGTTTTTAGCTTAAAGTTTAAAACTTGAAATTCATAACTTCACAACTTCAAGATCTTAACTTTAAGATAAATCAGAACTTAGTATCTTAAAGTTTAAAACTTGAAATTCATAACTTCACAACTTCAAGATCTTAACTTTAAGATAAATCAGAAAGTTTTTAGCTTAAAGTTTAAAACTTGCAATTCATAACTTCACAACTTCAAGATCTTAACTTTAAGATAAATCAGAAAGTTTTTAGCTTAAAGTTTAAAACTTGAAATTCATAACTTCACAACTTCAAGATCTTAACTTTAAGATAAATCAGAACTTAGTATCTTAAAGTTTAAAACTTGAAATTCATAACTTCACAACTTCAAGATCTTAACTTTAAGATAAATCAGAAAGTTTTTAGCTTAAAGTTTAAAACTTGAAATTCATAACTTCACAACTTCAAGATCTTAACTTTAAGATAAATCAGAAAGTTTTTAGCTTAAAGTTTAAAACTTGCAATTCATAACTTCACAACTTCAAGATCTTAACTTTAAGATAAATCAGAAAGTTTTTAGCTTAAAGTTTAAAACTTGAAATTCATAACTTCACAACTTCAAGATCTTAACTTTAAGATAAATCAGAAAGTTTTTAGCTTAAAGTTTAAAACTTGCAATTCATAACTTCACAACTTCAAGATCTTAACTTTAAGATAAATCAGAACTTAGTATCTTAAAGTTTAAAACTTGAAATTCATAACTTCACAACTTCAAGATCTTAACTTTAAGATAAATCAGAAAGTTTTTAGCTTAAAGTTTAAAACTTGAAATTCATAACTTCACAACTTCAAGATCTTAACTTTAAGATAAATCAGAAAGTTTTTAGCTTAAAGTTTAAAACTTGAAATTCATAACTTCACAACTTCAAGATCTTAACTTTAAGATAAATCAGAACTTAGTATCTTAAAGTTTAAAACATGAAATTCATAACTTCACAACTTCAAGATCTTAACTTTAAGATAAATCAGAAAGTTTTTAGCTTAAAGTTTAAAACTTGAAATTCATAACTTCACAACTTCAAGATCTTAACTTTAAGATAAATCAGAACTTAGTATCTTAAAGTTTAAAACTTGAAATTCATAACTTCACAACTTCAAGATCTTAACTTTAAGATAAATCAGAACTTAGTATCTTAAAGTTTAAAACTTGAAATTCATAACTTCACAACTTCAAGATCTTAACTTTAAGATAAATCAGAAAGTTTTTAGCTTAAAGTTTAAAACTTGAAATTCATAACTTCACAACTTCAAGATCTTAACTTTAAGATAAATCAGAAAGTTTTTAGCTTAAAGTTTAAAACTTGAAATTCATAACTTCACAACTTCAAGATCTTAACTTTAAGATAAATCAGAACTTAGTATCTTAAAGTTTAAAACTTGAAATTCATAACTTCACAACTTCAAGATCTTAACTTTAAGATAAATCAGAACTTAGTATCTTAAAGTTTAAAACTTGAAATTCATAACTTCACAACTTCAAGATCTTAACTTTAAGATAAATCAGAAAGTTTTTAGCTTAAAGTTTAAAACTTGAAATTCATAACTTCACAACTTCAAGATCTTAACTTTAAGATAAATCAGAAAGTTTTTAGCTTAAAGTTTAAAACTTGCAATTCATAACTTCACAACTTCAAGATCTTAACTTTAAGATAAATCAGAACTTAGTATCTTAAAGTTTAAAACTTGAAATTCATAACTTCACAACTTCAAGATCTTAACTTTAAGATAAATCAGAAAGTTTTTAGCTTAAAGTTTAAAACTTGAAATTCATAACTTCACAACTTCAAGATCTTAACTTTAAGATAAATCAGAACTTAGTATCTTAAAGTTTAAAACTTGAAATTCATAACTTCACAACTTCAAGATCTTAACTTTAAGATAAATCAGAAAGTTTTTAGCTTAAAGTTTAAAACTTGAAATTCATAACTTCACAACTTCTAGATCTTAACTTTAAGATAAATCAGAAAGTTTTTAGCTTAAAGTTTAAAACTTGAAATTCATAACTTCACAACTTCAAGATCTTAACTTTAAGATAAATCAGAAAGTTTTTAGCTTAAAGTTTAAAACTTGCAATTCATAACTTCACAACTTCAAGATCTTAACTTTAAGATAAATCAGAACTTAGTATCTTAAAGTTTAAAACTTGAAATTCATAACTTCACAACTTCAAGATCTTAACTTTAAGATAAATCAGAAAGTTTTTAGCTTAAAGTTTAAAACTTGCAATTCATAACTTCACAACTTCAAGATCTTAACTTTAAGATAAATCAGAACTAAGTATCTTAAAGTTTAAAACTTGAAATTCATAACTTCACAACTTCAAGATCTTAACTTTAAGATAAATCAGAAAGTTTTTAGCTTAAAGTTTAAAACTTGCAATTCATAACTTCACAACTTCAAGATCTTAACTTTAAGATAAATCAGAACTTAGTATCTTAAAGTTTAAAACTTGAAATTCATAACTTCACAACTTCAAGATCTTAACTTTAAGATAAATCAGAAAGTTTTTAGCTTAAAGTTTAAAACTTGAAATTCATAACTTCACAACTTCAAGATCTTAACTTTAAGATAAATCAGAAAGTTTTTAGCTTAAAGTTTAAAACTTGAAATTCATAACTTCACAACTTCAAGATCTTAACTTTAAGATAAATCAGAAAGTTTTTAGCTTAAAGTTTAAAACTTGCAATTCATAACTTCACAACTTCAAGATCTTAACTTTAAGATAAATCAGAACTTAGTATCTTAAAGTTTAAAACTTGAAATTCATAACTTCACAACTTCAAGATCTTAACTTTAAGATAAATCAGAAAGTTTTTAGCTTAAAGTTTAAAACTTGCAATTCATAACTTCACAACTTCAAGATCTTAACTTTAAGATAAATCAGAACTTAGTATCTTAAAGTTTAAAACTTGAAATTCATAACTTCACAACTTCAAGATCTTAACTTTAAGATAAATCAGAAAGTTTTTAGCTTAAAGTTTAAAACTTGAAATTCATAACTTCACAACTTCAAGATCTTAACTTTAAGATAAATCAGAAAGTTTTTAGCTTAAAGTTTAAAACTTGCAATTCATAACTTCACAACTTCAAGATCTTAACTTTAAGATAAATCAGAAAGTTTTTAGCTTAAAGTTTAAAACTTGAAATTCATAACTTCACAACTTCAAGATCTTAACTTTAAGATAAATCAGAAAGTTTTTAGCTTAAAGTTTAAAACTTGCAATTCATAACTTCACAACTTCAAGATCTTAACTTTAAGATAAATCAGAACTTAGTATCTTAAAGTTTAAAACTTGAAATTCATAACTTCACAACTTCAAGATCTTAACTTTAAGATAAATCAGAAAGTTTTTAGCTTAAAGTTTAAAACTTGCAATTCATAACTTCACAACTTCAAGATCTTAACTTTAAGATAAATCAGAACTTAGTATCTTAAAGTTTAAAACTTGAAATTCATAACTTCACAACTTCAAGATCTTAACTTTAAGATAAATCAGAAAGTTTTTAGCTTAAAGTTTAAAACTTTTAATTCATAACTTCACAACTTCAAGATCTTAACTTTAAGATAAATCAGAAAGTTTTTAGCTTAAAGTTTAAAACTTGCAATTCATAACTTCACAACTTCAAGATCTTAACTTTAAGATAAATCAGAACTTAGTATCTTAAAGTTTAAAACTTGAAATTCATAACTTCACAACTTCAAGATCTTAACTTTAAGATAAATCAGAAAGTTTTTAGCTTAAAGTTTAAAACTTGCAATTCATAACTTCACAACTTCAAGATCTTAACTTTAAGATAAATCAGAAAGTTTTTAGCTTAAAGTTTAAAACTTGAAATTCATAACTTCACAACTTCAAGATCTTAACTTTAAGATAAATCAGAAAGTTTTTAGCTTAAAGTTTAAAACTTGAAATTCATAACTTCACAACTTCAAGATCTTAACTTTAAGATAAATCAGAAAGTTTTTAGCTTAAAGTTTAAAACTTGCAATTCATAACTTCACAACTTCAAGATCTTAACTTTAAGATAAATCAGAACTTAGTATCTTAAAGTTTAAAACTTGCAATTCATAACTTCACAACTTCAAGATCTTAACTTTAAGATAAATCAGAACTTAGTATCTTAAAGTTTAAAACTTGAAATTCATAACTTCACAACTTCAAGATCTTAACTTTAAGATAAATCAGAACTTAGTATCTTAAAGTTTAAAACTTGAAATTCATAACTTCACAACTTCAAGATCTTAACTTTAAGATAAATCAGAAAGTTTTTAGCTTAAAGTTTAAAACTTGCAATTCATAACTTCACAACTTCAAGATCTTAACTTTAAGATAAATCAGAAAGTTTTTAGCTTAAAGTTTAAAACTTGCAATTCATAACTTCACAACTTCAAGATCTTAACTTTAAGATAAATCAGAACTTAGTATCTTAAAGTTTAAAACTTGAAATTCATAACTTCACAACTTCAAGATCTTAACTTTAAGATAAATCAGAAAGTTTTTAGCTTAAAGTTTAAAACTTGCAATTCATAACTTCACAACTTCAAGATCTTAACTTTAAGATAAATCAGAAAGTTTTTAGCTTAAAGTTTAAAACTTGAAATTCATAACTTCACAACTTCAAGATCTTAACTTTAAGATAAATCAGAAAGTTTTTAGCTTAAAGTTTAAAACTTGCAATTCATAACTTCACAACTTCAAGATCTTAACTTTAAGATAAATCAGAACTTAGTATCTTAAAGTTTAAAACTTGAAATTCATAACTTCACAACTTCAAGATCTTAACTTTAAGATAAATCAGAAAGTTTTTAGCTTAAAGTTTAAAACTTGCAATTCATAACTTCACAACTTCAAGATCTTAACTTTAAGATAAATCAGAAAGTTTATAGCTTAAAGTTTAAAACTTGAAATTCATAACTTCACAACTTCAAGATCTTAACTTTAAGATAAATCAGAACTTAGTATCTTAAAGTTTAAAACTTGAAATTCATAACTTCACAACTTCAAGATCTTAACTTTAAGATAAATCAGAAAGTTTTTAGCTTAAAGTTTAAAACTTGAAATTCATAACTTCACAACTTCAAGATCTTAACTTTAAGATAAATCAGAAAGTTTTTAGCTTAAAGTTTAAAACTTGCAATTCATAACTTCACAACTTCAAGATCTTAACTTTAAGATAAATCAGAACTTAGTATCTTAAAGTTTAAAACTTGAAATTCATAACTTCACAACTTCAAGATCTTAACTTTAAGATAAATCAGAAAGTTTTTAGCTTAAAGTTTAAAACTTGCAATTCATAACTTCACAACTTCAAGATCTTAACTTTAAGATAAATCAGAAAGTTTTTAGCTTAAAGTTTAAAACTTGAAATTCATAACTTCACAACTTCAAGATCTTAACTTTAAGATAAATCAGAACTTAGTATCTTAAAGTTTAAAACTTGAAATTCATAACTTCACAACTTCAAGATCTTAACTTTAAGATAAATCAGAAAGTTTTTAGCTTAAAGTTTAAAACTTGAAATTCATAACTTCACAACTTCAAGATCTTAACTTTAAGATAAATCAGAACTTAGTATCTTAAAGTTTAAAACTTGAAATTCATAACTTCACAACTTCAAGATCTTAACTTTAAGATAAATCAGAACTTAGTATCTTAAAGTTTAAAACTTGAAATTCATAACTTCACAACTTCAAGATCTTAACTTTAAGATAAATCAGAAAGTTTTTAGCTTAAAGTTTAAAACTTGAAATTCATAACTTCACAACTTCAAGATCTTAACTTTAAGATAAATCAGAACTTAGTATCTTAAAGTTTAAAACTTGAAATTCATAACTTCACAACTTCAAGATCTTAACTTTAAGATAAATCAGAAAGTTTTTAGCTTAAAGTTTAAAACTTGCAATTCATAACTTCACAACTTCAAGATCTTAACTTTAAGATAAATCAGAAAGTTTTTAGCTTAAAGTTTAAAACTTGCAATTCATAACTTCACAACTTCAAGATCTTAACTTTAAGATAAATCAGAACTTAGTATCTTAAAGTTTAAAACTTGAAATTCATAACTTCACAACTTCAAGATCTTAACTTTAAGATAAATCAGAAAGTTTTTAGCTTAAAGTTTAAAACTTGAAATTCATAACTTCACAACTTCAAGATCTTAACTTTAAGATAAATCAGAAAGTTTTTAGCTTAAAGTTTAAAACTTGCAATTCATAACTTCACAACTTCAAGATCTTAACTTTAAGATAAATCAGAAAGTTTTTAGCTTAAAGTTTAAAACTTGCAATTCATAACTTCACAACTTCAAGATCTTAACTTTAAGATAAATCAGAAAGTCTTTAGCTTAAAGTTTAAAACTTGAAATTCATAACTTCACAACTTCAAGATCTTAACTTTAAGATAAATCAGAAAGTTTTTAGCTTAAAGTTTAAAACTTGAAATTCATAACTTCACAACTTCAAGATCTTAACTTTAAGATAAATCAGAACTTAGTATCTTAAAGTTTAAAACTTGAAATTCATAACTTCACAACTTCAAGATCTTAACTTTAAGATAAATCAGAAAGTTTTTAGCTTAAAGTTTAAAACTTGAAATTCATAACTTCTCAACTTCAAGATCTTAACTTTAAGATAAATCAGAACTTAGTATCTTAAAGTTTAAAACTTGCTATTCATAACTTCACAACTTCAAGATCTTAACTTTAAGATAAATCAGAAAGTTTTTAGCTTAAAGTTTAAAACTTGCAATTCATAACTTCACAACTTCAAGATCTTAACTTTAAGATAAATCAGAAAGTTTTTAGCTTAAAGTTTAAAACTTGCAATTCATAACTTCACAACTTCAAGATCTTAACTTTAAGATAAATCAGAACTTAGTATCTTAAAGTTTAAAACTTGCAATTCATAACTTCACAACTTCAAGATCTTAACTTTAAGATAAATCAGAAAGTTTTTAGCTTAAAGTTTAAAACTTGAAATTCATAACTTCACAACTTCAAGATCTTAACTTTAAGATAAATCAGAAAGTTTTTAGCTTAAAGTTTAAAACTTGAAATTCATAACTTCACAACTTCAAGATCTTAACTTTAAGATAAATCAGAAAGTTTTTAGCTTAAAGTTTAAAACTTGAAATTCATAACTTCACAACTTCAAGATCTTAACTTTAAGATAAATCAGAAAGTTTTTAGCTTAAAGTTTAAAACTTGCAATTCATAACTTCACAACTTCAAGATCTTAACTTTAAGATAAATCAGAACTTAGTATCTTAAAGTTTAAAACTTGCAATTCATAACTTCACAACTTCAAGATCTTAACTTTAAGATAAATCAGAACTTAGTATCTTAAAGTTTAAAATTTGCAATTCATAACTTCACAACTTCAAGATCTTAACTTTAAGATAAATCAGAAAGTTTTTAGCTTAAAGTTTAAAACTTGAAATTCATAACTTCACAACTTCAAGATCTTAACTTTAAGATAAATCAGAAAGTTTTTAGCTTAAAGTTTAAAACTTGAAATTCATAACTTCACAACTTCAAGATCTTAACTTTAAGATAAATCAGAACTTAGTATCTTAAAGTTTAAAACTTGAAATTCATAACTTCACAACTTCAAGATCTTAACTTTAAGATAAATCAGAAAGTTTTTAGCTTAAAGTTTAAAACTTGAAATTCATAACTTCACAACTTCAAGATCTTAACTTTAAGATAAATCAGAACTTAGTATCTTAAAGTTTAAAGCTTGCAATTCATAACTTCACAACTTCAAGATCTTAACTTTAAGATAAATCAGAACTTAGTATCTTAAAGTTTAAAACTTGAAATTCATAACTTCACAACTTCAAGATCTTAACTTTAAGATAAATCAGAAAGTTTTTAGCTTAAAGTTTAAAACTTGAAATTCATAACTTCACAACTTCAAGATCTTAACTTTAAGATAAATCAGAAAGTTTTTAGCTTAAAGTTTAAAACTTGAAATTCATAACTTCACAACTTCAAGATCTTAACTTTAAGATAAATCAGAACTTAGTATCTTAAAGTTTAAAACTTGAAATTCATAACTTCACAACTTCAAGATCTTAACTTTAAGATAAATCAGAAAGTTTTTAGCTTAAAGTTTAAAACTTGCAATTCATAACTTCACAACTTCAAGATCTTAACTTTAAGATAAATCAGAACTTAGTATCTTAAAGTTTAAAACTTGAAATTCATAACTTCACAACTTCAAGATCTTAACTTTAAGATAAATCAGAAAGTTTTTAGCTTAAAGTTTAAAACTTGCAATTCATAACTTCACAACTTCAAGATCTTAACTTTAAGATAAATCAGAACTTAGTATCTTAAAGTATAAAACTTGAAATTCATAACTTCACAACTTCAAGATCTTAACTTTAAGATAAATCAGAAAGTTTTTAGCTTAAAGTTTAAAACTTGAAATTCATAACTTCACAACTTCAAGATCTTAACTTTAAGATAAATCAGAAAGTTTTTAGCTTAAAGTTTAAAACTTGAAATTCATAACTTCACAACTTCAAGATCTTAACTTTAAGATAAATCAGAACTTAGTATCTTAAAGTTTAAAACTTGAAATTCATAACTTCACAACTTCAAGATCTTAACTTTAAGATAAATCAGAAAGTTTTTAGCTTAAAGTTTAAAACTTGCAATTCATAACTTCACAACTTCAAGATCTTAACTTTAAGATAAATCAGAACTTAGTATCTTAAAGTTTAAAACTTGAAATTCATAACTTCACAACTTCAAGATCTTAACTTTAAGATAAATCAGAAAGTTTTTAGCTTAAAGTTTAAAACTTGCAATTCATAACTTCACAACTTCAAGATCTTAACTTTAAGATAAATCAGAACTTAGTATCTTAAAGTTTAAAACTTGAAATTCATAACTTCACAACTTCAAGATCTTAACTTTAAGATAAATCAGAAAGTTTTTAGCTTAAAGTTTAAAACTTGCAATTCATAACTTCACAACTTCAAGATCTTAACTTTAAGATAAATCAGAAAGTTTTTAGCTTAAAGTTTAAAACTTGAAATTCATAACTTCACAACTTCAAGATCTTAACTTTAAGATAAATCAGAAAGTTTTTAGCTTAAAGTTTAAAACTTGCAATTCATAACTTCACAACTTCAAGATCTTAACTTTAAGATAAATCAGAACTTAGTATCTTAAAGTTTAAAACTTGAAATTCATAACTTCACAACTTCAAGATCTTAACTTTAAGATAAATCAGAAAGTTTTTAGCTTAAAGTTTAAAACTTGCAATTCATAACTTCACAACTTCAAGATCTTAACTTTAAGATAAATCAGAAAGTTTTTAGCTTAAAGTTTAAAACTTGCAATTCATAACTTCACAACTTCAAGATCTTAACTTTAAGATAAATCAGAACTTAGTATCTTAAAGTTTAAAACTTGAAATTCATAACTTCACAACTTCAAGATCTTAACTTTAAGATAAATCAGAAAGTTTTTAGCTTAAAGTTTAAAACTTGCAATTCATAACTTCACAACTTCAAGATCTTAACTTTAAGATAAATCAGAAAGTTTTTAGCTTAAAGTTTAAAACTTGAAATTCATAACTTCACAACTTCAAGATCTTAACTTTAAGATAAATCAGAAAGTTTTTAGCTTAAAGTTTAAAACTTGCAATTCATAACTTCACAACTTCAAGATCTTAACTTTAAGATAAATCAGAACTTAGTATCTTAAAGTTTAAAACTTGCAATTCATAACTTCACAACTTCAAGATCTTAACTTTAAGATAAATCAGAAAGTTTTTAGCTTAAAGTTTAAAACTTGAAATTCATAACTTCACAACTTCAAGATCTTAACTTTAAGATAAATCAGAACTTAGTATCTTAAAGTTTAAAACTTGAAATTCATAACTTCACAACTTCAAGATCTTAACTTTAAGATAAATCAGAAAGTTTTTAGCTTAAAGTTTAAAACTTGAAATTCATAACTTCACAACTTCAAGATCTTAACTTTAAGATAAATCAGAAAGTTTTTAGCTTAAAGTTTAAAACTTGCAATTCATAACTTCACAACTTCAAGATCTTAACTTTAAGATAAATCAGAAAGTTTTTAGCTTAAAGTTTAAAACTTGCAATTCATAACTTCACAACTTCAAGATCTTAACTTTAAGATAAATCAGAACTTAGTATCTTAAAGTTTAAAACTTGAAATTCATAACTTCACAACTTCAAGATCTTAACTTTAAGATAAATCAGAAAGTTTTTAGCTTAAAGTTTAAAACTTGAAATTCATAACTTCACAACTTCAAGATCTTAACTTTAAGATAAATCAGAAAGTTTTTAGCTTAAAGTTTAAAACTTGAAATTCATAACTTCACAACTTCAAGATCTTAACTTTAAGATAAATCAGAAAGTTTTTAGCTTAAAGTTTAAAACTTGCAATTCATAACTTCACAACTTCAAGATCTTAACTTTAAGATAAATCAGAAAGTTTTTAGCTTAAAGTTTAAAACTTGAAATTCATAACTTCACAACTTCAAGATCTTAACTTTAAGATAAATCAGAACTTAGTATCTTAAAGTTTAAAACTCGAAATTCATAACTTCACAACTTCAAGATCTTAACTTTAAGATAAATCAGAAAGTTTTTAGCTTAAAGTTTAAAACTTGAAATTCATAACTTCACAACTTCAAGATCTTAACTTTAAGATAAATCAGAAAGTTTTTAGCTTAAAGTTTAAAACTTGCAATTCATAACTTAACAACTTCAAGATCTTAACTTTAAGATAAATCAGAAAGTTTTTAGCTTAAAGTTTAAAACTTGAAATTCATAACTTCACAACTTCAAGATCTTAACTTTAAGATAAATCAGAACTTAGTATCTTAAAGTTTAAAACTTGAAATTCATAACTTCACAACTTCAAGATCTTAACTTTAAGATAAATCAGAACTTAGTATCTTAAAGTTTAAAACTTGCAATTCATAACTTCACAACTTCAAGATCTTAACTTTAAGATAAATCAGAAAGTTTTTAGCTTAAAGTTTAAAACTTGCAATTCATAACTTCACAACTTCAAGATCTTAACTTTAATATAATTCAGAAAGTTTTTAGCTTAAAGTTTAAAACTTGCAATTCATAACTTCACAACTTCAAGATCTTAACTTTAAGATAAATCAGAAAGTTTTTAGCTTAAAGTTTAAAACTTGAAATTCATAACTTCACAACTTCAAGATCTTAACTTTAAGATAAATCAGAAAGTTTTTAGCTTAAAGTTTAAAACTTGCAATTCATAACTTCACAACTTCAAGATCTTAACTTTAAGATAAATCAGAACTTAGTATCTTAAAGTTTAAAACTTGAAATTCATAACTTCACAACTTCAAGATCTTAACTTTAAGATAAATCAGAAAGTTTTTAGCTTAAAGTTTAAAACTTGAAATTCATAACTTCACAACTTCAAGATCTTAACTTTAAGATAAATCAGAAAGTTTTTAGCTTAAAGTTTAAAACTTGAAATTCATAACTTCACAACTTCAAGATCTTAACTTTAAGATAAATCAGAAAGTTTTTAGCTTAAAGTTTAAAACTTGAAATTCATAACTTCACAACTTCAAGATCTTAACTTTAAGATAAATCAGAACTTAGTATCTTAAAGTTTAAAACTTGCAATTCATAACTTCACAACTTCAAGATCTTAACTTTAAGATAAATCAGAAAGTTTTTAGCTTAAAGTTTAAAACTTGCAATTCATAACTTCACAACTTCAAGATCTTAACTTTAAGATAAATCAGAAAGTTTTTAGCTTAAAGTTTAAAACTTGAAATTCATAACTTCACAACTTCAAGATCTTAACTTTAAGATAAATCAGAACTTAGTATCTTAAAGTTTAAAACTTGAAATTCATAACTTCACAACTTCAAGATCTTAACTTTAAGATAAATCAGAAAGTTTTTAGCTTAAAGTTTAAAACTTGCAATTCATAACTTCACAACTTCAAGATCTTAACTTTAAGATAAATCAGAACTTAGTATCTTAAAGTTTAAAACTTGAAATTCATAACTTCACAACTTCAAGATCTTAACTTTAAGATAAATCAGAAAGTTTTTAGCTTAAAGTTTAAAACTTGCAATTCATAACTTCACAACTTCAAGATCTTAACTTTAAGATAAATCAGAACTTAGTATCTTAAAGTTTAAAACTTGAAATTCATAACTTCACAACTTGAAGATCTTAACTTTAAGATAAATCAGAAAGTTTTTAGCTTAAAGTTTAAAACTTGAAATTCATAACTTCACAACTTCAAGATCTTAACTTTAAGATAAATCAGAAAGTTTTTAGCTTAAAGTTTAAAACTTGAAATTCATAACTTCACAACTTCAAGATCTTAACTTTAAGATAAATCAGAAAGTTTTTAGCTTAAAGTTTAAAACTTGAAATTCATAACTTCACAACTTCAAGATCTTAACTTTAAGATAAATCAGAAAGTTTTTAGCTTAAAGTTTAAAACTTGAAATTCATAACTTCACAACTTCAAGATCTTAACTTTAAGATAAATCAGAACTTAGTATCTTAAAGTTTAAAACTTGAAATTCATAACTTCACAACTTCAAGATCTTAACTTTAAGATAAATCAGAAAGTTTTTAGCTTAAAGTTTAAAACTTGCAATTCATAACTTCACAACTTCAAGATCTTAACTTTAAGATAAATCAGAAAGTTTTTAGCTTAAAGTTTAAAACTTGAAATTCATAACTTCACAACTTCAAGATCTTAACTTTAAGATAAATCAGAACTTAGTATCTTAAAGTTTAAAACTTGAAATTCATAACTTCACAACTTCAAGATCTTAACTTTAAGATAAATCAGAAAGTTTTTAGCTTAAAGTTTAAAACTTGAAATTCATAACTTCACAACTTCAAGATCTTAACTTTAAGATAAATCAGAAAGTTTTTAGCTTAAAGTTTAAAACTTGAAATTCATAACTTCACAACTTCAAGATCTTAACTTTAAGATAAATCAGAAAGTTTTTAGCTTAAAGTTTAAAACTTGAAATTCATAACTTCACAACTTCAAGATCTTAACTTTAAGATAAATCAGAAAGTTTTTAGCTTAAAGTTTAAAACTTGAAATTCATAACTTCACAACTTCAAGATCTTAACTTTAAGATAAATCAGAAAGTTTTTAGCTTAAAGTTTAAAACTTGCAATTCATAACTTCACAACTTCAAGATCTTAACTTTAAGATAAATCAGAAAGTTTTTAGCTTAAAGTTTAAAACTTGCAATTCATAACTTCACAACTTCAAGATCTTAACTTTAAGATAAATCAGAAAGTTTTTAGCTTAAAGTTTAAAACTTGAAATTCATAACTTCACAACTTCAAGATCTTAACTTTAAGATAAATCAGAACTTAGTATCTTAAAGTTTAAAACTGTAATTCATAACTTCACAACTTCAAGATCTTAACTTTAAGATAAATCAGAACTTAGTATCTTAAAGTTTAAAACTTGAAATTCATAACTTCACAACTTCAAGATCTTAACTTTAAGATAAATCAGAAAGTTTTTAGCTTAAAGTTTAAAACTTGAAATTCATAACTTCACAACTTCAAGATCTTAACTTTAAGATAAATCAGAAAGTTTTTAGCTTAAAGTTTAAAACTTGAAATTCATAACTTCACAACTTCAAGATCTTAACTTTAAGATAAATCAGAACTTAGTATCTTAAAGTTTAAAACTTGAAATTCATAACTTCACAACTTCAAGATCTTAACTTTAAGATAAATCAGAACTTAGTATCTTAAAGTTTAAAACTTGAAATTCATAACTTCACAACTTCAAGATCTTAACTTTAAGATAAATCAGAAAGTTTTTAGCTTAAAGTTTAAAACTTGAAATTCATAACTTCACAACTTCAAGATCTTAACTTTAAGATAAATCAGAAAGTTTTTAGCTTAAAGTTTAAAACTTGCAATTCATAACTTCACAACTTCAAGATCTTAACTTTAAGATAAATCAGAAAGTTTTTAGCTTAAAGTTTAAAACTTGAAATTCATAACTTCACAACTTCAAGATCTTAACTTTAAGATAAATCAGAAAGTTTTTAGCTTAAAGTTTAAAACTTGAAATTCATAACTTCACAACTTCAAGATCTTAACTTTAAGATAAATCAGAACTTAGTATCTTAAAGTTTAAAACTTGAAATTCATAACTTCACAACTTCAAGATCTTAACTTTAAGATAAATCAGAAAGTTTTTAGCTTAAAGTTTAAAACTTGCAATTCATAACTTCACAACTTCAAGATCTTAACTTTAAGATAAATCAGAAAGTTTTTAGCTTAAAGTTTAAAACTTGAAATTCATAACTTCACAACTTCAAGATCTTAACTTTAAGATAAATCAGAACTTAGTATCTTAAAGTTTAAAACTTGAAATTCATAACTTCACAACTTCAAGATCTTAACTTTAAGATAAATCAGAAAGTTTTTAGCTTAAAGTTTAAAACTTGAAATTCATAACTTCACAACTTCAAGATCTTAACTTTAAGATAAATCAGAAAGTTTTTAGCTTAAAGTTTAAAACTTGAAATTCATAACTTCACAACTTCAAGATCTTAACTTTAAGATAAATCAGAAAGTTTTTAGCTTAAAGTTTAAAACTTGAAATTCATAACTTCACAACTTCAAGATCTTAACTTTAAGATAAATCAGAAAGTTTTTAGCTTAAAGTTTAAAACTTGAAATTCATAACTTCACAACTTCAAGATCTTAACTTTAAGATAAATCAGAAAGTTTTTAGCTTAAAGTTTAAAACTTGCAATTCATAACTTCACAACTTCAAGATCTTAACTTTAAGATAAATCAGAAAGTTTTTAGCTTAAAGTTTAAAACTTGCAATTCATAACTTCACAACTTCAAGATCTTAACTTTAAGATAAATCAGAAAGTTTTTAGCTTAAAGTTTAAAACTTGAAATTCATAACTTCACAACTTCAAGATCTTAACTTTAAGATAAATCAGAACTTAGTATCTTAAAGTTTAAAACTTGAAATTCATAACTTCACAACTTCAAGATCTTAACTTTAAGATAAATCAGAAAGTTTTTAGCTTAAAGTTTAAAACTTGAAATTCATAACTTCACAACTTCAAGATCTTAACTTTAAGATAAATCAGAACTTAGTATCTTAAAGTTTAAAACTTTAAATTCATAACTTCACAACTTCAAGATCTTAACTTTAAGATAAATCAGAACTTAGTATCTTAAAGTTTAAAACTTGAAATTCATAACTTCACAACTTCAAGATCTTAACTTTAAGATAAATCAGAACTTAGTATCTTAAAGTTTAAAACTTGAAATTCATAACTTCACAACTTCAAGATCTTAACTTTAAGATAAATCAGAAAGTTTTTAGCTTAAAGTTTAAAACTTGCAATTCATAACTTCACAACTTCAAGATCTTAACTTTAAGATAAATCAGAAAGTTTTTAGCTTAAAGTTTAAAACTTGAAATTCATAACTTCACAACTTCAAGATCTTAACTTTAAGATAAATCAGAAAGTTTTTAGCTTAAAGTTTAAAACTTGCAATTCATAACTTCACAACTTCAAGATCTTAACTTTAAGATAAATCAGAAAGTTTTTAGCTTAAAGTTTAAAACTTGAAATTCATAACTTCACAACTTCAAGATCTTAACTTTAAGATAAATCAGAAAGTTTTTAGCTTAAAGTTTAAAACTTGAAATTCATAACTTCACAACTTCAAGATCTTAACTTTAAGATAAATCAGAACTTAGTATCTTAAAGTTTAAAACTTGAAATTCATAACTTCACAACTTCAAGATCTTAACTTTAAGATAAATCAGAACTTAGTATCTTAAAGTTTAAAACTTGAAATTCATAACTTCACAACTTCAAGATCTTAACTTTAAGATAAATCAGAAAGTTTTTAGCTTAAAGTTTAAAACTTGCAATTCATAACTTCACAACTTCAAGATCTTAACTTTAAGATAAATCAGAAAGTTTTTAGCTTAAAGTTTAAAACTTGCAATTCATAACTTCACAACTGCAAGATCTTAACTTTAAGATAAATCAGAACTTAGTATCTTAAAGTTTAAAACTTGAAATTCATAACTTCACAACTTCAAGATCTTAACTTTAAGATAAATCAGAAAGTTTTTAGCTTAAAGTTTAAAACTTGCAATTCATAACTTCACAACTTCAAGATCTTAACTTTAAGATAAATCAGAACTTAGTATCTTAAAGTTTAAAACTTGAAATTCATAACTTCACAACTTCAAGATCTTAACTTTAAGATAAATCAGAACTTAGTATCTTAAAGTTTAAAACTTGAAATTCATAACTTCACAACTTCAAGATCTTAACTTTAAGATAACTCAGAACTTAGTATCTTAAAGTTTAAAACTTGAAATTCATAACTTCACAACTTCAAGATCTTAACTTTAAGATAAATCAGAACTTAGTATCTTAAAGTTTAAAACTTGAAATTCATAACTTCACAACTTCAAGATCTTAACTTTAAGATAAATTAGAACTTAGTATCTTAAAGTTTAAAACTTGAAATTCATAACTTCACAACTTCAAGATCTTAACTTTAAGATAAATCAGAACTTAGTATCTTAAAGTTTAAAACTTGAAATTCATAACTTCACAACTTCAAGATCTTAACTTTAAGATAAATCAGAACTTAGTATCTTAAAGTTTAAAACTTGAAATTCATAACTTCACAACTTCAAGATCTTAACTTTAAGATAAATCAGAAAGTTTTTAGCTTAAAGTTTAAAACTTGCAATTCATAACTTCACAACTTCAAGATCTTAACTTTAAGATAAATCAGAACTTAGTATCTTAAAGTTTAAAACTTGAAATTCATAACTTCACAACTTCAAGATCTTAACTTTAAGATAAATCAGAAAGTTTTTAGCTTAAAGTTTAAAACTTGAAATTCATAACTTCACAACTTCAAGATCTTAACTTTAAGATAAATCAGAACTTAGTATCTTAAAGTTTAAAACTTGAAATTCATAACTTCACAACTTCAAGATCTTAACTTTAAGATAAATCAGAAAGTTTTTAGCTTAAAGTTTAAAACTTGAAATTCATAACTTCACAACTTCAAGATCTTAACTTTAAGATAAATCAGAACTTAGTATCTTAAAGTTTAAAACTTGAAATTCATAACTTCACAACTTCAAGATCTTAACTTTAAGATAAATCAGAAAGTTTTTAGCTTAAAGTTTAAAACTTGAAATTCATAACTTCACAACTTCAAGATCTTAACTTTAAGATAAATCAGAACTTAGTATCTTAAAGTTTAAAACTTGAAATTCATAACTTCACAACTTCAAGATCTTAACTTTAAGATAAATCAGAAAGTTTTTAGCTTAAAGTTTAAAACTTGCAATTCATAACTTCACAACTTCAAGATCTTAACTTTAAGATAAATCAGAAAGTTTTTAGCTTAAAGTTTAAAACTTGAAATTCATAACTTCACAACTTCAAGATCTTAACTTTAAGATAAATCAGAACTTAGTATCTTAAAGTTTATAACTTGAAATTCATAACTTCACAACTTCAAGATCTTAACTTTAAGATAAATCAGAACTTAGTATCTTAAAGTTTAAAACTTGAAATTCATAACTTCACAACTTCAAGATCTTAACTTTAAGATAAATCAGAAAGTTTTTAGCTTAAAGTTTAAAACTTGCAATTCATAACTTCACAACTTCAAGATCTTAACTTTAAGATAAATCAGAAAGTTTTTAGCTTAAAGTTTAAAACTTGAAATTCATAACTTCACAACTTCAAGATCTTAACTTTAAGATAAATCAGAAAGTTTTTAGCTTAAAGTTTAAAACTTGCAATTCATAACTTCACAACTTCAAGATCTTAACTTTAAGATAAATCAGAAAGTTTTTAGCTTAAAGTTTAAAACTTGCAATTCATAACTTCACAACTTCAAGATCTTAACTTTAAGATAAATCAGAACTTAGTATCTTAAAGTTTAAAACTTGCAATTCATAACTTCACAACTTCAAGATCTTAACTTTAAGATAAATCAGAACTTAGTATCTTAAAGTTTAAAACTTGAAATTCATAACTTCACAACTTCAAGATCTTAACTTTAAGATAAATCAGAACTTAGTATCTTAAAGTTTAAAACTTGAAATTCATAACTTCACAACTTCAAGATCTTAACTTTAAGATAAATCAGAAAGTTTTTAGCTTAAAGTTTAAAACTTGAAATTCATAACTTCACAACTTCAAGATCTTAACTTTAAGATAAATCAGAACTTAGTATCTTAAAGTTTAAAACTTGCAATTCATAACTTCACAACTTCAAGATCTTAACTTTAAGATAAATCAGAACTTAGTATCTTAAAGTTTAAAACTTGAAATTCATAACTTCACAACTTCAAGATCTTAACTTTAAGATAAATCAGAAAGTTTTTAGCTTAAAGTTTAAAACTTGCAATTCATAACTTCACAACTTCAAGATCTTAACTTTAAGATAAATCAGAACTTAGTATCTTAAAGTTTAAAACTTGAAATTCATAACTTCACAACTTCAAGATCTTAACTTTAAGATAAATCAGAACTTAGTATCTTAAAGTTTAAAACTTGAAATTCATAACTTCACAACTTCAAGATCTTAACTTTAAGATAAATCAGAACTTAGTATCTTAAAGTTTAAAACTTGAAATTCATAACTTCACAACTTCAAGATCTTAACTTTAAGATAAATCAGAAAGTTTTTAGCTTAAAGTTTAAAACTTGAAATTCATAACTTCACAACTTCAAGATCTTAACTTTAAGATAAATCAGAAAGTTTTTAGCTTAAAGTTTAAAACTTGCAATTCATAACTTCACAACTTCAAGATCTTAACTTTAAGATAAATCAGAACTTAGTATCTTAAAGTTTAAAACTTGCAATTCATAACTTCACAACTTCAAGATCTTAACTTTAAGATAAATCAGAACTTAGTATCTTAAAGTTTAAAACTTGAAATTCATAACTTCACAACTTCAAGATCTTAACTTTAAGATAAATCAGAACTTAGTATCTTAAAGTTTAAAACTTGAAATTCATAACTTCACAACTTCAAGATCTTAACTTTAAGATAAATCAGAAAGTTTTTAGCTTAAAGTTTAAAACTTGAAATTCATAACTTCACAACTTCAAGATCTTAACTTTAAGATAAATCAGAACTTAGTATCTTAAAGTTTAAAACTTGCAATTCATAACTTCACAACTTCAAGATCTTAACTTTAAGATAAATCAGAACTTAGTATCTTAAAGTTTAAAACTTGAAATTCATAACTTCACAACTTCAAGATCTTAACTTTAAGATAAATCAGAAAGTTTTTAGCTTAAAGTTTAAAACTTGAAATTCATAACTTCACAACTTCAAGATCTTAACTTTAAGATAAATCAGAAAGTTTTTAGCTTAAAGTTTAAAACTTGAAATTCATAACTTCACAACTTCAAGATCTTAACTTTAAGATAAATCAGAACTTAGTATCTTAAAGTTTAAAACTTGAAATTCATAACTTCACAACTTCAAGATCTTAACTTTAAGATAAATCAGAAAGTTTTTAGCTTAAAGTTTAAAACTTGCAATTCATAACTTCACAACTTCAAGATCTTAACTTTAAGATAAATCAGAACTTAGTATCTTAAAGTTTAAAACTTGAAATTCATAACTTCACAACTTCAAGATCTTAACTTTAAGATAAATCAGAAAGTTTTTAGCTTAAAGTTTAAAACTTGCAATTCATAACTTCACAACTTCAAGATCTTAACTTTAAGATAAATCAGAACTTAGTATCTTAAAGTATAAAACTTGAAATTCATAACTTCACAACTTCAAGATCTTAACTTTAAGATAAATCAGAAAGTTTTTAGCTTAAAGTTTAAAACTTGAAATTCATAACTTCACAACTTCAAGATCTTAACTTTAAGATAAATCAGAAAGTTTTTAGCTTAAAGTTTAAAACTTGAAATTCATAACTTCACAACTTCAAGATCTTAACTTTAAGATAAATCAGAACTTAGTATCTTAAAGTTTAAAACTTGAAATTCATAACTTCACAACTTCAAGATCTTAACTTTAAGATAAATCAGAGAGTTTTTAGCTTAAAGTTTAAAACTTGCAATTCATAACTTCACAACTTCAAGATCTTAACTTTAAGATAAATCAGAACTTAGTATCTTAAAGTTTAAAACTTGAAATTCATAACTTCACAACTTCAAGATCTTAACTTTAAGATAAATCAGAAAGTTTTTAGCTTAAAGTTTAAAACTTGCAATTCATAACTTCACAACTTCAAGATCTTAACTTTAAGATAAATCAGAACTTAGTATCTTAAAGTTTAAAACTTGAAATTCATAACTTCACAACTTCAAGATCTTAACTTTAAGATAAATCAGAAAGTTTTTAGCTTAAAGTTTAAAACTTGCAATTCATAACTTCACAACTTCAAGATCTTAACTTTAAGATAAATCAGAAAGTTTTTAGCTTAAAGTTTAAAACTTGAAATTCATAACTTCACAACTTCAAGATCTTAACTTTAAGATAAATCAGAAAGTTTTTAGCTTAAAGTTTAAAACTTGCAATTCATAACTTCACAACTTCAAGATCTTAACTTTAAGATAAATCAGAACTTAGTATCTTAAAGTTTAAAACTTGAAATTCATAACTTCACAACTTCAAGATCTTAACTTTAAGATAAATCAGAAAGTTTTTAGCTTAAAGTTTAAAACTTGCAATTCATAACTTCACAACTTCAAGATCTTAACTTTAAGATAAATCAGAAAGTTTTTAGCTTAAAGTTTAAAACTTGCAATTCATAACTTCACAACTTCAAGATCTTAACTTTAAGATAAATCAGAACTTAGTATCTTAAAGTTTAAAACTTGAAATTCATAACTTCACAACTTCAAGATCTTAACTTTAAGATAAATCAGAAAGTTTTTAGCTTAAAGTTTAAAACTTGCAATTCATAACTTCACAACTTCAAGATCTTAACTTTAAGATAAATCAGAAAGTTTTTAGCTTAAAGTTTAAAACTTGAAATTCATAACTTCACAACTTCAAGATCTTAACTTTAAGATAAATCAGAAAGTTTTTAGCTTAAAGTTTAAAACTTGCAATTCATAACTTCACAACTTCAAGATCTTAACTTTAAGATAAATCAGAACTTAGTATCTTAAAGTTTAAAACTTGCAATTCATAACTTCACAACTTCAAGATCTTAACTTTAAGATAAATCAGAAAGTTTTTAGCTTAAAGTTTAAAACTTGAAATTCATAACTTCACAACTTCAAGATCTTAACTTTAAGATAAATCAGAACTTAGTATCTTAAAGTTTAAAACTTGAAATTCATAACTTCACAACTTCAAGATCTTAACTTTAAGATAAATCAGAAAGTTTTTAGCTTAAAGTTTAAAACTTGAAATTCATAACTTCACAACTTCAAGATCTTAACTTTAAGATAAATCAGAAAGTTTTTAGCTTAAAGTTTAAAACTTGCAATTCATAACTTCACAACTTCAAGATCTTAACTTTAAGATAAATCAGAAAGTTTTTAGCTTAAAGTTTAAAACTTGCAATTCATAACTTCACAACTTCAAGATCTTAACTTTAAGATAAATCAGAACTTAGTATCTTAAAGTTTAAAACTTGAAATTCATAACTTCACAACTTCAAGATCTTAACTTTAAGATAAATCAGAAAGTTTTTAGCTTAAAGTTTAAAACTTGAAATTCATAACTTCACAACTTCAAGATCTTAACTTTAAGATAAATCAGAAAGTTTTTAGCTTAAAGTTTAAAACTTGAAATTCATAACTTCACAACTTCAAGATCTTAACTTTAAGATAAATCAGAAAGTTTTTAGCTTAAAGTTTAAAACTTGCAATTCATAACTTCACAACTTCAAGATCTTAACTTTAAGATAAATCAGAAAGTTTTTAGCTTAAAGTTTAAAACTTGAAATTCATAACTTCACAACTTCAAGATCTTAACTTTAAGATAAATCAGAACTTAGTATCTTAAAGTTTAAAACTCGAAATTCATAACTTCACAACTTCAAGATCTTAACTTTAAGATAAATCAGAAAGTTTTTAGCTTAAAGTTTAAAACTTGAAATTCATAACTTCACAACTTCAAGATCTTAACTTTAAGATAAATCAGAAAGTTTTTAGCTTAAAGTTTAAAACTTGCAATTCATAACTTCACAACTTCAAGATCTTAACTTTAAGATAAATCAGAAAGTTTTTAGCTTAAAGTTTAAAACTTGCAATTCATAACTTCACAACTTCAAGATCTTAACTTTAAGATAAATCAGAAAGTTTTTAGCTTAAAGTTTAAAACTTGAAATTCATAACTTCACAACTTCAAGATCTTAACTTTAAGATAAATCAGAACTTAGTATCTTAAAGTTTAAAACTTGAAATTCATAACTTCACAACTTCAAGATCTTAACTTTAAGATAAATCAGAACTTAGTATCTTAAAGTTTAAAACTTGCAATTCATAACTTCACAACTTCAAGATTTTAACTTTAAGATAAATCAGAAAGTTTTTAGCTTAAAGTTTAAAACTTGCAATTCATAACTTCACAACTTCAAGATCTTAACTTTAATATAATTCAGAAAGTTTTTAGCTTAAAGTTTAAAACTTGCAATTCATAACTTCACAACTTCAAGATCTTAACTTTAAGATAAATCAGAAAGTTTTTAGCTTAAAGTTTAAAACTTGAAATTCATAACTTCACAACTTCAAGATCTTAACTTTAAGATAAATCAGAAAGTTTTTAGCTTAAAGTTTAAAACTTGCAATTCATAACTTCACAACTTCAAGATCTTAACTTTAAGATAAATCAGAACTTAGTATCTTAAAGTTTAAAACTTGAAATTCATAACTTCACAACTTCAAGATCTTAACTTTAAGATAAATCAGAAAGTTTTTAGCTTAAAGTTTAAAACTTGAAATTCATAACTTCACAACTTCAAGATCTTAACTTTAAGATAAATCAGAAAGTTTTTAGCTTAAAGTTTAAAACTTGAAATTCATAACTTCACAACTTCAAGATCTTAACTTTAAGATAAATCAGAAAGTTTTTAGCTTAAAGTTTAAAACTTGAAATTCATAACTTCACAACTTCAAGATCTTAACTTTAAGATAAATCAGAACTTAGTATCTTAAAGTTTAAAACTTGCAATTCATAACTTCACAACTTCAAGATCTTAACTTTAAGATAAATCAGAAAGTTTTTAGCTTAAAGTTTAAAACTTGCAATTCATAACTTCACAACTTCAAGATCTTAACTTTAAGATAAATCAGAAAGTTTTTAGCTTAAAGTTTAAAACTTGCAATTCATAACTTCACAACTTCAAGATCTTAACTTTAAGATAAATCAGAACTTAGTATCTTAAAGTTTAAAACTTGAAATTCATAACTTCACAACTTCAAGATCTTAACTTTAAGATAAATCAGAAAGTTTTTAGCTTAAAGTTTAAAACTTGCAATTCATAACTTCACAACTTCAAGATCTTAACTTTAAGATAAATCAGAACTTAGTATCTTAAAGTTTAAAACTTGAAATTCATAACTTCACAACTTCAAGATCTTAACTTTAAGATAAATCAGAAAGTTTTTAGCTTAAAGTTTAAAACTTGCAATTCATAACTTCACAACTTCAAGATCTTAACTTTAAGATAAATCAGAACTTAGTATCTTAAAGTTTAAAACTTGAAATTCATAACTTCACAACTTCAAGATCTTAACTTTAAGATAAATCAGAAAGTTTTTAGCTTAAAGTTTAAAACTTGAAATTCATAACTTCACAACTTCAAGATCTTAACTTTAAGATAAATCAGAAAGTTTTTAGCTTAAAGTTTAAAACTTGAAATTCATAACTTCACAACTTCAAGATCTTAACTTTAAGATAAATCAGAACTTAGTATCTTAAAGTTTAAAACTTGAAATTCATAACTTCACAACTTCAAGATCTTAACTTTAAGATAAATCAGAACTTAGTATCTTAAAGTTTAAAACTTGAAATTCATAACTTCACAACTTCAAGATCTTAACTTTAAGATAAATCAGAAAGTTTTTAGCTTAAAGTTTAAAACTTGAAATTCATAACTTCACAACTTCAAGATCTTAACTTTAAGATAAATCAGAAAGTTTTTAGCTTAAAGTTTAAAACTTGCAATTCATAACTTCACAACTTCAAGATCTTAACTTTAAGATAAATCAGAAAGTTTTTAGCTTAAAGTTTAAAACTTGAAATTCATAACTTCACAACTTCAAGATCTTAACTTTAAGATAAATCAGAAAGTTTTTAGCTTAAAGTTTAAAACTTGAAATTCATAACTTCACAACTTCAAGATCTTAACTTTAAGATAAATCAGAACTTAGTATCTTAAAGTTTAAAACTTGAAATTCATAACTTCACAACTTCAAGATCTTAACTTTAAGATAAATCAGAAAGTTTTTAGCTTAAAGTTTAAAACTTGCAATTCATAACTTCACAACTTCAAGATCTTAACTTTAAGATAAATCAGAAAGTTTTTAGCTTAAAGTTTAAAACTTGAAATTCATAACTTCACAACTTCAAGATCTTAACTTTAAGATAAATCAGAACTTAGTATCTTAAAGTTTAAAACTTGAAATTCATAACTTCACAACTTCAAGATCTTAACTTTAAGATAAATCAGAAAGTTTTTAGCTTAAAGTTTAAAACTTGAAATTCATAACTTCACAACTTCAAGATCTTAACTTTAAGATAAATCAGAAAGTTTTTAGCTTAAAGTTTAAAACTTGAAATTCATAACTTCACAACTTCAAGATCTTAACTTTAAGATAAATCAGAAAGTTTTTAGCTTAAAGTTTAAAACTTGAAATTCATAACTTCACAACTTCAAGATCTTAACTTTAAGATAAATCAGAAAGTTTTTAGCTTAAAGTTTAAAACTTGAAATTCATAACTTCACAACTTCAAGATCTTAACTTTAAGATAAATCAGAAAGTTTTTAGCTTAAAGTTTAAAACTTGCAATTCATAACTTCACAACTTCAAGATCTTAACTTTAAGATAAATCAGAAAGTTTTTAGCTTAAAGTTTAAAACTTGCAATTCATAACTTCACAACTTCAAGATCTTAACTTTAAGATAAATCAGAAAGTTTTTAGCTTAAAGTTTAAAACTTGAAATTCATAACTTCACAACTTCAAGATCTTAACTTTAAGATAAATCAGAACTTAGTATCTTAAAGTTTAAAACTTGAAATTCATAACTTCACAACTTCAAGATCTTAACTTTAAGATAAATCAGAAAGTTTTTAGCTTAAAGTTTAAAACTTGAAATTCATAACTTCACAACTTCAAGATCTTAACTTTAAGATAAATCAGAACTTAGTATCTTAAAGTTTAAAACTTTAAATTCATAACTTCACAACTTCAAGATCTTAACTTTAAGATAAATCAGAACTTAGTATCTTAAAGTTTAAAACTTGAAATTCATAACTTCACAACTTCAAGATCTTAACTTTAAGATAAATCAGAACTTAGTATCTTAAAGTTTAAAACTTGAAATTCATAACTTCACAACTTCAAGATCTTAACTTTAAGATAAATCAGAAAGTTTTTAGCTTAAAGTTTAAAACTTGCAATTCATAACTTCACAACTTCAAGATCTTAACTTTAAGATAAATCAGAAAGTTTTTAGCTTAAAGTTTAAAACTTGAAATTCATAACTTCACAACTTCAAGATCTTAACTTTAAGATAAATCAGAAAGTTTTTAGCTTAAAGTTTAAAACTTGCAATTCATAACTTCACAACTTCAAGATCTTAACTTTAAGATAAATCAGAAAGTTTTTAGCTTAAAGTTTAAAACTTGAAATTCATAACTTCACAACTTCAAGATCTTAACTTTAAGATAAATCAGAAAGTTTTTAGCTTAAAGTTTAAAACTTGAAATTCATAACTTCACAACTTCAAGATCTTAACTTTAAGATAAATCAGAACTTAGTATCTTAAAGTTTAAAACTTGAAATTCATAACTTCACAACTTCAAGATCTTAACTTTAAGATAAATCAGAACTTAGTATCTTAAAGTTTAAAACTTGAAATTCATAACTTCACAACTTCAAGATCTTAACTTTAAGATAAATCAGAAAGTTTTTAGCTTAAAGTTTAAAACTTGCAATTCATAACTTCACAACTTCAAGATCTTAACTTTAAGATAAATCAGAAAGTTTTTAGCTTAAAGTTTAAAACTTGCAATTCATAACTTCACAACTTCAAGATCTTAACTTTAAGATAAATCAGAACTTAGTATCTTAAAGTTTAAAACTTGAAATTCATAACTTCACAACTTCAAGATCTTAACTTTAAGATAAATCAGAAAGTTTTTAGCTTAAAGTTTAAAACTTGCAAATCATAACTTCACAACTTCAAGATCTTAACTTTAAGATAAATCAGAACTTAGTATCTTAAAGTTTAAAACTTGAAATTCATAACTTCACAACTTCAAGATCTTAACTTTAAGATAAATCAGAACTTAGTATCTTAAAGTTTAAAACTTGAAATTCATAACTTCACAACTTCAAGATCTTAACTTTAAGATAAATTAGAACTTAGTATCTTAAAGTTTAAAACTTGAAATTCATAACTTCACAACTTCAAGATCTTAACTTTAAGATAAATCAGAACTTAGTATCTTAAAGTTTAAAACTTGAAATTCATAACTTCACAACTTCAAGATCTTAACTTTAAGATAAATCAGAACTTAGTATCTTAAAGTTTAAAACTTGAAATTCATAACTTCACAACTTCAAGATCTTAACTTTAAGATAAATCAGAAAGTTTTTAGCTTAAAGTTTAAAACTTGCAATTCATAACTTCACAACTTCAAGATCTTAACTTTAAGATAAATCAGAACTTAGTATCTTAAAGTTTAAAACTTGAAATTCATAACTTCACAACTTCAAGATCTTAACTTTAAGATAAATCAGAAAGTTTTTAGCTTAAAGTTTAAAACTTGAAATTCATAACTTCACAACTTCAAGATCTTAACTTTAAGATAAATCAGAACTTAGTATCTTAAAGTTTAAAACTTGAAATTCATAACTTCACAACTTCAAGATCTTAACTTTAAGATAAATCAGAAAGTTTTTAGCTTAAAGTTTAAAACTTGAAATTCATAACTTCACAACTTCAAGATCTTAACTTTAAGATAAATCAGAACTTAGTATCTTAAAGTTTAAAACTTGAAATTCATAACTTCACAACTTCAAGATCTTAACTTTAAGATAAATCAGAAAGTTTTTAGCTTAAAGTTTAAAACTTGCAATTCATAACTTCACAACTTCAAGATCTTAACTTTAAGATAAATCAGAAAGTTTTTAGCTTAAAGTTTAAAACTTGAAATTCATAACTTCACAACTTCAAGATCTTAACTTTAAGATAAATCAGAACTTAGTATCTTAAAGTTTATAACTTGAAATTCATAACTTCACAACTTCAAGATCTTAACTTTAAGATAAATCAGAACTTAGTATCTTAAAGTTTAAAACTTGAAATTCATAACTTCACAACTTCAAGATCTTAACTTTAAGATAAATCAGAAAGTTTTTAGCTTAAAGTTTAAAACTTGCAATTCATAACTTCACAACTTCAAGATCTTAACTTTAAGATAAATCAGAAAGTTTTTAGCTTAAAGTTTAAAACTTGAAATTCATAACTTCACAACTTCAAGATCTTAACTTTAAGATAAATCAGAAAGTTTTTAGCTTAAAGTTTAAAACTTGCAATTCATAACTTGACAACTTCAAGATCTTAACTTTAAGATAAATCAGAAAGTTTTTAGCTTAAAGTTTAAAACTTGCAATTCATAACTTCACAACTTCAAGATCTTAACTTTAAGATAAATCAGAACTTAGTATCTTAAAGTTTAAAACTTGCAATTCATAACTTCACAACTTCAAGATCTTAACTTTAAGATAAATCAGAACTTAGTATCTTAAAGTTTAAAACTTGAAATTCATAACTTCACAACTTCAAGATCTTAACTTTAAGATAAATCAGAACTTAGTATCTTAAAGTTTAAAACTTGAAATTCATAACTTCACAACTTCAAGATCTTAACTTTAAGATAAATCAGAAAGTTTTTAGCTTAAAGTTTAAAACTTGAAATTCATAACTTCACAACTTCAAGATCTTAACTTTAAGATAAATCAGAACTTAGTATCTTAAAGTTTAAAACTTGCAATTCATAACTTCACAACTTCAAGATCTTAACTTTAAGATAAATCAGAACTTAGTATCTTAAAGTTTAAAACTTGAAATTCATAACTTCACAACTTCAAGATCTTAACTTTAAGATAAATCAGAAAGTTTTTAGCTTAAAGTTTAAAACTTGCAATTCATAACTTCACAACTTCAAGATCTTAACTTTAAGATAAATCAGAACTTAGTATCTTAAAGTTTAAAACTTGAAATTCATAACTTCACAACTTCAAGATCTTAACTTTAAGATAAATCAGAACTTAGTATCTTAAAGTTTAAAACTTGAAATTCATAACTTCACAACTTCAAGATCTTAACTTTAAGATAAATCAGAAAGTTTTTAGCTTAAAGTTTAAAACTTGAAATTCATAACTTCACAACTTCAAGATCTTAACTTTAAGATAAATCAGAAAGTTTTTAGCTTAAAGTTTAAAACTTGAAATTCATAACTTCACAACTTCAAGATCTTAACTTTAAGATAAATCAGAAAGTTTTTAGCTTAAAGTTTAAAACTTGCAATTCATAACTTCACAACTTCAAGATCTTAACTTTAAGATAAATCAGAACTTAGTATCTTAAAGTTTAAAACTTGCAATTCATAACTTCACAACTTCAAGATCTTAACTTTAAGATAAATCAGAACTTAGTATCTTAAAGTTTAAAACTTGAAATTCATAACTTCACAACTTCAAGATCTTAACTTTAAGATAAATCAGAACTTAGTATCTTAAAGTTTAAAACTTGAAATTCATAACTTCACAACTTCAAGATCTTAACTTTAAGATAAATCAGAAAGTTTTTAGCTTAAAGTTTAAAACTTGAAATTCATAACTTCACAACTTCAAGATCTTAACTTTAAGATAAATCAGAAAGTTTTTAGCTTAAAGTTTAAAACTTGAAATTCATAACTTCACAACTTCAAGATCTTAACTTTAAGATAAATCAGAAAGTTTTTAGCTTAAAGTTTAAAACTTGAAATTCATAACTTCACAACTTCAAGATCTTAACTTTAAGATAAATCAGAAAGTTTTTAGCTTAAAGTTTAAAACTTGAAATTCATAACTTCACAACTTCAAGATCTTAACTTTAAGATAAATCAGAACTTAGTATCTTAAAGTTTAAAACTTGAAATTCATAACTTCACAACTTCAAGATCTTAACTTTAAGATAAATCAGAAAGTTTTTAGCTTAAAGTTTAAAACTTGCAATTCATAACTTCACAACTTCAAGATCTTAACTTTAAGATAAATCAGAACTTAGTATCTTAAAGTTTAAAACTTGAAATTCATAACTTCACAACTTCAAGATCTTAACTTTAAGATAAATCAGAAAGTTTTTAGCTTAAAGTTTAAAACTTGCAATTCATAACTTCACAACTTCAAGATCTTAACTTTAAGATAAATCAGAACTTAGTATCTTAAAGTATAAAACTTGAAATTCATAACTTCACAACTTCAAGATCTTAACTTTAAGATAAATCAGAAAGTTTTTAGCTTAAAGTTTAAAACTTGAAATTCATAACTTCACAACTTCAAGATCTTAACTTTAAGATAAATCAGAAAGTTTTTAGCTTAAAGTTTAAAACTTGAAATTCATAACTTCACAACTTCAAGATCTTAACTTTAAGATAAATCAGAAAGTTTTTAGCTTAAAGTTTAAAACTTGCAATTCATAACTTCACAACTTCAAGATCTTAACTTTAAGATAAATCAGAACTTAGTATCTTAAAGTTTAAAACTTGCAATTCATAACTTCACAACTTCAAGATCTTAACTTTAAGATAAATCAGAACTTAGTATCTTAAAGTTTAAAACTTGAAATTCATAACTTCACAACTTCAAGATCTTAACTTTAAGATAAATCAGAACTTAGTATCTTAAAGTTTAAAACTTGAAATTCATAACTTCACAACTTCAAGATCTTAACTTTAAGATAAATCAGAAAGTTTTTAGCTTAAAGTTTAAAACTTGAAATTCATAACTTCACAACTTCAAGATCTTAACTTTAAGATAAATCAGAAAGTTTTTAGCTTAAAGTTTAAAACTTGAAATTCATAACTTCACAACTTCAAGATCTTAACTTTAAGATAAATCAGAAAGTTTTTAGCTTAAAGTTTAAAACTTGAAATTCATAACTTCACAACTTCAAGATCTTAACTTTAAGATAAATCAGAAAGTTTTTAGCTTAAAGTTTAAAACTTGAAATTCATAACTTCACAACTTCAAGATCTTAACTTTAAGATAAATCAGAACTTAGTATCTTAAAGTTTAAAACTTGAAATTCATTACTTCACAACTTCAAGATCTTAACTTTAAGATAAATCAGAAAGTTTTTAGCTTAAAGTTTAAAACTTGCAATTCATAACTTCACAACTTCAAGATCTTAACTTTAAGATAAATCAGAACTTAGTATCTTAAAGTTTAAAACTTGAAATTCATAACTTCACAACTTCAAGATCTTAACTTTAAGATAAATCAGAAAGTTTTTAGCTTAAAGTTTAAAACTTGAAATTCATAACTTCACAACTTCAAGATCTTAACTTTAAGATAAATCAGAACTTAGTATCTTAAAGTTTAAAACTTGAAATTCATTACTTCACAACTTCAAGATCTTAACTTTAAGATAAATCAGAAAGTTTTTAGCTTAAAGTTTAAAACTTGCAATTCATAACTTCACAACTTCAAGATCTTAACTTTAAGATAAATCAGAACTTAGTATCTTAAAGTTTAAAACTTGAAATTCATAACTTCACAACTTCAAGATCTTAACTTTAAGATAAATCAGAAAGTTTTTAGCTTAAAGTTTAAAACTTGAAATTCATAACTTCACAACTTCAAGATCTTAACTTTAAGATAAATCAGAACTTAGTATCTTAAAGTTTAAAACTTGAAATTCATAACTTCACAACTTCAAGATCTTAACTTTAAGATAAATCAGAACTTAGTATCTTAAAGTTTAAAACTTGCAATTCATAACTTCACAACTTCAAGATCTTAACTTTAAGATAAATCAGAACTTAGTATCTTAAAGTTTAAAACTTGAAATTCATAACTTCACAACTTCAAGATCTTAACTTTAAGATAAATCAGAAAGTTTTTAGCTTAAAGTTTAAAACTTGCAATTCATAACTTCACAACTTCAAGATCTTAACTTTAAGATAAATCAGAACTTAGTATCTTAAAGTTTAAAACTTGAAATTCATAACTTCACAACTTCAAGATCTTAACTTTAAGATAAATCAGAACTTAGTATCTTAAAGTTTAAAACTTGAAATTCATAACTTCACAACTTCAAGATCTTAACTTTAAGATAAATCAGAAAGTTTTTAGCTTAAAGTTTAAAACTTGAAATTCATAACTTCACAACTTCAAGATCTTAACTTTAAGATAAATCAGAAAGTTTTTAGCTTAAAGTTTAAAACTTGAAATTCATAACTTCACAACTTCAAGATCTTAACTTTAAGATAAATCAGAACTTAGTATCTTAAAGTTTAAAACTTGAAATTCATAACTTCACAACTTCAAGATCTTAACTTTAAGATAAATCAGAAAGTTTTTAGCTTAAAGTTTAAAACTTGCAATTCATAACTTCACAACTTCAAGATCTTAACTTTAAGATAAATCAGAAAGTTTTTAGCTTAAAGTTTAAAACTTGCAATTCATAACTTCACAACTTCAAGATCTTAACTTTAAGATAAATCAGAAAGTTTTTAGCTTAAAGTTTAAAACTTGCAATTCATAACTTCACAACTTCAAGATCTTAACTTTAAGATAAATCAGAAAGTTTTTAGCTTAAAGTTTAAAACTTGAAATTCATAACTTCACAACTTCAAGATCTTAACTTTAAGATAAATCAGAAAGTTTTTAGCTTAAAGTTTAAAACTTGCAATTCATAACTTCACAACTTCAAGATCTTAACTTTAAGATAAATCAGAACTTAGTATCTTAAAGTTTAAAACTTGAAATTCATAACTTCACAACTTCAAGATCTTAACTTTAAGATAAATCAGAAAGTTTTTAGCTTAAAGTTTAAAACTTGAAATTCATAACTTCACAACTTCAAGATCTTAACTTTAAGATAAATCAGAACTTAGTATCTTAAAGTTTAAAACTTGAAATTCATAACTTCACAACTTCAAGATCTTAACTTTAAGATAAATCAGAACTTAGTATCTTAAAGTTTAAAACTTGAAATTCATAACTTCACAACTTCAAGATCTTAACTTTAAGATAAATCAGAAAGTTTTTAGCTTAAAGTTTAAAACTTGCAATTCATAACTTCACAACTTCAAGATCTTAACTTTAAGATAAATCAGAAAGTTTTTAGCTTAAAGTTTAAAACTTGAAATTCATAACTTCACAACTTCAAGATCTTAACTTTAAGATAAATCAGAAAGTTTTTAGCTTAAAGTTTAAAACTTGAAATTCATAACTTCACAACTTCAAGATCTTAACTTTAAGATAAATCAGAACTTAGTATCTTAAAGTTTAAAACTTGAAATTCATAACTTCACAACTTCAAGATCTTAACTTTAAGATAAATCAGAAAGTTTTTAGCTTAAAGTTTAAAACTTGCAATTCATAACTTCACAACTTCAAGATCTTAACTTTAAGATAAATCAGAAAGTTTTTAGCTTAAAGTTTAAAACTTGAAATTCATAACTTCACAACTTCAAGATCTTAACTTTAAGATAAATCAGAAAGTTTTTAGCTTAAAGTTTAAAACTTGAAATTCATAACTTCACAACTTCAAGATCTTAACTTTAAGATAAATCAGAAAGTTTTTAGCTTAAAGTTTAAAACTTGCAATTCATAACTTCACAACTTCAAGATCTTAACTTTAAGATAAATCAGAACTTAGTATCTTAAAGTTTAAAACTTGAAATTCATAACTTCACAACTTCAAGATCTTAACTTTAAGATAAATCAGAAAGTTTTTAGCTTAAAGTTTAAAACTTGAAATTCATAACTTCACAACTTCAAGATCTTAACTTTAAGATAAATCAGAACTTAGTATCTTAAAGTTTAAAACTTGAAATTCATAACTTCACAACTTCAAGATCTTAACTTTAAGATAAATCAGAACTTAGTATCTTAAAGTTTAAAACTTGCAATTCATAACTTCACAACTTCAAGATCTTAACTTTAAGATAAATCAGAACTTAGTATCTTAAAGTTTAAAACTTGAAATTCATAACTTCACAACTTCAAGATCTTAACTTTAAGATAAATCAGAAAGTTTTTAGCTTAAAGTTTAAAACTTGCAATTCATAACTTCACAACTTCAAGATCTTAACTTTAAGATAAATCAGAACTTAGTATCTTAAAGTTTAAAACTTGAAATTCATAACTTCACAACTTCAAGATCTTAACTTTAAGATAAATCAGAACTTAGTATCTTAAAGTTTAAAACTTGAAATTCATAACTTCACAACTTCAAGATCTTAACTTTAAGATAAATCAGAAAGTTTTTAGCTTAAAGTTTAAAACTTGAAATTCATAACTTCACAACTTCAAGATCTTAACTTTAAGATAAATCAGAAAGTTTTTAGCTTAAAGTTTAAAACTTGAAATTCATAACTTCACAACTTCAAGATCTTAACTTTAAGATAAATCAGAACTTAGTATCTTAAAGTTTAAAACTTGAAATTCATAACTTCACAACTTCAAGATCTTAACTTTAAGATAAATCAGAAAGTTTTTAGCTTAAAGTTTAAAACTTGCAATTCATAACTTCACAACTTCAAGATCTTAACTTTAAGATAAATCAGAACTTAGTATCTTAAAGTTTAAAACTTGAAATTCATAACTTCACAACTTCAAGATCTTAACTTTTAGATAAATCAGAAAGTTTTTAGCTTAAAGTTTAAAACTTGCAATTCATAACTTCACAACTTCAAGATCTTAACTTTAAGATAAATCAGAAAGTTTTTAGCTTAAAGTTTAAAACTTGAAATTCATAACTTCACAACTTCAAGATCTTAACTTTAAGATAAATCAGAAAGTTTTTAGCTTAAAGTTTAAAACTTGCAATTCATAACTTCACAACTTCAAGATCTTAACTTTAAGATAAATCAGAACTTAGTATCTTAAAGTTTAAAACTTGAAATTCATAACTTCACAACTTCAAGATCTTAACTTTAAGATAAATCAGAAAGTTTTTAGCTTAAAGTTTAAAACTTGAAATTCATAACTTCACAACTTCAAGATCTTAACTTTAAGATAAATCAGAACTTAGTATCTTAAAGTTTAAAACTTGAAATTCATAACTTCACAACTTCAAGATCTTAACTTTAAGATAAATCAGAACTTAGTATCTTAAAGTTTAAAACTTGAAATTCATAACTTCACAACTTCAAGATCTTAACTTTAAGATAAATCAGAAAGTTTTTAGCTTAAAGTTTAAAACTTGCAATTCATAACTTCACAACTTCAAGATCTTAACTTTAAGATAAATCAGAAAGTTTTTAGCTTAAAGTTTAAAACTTGAAATTCATAACTTCACAACTTCAAGATCTTAACTTTAAGATAAATCAGAAAGTTTTTAGCTTAAAGTTTAAAACTTGAAATTCATAACTTCACAACTTCAAGATCTTAACTTTAAGATAAATCAGAACTTAGTATCTTAAAGTTTAAAACTTGAAATTCATAACTTCACAACTTCAAGATCTTAACTTTAAGATAAATCAGAAAGTTTTTAGCTTAAAGTTTAAAACTTGCAATTCATAACTTCACAACTTCAAGATCTTAACTTTAAGATAAATCAGAACTTAGTATCTTAAAGTTTAAAACTTGAAATTCATAACTTCACAACTTCAAGATCTTAACTTTAAGATAAATCAGAACTTAGTATCTTAAAGTTTAAAACTTGAAATTCATAACTTCACAACTTCAAGATCTTAACTTTAAGATAAATCAGAAAGTTTTTAGCTTAAAGTTTAAAACTTGCAATTCATAACTTCACAACTTCAAGATCTTAACTTTAAGATAAATCAGAACTTAGTATCTTAAAGTTTAAAACTTGAAATTCATAACTTCACAACTTCAAGATCTTAACTTTAAGATAAATCAGAACTTAGTATCTTAAAGTTTAAAACTTGAAATTCATAACTTCACAACTTCAAGATCTTAACTTTAAGATAAATCAGAAAGTTTTTAGCTTAAAGTTTAAAACTTGCAATTCATAACTTCACAACTTCAAGATCTTAACTTTAAGATAAATCAGAACTTAGTATCTTAAAGTTTAAAACTTGAAATTCATAACTTCACAACTTCAAGATCTTAACTTTAAGATAAATCAGAACTTAGTATCTTAAAGTTTAAAACTTGCAATTCATAACTTCACAACTTCAAGATCTTAACTTTAAGATAAATCAGAACTTAGTATCTTAAAGTTTAAAACTTGAAATTCATAACTTCACAACTTCAAGATCTTAACTTTAAGATAAATCAGAAAGTTTTTAGCTTAAAGTTTAAAACTTGCAATTCATAACTTCACAACTTCAAGATCTTAACTTTAAGATAAATCAGAAAGTTTTTAGCTTAAAGTTTAAAACTTGAAATTCATAACTTCACAACTTCAAGATCTTAACTTTAAGATAAATCAGAAAGTTTTTAGCTTAAAGTTTAAAACTTGCAATTCATAACTTCACAACTTCAAGATCTTAACTTTAAGATAAATCAGAACTTAGTATCTTAAAGTTTAAAACTTGAAATTCATAACTTCACAACTTCAAGATCTTAACTTTAAGATAAATCAGAAAGTTTTTAGCTTAAAGTTTAAAACTTGAAATTCATAACTTCACAACTTCAAGATCTTAACTTTAAGATAAATCAGAACTTAGTATCTTAAAGTTTAAAACTTGAAATTCATAACTTCACAACTTCAAGATCTTAACTTTAAGATAAATCAGAACTTAGTATCTTAAAGTTTAAAACTTGAAATTCATAACTTCACAACTTCAAGATCTTAACTTTAAGATAAATCAGAAAGTTTTTAGCTTAAAGTTTAAAACTTGCAATTCATAACTTCACAACTTCAAGATCTTAACTTTAAGATAAATCAGAAAGTTTTTAGCTTAAAGTTTAAAACTTGAAATTCATAACTTCACAACTTCAAGATCTTAACTTTAAGATAAATCAGAAAGTTTTTAGCTTAAAGTTTAAAACTTGAAATTCATAACTTCACAACTTCAAGATCTTAACTTTAAGATAAATCAGAACTCAGTATCTTAAAGTTTAAAACTTGAAATTCATAACTTCACAACTTCAAGATCTTAACTTTAAGATAAATCAGAAAGTTTTTAGCTTAAAGTTTAAAACTTGCAATTCATAACTTCACAACTTCAAGATCTTAACTTTAAGATAAATCAGAACTTAGTATCTTAAAGTTTAAAACTTGCAATTCATAACTTCACAACTTCAAGATCTTAACTTTAAGATAAATCAGAACTTAGTATCTTAAAGTTTAAAACTTGAAATTCATAACTTCACAACTTCAAGATCTTAACTTTAAGATAAATCAGAAAGTTTTTAGCTTAAAGTTTAAAACTTGCAATTCATAACTTCACAACTTCAAGATCTTAACTTTAAGATAAATCAGAACTTAGTATCTTAAAGTTTAAAACTTGAAATTCATAACTTCACAACTTCAAGATCTTAACTTTAAGATAAATCAGAACTTAGTATCTTAAAGTTTAAAACTTGAAATTCATAACTTCACAACTTCAAGATCTTAACTTTAAGATAAATCAGAAAGTTTTTAGCTTAAAGTTTAAAACTTGCAATTCATAACTTCACAACTTCAAGATCTTAACTTTAAGATAAATCAGAACTTAGTATCTTAAAGTTTAAAACTTGAAATTCATAACTTCACAACTTCAAGATCTTAACTTTAAGATAAATCAGAACTTAGTATCTTAAAGTTTAAAACTTGCAATTCATAACTTCACAACTTCAAGATCTTAACTTTAAGATAAATCAGAACTTAGTATCTTAAAGTTTAAAACTTGAAATTCATAACTTCACAACTTCAAGATCTTAACTTTAAGATAAATCAGAAAGTTTTTAGCTTAAAGTTTAAAACTTGCAATTCATAACTTCACAACTTCAAGATCTTAACTTTAAGATAAATCAGAAAGTTTTTAGCTTAAAGTTTAAAACTTGAAATTCATAACTTCACAACTTCAAGATCTTAACTTTAAGATAAATCAGAAAGTTTTTAGCTTAAAGTTTAAAACTTGCAATTCATAACTTCACAACTTCAAGATCTTAACTTTAAGATAAATCAGAACTTAGTATCTTAAAGTTTAAAACTTGAAATTCATAACTTCACAACTTCAAGATCTTAACTTTAAGATAAATCAGAAAGTTTTTAGCTTAAAGTTTAAAACTTGCAATTCATAACTTCACAACTTCAAGATCTTAACTTTAAGATAAATCAGAAAGTTTTTAGCTTAAAGTTTAAAACTTGAAATTCATAACTTCACAACTTCAAGATCTTAACTTTAAGATAAATCAGAAAGTTTTTAGCTTAAAGTTTAAAACTTGCAATTCATAACTTCACAACTTCAAGATCTTAACTTTAAGATAAATCAGAAAGTTTTTAGCTTAAAGTTTAAAACTTGAAATTCATAACTTCACAACTTCAAGATCTTAACTTTAAGATAAATCAGAAAGTTTTTAGCTTAAAGTTTAAAACTTGCAATTCATAACTTCACAACTTCAAGATCTTAACTTTAAGATAAATCAGAACTTAGTATCTTAAAGTTTAAAACTTGAAATTCATAACTTCACAACTTCAAGATCTTAACTTTAAGATAAATCAGAACTTAGTATCTTAAAGTTTAAAACTTGAAATTCATAACTTCACAACTTCAAGATCTTAACTTTAAGATAAATCAGAAAGTTTTTAGCTTAAAGTTTAAAACTTGCAATTCATAACTTCACAACTTCAAGATCTTAACTTTAAGATAAATCAGAACTTAGTATCTTAAAGTTTAAAACTTGAAATTCATAACTTCACAACTTCAAGATCTTAACTTTAAGATAAATCAGAACTTAGTATCTTAAAGTTTAAAACTTGAAATTCATATCTTCACAACTTCAAGATCTTAACTTTAAGATAAATCAGAACTTAGTATCTTAAAGTTTAAAACTTGCAATTCATAACTTCACAACTTCAAGATCTTAACTTTAAGATAAATCAGAACTTAGTATCTTAAAGTTTAAAACTTGAAATTCATAACTTCACAACTTCAAGATCTTAACTTTAAGATAAATCAGAAAGTTTTTAGCTTAAAGTTTAAAACTTGCAATTCATAACTTCACAACTTCAAGATCTTAACTTTAAGATAAATCAGAAAGTTTTTAGCTTAAAGTTTAAAACTTGAAATTCATAACTTCACAACTTCAAGATCTTAACTTTAAGATAAATCAGAAAGTTTTTAGCTTAAAGTTTAAAACTTGAAATTCATAACTTCACAACTTCAAGATCTTAACTTTAAGATAAATCAGAAAGTTTTTAGCTTAAAGTTTAAAACTTGCAATTCATAACTTCACAACTTCAAGATCTTAACTTTAAGATAAATCAGAACTTAGTATCTTAAAGTTTAAAACTTGAAATTCATAACTTCACAACTTCAAGATCTTAACTTTAAGATAAATCAGAAAGTTTTTAGCTTAAAGTTTAAAACTTGAAATTCATAACTTCACAACTTCAAGATCTTAACTTTAAGATAAATCAGAAAGTTTTTAGCTTAAAGTTTAAAACTTGCAATTCATAACTTCACAACTTCAAGATCTTAACTTTAAGATAAATCAGAAAGTTTTTAGCTTAAAGTTTAAAACTTGAAATTCATAACTTCACAACTTCAAGATCTTAACTTTAAGATAAATCAGAAAGTTTTTAGCTTAAAGTTTAAAACTTGCAATTCATAACTTCACAACTTCAAGATCTTAACTTTAAGATAAATCAGAACTTAGTATCTTAAAGTTTAAAACTTGAAATTCATAACTTCACAACTTCAAGATCTTAACTTTAAGATAAATCAGAACTTAGTATCTTAAAGTTTAAAACTTGAAATTCATAACTTCACAACTTCAAGATCTTAACTTTAAGATAAATCAGAAAGTTTTTAGCTTAAAGTTTAAAACTTGCAATTCATAACTTCACAACTTCAAGATCTTAACTTTAAGATAAATCAGAACTTAGTATCTTAAAGTTTAAAACTTGAAATTCATAACTTCACAACTTCAAGATCTTAACTTTAAGATAAATCAGAACTTAGTATCTTAAAGTTTAAAACTTGAAATTCATATCTTCACAACTTCAAGATCTTAACTTTAAGATAAATCAGAACTTAGTATCTTAAAGTTTAAAACTTGCAATTCATAACTTCACAACTTCAAGATCTTAACTTTAAGATAAATCAGAACTTAGTATCTTAAAGTTTAAAACTTGAAATTCATAACTTCACAACTTCAAGATCTTAACTTTAAGATAAATCAGAAAGTTTTTAGCTTAAAGTTTAAAACTTGCAATTCATAACTTCACAACTTCAAGATCTTAACTTTAAGATAAATCAGAAAGTTTTTAGCTTAAAGTTTAAAACTTGAAATTCATAACTTCACAACTTCAAGATCTTAACTTTAAGATAAATCAGAAAGTTTTTAGCTTAAAGTTTAAAACTTGAAATTCATAACTTCACAACTTCAAGATCTTAACTTTAAGATAAATCAGAAAGTTTTTAGCTTAAAGTTTAAAACTTGCAATTCATAACTTCACAACTTCAAGATCTTAACTTTAAGATAAATCAGAACTTAGTATCTTAAAGTTTAAAACTTGAAATTCATAACTTCACAACTTCAAGATCTTAACTTTAAGATAAATCAGAAAGTTTTTAGCTTAAAGTTTAAAACTTGAAATTCATAACTTCACAACTTCAAGATCTTAACTTTAAGATAAATCAGAACTTAGTATCTTAAAGTTTAAAACTTGAAATTCATAACTTCACAACTTCAAGATCTTAACTTTAAGATAAATCAGAACTTAGTATCTTAAAGTTTAAAACTTGCAATTCATAACTTCACAACTTCAAGATCTTAACTTTAAGATAAATCAGAACTTAGTATCTTAAAGTTTAAAACTTGAAATTCATAACTTCACAACTTCAAGATCTTAACTTTAAGAAAAATCAGAAAGTTTTTAGCTTAAAGTTTAAAACTTGCAATTCATAACTTCACAACTTCAAGATCTTAACTTTAAGATAAATCAGAAAGTTTTTAGCTTAAAGTTTAAAACTTGAAATTCATAACTTCACAACTTTAAGATCTTAACTTTAAGATAAATCAGAACTTAGTATCTTAAAGTTTAAAACTTGAAATTCATAACTTCACAACTTCAAGATCTTAACTTTAAGATAAATCAGAAAGTTTTTAGCTTAAAGTTTAAACCTTGAAATTCATAACTTCACAACTTCAAGATCTTAACTTTAAGATAAATCAGAAAGTTTTTAGCTTAAAGTTTAAAACTTGAAATTCATAACTTCACAACTTCAAGATCTTAACTTTAAGATAAATCAGAAAGTTTTTAGCTTAAAGTTTAAAACTTGCAATTCATAACTTCACAACTTCAAGATCTTAACTTTAAGATAAATCAGAACTTAGTATCTTAAAGTTTAAAACTTGAAATTCATAACTTCACAACTTCAAGATCTTAACTTTAAGATAAATCAGAAAGTTTTTAGCTTAAAGTTTAAAACTTGAAATTCATAACTTCACAACTTCAAGATCTTAACTTTAAGATAAATCAGAAAGTTTTTAGCTTAAAGTTTAAAACTTGCAATTCATAACTTCACAACTTCAAGATCTTAACTTTAAGATAAATCAGAAAGTTTTTAGCTTAAAGTTTAAAACTTGAAATTCATAACTTCACAACTTCAAGATCTTAACTTTAAGATAAATCAGAAAGTTTTTAGCTTAAAGTTTAAAACTTGAAATTCATAACTTCACAACTTCAAGATCTTAACTTTAAGATAAATCAGAACTTAGTATCTTAAAGTTTAAAACTTGAAATTCATAACTTCACAACTTCAAGATCTTAACTTTAAGATAAATCAGAACTTAGTATCTTAAAGTTTAAAACTTGAAATTCATAACTTAACAACTTCAAGATCTTAACTTTAAGATAAATCAGAAAGTTTTTAGCTTAAAGTTTAAAACTTGCAATTCATAACTTCACAACTTCAAGATCTTAACTTTAAGATAAATCAGAACTTAGTATCTTAAAGTTTAAAACTTGCAATTCATAACTTCACAACTTCAAGATCTTAACTTTAAGATAAATCAGAACTTAGTATCTTAAAGTTTAAAACTTGCAATTCATAACTTCACAACTTCAAGATCTTAACTTTAAGATAAATCAGAACTTAGTATCTTAAAGTTTAAAACTTGAAATTCATAACTTCACAACTTCAAGATCTTAACTATAAGATACATCAGAAAGTTTTTAGCTTAAAGTTTAAAACTTGCAATTCATAACTTCACAACTTCAAGATCTTAACTTTAAGATAAATCAGAACTTAGTATCTTAAAGTTTAAAACTTGAAATTCATAACTTCACAACTTCAAGATCTTAACTTTAAGATAAATCAGAAAGTTTTTAGCTTAAAGTTTAAAACTTGAAATTCATAACTTCACAACTTCAAGATCTTAACTTTAAGATAAATCAGAAAGTTTTTAGCTTAAAGTTTAAAACTTGCAATTCATAACTTCACAACTTCAAGATCTTAACTTTAAGATAAATCAGAACTTAGTATCTTAAAGTTTAAAACTTGCAATTCATAACTTCACAACTTCAAGATCTTAACTTTAAGATAAATAAGAACTTAGTATCTTAAAGTTTAAAACTTGAAATTCATAACTTCACAACTTCAAGATCTTAACTTTAAGATAAATCAGAAAGTTTTTAGCTTAAAGTTTAAAACTTGAAATTCATAACTTCACAACTTCAAGATCTTAACTTTAAGATAAATCAGAAAGTTTTTAGCTTAAAGTTTAAAACTTGCAATTCATAACTTCACAACTTCAAGATCTTAACTTTAAGATAAATCAGAACTTAGTATCTTAAAGTTTAAAACTTGCAATTCATAACTTCACAACTTCAAGATCTTAACTTTAAGATAAATCAGAACTTAGTATCTTAAAGTTTAAATCTTGAAATTCATAACTTCACAACTTCAAGATCTTAACTTTAAGATAAATCAGAAAGTTTTTAGCTTAAAGTTTAAAACTTGCAATTCATAACTTCACAACTTCAAGATCTTAACTTTAAGATAAATCAGAACTTAGTATCTTAAAGTTTAAAACTTGAAATTCATAACTTCACAACTTCAAGATCTTAACTTTAAGATAAATCAGAACTTAGTATCTTAAAGTTTAAAACTTGAAATTCATAACTTCACAACTTCAAGATCTTAACTTTAAGATAAATCAGAAAGTTTTTAGCTTAAAGTTTAAAACTTGAAATTCATAACTTCACAACTTCAAGATCTTAACTTTAAGATAAATCAGAACTTAGTATCTTAAAGTTTAAAACTTGAAATTCATAACTTCACAACTTCAAGATCGTAACTTTAAGATAAATCAGAAAGTTTTTAGCTTAAAGTTTAAAACTTGCAATTCATAACTTCACAACTTCAAGATCTTAACTTTAAGATAAATCAGAAAGTTTTTAGCTTAAAGTTTAAAACTTGAAATTCATAACTTCACAACTTCAAGATCTTAACTTTAAGATAAATCAGAACTTAGTATCTTAAAGTTTAAAACTTGAAATTCATAACTTCACAACTTCAAGATCTTAACTTTAAGATAAATCAGAAAGTTTTTAGCTTAAAGTTTAAAACTTGCAATTCATAACTTCACAACTTCAAGATCTTAACTTTAAGATAAATCAGAACTTAGTATCTTAAAGTTTAAAACTTGAAATTCATAACTTCACAACTTCAAGATCTTAACTTTAAGATAAATCAGAAAGTTTTTAGCTTAAAGTTTAAAACTTGAAATTCATAACTTCACAACTTCAAGATCTTAACTTTAAGATAAATCAGAAAGTTTTTAGCTTAAAGTTTAAAACTTGCAATTCATAACTTCACAACTTCAAGATCTTAACTTTAAGATAAATCAGAAAGTTTTTAGCTTAAAGTTTAAAACTTGAAATTCATAACTTCACAACTTCAAGATCTTAACTTTAAGATAAATCAGAACTTAGTATCTTAAAGTTTAAAACTTGAAATTCATAACTTCACAACTTCAAGATCTTAACTTTAAGATAAATCAGAACTTAGTATCTTAAAGTTTAAAACTTGAAATTCATAACTTCACAACTTCAAGATCTTAACTTTAAGATAAATCAGAAAGTTTTTAGCTTAAAGTTTAAAACTTGCAATTCATAACTTCACAACTTCAAGATCTTAACTTTAAGATAAATCAGAACTTAGTATCTTAAAGTTTAAAACTTGCAATTCATAACTTCACAACTTCAAGATCTTAACTTTAAGATAAATCAGAACTTAGTATCTTAAAGTTTAAAACTTGCAATTCATAACTTCACAACTTCAAGATCTTAACTTTAAGATAAATCAGAACTTAGTATCTTAAAGTTTAAAACTTGAAATTCATAACTTCACAACTTCAAGATCTTAACTTTAAGATAAATCAGAAAGTTTTTAGCTTAAAGTTTAAAACTTGCAATTCATAACTTCACAACTTCAAGATCTTAACTTTAAGATAAATCAGAACTTAGATCTTAAAGTTTAAAACTTGAAATTCATAACTTCACAACTTCAAGATCTTAACTTTAAGATAAATCAGAAAGTTTTTAGCTTAAAGTTTAAAACTTGAAATTCATAACTTCACAACTTCAAGATCTTAACTTTAAGATAAATCAGAAAGTTTTTAGCTTAAAGTTTAAAACTTGCAATTCATAACTTCACAACTTCAAGATCTTAACTTTAAGATAAATCAGAAAGTTTTTAGCTTAAAGTTTAAAACTTGAAATTCATAACTTCACAACTTCAAGATCTTAACTTTAAGGATAAATCAGAACTTAGTATCTTAAAGTTTAAAACTTGAAATTCATAACTTCACAACTTCAAGATCTTAACTTTAAGATAAATCAGAACTTAGTATCTTAAAGTTTAAAACTTGAAATTCATAACTTCACAACTTCAAGATCTTAACTTTAAGATAAATCAGAAAGTTTTTAGCTTAAAGTTTAAAACTTGCAATTCATAACTTCACAACTTCAAGATCTTAACTTTAAGATAAATCAGAACTTAGTATCTTAAAGTTTAAAACTTGCAATTCATAACTTCACAACTTCAAGATCTTAACTTTAAGATAAATCAGAACTTAGTATCTTAAAGTTTAAAACTTGCAATTCATAACTTCACAACTTCAAGATCTTAACTTTAAGATAAATCAGAACTTAGTATCTTAAAGTTTAAAACTTGAAATTCATAACTTCACAACTTCAAGATCTTAACTTTAAGATAAATCAGAAAGTTTTTAGCTTAAAGTTTAAAACTTGCAATTCATAACTTCACAACTTCAAGATCTTAACTTTAAGATAAATCAGAACTTAGTATCTTAAAGTTTAAAACTTGAAATTCATAACTTCACAACTTCAAGATCTTAACTTTAAGATAAATCAAAACTTAGTATCTTAAAGTTTAAAACTTGAAATTCATAACTTCACAACTTCAAGATCTTAACTTTAAGATAAATCAGAAAGTTTTTAGCTTAAAGTTTAAAACTTGAAATTCATAACTTCACAACTTCAAGATCTTAACTTTAAGATAAATCAGAACTTAGTATCTTAAAGTTTAAAACTTGAAATTCATAACTTCACAACTTCAAGATCTTAACTTTAAGATAAATCAGAAAGTTTTTAGCTTAAAGTTTAAAACTTGCAATTCATAACTTCACAACTTCAAGATCTTAACTTTAAGATAAATCAGAAAGTTTTTAGCTTAAAGTTTAAAACTTGAAATTCATAACTTCACAACTTCAAGAACTTAACTTTAAGATAAATCAGAACTTAGTATCTTAAAGTTTAAAACTTGAAATTCATAACTTCACAACTTCAAGATCTTAACTTTAAGATAAATCAGAAAGTTTTTAGCTTAAAGTTTAAAACTTGCAATTCATAACTTCACAACTTCAAGATCTTAACTTTAAGATAAATCAGAACTTAGTATCTTAAAGTTTAAAACTTGAAATTCATAACTTCACAACTTCAAGATCTTAACTTTAAGATAAATCAGAAAGTTTTTAGCTTAAAGTTTAAAACTTGAAATTCATAACTTCACAACTTCAAGATTCTAACTTTAAGATAAATCAGAAAGTTTTTAGCTTAAAGTTTAAAACTTGCAATTCATAACTTCACAACTTCAAGATCTTAACTTTAAGATAAATCAGAAAGTTTTTAGCTTAAAGTTTAAAACTTGCAATTCATAACTTCACAACTTCAAGATCTTAACTTTAAGATAAATCAGAACTTAGTATCTTAAAGTTTAAAACTTGAAATTCATAACTTCACAACTTCAAGATCTTAACTTTAAGATAAATCAGAAAGTTTTTAGCTTAAAGTTTAAAACTTGAAATTCATAACTTCACAACTTCAAGATCTTAACTTTAAGATAAATCAGAAAGTTTTTAGCTTAAAGTTTAAAACTTGCAATTCATAACTTCACAACTTCAAGATCTTAACTTTAAGATAAATCAGAACTTAGTATCTTAAAGTTTAAAACTTGAAATTCATAACTTCACAACTTCAAGATCTTAACTTTAAGATAAATCAGAACTTAGTATCTTAAAGTTTAAAACTTGCAATTCATAACTTCACAACTTCAAGATCTTAACTTTAAGATAAATCAGAACTTAGTATCTTAAAGTTTAAAACTTGAAATTCATAACTTCACAACTTCAAGATCTTAACTTTAAGATAAATCAGAAAGTTTTTAGCTTAAAGTTTAAAACTTGCAATTCATAACTTCACAACTTCAAGATCTTAACTTTAAGATAAATCAGAACTTAGTATCTTAAAGTTTAAAACTTGAAATTCATAACTTCACAACTTCAAGATCTTAACTTTAAGATAAATCAGAAAGTTTTTAGCTTAAAGTTTAAAACTTGAAATTCATAACTTCACAACTTCAAGATCTTAACTTTAAGATAAATCAGAAAGTTTTTAGCTTAAAGTTTAAAACTTGCAATTCATAACTTCACAACTTCAAGATCTTAACTTTAAGATAAATCAGAACTTAGTATCTTAAAGTTTAAAACTTGCAATTCATAACTTCACAACTTCAAGATCTTAACTTTAAGATAAATCAGAACTTAGTATCTTAAAGTTTAAAACTTGAAATTCATAACTTCACAACTTCAAGATCTTAACTTTAAGATAAATCAGAAAGTTTTTAGCTTAAAGTTTAAAACTTGAAATTCATAACTTCACAACTTCAAGATCTTAACTTTAAGATAAATCAGAAAGTTTTTAGCTTAAAGTTTAAAACTTGCAATTCATAACTTCACAACTTCAAGATCTTAACTTTAAGATAAATCAGAACTTAGTATCTTAAAGTTTAAAACTTGAAATTCATAACTTCACAACTTCAAGATCTTAACTTTAAGATAAATCAGAACTTAGTATCTTAAAGTTTAAAACTTGAAATTCATAACTTCACAACTTCAAGATCTTAACTTTAAGATAAATCAGAAAGTTTTTAGCTTAAAGTTTAAAACTTGAAATTCATAACTTCACAACTTCAAGATCTTAACTTTAAGATAAATCAGACCTTAGTATCTTAAAGTTTAAAACTTGAAATTCATAACTTCACAACTTCAAGATCTTAACTTTAAGATAAATCAGAACTTAGTATCTTAAAGTTTAAAACTTGAAATTCATAACTTCACAACTTCAAGATCTTAACTTTAAGATAAATCAGAAAGTTTTTAGCTTAAAGTTTAAAACTTGAAATTCATAACTTCACAACTTCAAGATCTTAACTTTAAGATAAATCAGAACTTAGTATCTTAAAGTTTAAAACTTGAAATTCATAACTTCACAACTTCAAGATCTTAACTTTAAGATAAATCAGAAAGTTTTTAGCTTAAAGTTTAAAACTTGCAATTCATAACTTCACAACTTCAAGATCTTAACTTTAAGATAAATCAGAAAGTTTTTAGCTTAAAGTTTAAAACTTGAAATTCATAACTTCACAACTTCAAGATCTTAACTTTAAGATAAATCAGAACTTAGTATCTTAAAGTTTAAAACTTGAAATTCATAACTTCACAACTTCAAGATCTTAACTTTAAGATAAATCAGAAAGTTTTTAGCTTAAAGTTTAAAACTTGCAATTCATAACTTCACAACTTCAAGATCTTAACTTTAAGATAAATCAGAACTTAGTATCTTAAAGTTTAAAACTTGAAATTCATAACTTCACAACTTCAAGATCTTAACTTTAAGATAAATCAGAAAGTTTTTAGCTTAAAGTTTAAAACTTGAAATTCATAACTTCACAACTTCAAGATCTTAACTTTAAGATAAATCAGAAAGTTTTTAGCTTAAAGTTTAAAACTTGCAATTCATAACTTCACAACTTCAAGATCTTAACTTTAAGATAAATCAGAACTTAGTATCTTAAAGTTTAAAACTTGAAATTCATAACTTCACAACTTCAAGATCTTAACTTTAAGATAAATCAGAAAGTTTTTAGCTTAAAGTTTAAAACTTGAAATTCATAACTTCACAACTTCAAGATCTTAACTTTAAGATAAATCAGAACTTAGTATCTTAAAGTTTAAAACTTGAAATTCATAACTTCACAACTTCAAGATCTTAACTTTAAGATAAATCAGAACTTAGTATCTTAAAGTTTAAAACTTGAAATTCATAACTTCACAACTTCAAGATCTTAACTTTAAGATAAATCAGAAAGTTTTTAGCTTAAAGTTTAAAACTTGCAATTCATAACTTCACAACTTCAAGATCTTAACTTTAAGATAAATCAGAAAGTTTTTAGCTTAAAGTTTAAAACTTGAAATTCATAACTTCACAACTTCAAGATCTTAACTTTAAGATAAATCAGAAAGTTTTTAGCTTAAAGTTTAAAACTTGCAATTCATAACTTCACAACTTCAAGATCTTAACTTTAAGATAAATCAGAAAGTTTTTAGCTTAAAGTTTAAAACTTGAAATTCATAACTTCACAACTTCAAGATCTTAACTTTAAGATAAATCAGAAAGTTTTTAGCTTAAAGTTTAAAACTTGAAATTCATAACTTCACAACTTCAAGATCTTAACTTTAAGATAAATCAGAACTTAGTATCTTAAAGTTTAAAACTTGAAATTCATAACTTCACAACTTCAAGATCTTAACTTTAAGATAAATCAGAAAGTTTTTAGCTTAAAGTTTAAAACTTGCAATTCATAACTTCACAACTTCAAGATCTTAACTTTAAGATAAATCAGAACTTAGTATCTTAAAGTTTAAAACTTGAAATTCATAACTTCACAACTTCAAGATCTTAACTTTAAGATAAATCAGAACTTAGTATCTTAAAGTTTAAAACTTGAAATTCATAACTTCACAACTTCAAGATCTTAACTTTAAGATAAATCAGAAAGTTTTTAGCTTAAAGTTTAAAACTTGCAATTCATAACTTCACAACTTCAAGATCTTAACTTTAAGATAAATCAGAACTTAGTATCTTAAAGTTTAAAACTTGAAATTCATAACTTCACAACTTCAAGATCTTAACTTTAAGATAAATCAGAAAGTTTTTAGCTTAAAGTTTAAAACTTGAAATTCATAACTTCACAACTTCAAGATCTTAACTTTAAGATAAATCAGAACTTAGTATCTTAAAGTTTAAAACTTGAAATTCATAACTTCACAACTTCAAGATCTTAACTTTAAGATAAATCAGAAAGTTTTTAGCTTAAAGTTTAAAACTTGCAATTCATAACTTCACAACTTCAAGATCTTAACTTTAAGATAAATCAGAACTTAGTATCTTAAAGTTTAAAACTTGAAATTCATAACTTCACAACTTCAAGATCTTAACTTTAAGATAAATCAGAAAGTTTTTAGCTTAAAGTTTAAAACTTGAAATTCATAACTTCACAACTTCAAGATCTTAACTTTAAGATAAATCAGAACTTAGTATCTTAAAGTTTAAAACTTGAAATTCATAACTTCACAACTTCAAGATCTTAACTTTAAGATAAATCAGAACTTAGTATCTTAAAGTTTAAAACTTGAAATTCATAACTTCACAACTTCAAGATCTTAACTTTAAGATAAATCAGAAAGTTTTTAGCTTAAAGTTTAAAACTTGCAATTCATAACTTCACAACTTCAAGATCTTAACTTTAAGATAAATCAGAAAGTTTTTAGCTTAAAGTTTAAAACTTGAAATTCATAACTTCACAACTTCAAGATCTTAACTTTAAGATAAATCAGAAAGTTTTTAGCTTAAAGTTTAAAACTTGAAATTCATAACTTCACAACTTCAAGATCTTAACTTTAAGATAAATCAGAACTTAGTATCTTAAAGTTTAAAACTTGAAATTCATAACTTCACAACTTCAAGATCTTAACTTTAAGATAAATCAGAAAGTTTTTAGCTTAAAGTTTAAAACTTGCAATTCATAACTTCACAACTTCAAGATCTTAACTTTAAGATAAATCAGAACTTAGTATCTTAAAGTTTAAAACTTGAAATTCATAACTTCACAACTTCAAGATCTTAACTTTAAGATAAATCAGAACTTAGTATCTTAAAGTTTAAAACTTGAAATTCATAACTTCACAACTTCAAGATCTTAACTTTAAGATAAATCAGAAAGTTTTTAGCTTAAAGTTTAAAACTTGCAATTCATAACTTCACAACTTCAAGATCTTAACTTTAAGATAAATCAGAACTTAGTATCTTAAAGTTTAAAACTTGAAATTCATAACTTCACAACTTCAAGATCTTAACTTTAAGATAAATCCGAACTTAGTATCTTAAAGTTTAAAACTTGAAATTCATAACTTCACAACTTCAAGATCTTAACTTTAAGATAAATCAGAAAGTTTTTAGCTTAAAGTTTAAAACTTGCAATTTATAACTTCACAACTTCAAGATCTTAACTTTAAGATAAATCAGAACTTAGTATCTTAAAGTTTAAAACTTGAAATTCATAACTTCACAACTTCAAGATCTTAACTTTAAGATAAATCAGAAAGTTTTTAGCTTAAAGTTTAAAACTTGCAATTCATAACTTCACAACTTCAAGATCTTAACTTTAAGATAAATCAGAAAGTTTTTAGCTTAAAGTTTAAAACTTGAAATTCATAACTTCACAACTTCAAGATCTTAACTTTAAGATAAATCAGAACTTAGTATCTTAAAGTTTAAAACTTGCAATTCATAACTTCACAACTTCAAGATCTTAACTTTAAGATAAATCAGAACTTAGTATCTTAAAGTTTAAAACTTGAAATTCATAACTTCACAACTTCAAGATCTTAACTTTAAGATAAATCAGAAAGTTTTTAGCTTAAAGTTTAAAACTTGCAATTCATAACTTCACAACTTCAAGATCTTAACTTTAAGATAAATCAGAACTTAGTATCTTAAAGTTTAAAACTTGAAATTCATAACTTCACAACTTCAAGATCTTAACTTTAAGATAAATCAGAACTTAGTATCTTAAAGTTTAAAACTTGAAATTCATAACTTCACAACTTCAAGATCTTAACTTTAAGATAAATCAGAAAGTTTTTAGCTTAAAGTTTAAAACTTGCAATTCATAACTTCACAACTTCAAGATCTTAACTTTAAGATAAATCAGAACTTAGTATCTTAAAGTTTAAAACTTGAAATTCATAACTTCACAACTTCAAGATCTTAACTTTAAGATAAATCAGAACTTAGTATCTTAAAGTTTAAAACTTGCAATTCATAACTTCACAACTTCAAGATCTTAACTTTAAGATAAATCAGAACTTAGTATCTTAAAGTTTAAAACTTGAAATTCATAACTTCACAACTTCAAGATCTTAACTTTAAGATAAATCAGAACTTAGTATCTTAAAGTTTAAAACTTGAAATTCATAACTTCACAACTTCAAGATCTTAACTTTAAGATAAATCAGAAAGTTTTTAGCTTAAAGTTTAAAACTTGAAATTCATAACTTCACAACTTCAAGATCTTAACTTTAAGATAAATCAGAAAGTTTTTAGCTTAAAGTTTAAAACTTGCAATTCATAACTTCACAACTTCAAGATCTTAACTTTAAGATAAATCAGAACTTAGTATCTTAAAGTTTAAAACTTGAAATTCATAACTTCACAACTTCAAGATCTTAACTTTAAGATAAATCAGAACTTAGTATCTTAAAGTTTAAAACTTGAAATGCATAACTTCACAACTTCAAGATCTTAACTTTAAGATAAATCAGAAAGTTTTTAGCTTAAAGTTTAAAACTTGCAATTCATAACTTCACAACTTCAAGATCTTAACTTTAAGATAAATCAGAAAGTTTTTAGCTTAAAGTTTAAAACTTGAAATTCATAACTTCACAACTTCAAGATCTTAACTTTAAGATAAATCAGAAAGTTTTTAGCTTAAAGTTTAAAACTTGCAATTCATAACTTCACAACTTCAAGATCTTAACTTTAAGATAAATCAGAACTTAGTATCTTAAAGTTTAAAACTTGAAATTCATAACTTCACAACTTCAAGATCTTAACTTTAAGATAAATCAGAAAGTTTTTAGCTTAAAGTTTAAAACTTGAAATTCATAACTTCACAACTTCAAGATCTTAACTTTAAGATAAATCAGAACTTAGTATCTTAAAGTTTAAAACTTGAAATTCATAACTTCACAACTTCAAGATCTTAACTTTAAGATAAATCAGAACTTAGTATCTTAAAGTTTAAAACTTGCAATTCATAACTTCACAACTTCAAGATCTTAACTTTAAGATAAATCAGAACTTAGTATCTTAAAGTTTAAAACTTGAAATTCATAACTTCACAACTTCAAGATCTTAACTTTAAGATAAATCAGAAAGTTTTTAGCTTAAAGTTTAAAACTTGCAATTCATAACTTCACAACTTCAAGATCTTAACTTTAAGATAAATCAGAACTTAGTATCTTAAAGTTTAAAACTTGAAATTCATAACTTCACAACTTCAAGATCTTAACTTTAAGATAAATCAGAAAGTTTTTAGCTTAAAGTTTAAAACTTGCAATTCATAACTTCACAACTTCAAGATCTTAACTTTAAGATAAATCAGAAAGTTTTTAGCTTAAAGTTTAAAACTTGCAATTCATAACTTCACAACTTCAAGATCTTAACTTTAAGATAAATCAGAACTTAGTATCTTAAAGTTTAAAACTTGAAATTCATAACTTCACAACTTCAAGATCTTAACTTTAAGATAAATCAGAAAGTTTTTAGCTTAAAGTTTAAAACTTGAAATTCATAACTTCACAACTTCAAGATCTTAACTTTAAGATAAATCAGAAAGTTTTTAGCTTAAAGTTTAAAACTTGCAATTCATAACTTCACAACTTCAAGATCTTAACTTTAAGATAAATCAGAACTTAGTATCTTAAAGTTTAAAACTTGAAATTCATAACTTCACAACTTCAAGATCTTAACTTTAAGATAAATCAGAAAGTTTTTAGCTTAAAGTTTAAAACTTGCAATTCATAACTTCACAACTTCAAGATCTTAACTTTAAGATAAATCAGAAAGTTTTTAGCTTAAAGTTTAAAACTTGAAATTCATAACTTCACAACTTCAAGATCTTAACTTTAAGATAAATCAGAACTTAGTATCTTAAAGTTTAAAACTTGCAATTCATAACTTCACAACTTCAAGATCTTAACTTTAAGATAAATCAGAACTTAGTATCTTAAAGTTTAAAACTTGAAATTCATAACTTCACAACTTCAAGATCTTAACTTTAAGATAAATCAGAAAGTTTTTAGCTTAAAGTTTAAAACTTGCAATTCATAACTTCACAACTTCAAGATCTTAACTTTAAGATAAATCAGAACTTAGTATCTTAAAGTTTAAAACTTGAAATTCATAACTTCACAACTTCAAGATCTTAACTTTAAGATAAATCAGAACTTAGTATCTTAAAGTTTAAAACTTGAAATTCATAACTTCACAACTTCAAGATCTTAACTTTAAGATAAATCAGAAAGTTTTTAGCTTAAAGTTTAAAACTTGCAATTCATAACTTCACAACTTCAAGATCTTAACTTTAAGATAAATCAGAACTTAGTATCTTAAAGTTTAAAACTTGAAATTCATAACTTCACAACTTCAAGATCTTAACTTTAAGATAAATCAGAACTTAGTATCTTAAAGTTTAAAACTTGCAATTCATAACTTCACAACTTCAAGATCTTAACTTTAAGATAAATCAGAACTTAGTATCTTAAAGTTTAAAACTTGAAATTCATAACTTCACAACTTCAAGATCTTAACTTTAAGATAAATCAGAACTTAGTATCTTAAAGTTTAAAACTTGAAATTCATAACTTCACAACTTCAAGATCTTAACTTTAAGATAAATCAGAAAGTTTTTAGCTTAAAGTTTAACACTTGAAATTCATAACTTCACAACTTCAAGATCTTAACTTTAAGATAAATCAGAAAGTTTTTAGCTTAAAGTTTAAAACTTGCAATTCATAACTTCACAACTTCAAGATCTTAACTTTAAGATAAATCAGAACTTAGTATCTTAAAGTTTAAAACTTGAAATTCATAACTTCACAACTTCAAGATCTTAACTTTAAGATAAATCAGAACTTAGTATCTTAAAGTTTAAAACTTGAAATTCATAACTTCACAACTTCAAGATCTTAACTTTAAGATAAATCAGAAAGTTTTTAGCTTAAAGTTTAAAACTTGCAATTCATAACTTCACAACTTCAAAATCTTAACTTTAAGATAAATCAGAAAGTTTTTAGCTTAAAGTTTAAAACTTGAAATTCATAACTTCACAACTTCAAGATCTTAACTTTAAGATAAATCAGAAAGTTTTTAGCTTAAAGTTTAAAACTTGCAATTCATAACTTCACAACTTCAAGATCTTAACTTTAAGATAAATCAGAACTTAGTATCTTAAAGTTTAAAACTTGAAATTCATAACTTCACAACTTCAAGATCTTAACTTTAAGATAAATCAGAAAGTTTTTAGCTTAAAGTTTAAAACTTGAAATTCATAACTTCACAACTTCAAGATCTTAACTTTAAGATAAATCAGAACTTAGTATCTTAAAGTTTAAAACTTGAAATTCATAACTTCACAACTTCAAGATCTTAACTTTAAGATAAATCAGAACTTAGTATCTTAAAGTTTAAAACTTGCAATTCATAACTTCACAACTTCAAGATCTTAACTTTAAGATAAATCAGAACTTAGTATCTTAAAGTTTAAAACTTGAAATTCATAACTTCACAACTTCAAGATCTTAACTTTAAGATAAATCAGAAAGTTTTTAGCTTAAAGTTTAAAACTTGCAATTCATAACTTCACAACTTCAAGATCTTAACTTTAAGATAAATCAGAACTTAGTATCTTAAAGTTTAAAACTTGAAATTCATAACTTCACAACTTCAAGATCTTAACTTTAAGATAAATCAGAACTTAGTATCTTAAAGTTTAAAACTTGAAATTCATAACTTCACAACTTCAAGATCTTAACTTTAAGATAAATCAGAAAGTTTTTAGCTTAAAGTTTAAAACTTGAAATTCATAACTTCACAACTTCAAGATCTTAACTTTAAGATAAATCAGAACTTAGTATCTTAAAGTTTAAAACTTGAAATTCATAACTTCACAACTTCAAGATCTTAACTTTAAGATAAATCAGAAAGTTTTTAGCTTAAAGTTTAAAACTTGAAATTCATAACTTCACAACTTCAAGATCTTAACTTTAAGATAAATCAGAAAGTTTTTAGCTTAAAGTTTAAAACTTGCAATTCATAACTTCACAACTTCAAGATCTTAACTTTAAGATAAATCAGAAAGTTTTTAGCTTAAAGTTTAAAACTTGAAATTCATAACTTCACAACTTCAAGATCTTAACTTTAAGATAAATCAGAAAGTTTTTAGCTTAAAGTTTAAAACTTGCAATTCATAACTTCACAACATCAAGATCTTAACTTTAAGATAAATCAGAAAGTTTTTAGCTTAAAGTTTAAAACTTGAAATTCATAACTTCACAACTTCAAGATCTTAACTTTAAGATAAATCAGAAAGTTTTTAGCTTAAAGTTTAAAACTTGCAATTCATAACTTCACAACTTCAAGATCTTAACTTTAAGATAAATCAGAAAGTTTTTAGCTTAAAGTTTAAAACTTGCAATTCATAACTTCACAACTTCAAGATCTTAACTTTAAGATAAATCAGAACTTAGTATCTTAAAGTTTAAAACTTGAAATTCATAACTTCACAACTTCAAGATCTTAACTTTAAGATAAATCAGAACTTAGTATCTTAAAGTTTAAAACTTGAAATTCATAACTTCACAACTTCAAGATCTTAACTTTAAGATAAATCAGAAAGTTTTTAGCTTAAAGTTTAAAACTTGAAATTCATAACTTCACAACTTCAAGATCTTAACTTTAAGATAAATCAGAAAGTTTTTAGCTTAAAGTTTAAAACTTGCAATTCATAACTTCACAACTTCAAGATCTTAACTTTAAGATAAATCAGAAAGTTTTTAGCTTAAAGTTTAAAACTTGCAATTCATAACTTCACAACTTCAAGATCTTAACTTTAAGATAAATCAGAAAGTTTTTAGCTTAAAGTTTAAAACTTGAAATTCATAACTTCACAACTTCAAGATCTTAACTTTAAGATAAATCAGAACTTAGTATCTTAAAGTTTAAAACTTGAAATTCATAACTTCACAACTTCAAGATCTTAACTTTAAGATAAATCAGAAAGTTTTTAGCTTAAAGTTTAAAACTTGAAATTCATAACTTCACAACTTCAAGATCTTAACTTTAAGATAAATCAGAAAGTTTTTAGCTTAAAGTTTAAAACTTGCAATTCATAACTTCACAACTTCAAGATCTTAACTTTAAGATAAATCAGAACTTAGTATCTTAAAGTTTAAAACTTGAAATTCATAACTTCACAACTTCAAGATCTTAACTTTAAGATAAATCAGAAAGTTTTTAGCTTAAAGTTTAAAACTTGAAATTCATAACTTCACAACTTCAAGATCTTAACTTTAAGATAAATCAGAAAGTTTTTAGCTTAAAGTTTAAAACTTGCAATTCATAACTTCACAACTTCAAGATCTTAACTTTAAGATAAATCAGAAAGTTTTTAGCTTAAAGTTTAAAACTTGAAATTCATAACTTCACAACTTCAAGATCTTAACTTTAAGATAAATCAGAAAGTTTTTAGCTTAAAGTTTAAAACTTGCAATTCATAACTTCACAACTTCAAGATCTTAACTTTAAGATAAATCAGAACTTAGTATCTTAAAGTTTAAAACTTGAAATTCATAACTTCACAACTTCAAGATCTTAACTTTAAGATAAATCAGAACTTAGTATCTTAAAGTTTAAAACTTGAAATTCATAATTTCACAACTTCAAGATCTTAACTTTAAGATAAATCAGAACTTAGTATCTTAAAGTTTAAAACTTGAAATTCATAACTTCACAACTTCAAGATCTTAACTTTAAGATAAATCAGAAAGTTTTTAGCTTAAAGTTTAAAACTTGAAATTCATAACTTCACAACTTCAAGATCTTAACTTTAAGATAAATCAGAACTTAGTATCTTAAAGTTTAAAACTTGCAATTCATAACTTCACAACTTCAAGATCTTAACTTTAAGATAAATCAGAACTTAGATCTTAAAGTTTAAAACTTGCAATTCATAACTTCACAACTTCAAGATCTTAACTTTAAGATAAATCAGAACTTAGTATCTTAAAGTTTAAAACTTGAAATTCATAACTTCACAACTTCAAGATCTTAACTTTAAGATAAATCAGAACTTAGTATCTTAAAGTTTAAAACTTGAAATTCATAACTTCACAACTTCAAGATCTTAACTTTAAGATAAATCAGAAAGTTTTTAGCTTAAAGTTTAAAACTTGCAATTCATAACTTCACAACTTCAAGATCTTAACTTTAAGATAAATCAGAACTTAGTATCTTAAAGTTTAAAACTTGAAATTCATAACTTCACAACTTCAAGATCTTAACTTTAAGATAAATCAGAACTTAGTATCTTAAAGTTTAAAACTTGAAATTCATAACTTCACAACTTCAAGATCTTAACTTTAAGATAAATCAGAAAGTTTTTAGCTTAAAGTTTAAAACTTGAAATTCATAACTTCACAACTTCAAGATCTTAACTTTAAGATAAATCAGAACTTAGTATCTTAAAGTTTAAAACTTGAAATTCATAACTTCACAACTTCAAGATCTTAACTTTAAGATAAATCAGAACTTAGTATCTTAAAGTTTAAAACTTGAAATTCATAACTTCACAACTTCAAGATCTTAACTTTAAGATAAATCAGAAAGTTTTTAGCTTAAAGTTTAAAACTTGCAATTCATAACTTCACAACTTCAAGATCTTAACTTTAAGATAAATCAGAAAGTTTTTAGCTTAAAGTTTAAAACTTGAAATTCATAACTTCACAACTTCAAGATCTTAACTTTAAGATAAATCAGAACTTAGTATCTTAAAGTTTAAAACTTGAAATTCATAACTTCACAACTTCAAGATCTTAACTTTAAGATAAATCAGAAAGTTTTTAGCTTAAAGTTTAAAACTTGAAATTCATAACTTCACAACTTCAAGATCTTAACTTTAAGATAAATCAGAAAGTTTTTAGCTTAAAGTTTAAAACTTGAAATTCATAACTTCACAACTTCAAGATCTTAACTTTAAGATAAATCAGAAAGTTTTTAGCTTAAAGTTTAAAACTTGCAATTCATAACTTCACAACTTCAAGATCTTAACTTTAAGATAAATCAGAAAGTTTTTAGCTTAAAGTTTAAAACTTGAAATTCATAACTTCACAACTTCAAGATCTTAACTTTAAGATAAATCAGAACTTAGTATCTTAAAGTTTAAAACTTGAAATTCATAACTTCACAACTTCAAGATCTTAACTTTAAGATAAATCAGAACTTAGTATCTTAAAGTTTAAAACTTGAAATTCATAACTTCACAACTTCAAGATCTTAACTTTAAGATAAATCAGAAAGTTTTTAGCTTAAAGTTTAAAACTTGCAATTCATAACTTCACAACTTCAAGATCTTAACTTTAAGATAAATCAGAACTTAGTATCTTAAAGTTTAAAACTTGCAATTCATAACTTCACAACTTCAAGATCTTAACTTTAAGATAAATCAGAAAGTTTTTAGCTTAAAGTTTAAAACTTGCAATTCATAACTTCACAACTTCAAGATCTTAACTTTAAGATAAATCAGAACTTAGTATCTTAAAGTTTAAAACTTGAAATTCATAACTTCACAACTTCAAGATCTTAACTTTAAGATAAATCAGAAAGTTTTTAGCTTAAAGTTTAAAACTTGAAATTCATAACTTCACAACTTCAAGATCTTAACTTTAAGATAAATCAGAAAGTTTTTAGCTTAAAGTTTAAAACTTGCAATTCATAACTTCACAACTTCAAGATCTTAACTTTAAGATAAATCAGAAAGTTTTTAGCTTAAAGTTTAAAACTTGCAATTCATAACTTCACAACGTCAAGATCTTAACTTTAAGATAAATCAGAACTTAGTATCTTAAAGTTTAAAACTTGAAATTCATAACTTCACAACTTCAAGATCTTAACTTTAAGATAAATCAGAAAGTTTTTAGCTTAAAGTTTAAAACTTGCAATTCATAACTTCACAACTTCAAGATCTTAACTTTAAGATAAATCAGAAAGTTTTTAGCTTAAAGTTTAAAACTTGAAATTCATAACTTCACAACTTCAAGATCTTAACTTTAAGATAAATCAGAACTTAGTATCTTAAAGTTTAAAACTTGAAATTCATAACTTCACAACTTCAAGATCTTAACTTTAAGATAAATCAGAACTTAGTATCTTAAAGTTTAAAACTTGAAATTCATAACTTCACAACTTCAAGATCTTAACTTTAAGATAAATCAGAAAGTTTTTAGCTTAAAGTTTAAAACTTGAAATTCATAACTTCACAACTTCAAGATCTTAACTTTAAGATAAATCAGAACTTAGTATCTTAAAGTTTAAAACTTGAAATTCATAACTTCACAACTTCAAGATCTTAACTTTAAGATAAATCAGAAAGTTTTTAGCTTAAAGTTTAAAACTTGAAATTCATAACTTCACAACTTCAAGATCTTAACTTTAAGATAAATCAGAAAGTTTTTAGCTTAAAGTTTAAAACTTGCAATTCATAACTTCACAACTTCAAGATCTTAACTTTAAGATAAATCAGAAAGTTTTTAGCTTAAAGTTTAAAACTTGAAATTCATAACTTCACAACTTCAAGATCTTAACTTTAAGATAAATCAGAAAGTTTTTAGCTTAAAGTTTAAAACTTGAAATTCATAACTTCACAACTTCAAGATCTTAACTTTAAGATAAATCAGAAAGTTTTTAGCTTAAAGTTTAAAACTTGAAATTCATAACTTCACAACTTCAAGATCTTAACTTTAAGATAAATCAGAACTTAGTATCTTAAAGTTTAAAACTTGAAATTCATAACTTCACAACTTCAAGATCTTAACTTTCAGATAAATCAGAACTTAGTATCTTAAAGTTTAAAACTTGAAATTCATAACTTCACAACTTCAAGATCTTAACTTTAAGATAAATCAGAAAGTTTTTAGCTTAAAGTTTAAAACTTGAAATTCATAACTTCACAACTTCAAGATCTTAACTTTAAGATAAATCAGAAAGTTTTTAGCTTAAAGTTTAAAACTTGCAATTCATAACTTCACAACTTCAAGATCTTAACTTTAAGATAAATCAGAAAGTTTTTAGCTTAAAGTTTAAAACTTGCAATTCATAACTTCACAACGTCAAGATCTTAACTTTAAGATAAATCAGAACTTAGTATCTTAAAGTTTAAAACTTGAAATTCATAACTTCACAACTTCAAGATCTTAACTTTAAGATAAATCAGAAAGTTTTTAGCTTAAAGTTTAAAACTTGCAATTCATAACTTCACAACTTCAAGATCTTAACTTTAAGATAAATCAGAAAGTTTTTAGCTTAAAGTTTAAAACTTGAAATTCATAACTTCACAACTTCAAGATCTTAACTTTAAGATAAATCAGAACTTAGTATCTTAAAGTTTAAAACTTGAAATTCATAACTTCACAACTTCAAGATCTTAACTTTAAGATAAATCAGAACTTAGTATCTTAAAGTTTAAAACTTGAAATTCATAACTTCACAACTTCAAGATCTTAACTTTAAGATAAATCAGAAAGTTTTTAGCTTAAAGTTTAAAACTTGAAATTCATAACTTCACAACTTCAAGATCTTAACTTTAAGATGAATCAGAACTTAGTATCTTAAAGTTTAAAACTTGAAATTCATAACTTCACAACTTCAAGATCTTAACTTTAAGATAAATCAGAAAGTTTTTAGCTTAAAGTTTAAAACTTGAAATTCATAACTTCACAACTTCAAGATCTTAACTTTAAGATAAATCAGAAAGTTTTTAGCTTAAAGTTTAAAACTTGCAATTCATAACTTCACAACTTCAAGATCTTAACTTTAAGATAAATCAGAAAGTTTTTAGCTTAAAGTTTAAAACTTGAAATTCATAACTTCACAACTTCAAGATCTTAACTTTAAGATAAATCAGAAAGTTTTTAGCTTAAAGTTTAAAACTTGAAATTCATAACTTCACAACTTCAAGATCTTAACTTTAAGATAAATCAGAAAGTTTTTAGCTTAAAGTTTAAAACTTGAAATTCATAACTTCACAACTTCAAGATCTTAACTTTAAGATAAATCAGAACTTAGTATCTTAAAGTTTAAAACTTGAAATTCATAACTTCACAACTTCAAGATCTTAACTTTCAGATAAATCAGAACTTAGTATCTTAAAGTTTAAAACTTGAAATTCATAACTTCACAACTTCAAGATCTTAACTTTAAGATAAATCAGAAAGTTTTTAGCTTAAAGTTTAAAACTTGAAATTCATAACTTCACAACTTCAAGATCTTAACTTTAAGATAAATCAGAAAGTTTTTAGCTTAAAGTTTAAAACTTGCAATTCATAACTTCACAACTTCAAGATCTTAACTTTAAGATAAATCAGAAAGTTTTTAGCTTAAAGTTTAAAACTTGCAATTCATAACTTCACAACTTCAAGATCTTAACTTTAAGATAAATCAGAAAGTTTTTAGCTTAAAGTTTAAAACTTGAAATTCATAACTTCACAACTTCAAGATCTTAACTTTAAGATAAATCAGAACTTAGTATCTTAAAGTTTAAAACTTGAAATTCATAACTTCACAACTTCAAGATCTTAACTTTAAGATAAATCAGAACTTAGTATCTTAAAGTTTAAAACTTGCAATTCATAACTTCACAACTTCAAGATCTTAACTTTAAGATAAATCAGAAAGTTTTTAGCTTAAAGTTTAAAACTTGAAATTCATAACTTCACAACTTCAAGATCTTAACTTTAAGATAAATCAGAAAGTTTTTAGCTTAAAGTTTAAAACTTGAAATTCATAACTTCACAACTTCAAGATCTTAACTTTAAGATAAATCAGAAAGTTTTTAGCTTAAAGTTTAAAACTTGAAATTCATAACTTCACAACTTCAAGATCTTAACTTTAAGATAAATCAGAAAGTTTTTAGCTTAAAGTTTAAAACTTGCAATTCATAACTTCACAACTTCAAGATCTTAACTTTAAGATAAATCAGAAAGTTTTTAGCTTAAAGTTTAAAACTTGCAATTCATAACTTCACAACTTCAAGATCTTAACTTTAAGATAAATCAGAAAGTTTTTAGCTTAAAGTTTAAAACTTGCAATTCATAACTTCACAACTTCAAGATCTTAACTTTAAGATAAATCAGAACTTAGTATCTTAAAGTTTAAAACTTGAAATTCATAACTTCACAACTTCAAGATCTTAACTTTAAGATAAATCAGAACTTAGTATCTTAAAGTTTAAAACTTGAAATTCATAACTTCACAACTTCAAGATCTTAACTTTAAGATAAATCAGAAAGTTTTTAGCTTAAAGTTTAAAACTTGCAATTCATAACTTCACAACTTCAAGATCTTAACTTTAAGATAAATCAGAACTTAGTATCTTAAAGTTTAAAACTTGCAATTCATAACTTCACAACTTCAAGATCTTAACTTTAAGATAAATCAGAAAGTTTTTAGCTTAAAGTTTAAAACTTGCAATTCATAACTTCACAACTTCAAGATCTTAACTTTAAGATAAATCAGAACTTAGTATCTTAAAGTTTAAAACTTGAAATTCATAACTTCACAACTTCAAGATCTTAACTTTAAGATAAATCAGAAAGTTTTTAGCTTAAAGTTTAAAACTTGAAATTCATAACTTCACAACTTCAAGATCTTAACTTTAAGATAAATCAGAAAGTTTTTAGCTTAAAGTTTAAAACTTGCAATTCATAACTTCACAACTTCAAGATCTTAACTTTAAGATAAATCAGAAAGTTTTTAGCTTAAAGTTTAAAACTTGCAATTCATAACTTCACAACGTCAAGATCTTAACTTTAAGATAAATCAGAACTTAGTATCTTAAAGTTTAAAACTTGAAATTCATAACTTCACAACTTCAAGATCTTAACTTTAAGATAAATCAGAAAGTTTTTAGCTTAAAGTTTAAAACTTGCAATTCATAACTTCACAACTTCAAGATCTTAACTTTAAGATAAATCAGAAAGTTTTTAGCTTAAAGTTTAAAACTTGAAATTCATAACTTCACAACTTCAAGATCTTAACTTTAAGATAAATCAGAACTTAGTATCTTAAAGTTTAAAACTTGAAATTCATAACTTCACAACTTCAAGATCTTAACTTTAAGATAAATCAGAACTTAGTATCTTAAAGTTTAAAACTTGAAATTCATAACTTCACAACTTCAAGATCTTAACTTTAAGATAAATCAGAAAGTTTTTAGCTTAAAGTTTAAAACTTGAAATTCATAACTTCACAACTTCAAGATCTTAACTTTAAGATGAATCAGAACTTAGTATCTTAAAGTTTAAAACTTGAAATTCATAACTTCACAACTTCAAGATCTTAACTTTAAGATAAATCAGAAAGTTTTTAGCTTAAAGTTTAAAACTTGAAATTCATAACTTCACAACTTCAAGATCTTAACTTTAAGATAAATCAGAAAGTTTTTAGCTTAAAGTTTAAAACTTGCAATTCATAACTTCACAACTTCAAGATCTTAACTTTAAGATAAATCAGAAAGTTTTTAGCTTAAAGTTTAAAACTTGAAATTCATAACTTCACAACTTCAAGATCTTAACTTTAAGATAAATCAGAAAGTTTTTAGCTTAAAGTTTAAAACTTGAAATTCATAACTTCACAACTTCAAGATCTTAACTTTAAGATAAATCAGAAAGTTTTTAGCTTAAAGTTTAAAACTTGAAATTCATAACTTCACAACTTCAAGATCTTAACTTTAAGATAAATCAGAACTTAGTATCTTAAAGTTTAAAACTTGAAATTCATAACTTCACAACTTCAAGATCTTAACTTTCAGATAAATCAGAACTTAGTATCTTAAAGTTTAAAACTTGAAATTCATAACTTCACAACTTCAAGATCTTAACTTTAAGATAAATCAGAAAGTTTTTAGCTTAAAGTTTAAAACTTGAAATTCATAACTTCACAACTTCAAGATCTTAACTTTAAGATAAATCAGAAAGTTTTTAGCTTAAAGTTTAAAACTTGCAATTCATAACTTCACAACTTCAAGATCTTAACTTTAAGATAAATCAGAAAGTTTTTAGCTTAAAGTTTAAAACTTGCAATTCATAACTTCACAACGTCAAGATCTTAACTTTAAGATAAATCAGAACTTAGTATCTTAAAGTTTAAAACTTGAAATTCATAACTTCACAACTTCAAGATCTTAACTTTAAGATAAATCAGAAAGTTTTTAGCTTAAAGTTTAAAACTTGCAATTCATAACTTCACAACTTCAAGATCTTAACTTTAAGATAAATCAGAAAGTTTTTAGCTTAAAGTTTAAAACTTGAAATTCATAACTTCACAACTTCAAGATCTTAACTTTAAGATAAATCAGAACTTAGTATCTTAAAGTTTAAAACTTGAAATTCATAACTTCACAACTTCAAGATCTTAACTTTAAGATAAATCAGAACTTAGTATCTTAAAGTTTAAAACTTGAAATTCATAACTTCACAACTTCAAGATCTTAACTTTAAGATAAATCAGAAAGTTTTTAGCTTAAAGTTTAAAACTTGAAATTCATAACTTCACAACTTCAAGATCTTAACTTTAAGATGAATCAGAACTTAGTATCTTAAAGTTTAAAACTTGAAATTCATAACTTCACAACTTCAAGATCTTAACTTTAAGATAAATCAGAAAGTTTTTAGCTTAAAGTTTAAAACTTGAAATTCATAACTTCACAACTTCAAGATCTTAACTTTAAGATAAATCAGAAAGTTTTTAGCTTAAAGTTTAAAACTTGCAATTCATAACTTCACAACTTCAAGATCTTAACTTTAAGATAAATCAGAAAGTTTTTAGCTTAAAGTTTAAAACTTGAAATTCATAACTTCACAACTTCAAGATCTTAACTTTAAGATAAATCAGAAAGTTTTTAGCTTAAAGTTTAAAACTTGAAATTCATAACTTCACAACTTCAAGATCTTAACTTTAAGATAAATCAGAAAGTTTTTAGCTTAAAGTTTAAAACTTGAAATTCATAACTTCACAACTTCAAGATCTTAACTTTAAGATAAATCAGAACTTAGTATCTTAAAGTTTAAAACTTGAAATTCATAACTTCACAACTTCAAGATCTTAACTTTCAGATAAATCAGAACTTAGTATCTTAAAGTTTAAAACTTGAAATTCATAACTTCACAACTTCAAGATCTTAACTTTAAGATAAATCAGAAAGTTTTTAGCTTAAAGTTTAAAACTTGAAATTCATAACTTCACAACTTCAAGCTCTTAACTTTAAGATAAATCAGAAAGTTTTTAGCTTAAAGTTTAAAACTTGCAATTCATAACTTCACAACTTCAAGATCTTAACTTTAAGATAAATCAGAAAGTTTTTAGCTTAAAGTTTAAAACTTGCAATTCATAACTTCACAACTTCAAGATCTTAACTTTAAGATAAATCAGAAAGTTTTTAGCTTAAAGTTTAAAACTTGAAATTCATAACTTCACAACTTCAAGATCTTAACTTTAAGATAAATCAGAACTTAGTATCTTAAAGTTTAAAACTTGAAATTCATAACTTCACAACTTCAAGATCTTAACTTTAAGATAAATCAGAACTTAGTATCTTAAAGTTTAAAACTTGCAATTCATAACTTCACAACTTCAAGATCTTAACTTTAAGATAAATCAGAAAGTTTTTAGCTTAAAGTTTAAAACTTGAAATTCATAACTTCACAACTTCAAGATCTTAACTTTAAGATAAATCAGAAAGTTTTTAGCTTAAAGTTTAAAACTTGAAATTCATAACTTCACAACTTCAAGATCTTAACTTTAAGATAAATCAGAAAGTTTTTAGCTTAAAGTTTAAAACTTGAAATTCATAACTTCACAACTTCAAGATCTTAACTTTAAGATAAATCAGAAAGTTTTTAGCTTAAAGTTTAAAACTTGCAATTCATAACTTCACAACTTCAAGATCTTAACTTTAAGATAAATCAGAAAGTTTTTAGCTTAAAGTTTAAAACTTGCAATTCATAACTTCACAACTTCAAGATCTTAACTTTAAGATAAATCAGAAAGTTTTTAGCTTAAAGTTTAAAACTTGCAATTCATAACTTCACAACTTCAAGATCTTAACTTTAAGATAAATCAGAAAGTTTTTAGCTTAAAGTTTAAAACTTGAAATTCATAACTTCACAACTTCAAGATCTTAACTTTAAGATAAATCAGAAAGTTTTTAGCTTAAAGTTTAAAACTTGAAATTCATAACTTCACAACTTCAAGATCTTAACTTTAAGATAAATCAGAACTTAGTATCTTAAAGTTTAAAACTTGAAATTCATAACTTCACAACTTCAAGATCTTAACTTTAAGATAAATCAGAAAGTTTTTAGCTTAAAGTTTAAAACTTGAAATTCATAACTTCACAACTTCAAGATCTTAACTTTAAGATAAATCAGAAAGTTTTTAGCTTAAAGTTTAAAACTTGCAATTCATAACTTCACAACTTCAAGATCTTAACTTTAAGATAAATCAGAAAGTTATGTCAAGAACTCAAGGGAAGCCAAAGAGAAGATAGTTGATCATATCCTACCTGATGACTATGTTTTGGTGTCCTTTGACGTGAATTCCCTATTCACGAATGTATCAAAGGAAGCTGTTTTATTATCTATCAAGAATAATTGGGATTTGGTTGCTCCATACACCACCATCCAATTGGACGAATTTTTGGACATGGTTACCGCAATATTCCAGAATAGCTACTTTAGCTATGAAGGAGAATTTTATTCACAACTAGTTGGATCAGCCATGGGTAATATCTGCTCACCAATTTTTTCAAGCTTTGTGATGAACGACTTGCTTTTTAATTTTTTCGGGTCCATCCAGTTCAATATTCCATTTTTGTTGCTATATGTGGATGACATTATAACAGCCATCCCTAAAAATGAAATACATAACTGTATAGATATTCTCAACAGTTTTGATGAGCTCCTTAACTTCACCTATGAATTGGAGATTGACGGCTCATTGCCCTTTTTGGACCTTTTAGTAAGCCGAGACGTGAATGGCTCCCTAAATACCGACATATACAGAAAGCCTACTTCCACAGAGCGCCTACTAAATTTTAATTCTTCTCACCCTCTACAACAGAAGATTAGTGTTATTAACACATTAAAATACCGTTTACACAATTGTGTACCCAACAACTACATAGGTGTGAGATTACATGAACTCAAACAACAACTATTAAAAAACGGCTATCCTGGTCGTTTACTTGATAACATTCTGTTTAGAGGGAAGGTACCATTTGTTAAACATGAGGTTTCATTTGAAGAACCTAAAGAAAATTCCAAATTTAGTAAGATTACTTACCATCCTAAGTTAGCCGATAAACTTAAACACATTTTTAAGGACTGCATTTTGAGTGATAATTTACATTTAGCATTCCGCACACCTTTGACTCTTAACAATATCATTTTTTCAAGAACCAAAGACTTTATACCAGTCTTGGATAGGTCCAATGTAGTGTATATGATTAATTGCTCTGAATGCCAGCATCAATATATAGGACAAACTTCCCAGAGATTATCCAAGCGGGTATACCAACATCATTACGACATCCGAATGGGGAAAACAAAAACGGGTCTAGCACATCATTCAATAAACAAACATCATAATTTTAAAGATGAAGGTGTTCAGATACTTGCTTCAGAGAAATGCTACAACAAGAGGCTGTTTATTGAAGCTGCTGTTATATCGACTAACAAAAATAACATTAATATCCAGAGTGATTATTCATGCATAAATAATGGTTACCTTAATTTACTGCAGAATTACAAGATAAAAATCGAGAGACCTGATAGATAGTGCATTTTGGCACCTTGGCGAGTTGGACGGTTTTTAATGTTTGCTCTGATGGCTTTTTTGGTCTTATTAGTGTTTTTTGTCTAGTGTGTTTCGCAATGTGGATTATATTTTTAAAATTATTTTATTTTATTTTGTTTATGTTTGGCGTTGACACATTGTGTTTTAATCATCGTGTTTTAATTTTTAAATACCAAGTTTAATAATTTTTTAGTTTTTAATTATCGATCACTTTGTACAATTATTTATTTATTCCTATTGTCCACATTTATAAGTAATCTAACATTTGCCATCAGCTACTGTTTGGTATGTACGTTTTTACTTGTACATAATAATTTATTTATTTTAAACTTCTGTAATTCCAGCCCTGAAGATGATTAAATAAATTAATCGAAACGTTGGCTAACGGTAGATAGTCGTTTGATTACATTCCTTTACACCCGAAAAGTAGTTTTTTACATTAATTAATTGAGGAAGAAAGTAGTATTAATATTGAATATGGGTTTTTTCGAGGACGTTAGGAAGGAATATGGTACAGAAGTTGTTAAATCGTTAAACTTGATCAAATCTAATTATGCAAAGCTTGCCAGGGCCATTAGCAGAAGAAACTTTTTGCTACGATGTAGGAGGGTTCATATCTACCCTAATTTTATCCAGAAAAAGGTATTAAGTGTCTCACAAGAACTCATTCCAGATAGAGAGTTGCTACAGGATGCTGATAAGTTATTGAGGAGATTTAAGGGGGGTATATTGAATATACATATAAAGATAGCGATAAGAACTATAATATTTGTCAAAAAACAAGTGGAACTTAATAGAGAAAAGGTAGCAAATAAGTTACCAATGGATGTGGTGGAGAGATTTGTCATTATTGAGGAGCGGCACTTGTGCACAGAGATCATTAAAATGAGAGAGGTGATGGTTAGGAAGTTCACTGTTTTACTACAACAACAACGAAAAACTGACGTATTAGGTAACAAAGATTGGGTCATCAACCTTACGAATTTAGATTTACCTGAAGAAGTTGCTTGCACCTTATCCTTAGGCCCTAAATTTGCCATAACTCCCTTGTTGAGAAACTTCCCCATGTATTCCTTTTTGGCAGAAGTTGACTGTACTTTGGAAGGCACTACTTTACCCAAAGATAAGAAGGAACTACTGAGAGGCAAGATAATAAACATGACACAAAATTTCTTGAATGATGATAATAAATGCCTGGATCCCATAGCGAAGCAAGTTTGGTCGTCACGAAAATTTATAAAGGCTAATCCTGATGTTCTTGTTTTGAGGGCTGATAAGGGCAATGCCACTGTCTTAATGTACAAGGATGACTATAAAGATAAGATGACACAGTTGTTTGGCGACCTGAAAACATACAAAAAACTAAAAGCTAACCCTACCAACACTATTCAAGGTAAATTTAATAAGGTCATAAAGAAATTGGAGGAAAATGGGCATATAGACATACCCACGAAGAGGAGGCTTACCAAATACAATGCTCAAGTTCCTAGAGCGTACGGTCTCCCTAAGATCCACAAGGTTGGAATTCCTTTGAGACCTGTCATCAGTTGTGTAGAGTCCCCTTCAACTCCGTTGGCGAGTTTCATAAATAACATCTTACAAAATGTTTTCCCGTCGTTACCTTTTAATGTCAAGAACTCAAGGGAAGCCAAAGAGAAGATATGTAAAATGTTTTACTCCTCTAAGCTCGACAAGCTAATGAGACCTGGGGAGTCGAAGAAGCAAAACTCTACATCTGCCAATATAAATATTAACAGTAAATTCGGTGACAGACGTAAAACCCTGATGGTCGTATAAGCTAACTCTTCTCTTTTGCGGAGGCAAAAGGTCGTGGATAATTAGAATCTCCAGGTGATCACTGAACAGGCAAATAAAGCTAACGACAAACAAATAATCGTTTAATGAAGATAAAAATATCGTTACCATATGCACAGTACAAGCAGTTAATTAACAAATTAATGAATGCTACCAAGTCAAAGGCAAGAATCAATACAATTGCAGAAGGCAATTGTGATAGCAAAAAAATATGGTGTACAAAATTCACTGCAGTACAGATTAAAAAAAGTAAAATACGGCACAAACCTTAAAGCGCTCTCGGGTTCTACAATGCCCAAAACACAACGCAATACAATTGCGGGAATCTCCTTTAATCTTCCTGCAGTCACCAATAGTGGATACGATGTTGACAGATTCTTTCGCCGACTGGTTAGAAGTGGAAACAAATAAACTGGATCTTGCCAAAAGGTCACCCTGATCATTCAATATTCTGGTCGTCCTGGTAGTGTGATTGATTTCAAGTAAAAAGCAATCAACTTGATGTTTGTTGACATAAGTAATTTTTGACAGTTTGAGTTGTGAAATGTCAAAACTTATAATTGAAATCTCTAAAGATAATATGACAGCATAAAAATGACAGCTCCGCACATATCTAGTAAAAAATTATATGCGTTAAAATTAAGTTGTTAAAAAAATTTGCCACTTACATAAACTGATCTATCTAATCCGCGAACGTGTCAGTTGTTATAATAATGTATTCAATAATTAAACATTAATTATCCCAAAGAATTTGCAAAAATTCCACGAGTTGACTTCTCTCGTACAAACGAAAAATGCAAATGCTATATGGCCATTGACAGACATGCGCACACATATCCGACGATTAAAAATGCCGTATATAGGATGTTGCGAAATAAATAGTCAGTAATGTTTTGCAAAAAATCGTTACATTGCCCCCTCCCTAACATTATTTCATGCCGTGAAAATAATAGTCGCAGCAAGACTTACTATGTACTGTGTTCTACTCAAGCGTTGAAGACGCACTAAAACAAATGTTGGAATTAAACAAAAAAACAAAGACTCCTAAAATGACCCAAATAATTAAATAATAAAATAATAAAAAGGTGGGTGTCCACTAATGACGACACGTCATTAATAAAACCGCCTAAGCGTGAACCCAAAATGACTGAGCGCGTAACGCTTCGTGTAGCCAAAATCAAAAAATTATCGAGACCATCCCTCGCTATCATCATGCCCTGGGATTCTCAACTGGTTCGGTACAGCACCACATAGGACCTGTATCCAGAATGAAAAATAAATGTACGGCGGTCCAACGACTGGCACGTAACAACAAGATGGACCTCATGGGACCCATCTCACACGGCTCGAAAGTGAATAGAAAAAATGTTCACCCAGCAGTAGAAATGTGTTTCGGGCAAAGGCACTCATTGTCCTTTGGACATAGAAACATTTTAAAAAAATAAAAATTCCAAACGAATTGGCATTTGATCAAAATTTGACCAACAAAGGGTTTCCAACAGTTGCATCAGCAACGAATTCAAAATAAGTTTGAGAAATAAATCTCAGATGGTACAACTGTGAACTTCGGATGTTAACGTTCACAGCTGTTAATAAAAAGACAAAAGACAAAAAAATTAAAACACAGAAAGTGAGTCGGGAATGATGGACCCATGGAAATGGTAAGTCAGATGTTATGACTTACGGACTAGGTATTTAATCAACCTCCACGTCGTCTCTCAACCTGATCATCAGGTTCCACTACTAAATCAGTAGCTGAAGGATGGGGTTTTAAATCTTTTATATGGTAGACACCAACCTCTCGACCTCGTTCGTTCACTAGACGGTAAGTCAATGGACCGGTTACTTCTTTTACACGACTTTTTAAATATTTAGGAGCTAATTTCCCACTAAAATGTTTGCTGGCATTAGACAATGCAAAATTTCGACGCCAAACTACGTCTCCAGCTTTAAATCGGATACTACGCTTCCTAAAATTATAATGTGTGGCATTTCGTTGGTAAGCCTCGTGTAATCTTTTATTTACATCTTTAAATAATTCATCTAACCGATTCATCTCCCCAGCCAACCTTTCGCGACTTTCCAAAGTTAAATCCTCCTCCCTCAAATCCATAATTCGACCATAATAATCTCCCTTAGCGGGTACGGTACGTCCTAGATTGAGAAAAGATGGAGTAAACCCGGTTACATCGTGAGTGGCAGATCGAATAGCATGAGCGATTTTGTGAATTTCCACATCCCAAGTCTTGTGATCCTCTTTAACATATGATCGCATAGCGGTACCGACAACTCGATTAACACGCTCAACAAAATTTACTTGGGGGTGGTATAAAGCATTATAAAAGAGATGGTTTACGTTATAATCGCTCATTAGCTTTCGAAACTCGTGGCTTGTGAACTGTGGTCCATTATCAACATGACAAATCTGCGGAGTGCCAAAAAGAAGGAAAACATGATTTTCTAGAAAATCACAAATGGCTTTAGAAGTGGCTCTACGTAGTGGTTGCACCAAAACAAATTTAGTGAACCAATCGCAGACAACTAATAACATGGTATTACCCTTCGCAGATCTGGGGAATGGTCCCATTAAGTCTACCGAAATACATTGAAAAGGGAACCGTACTCGCTTTTCTCGACCCATCAACCCATATCGTCCACCTTGGCAAGCTTTTGATGATAAGCAAACGGCGCATCGCCGCACATACCTCGCCACATCCGCACGCATCCTGGGCCAGTAGTACAACTCACCGATCTTATTGAATGTTTTTAATGTTCCTAAATGAGCGGAAGTCGAATCATCATGACATTCTTTAAAAATGTCAATCCGACGCGACTTCGGAACTAATTGTTTCCACTCAACTAAATTGGAAACAATATTATGTGAATTCGGAATAAGTTTGTACAACCGTCCAGATTCGATCCTCCAATCAGGATACTTATCAGGAGCGTCAGTGACTCGGGTCAGCATACGACGATACCACACATCTAAGTCATCTTCGGACAATTCCAAAGAAGAGACTTCTAAAGGTGCGCGAGACAATGCGTCAGGTACGACATTCAGTTTTCCTTTTCTATGTTGGATGTTAAAAGAATATTGAGATAAGCGAACACTCCAGCGGGCCAATCTGTTTACCGGATCTTTCATATTAAGTAACCATAAAAGACTATAATGATCCGTTATCACAGTAAATTCAGTACCCTCAACATAAGGTCTGAACTTCTCAATGCCAAAAATGACCGCTAAACATTCGCGTTCGGTGACAGAATAGTTACGCTCTTGTTTATTCAACGTTCTAGACGCGTATGCGATAGCACGCTCTTCCTCTCCTTCTCCCTGACTTAAAAAACAACCCAAACCATAATTTGAAGCGTCGCATTGAATATAAAAACGCTTACTGAAATCAGGACTAGCTAAGATTGGGGCAGAAACTAACTGTTTCTTCAAATTCTCAAACGATTCAGTAGCAATAGATGTCCATTTAACAAGTTGACGTTTACCAAGACCTTTAAGTAACTCGGTGATAGGCGCAGACAAGGTTGAAAAATTGGGTATAAATCGTCTATACCACCCTATCATACCTAAAAATCGCTTAACCCCCGTAGTATTCGTAGGTTTGGCAAATTCAGTTATGGCTTTGGTTTTATTTGGATCAGTGTGCAGTCCATTCTTATCAATAACGTGTCCAAGATACGTCAAACTGGACCTACAGAACTCACACTTATCCATGTTAATCGTAAGGTTGGCATCCAGTAACCTGTCGTAGACTTGTTCAAGTAATTCTAAATGCTCTTTGAAAGTGCTAGAAACGACGATGATGTCGTCTAAATAAACAAAAATTTTTTCTCCCAAAAGGGGTCCAAAAATGTTATCCATAAGACGTTGTTGCGTAATTGGAGCATTAGAAATACCGAAAGGGGTTACAACATAATGAAAGAGACCACGACCAGGCACTGTAAAGGCGGTCTTTTCGTAGGATTCAGGAGTAAGAGGGATTTGCCAAAATGCTTTTTTGAGGTCGATTGACGTTAAATATCGAGCGTCCTGTAGACGAGTTAGTATATCGTCTAAACGAGGTAAAGGATAGGCGTCCTTCTTTGTCAATTGGTTAAGCTTGCGACCATCAAAACATAAACGGTAAGAATTATCTTTCTTCCTAACCAAGAGCATAGGGGAAGACCACGCAGATTTACTTGGACGTACGAGATCCAACGCAAGCATTTGGTCGAGCTCTTTGTAAGCAATTTCGCGCATCGCGGGGGAAAGTGGATAAAAACGTTGCTTCAACGGAGCAGCATCTCCAGTGTCGATATGATGTTGAACTTTGTGGGTTTTGGTTAACCCATCGTGAGAGAGTGTCATAAATTTTTCTTTAATGGCGGCAAGAGCGACTTGTTGTTCTAAACTGAGGTCATCAGCGGTTCTGATTGACTCAATTGACTGTACTTCATTAACAAAAAATTGATTCCGGGCAAAATCAGCTTTAACTCCGAACAATTTGCAAAAATCAATGCCCAAAGTTAAACATGTACGTATGCTGTTACATACCAAAACGTTGAGGGGACGGATCACATCGCAAATAGAAACAGGCAAAACAACCGAGCCTAAAATGTCTTGCGAAGTGCCATCAGCCGACCGTAAAAATACGCTTCGGTCACGTACTATTTTTAAATCTAATAAATTTATTAAATAGTGCCCATCTGTACCTAATATGGATACACTAGCACCGGAGTCTAATAAAGCAGTTAGTTGCTCTTTGCCGACACAAAGATTCAGGTGTGGACGTTGATCAGACGTGGGGTGAATAAATAAGGCGGAAGAATTGGCGGTTGATCCGCAAAAAGCGCCTACGTGCACCAACCAATCTTTCCATCCCAACCTATCTGCTCGAATACTTAAGGCTAGCGGCGAGCAGGTACTCCGCTTAGCCCAACTGCGTTTTTTGAGTGGTTACCACTGCAAACCAGTGAAGTAACTCCCTTGCGTCCACAAAGATAGCAAAAAGTCGTTGTAGGTTTGGAACAGAATCTGTACGAATGACCACGCGTCAAACAATTCCAGCAAGTAATCGCCCCTCTAGGATTCACTGAAGGTGATGTTGAAGGTACATTAGGAGTAGTAACGGAAGTTAAAGCAGATGTAGAGGCTACATTCGGGAGAGTCTTTTTTGCTAATCGTTCAGCCATTTGAGCGATTTTAATAAATTCGTCTCTATTGGTTATAGAGGTCGTACCCATAACGAGTGAAATCGACGGAAGCATATTCTCTCTGATTGTCCATAATTGATCAATTTCAGAAGGAATAGGTGAAACGCGAGCAAATTTCGCAAACATCGCTTCAATGAAACTACTAACAGATTCATCAGAATTCTGTTTGCAACTGTTTATCTCGGCTAAATAAGCTCTACTAAAATCGACTGACAGAAAACGTAATTTAAGTGCTTCTATTAATTTCTCCCAGTTATCAATATGGTGACCTAAAGTTCTGTACCAAATTAAAGCTTCACCTGAAAAAAATTCTACTGCCTTAGCAAAAAGTTCTTGAGGACTAACACCTCGAGTTCTCGAAAGTTCTGTAGCTCTCTCTATAAAATTAAAAACTTCCTGAAAACCTCCCGTACCATCAAATGTAAGATTCCATTTGTGAATTGCAACGTGATCATTATTTCGTACAGGTAAAATTGATTTTAAAACCTCAGCCAATTCAACGGCTGGTAAAAGAGATGACTTTCTGAATGACGCATAACCAGGTGATTCAGTATTTTCTGCTCCTGACGGATTACTAACTTTGGGAGTGATAACTTCGTCGTCATCATCCTCAGTAACTTGCAATAATTTAACTACCCGTGCTTGTAAAGATTTAGAAATGCCCAATAAATTACCCCTTTCCGTGTCTTTAAAACCAGCTCCCTCCATGATATCTAGCCTATTACTGTAATGCGAGAGCCTATTAGTAATATTGTCTAACACAGTTAAGTCAAGCTGAGTTTCGAGTTTATCGATTTGCGAAGCAATATCTGATAAAGCTTCTTGACATAATTTTAAATCTGCGGTTACGTCAGATGGTGTATATTTATGAACGGCTAAACGTGAGGTAAAAGCTTCCTCCAGTAAAAATTTTCTTAAATTAGAACGACGAGTACTTTTATGAACAGGTATTAACGTTGGGTCTTCAACACGGAAGGTCAACTCAACAAGGACTTCCTCGTTATTTAAAGCGGCAACATAAAGATTCTTATTTGACATAATTATGCAGGTAATTAAATTTTGAAGTTAAAAATTCGTGGCAAAATGTTAAATTTGCAAAAACGCAGTTTAAAATATTAATAAAATATATGCTCAGAGCTGTCACACAACAAATTATCAAACTTCTGATAATAAAATTATTGAAATAATCAATTTCAAACAAATGCAAACCACACTAAATCAGTTCAATACCAGATATCAATAAAAAACAGGTGTTCGTAGCAAAATCAAGTTCAAAAAAATAACCGTTGTACTGCACAATCAAACGAATCTTATTTCCGTCAGCAACCCCTGAAGATTCAATCAAAAATTTGGCCGTCACAGCGGGCGCCAATGTAAAATGTTTTACTCCTCTAAGCTCGACAAGCTAATGAGACCTGGGGAGTCGAAGAAGCAAAACTCTACATCTGCCAATATAAATATTAACAGTAAATTCGGTGACAGACGTAAAACCCTGATGGTCGTATAAGCTAACTCTTCTCTTTTGCGGAGGCAAAAGGTCGTGGATAATTAGAATCTCCAGGTGATCACTGAACAGGCAAATAAAGCTAACGACAAACAAATAATCGTTTAATGAAGATAAAAATATCGTTACCATATGCACAGTACAAGCAGTTAATTAACAAATTAATGAATGCTACCAAGTCAAAGGCAAGAATCAATACAATTGCAGAAGGCAATTGTGATAGCAAAAAAATATGGTGTACAAAATTCACTGCAGTACAGATTAAAAAAAGTAAAATACGGCACAAACCTTAAAGCGCTCTCGGGTTCTACAATGCCCAAAACACAACGCAATACAATTGCGGGAATCTCCTTTAATCTTCCTGCAGTCACCAATAGTGGATACGATGTTGACAGATTCTTTCGCCGACTGGTTAGAAGTGGAAACAAATAAACTGGATCTTGCCAAAAGGTCACCCTGATCATTCAATATTCTGGTCGTCCTGGTAGTGTGATTGATTTCAAGTAAAAAGCAATCAACTTGATGTTTGTTGACATAAGTAATTTTTGACAGTTTGAGTTGTGAAATGTCAAAACTTATAATTGAAATCTCTAAAGATAATATGACAGCATAAAAATGACAGCTCCGCACATATCTAGTAAAAAATTATATGCGTTAAAATTAAGTTGTTAAAAAAATTTGCCACTTACATAAACTGATCTATCTAATCCGCGAACGTGTCAGTTGTTATAATAATGTATTCAATAATTAAACATTAATTATCCCAAAGAATTTGCAAAAATTCCACGAGTTGACTTCTCTCGTACAAACGAAAAATGCAAATGCTATATGGCCATTGACAGACATGCGCACACATATCCGACGATTAAAAATGCCGTATATAGGATGTTGCGAAATAAATAGTCAGTAATGTTTTGCAAAAAATCGTTACAGATAGTTGATCATATCCTACCTGATGACTATGTTTTGGTGTCCTTTGACGTGAATTCCCTATTCACGAATGTATCAAAGGAAGCTGTTTTATTATCTATCAAGAATAATTGGGATTTGGTTGCTCCATACACCACCATCCAATTGGACGAATTTTTGGACATGGTTACCGCAATATTCCAGAATAGCTACTTTAGCTATGAAGGAGAATTTTATTCACAACTAGTTGGATCAGCCATGGGTAATATCTGCTCACCAATTTTTTCAAGCTTTGTGATGAACGACTTGCTTTTTAATTTTTTCGGGTCCATCCAGTTCAATATTCCATTTTTGTTGCTATATGTGGATGACATTATAACAGCCATCCCTAAAAATGAAATACATAACTGTATAGATATTCTCAACAGTTTTGATGAGCTCCTTAACTTCACCTATGAATTGGAGATTGACGGCTCATTGCCCTTTTTGGACCTTTTAGTAAGCCGAGACGTGAATGGCTCCCTAAATACCGACATATACAGAAAGCCTACTTCCACAGAGCGCCTACTAAATTTTAATTCTTCTCACCCTCTACAACAGAAGATTAGTGTTATTAACACATTAAAATACCGTTTACACAATTGTGTACCCAACAACTACATAGGTGTGAGATTACATGAACTCAAACAACAACTATTAAAAAACGGCTATCCTGGTCGTTTACTTGATAACATTCTGTTTAGAGGGAAGGTACCATTTGTTAAACATGAGGTTTCATTTGAAGAACCTAAAGAAAATTCCAAATTTAGTAAGATTACTTACCATCCTAAGTTAGCCGATAAACTTAAACACATTTTTAAGGACTGCATTTTGAGTGATAATTTACATTTAGCATTCCGCACACCTTTGACTCTTAACAATATCATTTTTTCAAGAACCAAAGACTTTATACCAGTCTTGGATAGGTCCAATGTAGTGTATATGATTAATTGCTCTGAATGCCAGCATCAATATATAGGACAAACTTCCCAGAGATTATCCAAGCGGGTATACCAACATCATTACGACATCCGAATGGGGAAAACAAAAACGGGTCTAGCACATCATTCAATAAACAAACATCATAATTTTAAAGATGAAGGTGTTCAGATACTTGCTTCAGAGAAATGCTACAACAAGAGGCTGTTTATTGAAGCTGCTGTTATATCGACTAACAAAAATAACATTAATATCCAGAGTGATTATTCATGCATAAATAATGGTTACCTTAATTTACTGCAGAATTACAAGATAAAAATCGAGAGACCTGATAGATAGTGCATTTTGGCACCTTGGCGAGTTGGACGGTTTTTAATGTTTGCTCTGATGGCTTTTTTGGTCTTATTAGTGTTTTTTGTCTAGTGTGTTTCGCAATGTGGATTATATTTTTAAAATTATTTTATTTTATTTTGTTTATGTTTGGCGTTGACACATTGTGTTTTAATCATCGTGTTTTAATTTTTAAATACCAAGTTTAATAATTTTTTAGTTTTTAATTATCGATCACTTTGTACAATTATTTATTTATTCCTATTGTCCACATTTATAAGTAATCTAACATTTGCCATCAGCTACTGTTTGGTATGTACGTTTTTACTTGTACATAATAATTTATTTATTTTAAACTTCTGTAATTCCAGCCCTGAAGATGATTAAATAAATTAATCGAAACGTTGGCTAACGGTAGATAGTCGTTTGATTACATTCCTTTACACCCGAAAAGTAGTTTTTTACATTAATTAATTGAGGAAGAAAGTAGTATTAATATTTAAGATAAATCAGAAAGTTTTTAGCTTAAAGTTTAAAACTTGCAATTCATAACTTCACAACTTCAAGATCTTAACTTTAAGATAAATCAGAACTTAGTATCTTAAAGTTTAAAACTTGAAATTCATAACTTCACAACTTCAAGATCTTAACTTTAAGATAAATCAGAAAGTTTTTAGCTTAAAGTTTAAAACTTGCAATTCATAACTTCACAACTTCAAGATCTTAACTTTAAGATAAATCAGAACTTAGTATCTTAAAGTTTAAAACTTGAAATTCATAACTTCACAACTTCAAGATCTTAACTTTAAGATAAATCAGAAAGTTTTTAGCTTAAAGTTTAAAACTTGAAATTCATAACTTCACAACTTCAAGATCTTAACTTTAAGATAAATCAGAAAGTTTTTAGCTTAAAGTTTAAAACTTGAAATTCATAACTTCACAACTTCAAGATCTTAACTTTAAGATAAATCAGAAAGTTTTTAGCTTAAAGTTTAAAACTTGCAATTCATAACTTCACAACTTCAAGATCTTAACTTTAAGATAAATCAGAACTTAGTATCTTAAAGTTTAAAACTTGAAATTCATAACTTCACAACTTCAAGATCTTAACTTTAAGATAAATCAGAAAGTTTTTAGCTTAAAGTTTAAAACTTGAAATTCATAACTTCACAACTTCAAGATCTTAACTTTAAGATAAATCAGAACTTAGTATCTTAAAGTTTAAAACTTGAAATTCATAACTTCACAACTTCAAGATCATAACTTTAAGATAAATCAGAACTTAGTATCTTAAAGTTTAAAACTTGAAATTCATAACTTCACAACTTCAAGATCTTAACTTTAAGATAAATCAGAACTTAGTATCTTAAAGTTTAAAACTTGAAATTCATAACTTCACAACTTCAAGATCTTAACTTTAAGATAAATCAGAAAGTTTTTAGCTTAAAGTTTAAAACTTGCAATTCATAACTTCACAACTTCAAGATCTTAACTTTAAGATAAATCAGAACTTAGTATCTTAAAGTTTAAAACTTGAAATTCATAACTTCACAACTTCAAGATCTTAACTTTAAGATAAATCAGAAAGTTTTTAGCTTAAAGTTTAAAACTTGAAATTCATAACTTCACAACTTCAAGATCTTAACTTTAAGATAAATCAGAACTTAGTATCTTAAAGTTTAAAACTTGAAATTCATAACTTCACAACTTCAAGATCTTAACTTTAAGATAAATCAGAAAGTTTTTAGCTTAAAGTTTAAAACTTGCAATTCATAACTTCACAACTTCAAGATCTTAACTTTAAGATAAATCAGAAAGTTTTTAGCTTAAAGTTTAAAACTTGCAATTCATAACTTCACAACTTCAAGATCTTAACTTTAAGATAAATCAGAACTTAGTATCTTAAAGTTTAAAACTTGAAATTCATAACTTCACAACTTCAAGATCTTAACTTTAAGATAAATCAGAAAGTTTTTAGCTTAAAGTTTAAAACTTGCAATTCATAACTTCACAACTTCAAGATCTTAACTTTAAGATAAATCAGAAAGTTTTTAGCTTAAAGTTTAAAACTTGAAATTCATAACTTCACAACTTCAAGATCTTAACTTTAAGATAAATCAGAAAGTTTTTAGCTTAAAGTTTAAAACTTGCAATTCATAACTTCACAACTTCAAGATCTTAACTTTAAGATAAATCAGAAAGTTTTTAGCTTAAAGTTTAAAACTTGCAATTCATAACTTCACAACTTCAAGATCTTAACTTTAAGATAAATCAGAAAGTTTTTAGCTTAAAGTTTAAAACTTGAAATTCATAACTTCACAACTTCAAGATCTTAACTTTAAGATAAATCAGAAAGTTTTTAGCTTAAAGTTTAAAACTTGCAATTCATAACTTCACAACTTCAAGATCTTAACTTTAAGATAAATCAGAACTTAGTATCTTAAAGTTTAAAACTTGAAATTCATAACTTCACAACTTCAAGATCTTAACTTTAAGATAAATCAGAAAGTTTTTAGCTTAAAGTTTAAAACTTGCAATTCATAACTTCACAACTTCAAGATCTTAACTTTAAGATAAATCAGAACTTAGTATCTTAAAGTTTAAAACTTGAAATTCATAACTTCACAACTTCAAGATCTTAACTTTAAGATAAATCAGAAAGTTTTTAGCTTAAAGTTTAAAACTTGAAATTCATAACTTCACAACTTCAAGATCTTAACTTTAAGATAAATCAGAACTTAGTATCTTAAAGTTTAAAACTTGCAATTCATAACTTCACAACTTCAAGATCTTAACTTTAAGATAAATCAGAAAGTTTTTAGCTTAAAGTTTAAAACTTGAAATTCATAACTTCACAACTTCAAGATCTTAACTTTAAGATAAATCAGAAAGTTTTTAGCTTAAAGTTTAAAACTTGAAATTCATAACTTCACAACTTCAAGATCTTAACTTTAAGATAAATCAGAACTTAGTATCTTAAAGTTTAAAACTTGAAATTCATAACTTCACAACTTCAAGATCTTAACTTTAAGATAAATCAGAACTTAGTATCTTAAAGTTTAAAACTTGAAATTCATAACTTCACAACTTCAAGATCTTAACTTTAAGATAAATCAGAAAGTTTTTAGCTTAAAGTTTAAAACTTGAAATTCATAACTTCACAACTTCAAGATCTTAACTTTAAGATAAATCAGAACTTAGTATCTTAAAGTTTAAAACTTGAAATTCATAACTTCACAACTTCAAGATCTTAACTTTAAGATAAATCAGAAAGTTTTTAGCTTAAAGTTTAAAACTTGAAATTCATAACTTCACAACTTCAAGATCTTAACTTTAAGATAAATCAGAAAGTTTTTAGCTTAAAGTTTAAAACTTGAAATTCATAACTTCACAACTTCAAGATCTTAACTTTAAGATAAATCAGAAAGTTTTTAGCTTAAAGTTTAAAACTTGCAATTCATAACTTCACAACTTCAAGATCTTAACTTTAAGATAAATCAGAAAGTTTTTAGCTTAAAGTTTAAAACTTGCAATTCATAACTTCACAACTTCAAGATCTTAACTTTAAGATAAATCAGAAAGTTTTTAGCTTAAAGTTTAAAACTTGGAATTCATAACTTCACAACTTCAAGATCTTAACTTTAAGATAAATCAGAAAGTTTTTAGCTTAAAGTTTAAAACTTGAAATTCATAACTTCACAACTTCAAGATCTTAACTTTAAGATAAATCAGAAAGTTTTTAGCTTAAAGTTTAAAACTTGAAATTCATAACTTCACAACTTCAAGATCTTAACTTTAAGATAAATCAGAAAGTTTTTAGCTTAAAGTTTAAAACTTGAAATTCATAACTTCACAACTTCAAGATCTTAACTTTAAGATAAATCAGAAAGTTTTTAGCTTAAAGTTTAAAACTTGCAATTCATAACTTCACAACTTCAAGATCTTAACTTTAAGATAAATCAGAACTTAGTATCTTAAAGTTTAAAACTTGCAATTCATAACTTCACAACTTCAAGATCTTAACTTTAAGATAAATCAGAAAGTTTTTAGCTTAAAGTTTAAAACTTGAAATTCATAACTTCACAACTTCAAGATCTTAACTTTAAGATAAATCAGAACTTAGTATCTTAAAGTTTAAAACTTGAAATTCATAACTTCACAACTTCAAGATCTTAACTTTAAGATAAATCAGAAAGTTTTTAGCTTAAAGTTTAAAACTTGAAATTCATAACTTCACAACTTCAAGATCTTAACTTTAAGATAAATCAGAAAGTTTTTAGCTTAAAGTTTAAAACTTGCAATTCATAACTTCACAACTTCAAGATCTTAACTTTAAGATAAATCAGAACTTAGTATCTTAAAGTTTAAAACTGGAAATTAATAACTTCACAACTTCAAGATCTTAACTTTAAGATAAATCAGAACTTAGTATCTTAAAGTTTAAAACTTGAAATTCATAACTTCACAACTTCAAGATCTTAACTTTAAGATAAATCAGAAAGTTTTTAGCTTAAAGTTTAAAACTTGCAATTCATAACTTCACAACTTCAAGATCTTAACTTTAAGATAAATCAGAACTTAGTATCTTAAAGTTTAAAACTTGAAATTCATAACTTCACAACTTCAAGATCTTAACTTTAAGATAACTCAGAACTTAGTATCTTAAAGTTTAAAACTTGAAATTCATAACTTCACAACTTCAAGATCTTAACTTTAAGATAAATCAGAACTTAGTATCTTAAAGTTTAAAACTTGAAATTCATAACTTCACAACTTCAAGATCTTAACTTTAAGATAAATCAGAAAGTTTTTAGCTTAAAGTTTAAAACTTGAAATTCATAACTTCACAACTTAAAGATCTTAACTTTAAGATAAATCAGAACTTAGTATCTTAAAGTTTAAAACTTGAAATTCATAACTTCACAACTTCAAGATCTTAACTTTAAGATAAATCAGAAAGTTTTTAGCTTAAAGTTTAAAACTTGCAATTCATAACTTCACAACTTCAAGATCTTAACTTTAAGATAAATCAGAACTTAGTATCTTAAAGTTTAAAACTTGAAATTCATAACTTCACAACTTCAAGATCTTAACTTTAAGATAAATCAGAACTTAGTATCTTAAAGTTTAAAACTTGAAATTCATAACTTCACAACTTCAAGATCTTAACTTTAAGATAAATCAGAACTTAGTATCTTAAAGTTTAAAACTTGAAATTCATAACTTCACAACTTCAAGATCTTAACTTTAAGATAAATCAGAAAGTTTTTAGCTTAAAGTTTAAAACTTGCAATTCATAACTTCACAACTTCAAGATCTTAACTTTAAGATAAATCAGAACTTAGTATCTTAAAGTTTAAAACTTGAAATTCATAACTTCACAACTTCAAGATCTTAACTTTAAGATAAATCAGAAAGTTTTTAGCTTAAAGTTTAAAACTTGCAATTCATAACTTCACAACTTCAAGATCTTAACTTTAAGATAAATCAGAACTTAGTATCTTAAAGTTTAAAACTTGAAATTCATAACTTCACAACTTCAAGATCTTAACTTTAAGATAAATCAGAACTTAGTATCTTAAAGTTTAAAACTTGAAATTCATAACTTCACAACTTCAAGATCTTAACTTTAAGATAAATCAGAACTTAGTATCTTAAAGTTTAAAACTTGAAATTCATAACTTCACAACTTCAAGATCTTAACTTTAAGATAAATCAGAAAGTTTTTAGCTTAAAGTTTAAAACTTGAAATTCATAACTTCACAACTTCAAGATCTTAACTTTAAGATAAATCAGAAAGTTTTTAGCTTAAAGTTTAAAACTTGCAATTCATAACTTTACAACTTCAAGATCTTAACTTTAAGATAAATCAGAAAGTTTTTAGCTTAAAGTTTAAAACTTGCAATTCATAACTTCACAACTTCAAGATCTTAACTTTAAGATAAATCAGAACTTAGTATTTTAAAGTTTAAAACTTGAAATTCATAACTTCACAACTTCAAAATCTTAACTTTAAGATAAATCAGAACTTAGTATCTTAAAGTTATAAAACTTGAAATTCATAACTTCACAACTTCAAGATCTTAACTTTAAGATAAATCAGAAAGTTTTTAGCTTAAAGTTTAAAACTTGCAATTCATAACTTCACAACTTCAAGATCTTAACTTTAAGATAAATCAGAACTTAGTATCTTAAAGTTTAAAACTTGAAATTCATAACTTCACAACTTCAAGATCTTAACTTTAAGATAAATCAGAAAGTTTTTAGCTTAAAGTTTAAAACTTGAAATTCATAACTTCACAACTTCAAGATCTTAACTTTAAGATAAATCAGAAAGTTTTTAGCTTAAAGTTTAAAACTTGCAATTCATAACTTCACAACTTCAAGATCTTAACTTTAAGATAAATCAGAACTTAGTATCTTAAAGTTTAAAACTTGAAATTCATAACTTCACAACTTCAAGATCTTAACTTTAAGATAAATCAGAAAGTTTTTAGCTTAAAGTTTAAAACTTGAAATTCATAACTTCACAACTTCAAGATCTTAACTTTAAGATAAATCAGAAAGTTTTTAGCTTAAAGTTTAAAACTTGCAATTCATAACTTCACAACTTCAAGATCTTAACTTTAAGATAAATCAGAACTTAGTATTTTAAAGTTTAAAACTTGAAATTCATAACTTCACAACTTCAAAATCTTAACTTTAAGATAAATCAGAACTTAGTATCTTAAAGTTATAAAACTTGAAATTCATAACTTCACAACTTCAAGATCTTAACTTTAAGATAAATCAGAAAGTTTTTAGCTTAAAGTTTAAAACTTGCAATTCATAACTTCACAACTTCAAGATCTTAACTTTAAGATAAATCAGAACTTAGTATCTTAAAGTTTAAAACTTGAAATTCATAACTTCACAACTTCAAGATCTTAACTTTAAGATAAATCAGAAAGTTTTTAGCTTAAAGTTTAAAACTTGAAATTCATAACTTCACAACTTCAAGATCTTAACTTTAAGATAAATCAGAAAGTTTTTAGCTTAAAGTTTAAAACTTGCAATTCATAACTTCACAACTTCAAGATCTTAACTTTAAGATAAATCAGAACTTAGTATCTTAAAGTTTAAAACTTGAAATTCATAACTTCACAACTTCAAGATCTTAACTTTAAGATAAATCAGAAAGTTTTTAGCTTAAAGTTTAAAACTTGAAATTCATAACTTCACAACTTCAAGATCTTAACTTTAAGATAAATCAGAACTTAGTATCTTAAAGTTTAAAACTTGAAATTCATAACTTCACAACTTCAAGATCTTAACTTTAAGATAAATCAGAACTTAGTATCTTAAAGTTTAAAACTTGAAATTCATAACTTCACAACTTCAAGATCTTAACTTTAAGATAAATCAGAAAGTTTTTAGCTTAAAGTTTAAAACTTGCAATTCATAACTTCACAACTTCAAGATCTTAACTTTAAGATAAATCAGAACTTAGTATCTTAAAGTTTAAAACTTGAAATTCATAACTTCACAACTTCAAGATCTTAACTTTAAGATAAATCAGAAAGTTTTTAGCTTAAAGTTTAAAACTTGAAATTCATAACTTCACAACTTCAAGATCTTAACTTTAAGATAAATCAGAAAGTTTTTAGCTTAAAGTTTAAAACTTGCAATTCATAACTTCACAACTTCAAGATCTTAACTTTAAGATAAATCAGAACTTAGTATCTTAAAGTTTAAAACTTGAAATTCATAACTTCACAACTTCAAGATCTTAACTTTAAGATAAATCAGAAAGTTTTTAGCTTAAAGTTTAAAACTTGCAATTCATAACTTCACAACTTCAAGATCTTAACTTTAAGATAAATCAGAAAGTTTTTAGCTTAAAGTTTAAAACTTGAAATTCATAACTTCACAACTTCAAGATCTTAACTTTAAGATAAATCAGAAAGTTTTTAGCTTAAAGTTTAAAACTTGCAATTCATAACTTCACAACTTCAAGATCTTAACTTTAAGATAAATCAGAAAGTTTTTAGCTTAAAGTTTAAAACTTGCAATTCATAACTTCACAACTTCAAGATCTTAACTTTAAGATAAATCAGAACTTAGTATCTTAAAGTTTAAAACTTGAAATTCATAACTTCACAACTTCAACATCTTAACTTTAAGATAAATCAGAAAGTTTTTAGCTTAAAGTTTAAAACTTGAAATTCATAACTTCACAACTTCAAGATCTTAACTTTAAGATAAATCAGAACTTAGTATCTTAAAGTTTAAAACTTGAAATTCATAACTTCACAACTTCAAGATCTTAACTTTAAGATAAATCAGAAAGTTTTTAGCTTAAAGTTTAAAACTTGCAATTCATAACTTCACAACTTCAAGATCTTAACTTTAAGATAAATCAGAAAGTTTTTAGCTTAAAGTTTAAAACTTGCAATTCATAACTTCACAACTTCAAGATCTTAACTTTAAGATAAATCAGAACTTAGTATCTTAAAGTTTAAAACTTGAAATTCATAACTTCACAACTTCAAGATCTTAACTTTAAGATAAATCAGAAAGTTTTTAGCTTAAAGTTTAAAACTTGCAATTCATAACTTCACAACTTCAAGATCTTAACTTTAAGATAAATCAGAACTTAGTATCTTAAAGTTTAAAACTTGAAATTCATAACTTCACAACTTCAAGATCTTAACTTTAAGATAAATCAGAAAGTTTTTAGCTTAAAGTTTAAAACTTGAAATTCATAACTTCACAACTTCAAGATCTTAACTTTAAGATGAATCAGAAAGTTTTTAGCTTAAAGTTTAAAACTTGAAATTCATAACTTCACAACTTCAAGATCTTAACTTTAAGATAAATCAGAAAGTTTTTAGCTTAAAGTTTAAAACTTGCAATTCATAACTTCACAACTTCAAGATCTTAACTTTAAGATAAATCAGAACTTAGTATCTTAAAGTTTAAAACTTGAAATTCATAACTTCACAACTTCAAGATCTTAACTTTAAGATAAATCAGAAAGTTTTTAGCTTAAAGTTTAAAACTTGAAATTCATAACTTCACAACTTCAAGATCTTAACTTTAAGATAAATCAGAACTTAGTATCTTAAAGTTTAAAACTTGAAATTCATAACTTCACAACTTCAAGATCTTAACTTCAAGATAAATCAGAACTTAGTATCTTAAAGTTTAAAACTTGAAATTCATAACTTCACAACTTCAAGATCTTAACTTTAAGATAAATCAGAACTTAGTATCTTAAAGTTTAAAACTTGAAATTCATAACTTCACAACTTCAAGATCTTAACTTTAAGATAAATCAGAAAGTTTTTAGCTTAAAGTTTAAAACTTGCAATTCATAACTTCACAACTTCAAGATCTTAACTTTAAGATAAATCAGAACTTAGTATCTTAAAGTTTAAAACTTGAAATTCATAACTTCACAACTTCAAGATCTTAACTTTAAGATAAATCAGAAAGTTTTTAGCTTAAAGTTTAAAACTTGAAATTCATAACTTCACAACTTCAAGATCTTAACTTTAAGATAAATCAGAACTTAGTATCTTAAAGTTTAAAACTTGAAATTCATAACTTCACAACTTCAAGATCTTAACTTTAAGATAAATCAGAAAGTTTTTAGCTTAAAGTTTAAAACTTGCAATTCATAACTTCACAACTTCAAGATCTTAACTTTAAGATAAATCAGAAAGTTTTTAGCTTAAAGTTTAAAACTTGCAATTCATAACTTCACAACTTCAAGATCTTAACTTTAAGATAAATCAGAACTTAGTATCTTAAAGTTTAAAACTTGAAATTCATAACTTCACAACTTCAAGATCTTAACTTTAAGATAAATCAGAAAGTTTTTAGCTTAAAGTTTAAAACTTGCAATTCATAACTTCACAACTTCAAGATCTTAACTTTAAGATAAATCAGAAAGTTTTTAGCTTAAAGTTTAAAACTTGAAATTCATAACTTCACAACTTCAAGATCTTAACTTTAAGATAAATCAGAAAGTTTTTAGCTTAAAGTTTAAAACTTGCAATTCATAACTTCACAACTTCAAGATCTTAACTTTAAGATAAATCAGAAAGTTTTTAGCTTAAAGTTTAAAACTTGCAATTCATAACTTCACAACTTCAAGATCTTAACTTTAAGATAAATCAGAAAGTTTTTAGCTTAAAGTTTAAAACTTGAAATTCATAACTTCACAACTTCAAGATCTTAACTTTAAGATAAATCAGAAAGTTTTTAGCTTAAAGTTTAAAACTTGCAATTCATAACTTCACAACTTCAAGATCTTAACTTTAAGATAAATCAGAACTTAGTATCTTAAAGTTTAAAACTTGAAATTCATAACTTCACAACTTCAAGATCTTAACTTTAAGATAAATCAGAAAGTTTTTAGCTTAAAGTTTAAAACTTGCAATTCATAACTTCACAACTTCAAGATCTTAACTTTAAGATAAATCAGAACTTAGTATCTTAAAGTTTAAAACTTGAAATTCATAACTTCACAACTTCAAGATCTTAACTTTAAGATAAATCAGAAAGTTTTTAGCTTAAAGTTTAAAACTTGTAATTCATAACTTCACAACTTCAAGATCTTAACTTTAAGATAAATCAGAACTTAGTATCTTAAAGTTTAAAACTTGCAATTCATAACTTCACAACTTCAAGATCTTAACTTTAAGATAAATCAGAAAGTTTTTAGCTTAAAGTTTAAAACTTGAAATTCATAACTTCACAACTTCAAGATCTTAACTTTAAGATAAATCAGAAAGTTTTTAGCTTAAAGTTTAAAACTTGAAATTCATAACTTCACAACTTCAAGATCTTAACTTTAAGATAAATCAGAACTTAGTATCTTAAAGTTTAAAACTTGAAATTCATAACTTCACAACTTCAAGATCTTAACTTTAAGATAAATCAGAACTTAGTATCTTAAAGTTTAAAACTTGAAATTCATAACTTCACAACTTCAAGATCTTAACTTTAAGATAAATCAGAAAGTTTTTAGCTTAAAGTTTAAAACTTGAAATTCATAACTTCACAACTTCAAGATCTTAACTTTAAGATAAATCAGAACTTAGTATCTTAAAGTTTAAAACTTGAAATTCATAACTTCACAACTTCAAGATCTTAACTTTAAGATAAATCAGAAAGTTTTTAGCTTAAAGTTTAAAACTTGAAATTCATAACTTCACAACTTCAAGATCTTAACTTTAAGATAAATCAGAACTTAGTATCTTAAAGTTTAAAACTTGAAATTCATAACTTCACAACTTCAAGATCTTAACTTTAAGATAAATCAGAAAGTTTTTAGCTTAAATTTAAAACTTGCAATTCATAACTACACAACTTCAAGATCTTAACTTTAAGATAAATCAGAAAGTTTTTAGCTTAAAGTTTAAAACTTGCAATTCATAACTTCACAACTTCAAGATCTTAACTTTAAGATAAATCAGAAAGTTTTTAGCTTAAAGTTTAAAACTTGCAATTCATAACTTCACAACTTCAAGATCTTAACTTTAAGATAAATCAGAACTTAGTATCTTAAAGTTTAAAACTTGAAATTCATAACTTCACAACTTCAAGATCTTAACTTTAAGATAAATCAGAAAGTTTTTAGCTTAAAGTTTAAAACTTGCAATTCATAACTTCACAACTTCAAGATCTTAACTTTAAGATAAATCAGAAAGTTTTTAGCTTAAAGTTTAAAACTTGAAATTCATAACTTCACAACTTCAAGATCTTAACTTTAAGATAAATCAGAAAGTTTTTAGCTTAAAGTTTAAAACTTGCAATTCATAACTTCACAACTTCAAGATCTTAACTTTAAGATAAATCAGAAAGTTTTTAGCTTAAAGTTTAAAACTTGCAATTCATAACTTCACAACTTCAAGATCTTAACTTTAAGATAAATCAGAAAGTTTTTAGCTTAAAGTTTAAAACTTGAAATTCATAACTTCACAACTTCAAGATCTTAACTTTAAGATAAATCAGAAAGTTTTTAGCTTAAAGTTTAAAACTTGCAATTCATAACTTCACAACTTCAAGATCTTAACTTTAAGATAAATCAGAACTTAGTATCTTAAAGTTTAAAACTTGAAATTCATAACTTCACAACTTCAAGATCTTAACTTTAAGATAAATCAGAAAGTTTTTAGCTTAAAGTTTAAAACTTGCAATTCATAACTTCACAACTTCAAGATCTTAACTTTAAGATAAATCAGAACTTAGTATCTTAAAGTTTAAAACTTGAAATTCATAACTTCACAACTTCAAGATCTTAACTTTAAGATAAATCAGAAAGTTTTTAGCTTAAAGTTTAAAACTTGAAATTCATAACTTCACAACTTCAAGATCTTAACTTTAAGATAAATCAGAACTTAGTATCTTAAAGTTTAAAACTTGCAATTCATAACTTCACAACTTCAAGATCTTAACTTTAAGATAAATCAGAAAGTTTTTAGCTTAAAGTTTAAAACTTGAAATTCATAACTTCACAACTTCAAGATCTTAACTTTAAGATAAATCAGAAAGTTTTTAGCTTAAAGTTTAAAACTTGAAATTCATAACTTCACAACTTCAAGATCTTAACTTTAAGATAAATCAGAACTTAGTATCTTAAAGTTTAAAACTTGAAATTCATAACTTCACAACTTCAAGATCTTAACTTTAAGATAAATCAGAACTTAGTATCTTAAAGTTTAAAACTTGAAATTCATAACTTCACAACTTCAAGATCTTAACTTTAAGATAAATCAGAAAGTTTTTAGCTTAAAGTTTAAAACTTGAAATTCATAACTTCACAACTTCAAGATCTTAACTTTAAGATAAATCAGAACTTAGTATCTTAAAGTTTAAAACTTGAAATTCATAACTTCACAACTTCAAGATCTTAACTTTAAGATAAATCAGAAAGTTTTTAGCTTAAAGTTTAAAACTTGAAATTCATAACTTCACAACTTCAAGATCTTAACTTTAAGATAAATCAGAAAGTTTTTAGCTTAAAGTTTAAAACTTGAAATTCATAACTTCACAACTTCAAGATCTTAACTTTAAGATAAATCAGAAAGTTTTTAGCTTAAAGTTTAAAACTTGCAATTCATAACTTCACAACTTCAAGATCTTAACTTTAAGATAAATCAGAAAGTTTTTAGCTTAAAGTTTAAAACTTGCAATTCATAACTTCACAACTTCAAGATCTTAACTTTAAGATAAATCAGAAAGTTTTTAGCTTAAAGTTTAAAACTTGGAATTCATAACTTCACAACTTCAAGATCTTAACTTTAAGATAAATCAGAAAGTTTTTAGCTTAAAGTTTAAAACTTGAAATTCATAACTTCACAACTTCAAGATCTTAACTTTAAGATAAATCAGAAAGTTTTTAGCTTAAAGTTTAAAACTTGAAATTCATAACTTCACAACTTCAAGATCTTAACTTTAAGATAAATCAGAAAGTTTTTAGCTTAAAGTTTAAAACTTGAAATTCATAACTTCACAACTTCAAGATCTTAACTTTAAGATAAATCAGAAAGTTTTTAGCTTAAAGTTTAAAACTTGCAATTCATAACTTCACAACTTCAAGATCTTAACTTTAAGATAAATCAGAACTTAGTATCTTAAAGTTTAAAACTTGCAATTCATAACTTCACAACTTCAAGATCTTAACTTTAAGATAAATCAGAAAGTTTTTAGCTTAAAGTTTAAAACTTGAAATTCATAACTTCACAACTTCAAGATCTTAACTTTAAGATAAATCAGAACTTAGTATCTTAAAGTTTAAAACTTGAAATTCATAACTTCACAACTTCAAGATCTTAACTTTAAGATAAATCAGAAAGTTTTTAGCTTAAAGTTTAAAACTTGAAATTCATAACTTCACAACTTCAAGATCTTAACTTTAAGATAAATCAGAAAGTTTTTAGCTTAAAGTTTAAAACTTGCAATTCATAACTTCACAACTTCAAGATCTTAACTTTAAGATAAATCAGAACTTAGTATCTTAAAGTTTAAAACTGGAAATTAATAACTTCACAACTTCAAGATCTTAACTTTAAGATAAATCAGAACTTAGTATCTTAAAGTTTAAAACTTGAAATTCATAACTTCACAACTTCAAGATCTTAACTTTAAGATAAATCAGAAAGTTTTTAGCTTAAAGTTTAAAACTTGCAATTCATAACTTCACAACTTCAAGATCTTAACTTTAAGATAAATCAGAACTTAGTATCTTAAAGTTTAAAACTTGAAATTCATAACTTCACAACTTCAAGATCTTAACTTTAAGATAACTCAGAACTTAGTATCTTAAAGTTTAAAACTTGAAATTCATAACTTCACAACTTCAAGATCTTAACTTTAAGATAAATCAGAACTTAGTATCTTAAAGTTTAAAACTTGAAATTCATAACTTCACAACTTCAAGATCTTAACTTTAAGATAAATCAGAAAGTTTTTAGCTTAAAGTTTAAAACTTGAAATTCATAACTTCACAACTTAAAGATCTTAACTTTAAGATAAATCAGAACTTAGTATCTTAAAGTTTAAAACTTGAAATTCATAACTTCACAACTTCAAGATCTTAACTTTAAGATAAATCAGAAAGTTTTTAGCTTAAAGTTTAAAACTTGCAATTCATAACTTCACAACTTCAAGATCTTAACTTTAAGATAAATCAGAACTTAGTATCTTAAAGTTTAAAACTTGAAATTCATAACTTCACAACTTCAAGATCTTAACTTTAAGATAAATCAGAACTTAGTATCTTAAAGTTTAAAACTTGAAATTCATAACTTCACAACTTCAAGATCTTAACTTTAAGATAAATCAGAACTTAGTATCTTAAAGTTTAAAACTTGAAATTCATAACTTCACAACTTCAAGATCTTAACTTTAAGATAAATCAGAAAGTTTTTAGCTTAAAGTTTAAAACTTGCAATTCATAACTTCACAACTTCAAGATCTTAACTTTAAGATAAATCAGAACTTAGTATCTTAAAGTTTAAAACTTGAAATTCATAACTTCACAACTTCAAGATCTTAACTTTAAGATAAATCAGAAAGTTTTTAGCTTAAAGTTTAAAACTTGCAATTCATAACTTCACAACTTCAAGATCTTAACTTTAAGATAAATCAGAACTTAGTATCTTAAAGTTTAAAACTTGAAATTCATAACTTCACAACTTCAAGATCTTAACTTTAAGATAAATCAGAACTTAGTATCTTAAAGTTTAAAACTTGAAATTCATAACTTCACAACTTCAAGATCTTAACTTTAAGATAAATCAGAACTTAGTATCTTAAAGTTTAAAACTTGAAATTCATAACTTCACAACTTCAAGATCTTAACTTTAAGATAAATCAGAAAGTTTTTAGCTTAAAGTTTAAAACTTGAAATTCATAACTTCAAAACTTCAAGATCTTAACTTTAAGATAAATCAGAAAGTTTTTAGCTTAAAGTTTAAAACTTGCAATTCATAACTTCACAACTTCAAGATCTTAACTTTAAGATAAATCAGAAAGTTTTTAGCTTAAAGTTTAAAACTTGCAATTCATAACTTCACAACTTCAAGATCTTAACTTTAAGATAAATCAGAACTTAGTATTTTAAAGTTTAAAACTTGAAATTCATAACTTCACAACTTCAAAATCTTAACTTTAAGATAAATCAGAACTTAGTATCTTAAAGTTATAAAACTTGAAATTCATAACTTCACAACTTCAAGATCTTAACTTTAAGATAAATCAGAAAGTTTTTAGCTTAAAGTTTAAAACTTGCAATTCATAACTTCACAACTTCAAGATCTTAACTTTAAGATAAATCAGAACTTAGTATCTTAAAGTTTAAAACTTGAAATTCATAACTTCACAACTTCAAGATCTTAACTTTAAGATAAATCAGAAAGTTTTTAGCTTAAAGTTTAAAACTTGAAATTCATAACTTCACAACTTCAAGATCTTAACTTTAAGATAAATCAGAAAGTTTTTAGCTTAAAGTTTAAAACTTGCAATTCATAACTTCACAACTTCAAGATCTTAACTTTAAGATAAATCAGAACTTAGTATCTTAAAGTTTAAAACTTGAAATTCATAACTTCACAACTTCAAGATCTTAACTTTAAGATAAATCAGAAAGTTTTTAGCTTAAAGTTTAAAACTTGAAATTCATAACTTCACAACTTCAAGATCTTAACTTTAAGATAAATCAGAACTTAGTATCTTAAAGTTTAAAACTTGAAATTCATAACTTCACAACTTCAAGATCTTAACTTTAAGATAAATCAGAACTTAGTATCTTAAAGTTTAAAACTTGAAATTCATAACTTCACAACTTCAAGATCTTAACTTTAAGATAAATCAGAAAGTTTTTAGCTTAAAGTTTAAAACTTGCAATTCATAACTTCACAACTTCAAGATCTTAACTTTAAGATAAATCAGAACTTAGTATCTTAAAGTTTAAAACTTGAAATTCATAACTTCACAACTTCAAGATCTTAACTTTAAGATAAATCAGAAAGTTTTTAGCTTAAAGTTTAAAACTTGAAATTCATAACTTCACAACTTCAAGATCTTAACTTTAAGATAAATCAGAAAGTTTTTAGCTTAAAGTTTAAAACTTGCAATTCATAACTTCACAACTTCAAGATCTTAACTTTAAGATAAATCAGAACTTAGTATCTTAAAGTTTAAAACTTGAAATTCATAACTTCACAACTTCAAGATCTTAACTTTAAGATAAATCAGAAAGTTTTTAGCTTAAAGTTTAAAACTTGCAATTCATAACTTCACAACTTCAAGATCTTAACTTTAAGATAAATCAGAAAGTTTTTAGCTTAAAGTTTAAAACTTGAAATTCATAACTTCACAACTTCAAGATCTTAACTTTAAGATAAATCAGAAAGTTTTTAGCTTAAAGTTTAAAACTTGCAATTCATAACTTCACAACTTCAAGATCTTAACTTTAAGATAAATCAGAAAGTTTTTAGCTTAAAGTTTAAAACTTGCAATTCATAACTTCACAACTTCAAGATCTTAACTTTAAGATAAATCAGAACTTAGTATCTTAAAGTTTAAAACTTGAAATTCATAACTTCACAACTTCAACATCTTAACTTTAAGATAAATCAGAAAGTTTTTAGCTTAAAGTTTAAAACTTGAAATTCATAACTTCACAACTTCAAGATCTTAACTTTAAGATAAATCAGAACTTAGTATCTTAAAGTTTAAAACTTGAAATTCATAACTTCACAACTTCAAGATCTTAACTTTAAGATAAATCAGAAAGTTTTTAGCTTAAAGTTTAAAACTTGCAATTCATAACTTCACAACTTCAAGATCTTAACTTTAAGATAAATCAGAAAGTTTTTAGCTTAAAGTTTAAAACTTGCAATTCATAACTTCACAACTTCAAGATCTTAACTTTAAGATAAATCAGAACTTAGTATCTTAAAGTTTAAAACTTGAAATTCATAACTTCACAACTTCAAGATCTTAACTTTAAGATAAATCAGAAAGTTTTTAGCTTAAAGTTTAAAACTTGCAATTCATAACTTCACAACTTCAAGATCTTAACTTTAAGATAAATCAGAACTTAGTATCTTAAAGTTTAAAACTTGAAATTCATAACTTCACAACTTCAAGATCTTAACTTTAAGATAAATCAGAAAGTTTTTAGCTTAAAGTTTAAAACTTGAAATTCATAACTTCACAACTTCAAGATCTTAACTTTAAGATGAATCAGAAAGTTTTTAGCTTAAAGTTTAAAACTTGAAATTCATAACTTCACAACTTCAAGATCTTAACTTTAAGATAAATCAGAAAGTTTTTAGCTTAAAGTTTAAAACTTGCAATTCATAACTTCACAACTTCAAGATCTTAACTTTAAGATAAATCAGAACTTAGTATCTTAAAGTTTAAAACTTGAAATTCATAACTTCACAACTTCAAGATCTTAACTTTAAGATAAATCAGAAAGTTTTTAGCTTAAAGTTTAAAACTTGAAATTCATAACTTCACAACTTCAAGATCTTAACTTTAAGATAAATCAGAACTTAGTATCTTAAAGTTTAAAACTTGAAATTCATAACTTCACAACTTCAAGATCTTAACTTCAAGATAAATCAGAACTTAGTATCTTAAAGTTTAAAACTTGAAATTCATAACTTCACAACTTCAAGATCTTAACTTTAAGATAAATCAGAACTTAGTATCTTAAAGTTTAAAACTTGAAATTCATAACTTCACAACTTCAAGATCTTAACTTTAAGATAAATCAGAAAGTTTTTAGCTTAAAGTTTAAAACTTGCAATTCATAACTTCACAACTTCAAGATCTTAACTTTAAGATAAATCAGAACTTAGTATCTTAAAGTTTAAAACTTGAAATTCATAACTTCACAACTTCAAGATCTTAACTTTAAGATAAATCAGAAAGTTTTTAGCTTAAAGTTTAAAACTTGAAATTCATAACTTCACAACTTCAAGATCTTAACTTTAAGATAAATCAGAACTTAGTATCTTAAAGTTTAAAACTTGAAATTCATAACTTCACAACTTCAAGATCTTAACTTTAAGATAAATCAGAAAGTTTTTAGCTTAAAGTTTAAAACTTGCAATTCATAACTTCACAACTTCAAGATCTTAACTTTAAGATAAATCAGAAAGTTTTTAGCTTAAAGTTTAAAACTTGCAATTCATAACTTCACAACTTCAAGATCTTAACTTTAAGATAAATCAGAACTTAGTATCTTAAAGTTTAAAACTTGAAATTCATAACTTCACAACTTCAAGATCTTAACTTTAAGATAAATCAGAAAGTTTTTAGCTTAAAGTTTAAAACTTGCAATTCATAACTTCACAACTTCAAGATCTTAACTTTAAGATAAATCAGAAAGTTTTTAGCTTAAAGTTTAAAACTTGAAATTCATAACTTCACAACTTCAAGATCTTAACTTTAAGATAAATCAGAAAGTTTTTAGCTTAAAGTTTAAAACTTGCAATTCATAACTTCACAACTTCAAGATCTTAACTTTAAGATAAATCAGAAAGTTTTTAGCTTAAAGTTTAAAACTTGCAATTCATAACTTCACAACTTCAAGATCTTAACTTTAAGATAAATCAGAAAGTTTTTAGCTTAAAGTTTAAAACTTGAAATTCATAACTTCACAACTTCAAGATCTTAACTTTAAGATAAATCAGAAAGTTTTTAGCTTAAAGTTTAAAACTTGCAATTCATAACTTCACAACTTCAAGATCTTAACTTTAAGATAAATCAGAACTTAGTATCTTAAAGTTTAAAACTTGAAATTCATAACTTCACAACTTCAAGATCTTAACTTTAAGATAAATCAGAAAGTTTTTAGCTTAAAGTTTAAAACTTGCAATTCATAACTTCACAACTTCAAGATCTTAACTTTAAGATAAATCAGAACTTAGTATCTTAAAGTTTAAAACTTGAAATTCATAACTTCACAACTTCAAGATCTTAACTTTAAGATAAATCAGAAAGTTTTTAGCTTAAAGTTTAAAACTTGTAATTCATAACTTCACAACTTCAAGATCTTAACTTTAAGATAAATCAGAACTTAGTATCTTAAAGTTTAAAACTTGCAATTCATAACTTCACAACTTCAAGATCTTAACTTTAAGATAAATCAGAAAGTTTTTAGCTTAAAGTTTAAAACTTGAAATTCATAACTTCACAACTTCAAGATCTTAACTTTAAGATAAATCAGAAAGTTTTTAGCTTAAAGTTTAAAACTTGAAATTCATAACTTCACAACTTCAAGATCTTAACTTTAAGATAAATCAGAACTTAGTATCTTAAAGTTTAAAACTTGAAATTCATAACTTCACAACTTCAAGATCTTAACTTTAAGATAAATCAGAACTTAGTATCTTAAAGTTTAAAACTTGAAATTCATAACTTCACAACTTCAAGATCTTAACTTTAAGATAAATCAGAAAGTTTTTAGCTTAAAGTTTAAAACTTCAAATTCATAACTTCACAACTTCAAGATCTTAACTTTAAGATAAATCAGAACTTAGTATCTTAAAGTTTAAAACTTGAAATTCATAACTTCACAACTTCAAGATCTTAACTTTAAGATAAATCAGAAAGTTTTTAGCTTAAAGTTTAAAACTTGAAATTCATAACTTCACAACTTCAAGATCTTAACTTTAAGATAAATCAGAACTTAGTATCTTAAAGTTTAAAACTTGAAATTCATAACTTCACAACTTCAAGATCTTAACTTTAAGATAAATCAGAAAGTTTTTAGCTTAAATTTAAAACTTGCAATTCATAACTACACAACTTCAAGATCTTAACTTTAAGATAAATCAGAAAGTTTTTAGCTTAAAGTTTAAAACTTGCAATTCATAACTTCACAACTTCAAGATCTTAACTTTAAGATAAATCAGAACTTAGTATCTTAAAGTTTAAAACTTGAAATTCATAACTTCACAACTTCAAGATCTTAACTTTAAGATAAATCAGAAAGTTTTTAGCTTAAAGTTTAAAACTTGCAATTCATAACTTCACAACTTCAAGATCTTAACTTTAAGATAAATCAGAACTTAGTATCTTAAAGTTTAAAACTTGAAATTCATAACTTCACAACTTCAAGATCTTAACTTTAAGATAAATCAGAAAGTTTTTAGCTTAAAGTTTAAAACTTGAAATTCATAACTTCACAACTTTAAGATCTTAACTTTAAGATAAATCAGAACTTAGTATCTTAAAGTTTAAAACTTGAAATTCATAACTTCACAACTTCAAGATCTTAACTTTAAGATAAATCAGAAAGTTTTTAGCTTAAAGTTTAAAACTTGCAATTCATAACTTCACAACTTCAAGATCTTAACTTTAAGATAAATCAGAAAGTTTTTAGCTTAAAGTTTAAAACTTGCAATTCATAACTTCACAACTTCAAGATCTTAACTTTAAGATAAATCAGAACTTAGTATCTTAAAGTTTAAAACTTGAAATTCATAACTTCACAACTTCAAGATCTTAACTTTAAGATAAATCAGAAAGTTTTTAGCTTAAAGTTTAAAACTTGCAATTCATAACTTCACAACTTCAAGATCTTAACTTTAAGATAAATCAGAAAGTTTTTAGCTTAAAGTTTAAAACTTGAAATTCATAACTTCACAACTTCAAGATCTTAACTTTAAGATAAATCAGAAAGTTTTTAGCTTAAAGTTTAAAACTTGCAATTCATAACTTCACAACTTCAAGATCTTAACTTTAAGATAAATCAGAAAGTTTTTAGCTTAAAGTTTAAAACTTGCAATTCATAACTTCACAACTTCAAGATCTTAACTTTAAGATAAATCAGAAAGTTTTTAGCTTAAAGTTTAAAACTTGAAATTCATAACTTCACAACTTCAAGATCTTAACTTTAAGATAAATTAGAAAGTTTTTAGCTTAAAGTTTAAAACTTGCAATTCATAACTTCACAACTTCAAGATCTTAACTTTAAGATAAATCAGAACTTAGTATCTTAAAGTTTAAAACTTGAAATTTATAACTTCACAACTTCAAGATCTAAACTTTAAGATAAATCAGAAAGTTTTTAGCTTAAAGTTTAAAACTTGCAATTCATAACTTCACAACTTCAAGATCTTAACTTTAAGATAAATCAGAAAGTTTTTAGCTTAAAGTTTAAAACTTGAAATTCATAACTTCACAACTTCAAGATCTTAACTTTAAGATAAATCAGAAAGTTTTTAGCTTAAAGTTTAAAACTTGCAATTCATAACTTCACAACTTCAAGATCTTAACTTTAAGATAAATCAGAAAGTTTTTAGCTTAAAGTTTAAAACTTGCAATTCATAACTTCACAACTTCAAGATCTTAACTTTAAGATAAATCAGAAAGTTTTTAGCTTAAAGTTTAAAACTTGAAATTCATAACTTCACAACTTCAAGATCTTAACTTTAAGATAAATCAGAAAGTTTTTAGCTTAAAGTTTAAAACTTGCAATTCATAACTTCACAACTTCAAGATCTTAACTTTAAGATAAATCAGAACTTAGTATCTTAAAGTTTAAAACTTGAAATTCATAACTTCACAACTTCAAGATCTTAACTTTAAGATAAATCAGAAAGTTTTTAGCTTAAAGTTTAAAACTTGCAATTCATAACTTCACAACTTCAAGATCTTAACTTTAAGATAAATCAGAACTTAGTATCTTAAAGTTTAAAACTTGAAATTCATAACTTCACAACTTCAAGATCTTAACTTTAAGATAAATCAGAAAGTTTTTAGCTTAAAGTTTAAAACTTGAAATTCATAACTTCACAACTTCAAGATCTTAACTTTAAGATAAATCAGAACTTAGTATCTTAAAGTTTAAAACTTGAAATTCATAACTTCACAACTTCAAGATCTTAACTTTAAGATAAATCAGAACTTAGTATCTTAAAGTTTAAAACTTGAAATTCATAACTTCACAACTTCAAGATCTTAACTTTAAGATAAATCAGAAAGTTTTTAGCTTAAAGTTTAAAACTTGAAATTCATAACTTCACAACTTCTAGATCTTAACTTTAAGATAAATCAGAACTTAGTATCTTAAAGTTTAAAACTTGAAATTCATAACTTCACAACTTCAAGATCTTAACTTTAAGATAAATCAGAAAGTTTTTAGCTTAAAGTTTAAAACTTGCAATTCATAACTTCACAACTTCAAGATCTTAACTTTAAGATAAATCAGAACTTAGTATCTTAAAGTTTAAAACTTGAAATTCATAACTTCACAACTTCAAGATCTTAACTTTAAGATAAATCAGAAAGTTTTTAGCTTAAAGTTTAAAACTTGCAATTCATAACTTCACAACTTCAAGATCTTAACTTTAAGATAAATCAGAAAGTTTTTAGCTTAAAGTTTAAAACTTGAAATTCATAACTTCACAACTTCAAGATCTTAACTTTAAGATAAATCAGAACTTAGTATCTTAAAGTTTAAAACTTGAAATTCATAACTTCACAACTTCAAGATCTTAACTTTAAGATAAATCAGAACTTAGTATCTTAAAGTTTAAAACTTGAAATTCATAACTTCACAACTTCAAGATCTTAACTTTAAGATAAATCAGAAAGTTTTTAGCTTAAAGTTTAAAACTTGAAATTCATAACTTCACAACTTCAAGATCTTAACTTTAAGATAAATCAGAAAGTTTTTAGCTAAAAAATAAAACTTGAAATTCATAACTTCACAACTTCAAGATCTTAACTTTAAGATAAATCAGAACTTAGTATCTTAAAGTTTAAAACTTCAAATTCATAACTTCACAACTTCAAGATCTTAACTTTAAGATAAATCAGAAAGTTTTTAGCTTAAAGTTTAAAACTTGAAATTCATAACTTCACAACTTCAAGATCTTAACTTTAAGATAAATCAGAAAGTTTTTAGCTTAAAGTTTAAAACTTGAAATTCATAACTTCACAACTTCAAGATCTTAACTTTAAGATAAATCAGAACTTAGTATCTTAAAGTTTAAAACTTGAAATTCATAACTTCACAACTTCAAGATCTTAACTTTAAGATAAATCAGAAAGTTTTTAGCTTAAAGTTTAAAACTTGAAATTCATAACTTCACAACTTCAAGATCTTAACTTTAAGATAAATCAGAACTTAGTATCTTAAAGTTTAAAACTTGAAATTCATAACTTCACAACTTCAAGATCTTAACTTTAAGATAAATCAGAAAGTTTTTAGCTTAAAGTTTAAAACTTGCAATTCATAACTTCACAACTTCAAGATCTTAACTTTAAGATAAATCAGAACTTAGTATCTTAAAGTTTAAAACTTGCAATTCATAACTTCACAACTTCAAGATCTTAACTTTAAGATAAATCAGAACTTAGTATCTTAAAGTTTAAAACTTGAAATTCATAACTTCACAACTTCAAGATCTTAACTTTAAGATAAATCAGAAAGTTTTTAGCTTAAAGTTTAAAACTTGCAATTCATAACTTCACAACTTCAAGATCTTAACTTTAAGATAAATCAGAACTTAGTATCTTAAAGTTTAAAACTTGCAATTCATAACTTCACAACTTCAAGATCTTAACTTTAAGATAAATCAGAACTTAGTATCTTAAAGTTTAAAACTTGAAATTCATAACTTCACAACTTCAAGATCTTAACTTTAAGATAAATCAGAAAGTTTTTAGCTTAAAGTTTAAAACTTGAAATTCATAACTTCACAACTTCAAGATCTTAACTTTAAGATAAATCAGAACTTAGTATCTTAAAGTTTAAAACTAGAAATTCATAACTTCACAACTTCAAGATCTTAACTTTAAGATAAATCAGAAAGTTTTTAGCTTAAAGTTTAAAACTTGCAATTCATAACTTCACAACTTCAAGATCTTAACTTTAAGATAAATCAGAAAGTTTTTAGCTTAAAGTTTAAAACTTGCAATTCATAACTTCACAACTTCAAGATCTTAACTTTAAGATAAATCAGAACTTAGTATCTTAAAGTTTAAAACTTGAAATTCATAACTTCACAACTTCAAGATCTTAACTTTAAGATAAATCAGAAAGTTTTTAGCTTAAAGTTTAAAACTTGCAATTCATAACTTCACAACTTCAAGATCTTAACTTTAAGATAAATCAGAAAGTTTTTAGCTTAAAGTTTAAAACTTGAAATTCATAACTTCACAACTTCAAGATCTTAACTTTAAGATAAATCAGAACTTAGTATCTTAAAGTTTAAAACTTGAAATTCATAACTTCACAACTTCAAGATCTTAACTTTAAGATAAATCAGAACTTAGTATCTTAAAGTTTAAAACTTGAAATTCATAACTTCACAACTTCAAGATCTTAACTTTAAGATAAATCAGAAAGTTTTTAGCTTAAAGTTTAAAACTTGAAATTCATAACTTCACAACTTCAAGATCTTAACTTTAAGATAAATCAGAAAGTTTTTAGCTTAAAGTTTAAAACTTGAAATTCATAACTTCACAACTTCAAGATCTTAACTTTAAGATAAATCAGAACTTAGTATCTTAAAGTTTAAAACTTGAAATTCATAACTTCACAACTTCAAGATCTTAACTTTAAGATAAATCAGAAAGTTTTTAGCTTAAAGTTTAAAACTTGAAATTCATAACTTCACAACTTCAAGATCTTAACTTTAAGATAAATCAGAAAGTTTTTAGCTTAAAGTTTAAAACTTGAAATTCATAACTTCACAACTTCAAGATCTTAACTTTAAGATAAATCAGAACTTAGTATCTTAAAGTTTAAAACTTGAAATTCATAACTTCACAACTTCAAGATCTTAACTTTAAGATAAATCAGAAAGTTTTTAGCTTAAAGTTTAAAACTTGAAATTCATAACTTCACAACTTCAAGATCTTAACTTTAAGATAAATCAGAACTTAGTATCTTAAAGTTTAAAACTTGAAATTCATAACTTCACAACTTCAAGATCTTAACTTTAAGATAAATCAGAAAGTTTTTAGCTTAAAGTTTAAAACTTGAAATTCATAACTTCACAACTTCAAGATCTTAACTTTAAGATAAATCAGAAAGTTTTTAGCTTAAAGTTTAAAACTTGCAATTCATAACTTCACAACTTCAAGATCTTAACTTTAAGATAAATCATAACTTAGTATCTTAAAGTTTAAAACTTGAAATTCATAACTTCACAACTTCAAGATCTTAACTTTAAGATAAATCAGAACTTAGTATCTTAAAGTTTAAAACTTGAAATTCATAACTTCAAGATCTTAACTTTAAGATAAATCAGAAAGTTTTTAGCTTAAAGTTTAAAACTTGCAATTCATAACTTCACAACTTCAAGATCTTAACTTTAAGATAAATCAGAACTTAGTATCTTAAAGTTTAAAACTTGAAATTCATAACTTCACAACTTCAAGATCTTAACTTTAAGATAAATCAGAAAGTTTTTAGCTTAAAGTTTAAAACTTGAAATTCATAACTTCACAACTTCAAGATCTTAACTTTAAGATAAATCAGAAAGTTTTTAGCTTAAAGTTTAAAACTTGAAATTCATAACTTCACAACTTCAAGATCTTAACTTTAAGATAAATCAGAACTTAGTATCTTAAAGTTTAAAACTTGAAATTCATAACTTCACAACTTCAAGATCTTAACTTTAAGATAAATCAGAAAGTTTTTAGCTTAAAGTTTAAAACTTGAAATTCATAACTTCACAACTTCAAGATCTTAACTTTAAGATAAATCAGAAAGTTTTTAGCTTAAAGTTTAAAACTTGCAATTCATAACTTCACAACTTCAAGATCTTAACTTTAAGATAAATCAGAAAGTTTTTAGCTTAAAGTTTAAAACTTGAAATTCATAACTTCACAACTTCAAGATCTTAACTTTAAGATAAATCAGAAAGTTTTTAGCTTAAAGTTTAAAACTTGCAATTCATAACTTCACAACTTCAAGATCTTAACTTTAAGATAAATCAGAAAGTTTTTAGCTTAAAGTTTAAAACTTGCAATTCATAACTTCACAACTTCAAGATCTTAACTTTAAGATAAATCAGAAAGTTTTTAGCTTAAAGTTTAAAACTTGAAATTCATAACTTCACAACTTCAAGATCTTAACTTTAAGATAAATCAGAACTTAGTATCTTAAAGTTTAAAACTTGAAATTCATAACTTCACAACTTCAAGATCTTAACTTTAAGATAAATCAGAAAGTTTTTAGCTTAAAGTTTAAAACTTGCAATTCATAACTTCACAACTTCAAGATCTTAACTTTAAGATAAATCAGAACTTAGTATCTTAAAGTTTAAAACTTGAAATTCATAACTTCACAACTTCAAGATCTTAACTTTAAGATAAATCAGAAATTTTTTAGCTTAAAGTTTAAAACTTGCAATTCATAACTTCACAACTTCAAGATCTTAACTTTAAGATAAATCAGAAAGTTTTTAGCTTAAAGTTTAAAACTTGCAATTCATAACTTCACAACTTCAAGATCTTATTTAAGATAAATCAGAACTTAGTATCTTAAAGTTTAAAACTTGAAATTCATAACTTCACAACTTCAAGATCTTAACTTTAAGATAAATCAGAAAGTTTTTAGCTTAAAGTTTAAAACTTGCAATTCATAACTTCACAACTTCAAGATCTTAACTTTAAGATAAATCAGAAAGTTTTTAGCTTAAAGTTTAAAACTAGAAATTCATAACTTCACAACTTCAAGATCTTAACTTTAAGATAAATCAGAAAGTTTTTAGCTTAAAGTTTAAAACTTGAAATTCATAACTTCACAACTTCAAGATCTTAACTTTAAGATAAATCAGAACTTAGTATCTTAAAGTTTAAAACTTGAAATTCATAACTTCACAACTTCAAGATCTTAACTTTAAGATAAATCAGAAAGTTTTTAGCTTAAAGTTTAAAACTTGCAATTCATAACTTCACAACTTCAAGATCTTAACTTTAAGATAAATCAGAAAGTTTTTAGCTTAAAGTTTAAAACTTGCAATTCATAACTTCACAACTTCAAGATCTTAACTTTAAGATAAATCAGAAAGTTTTCAGCTTAAAGTTTAAAACTTGCAATTCATAACTTCACAACTTCAAGATCTTAACTTTAAGATAAATCAGAAAGTTTTTAGCTTAAAGTTTAAAACTTGAAATTCATAACTTCACAACTTCAAGATCTTAACTTTAAGATAAATCAGAAAGTTTTTAGCTTAAAGTTTAAAACTTGCAATTCATAACTTCACAACTTCAAGATCTTAACTTTAAGATAAATCAGAACTTAGTATCTTAAAGTTTAAAACTTGAAATTCATAACTTCACAACTTCAAGATCTTAACTTTAAGATAAATCAGAAAGTTTTTAGCTTAAAGTTTAAAACTTGCAATTCATAACTTCACAACTTCAAGATCTTAACTTTAAGATAAATCAGAACTTAGTATCTTAAAGTTTAAAACTTGAAATTCATAACTTCACAACTTCAAGATCTTAACTTTAAGATAAATCAGAACTTAGTATCTTAAAGTTTAAAACTTGAAATTCATAACTTCACAACTTCAAGATCTTAACTTTAAGATAAATCAGAAAGTTTTTAGCTTAAAGTTTAAAACTTGAAATTCATAACTTCACAACTTCAAGATCTTAACTTTAAGATAAATCAGAACTTAGTATCTTAAAGTTTAAAACTTGAAATTCATAACTTCACAACTTCAAGATCTTAACTTTAAGATAAATCAGAAAGTTTTTAGCTTAAAGTTTAAAACTTGAAATTCATAACTTCACAACTTCAAGATCTTAACTTTAAGATAAATCAGAAAGTTTTTAGCTTAAAGTTTAAAACTTGAAATTCATAACTTCACAACTTCAAGATCTTAACTTTAAGATAAATCAGAAAGTTTTTAGCTTAAAGTTTAAAACTTGAAATTCATAACTTCACAACTTCAAGATCTTAACTTTAAGATAAATCAGAAAGTTTTTAGCTTAAAGTTTAAAACTTGAAATTCATAACTTCACAACTTCAAGATCTTAACTTTAAGATAAATCAGAAAGTTTTTAGCTTAAAGTTTAAAACTTGCAATTCATAACTTCACAACTTCAAGATCTTAACTTTAAGATAAATCAGAACTTAGTATCTTAAAGTTTAAAACTTGAAATTCATAACTTCACAACTTCAAGATCTTAACTTTAAGATAAATCAGAAAGTTTTTAGCTTAAAGTTTAAAACTTGCAATTCATAACTTCACAACTTCAAGATCTTAACTTTAAGATAAATCAGAACTTAGTATCTTAAAGTTTAAAACTTGAAATTCATAACTTCACAACTTCAAGATCTTAACTTTAAGATAAATCAGAAACTTTTTAGCTTAAAGTTTAAAACTTGCAATTCATAACTTCACAACTTCAAGATCTTAACTTTAAGATAAATCAGAACTTAGTATCTTAAAGTTTAAAACTTGAAATTCATAACTTCACAACTTCAAGATCTTAACTTTAAGATAAATCAGAACTTAGTATCTTAAAGTTTAAAACTTGAAATTCATAACTTCACAACTTCTAGATCTTAACTTTAAGATAAATCAGAAAGTTTTTAGCTTAAAGTTTAAAACTTGAAATTCATAACTTCACAACTTCAAGATCTTAACTTTAAGATAAATCAGAACTTAGTATCTTAAAGTTTAAAACTTGAAATTCATAACTTCACAACTTCAAGATCTTAACTTTAAGATAAATCAGAAAGTTTTTAGCTTAAAGTTTAAAACTTGCAATTCATAACTTCACAACTTCAAGATCTTAACTTTAAGATAAATCAGAACTTAGTATCTTAAAGTTTAAAACTTGAAATTCATAACTTCACAACTTCAAGATCTTAACTTTAAGATAAATCAGAACTTAGTATCTTAAAGTTTAAAACTTGCAATTCATAACTTCACAACTTCAAGATCTTAACTTTAAGATAAATCAGAAAGTTTTTAGCTTAAAGTTTAAAACTTGAAATTCATAACTTCACAACTTCAAGATCTTAACTTTAAGATAAATCAGAAAGTTTTTAGCTTAAAGTTTAAAACTTGAAATTCATAACTTCACAACTTCAAGATCTTAACTTTAAGATAAATCAGAACTTAGTATCTTAAAGTTTAAAACTTGAAATTCATAACTTCACAACTTCAAGATCTTAACTTTAAGATAAATCAGAACTTAGTATCTTAAAGTTTAAAACTTGAAATTCATAACTTCACAACTTCAAGATCTTAACTTTAAGATAAATCAGAAAGTTTTTAGCTTAAAGTTTAAAACTTGCAATTCATAACTTCACAACTTCAAGATCTTAACTTTAAGATAAATCAGAACTTAGTATCTTAAAGTTTAAAACTTGAAATTCATAACTTCACAACTTCAAGATCTTAACTATAAGATAAATCAGAAAGTTTTTAGCTTAAAGTTTAAAACTTGCAATTCATAACTTCACAACTTCAAGATCTTAACTTTAAGATAAATCAGAACTTAGTATCTTAAAGTTTAAAACTTGAAATTCATAACTTCACAACTTCAAGATCTTAACTTTAAGATAAATCAGAACTTAGTATCTTAAAGTTTAAAACTTGAAATTCATAACTTCACAACTTCAAGATCTTAACTTTAAGATAAATCAGAAAGTTTTTAGCTTAAAGTTTAAAACTTGCAATTCATAACTTCACAACTTCAAGATCTTAACTTTAAGATAAATCAGAACTTAGTATCTTAAAGTTTAAAACTTGAAATTCATAACTTCACAACTTCAAGATCTTAACTTTAAGATAAATCAGAAAGTTTTTAGCTTAAAGTTTAAAACTTGCAATTCATAACTTCACAACTTCAAGATCTTAACTTTAAGATAAATCAGAAAGTTTTTAGCTTAAAGTTTAAAACTTGAAATTCATAACTTCACAACTTCAAGATCTTAACTTTAAGATAAATCAGAAAGTTTTAGCTTAAAGTTTAAAACTTGAAATTCATAACTTCACAACTTCAAGATCTTAACTTTAAGATAAATCAGAACTTAGTATCTTAAAGTTTAAAACTTGAAATTCATAACTTCACAACTTCAAGATCTTAACTTTAAGATAAATCAGAAAGTTTTTAGCTTAAAGTTTAAAACTTGCAATTCATAACTTCACAACTTCAAGATCTTAACTTTAAGATAAATCAGAAAGTTTTTAGCTTAAAGTTTAAAACTTGAAATTCATAACTTCACAACTTCAAGATCTTAACTTTAAGATAAATCAGAAAGTTTTTAGCTTAAAGTTTAAAACTTGCAATTCATAACTTCACAACTTCAAGATCTTAACTTTAAGATAAATCAGAACTTAGTATCTTAAAGTTTAAAACTTGAAATTCATAACTTCACAACTTCAAGATCTTAACTTTAAGATAAATCAGAAAGTTTTTAGCTTAAAGTTTAAAACTTGAAATTCATAACTTCACAACTTCAAGATCTTAACTTTAAGATAAATCAGAAAGTTTTTAGCTTAAAGTTTAAAACTTGCAATTCATAACTTCACAACTTCAAGATCTTAACTTTAAGATAAATCAGAAAGTTTTTAGCTTAAAGTTTAAAACTTGAAATTCATAACTTCACAACTTCAAGATCTTAACTTTAAGATAAATCAGAACTTAGTATCTTAAAGTTTAAAACTTGAAATTCATAACTTCACAACTTCAAGATCTTAACTTTAAGATAAATCAGAAAGTTTTTAGCTTAAAGTTTAAAACTTGCAATTCATAACTTCACAACTTCAAGATCTTAACTTTAAGATAAATCAGAACTTAGTATCTTAAAGTTTAAAACTTGAAATTCATAACTTCACAACTTCAAGATCTTAACTTTAAGATAAATCAGAACTTAGTATCTTAAAGTTTAAAACTTGAAATTCATAACTTCACAACTTCAAGATCTTAACTTTAAGATAAATCAGAAAGTTTTTAGCTTAAAGTTTAAAACTTGCAATTCATAACTTCACAACTTCAAGATCTTAACTTTAAGATAAATCAGAACTTAGTATCTTAAAGTTTAAAACTTGAAATTCATAACTTCACAACTTCAAGATCTTAACTTTAAGATAAATCAGAAAGTTTTTAGCTTAAAGTTTAAAACTTGCAATTCATAACTTCACAACTTCAAGATCTTAACTTTAAGATAAATCAGAACTTAGTATCTTAAAGTTTAAAACTTGAAATTCATAACTTCACAACTTCAAGATCTTAACTTTAAGATAAATCAGAACTTAGTATCTTAAAGTTTAAAACTTGAAATTCATAACTTCACAACTTCAAGATCTTAACTTTAAGATAAATCAGAAAGTTTTTAGCTTAAAGTTTAAAACTTGCAATTCATAACTTCACAACTTCAAGATCTTAACTTTAAGATAAATCAGAACTTAGTATCTTAAAGTTTAAAACTTGAAATTCATAACTTCACAACTTCAAGATCTTAACTTTAAGATAAATCAGAAAGTTTTTAGCTTAAAGTTTAAAACTTGCAATTCATAACTTCACAACTTCAAGATCTTAACTTTAAGATAAATCAGAAAGTTTTTAGCTTAAAGTTTAAAACTTGCAATTCATAACTTCACAACTTCAAGATCTTAACTTTAAGATAAATCAGAACTTAGTATCTTAAAGTTTAAAACTTGAAATTCATAACTTCACAACTTCAAGATCTTAACTTTAAGATAAATCAGAAAGTTTTTAGCTTAAAGTTTAAAACTTGAAATTCATAACTTCACAACTTCAAGATCTTAACTTTAAGATAAATCAGAAAGTTTTTAGCTTAAAGTTTAAAACTTGCAATTCATAACTTCACAACTTCAAGATCTTAACTTTAAGATAAATCAGAACTTAGTATCTTAAAGTTTAAAACTTGAAATTCATAACTTCACAACTTCAAGATCTTAACTTTAAGATAAATCAGAACTTAGTATCTTAAAGTTTAAAACTTGAAATTCATAACTTCACAACTTCAAGATCTTAACTTTAAGATAAATCAGAAAGTTTTTAGCTTAAAGTTTAAAACTTGCAATTCATAACTTCACAACTTCAAGATCTTAACTTTAAGATAAATCAGAACTTAGTATCTTAAAGTTTAAAACTTGAAATTCATAACTTCACAACTTCAAGATCTTAACTTTAAGATAAATCAGAACTTAGTATCTTAAAGTTTAAAACTTGAAATTCATAACTTCACAACTTCAAGATCTTAACTTTAAGATAAATCAGAAAGTTTTTAGCTTAAAGTTTAAAACTTGCAATTCATAACTTCACAACTTCAAGATCTTAACTTTAAGATAAATCAGAACTTAGTATCTTAAAGTTTAAAACTTGAAATTCATAACTTCACAACTTCAAGATCTTAACTTTAAGATAAATCAGAAAGTTTTTAGCTTAAAGTTTAAAACTTGCAATTCATAACTTCACAACTTCAAGATCTTAACTTTAAGATAAATCAGAAAGTTTTTAGCTTAAAGTTTAAAACTTGAAATTCATAACTTCACAACTTCAAGATCTTAACTTGAAGATAAATCAGAAAGTTTTTAGCTTAAAGTTTAAAACTTGCAATTCATAACTTCACAACTTCAAGATCTTAACTTTAAGATAAATCAGAAAGTTTTTAGCTTAAAGTTTAAAACTTGCAATTCATAACTTCACAACTTCAAGATCTTAACTTTAAGATAAATCAGAAAGTTTTTAGCTTAAAGTTTAAAACTTGCAATTCATAACTTCACAACTTCAAGATCTTAACTTTAAGATAAATCAGAACTTAGTATCTTAAAGTTTAAAACTTGAAATTCATAACTTCACAACTTCAAGATCTTAACTTTAAGATAAATCAGAACTTAGTATCTTAAAGTTTAAAACTTGAAATTCATAACTTCACAACTTCAAGATCTTAACTTTAATATAAATCAGAAAGTTTTTAGCTTAAAGTTTAAAACTTGAAATTCATAACTTCACAACTTCAAGATCTTAACTTTAAGATAAATCAGAACTTAGTATCTTAAAGTTTAAAACTTGCAATTCATAACTTCACAACTTCAAGATCTTAACTTTAAGATAAATCAGAAAGTTTTTAGCTTAAAGTTTAAAACTTGCAATTCATAACTTCACAACTTCAAGATCTTAACTTTAAGATAAATCAGAAAGTTTTTAGCTTAAAGTTTAAAACTTGCAATTCATAACTTCACAACTTCAAGATCTTAACTTTAAGATAAATCAGAAAGTTTTTAGCTTAAAGTTTAAAACTTGAAATTCATAACTTCACAACTTCAAGATCTTAACTTTAAGATAAATCAGAAAGTTTTTAGCTTAAAGTTTAAAACTTGCAATTCATAACTTCACAACTTCAAGATCTTAACTTTAAGATAAATCAGAACTTAGTATCTTAAAGTTTAAAACTTGAAATTCATAACTTCACAACTTCAAGATCTTAACTTTAAGATAAATCAGAAAGTTTTTAGCTTAAAGTTTAAAACTTGCAATTCATAACTTCACAACTTCAAGATCTTAACTTTAAGATAAATCAGAAAGTTTTTAGCTTAAAGTTTAAAACTTGAAATTCATAACTTCACAACTTCAAGATCTTAACTTTAAGATAAATCAGAACTTAGTATCTTAAAGTTTAAAACTTGAAATTCATAACTTCACAACTTCAAGATCTTAACTTTAAGATAAATCAGAAAGTTTTTAGCTTAAAGTTTAAAACTTGAAATTCATAACTTCACAACTTCAAGATCTTAACTTTAAGATAAATCAGAAAGTTTTTAGCTTAAAGTTTAAAACTTGAAATTCATAACTTCACAACTTCAAGATCTTAACTTTAAGATAAATCAGAAAGTTTTTAGCTTAAAGTTTAAAACTTGCAATTCATAACTTCACAACTTCAAGATCTTAACTTTAAGATAAATCAGAACTTAGTATCTTAAAGTTTAAAACTTGAAATTCATAACTTCACAACTTCAAGATCTTAACTTTAAGATAAATCAGAACTTAGTATCTTAAAGTTTAAAACTTGAAATTCATAACTTCACAACTTCAAGATCTTAACTTTAAGATAAATCAGAAAGTTTTTAGCTTAAAGTTTAAAACTTGCAATTCATAACTTCACAACTTCAAGATCTTAACTTTAAGATAAATCAGAAAGTTTTTAGCTTAAAGTTTAAAACTTGCAATTCATAACTTCACAACTTCAAGATCTTAACTTTAAGATAAATCAGAAAGTTTTTAGCTTAAAGTTTAAAACTTGCAATTCATAACTTCACAACTTCAAGATCTTAACTTTAAGATAAATCAGAACTTAGTATCTTAAAGTTTAAAACTTGAAATTCATAACTTCACAACTTCAAGATCTTAACTTTAAGATAAATCAGAAAGTTTTTAGCTTAAAGTTTAAAACTTGAAATTCATAACTTCACAACTTCAAGATCTTAACTTTAAGATAAATCAGAAAGTTTTTAGCTTAAAGTTTAAAACTTGCAATTCATAACTTCACAACTTCAAGATCTTAACTTTAAGATAAATCAGAAAGTTTTTAGCTTAAAGTTTAAAACTTGAAATTCATAACTTCACAACTTCAAGATCTTAACTTTAAGATAAATCAGAAAGTTTTTAGCTTAAAGTTTAAAACTTGAAATTCATAACTTCACAACTTCAAGATCTTAACTTTAAGATAAATCAGAAAGTTTTTAGCTTAAAGTTTAAAACTTGCAATTCATAACTTCACAACTTCAAGATCTTAACTTTAAGATAAATCAGAACTTAGTATCTTAAAGTTTAAAACTTGAAATTCATAACTTCACAACTTCAAGATCTTAACTTTAAGATAAATCAGAACTTAGTATCTTAAAGTTTAAAACTTGAAATTCATAACTTCACAACTTCAAGATCTTAACTTTAAGATAAATCAGAACTTAGTATCTTAAAGTTTAAAACTTGCAATTCATAACTTCACAACTTCAAGATCTTAACTTTAAGATAAATCAGAACTTAGTATCTTAAAGTTTAAAACTTGCAATTCATAACTTCACAACTTCAAGATCTTAACTTTAAGATAAATCAGAACTTAGTATCTTAAAGTTTAAAACTTGAAATTCATAACTTCACAACATCAAGATCTTAACTTTAAGATAAATCAGAACTTAGTATCTTAAAGTTTAAAACTTGAAATTCATAACTTCACAACTTCAAGATCTTAACTTTAAGATAAATCAGAAAGTTTTTAGCTTAAAGTTTAAAACTTGAAATTCATAACTTCACAACTTCAAGATCTTAACTTTAAGATAAATCAGAACTTAGTATCTTAAAGTTTAAAACTTGAAATTCATAACTTCACAACTTCAAGATCTTAACTTTAAGATAAATCAGAAAGTTTTTAGCTTAAAGTTTAAAACTTGAAATTCATAACTTCACAACTTCAAGATCTTAACTTTAAGATAAATCAGAACTTAGTATCTTAAAGTTTAAAACTTGAAATTCATAACTTCACAACTTCAAGATCTTAACTTTAAGATAAATCAGAACTTAGTATCTTAAAGTTTAAAACTTGAAATTCATAACTTCACAACTTCAAGATCTTAACTTTAAGATAAATCAGAAAGTTTTTAGCTTAAAGTTTAAAACTTGCAATTCATAACTTCACAACTTCAAGATCTTAACTTTAAGATAAATCAGAACTTAGTATCTTAAAGTTTAAAACTTGAAATTCATAACTTCACAACTTCAAGATCTTAACTTTAAGATAAATCAGAACTTAGTATCTTAAAGTTTAAAACTTGAAATTCATAACTTCACAACTTCAAGATCTTAACTTTAAGATAAATCAGAAAGTTTTTAGCTTAAAGTTTAAAACTTGCAATTCATAACTTCACAACTTCAAGATCTTAACTTTAAGATAAATCAGAACTTAGTATCTTAAAGTTTAAAACTTGAAATTCATAACTTCACAACTTCAAGATCTTAACTTTAAGATAAATCAGAAAGTTTTTAGCTTAAAGTTTAAAACTTGCAATTCATAACTTCACAACTTCAAGATCTTAACTTTAAGATAAATCAGAAAGTTTTTAGCTTAAAGTTTAAAACTTGAAATTCATAACTTCACAACTTCAAGATCTTAACTTTAAGATAAATCAGAACTTAGTATCTTAAAGTTTAAAACTTGAAATTCATAACTTCACAACTTCAAGATCTTAACTTTAAGATAAATCAGAAAGTTTTTAGCTTAAAGTTTAAAACTTGAAATTCATAACTTCACAACTTCAAGATCTTAACTTTAAGATAAATCAGAAAGTTTTTAGCTTAAAGTTTAAAACTTGCAATTCATAACTTCACAACTTCAAGATCTTAACTTTAAGATAAATCAGAAAGTTTTTAGCTTAAAGTTTAAAACTTGCAATTCATAACTTCACAACTTCAAGATCTTAACTTTAAGATAAATCAGAAAGTTTTTAGCTTAAAGTTTAAAACTTGAAATTCATAACTTCACAACTTCAAGATCTTAACTTTAAGATAAATCAGAAAGTTTTTAGCTTAAAGTTTAAAACTTGCAATTCATAACTTCACAACTTCAAGATCTTAACTTTAAGATAAATCAGAACTTAGTATCTTAAAGTTTAAAACTTGAAATTCATAACTTCACAACTTCAAGATCTTAACTTTAAGATAAATCAGAACTTAGTATCTTAAAGTTTAAAACTTGAAATTCATAACTTCACAACTTCAAGATCTTAACTTTAAGATAAATCAGAAAGTTTTTAGCTTAAAGTTTAAAACTTGAAATTCATAACTTCACAACTTCAAGATCTTAACTTTAAGATAAATCAGAAAGTTTTTAGCTTAAAGTTTAAAACTTGCAATTCATAACTTCACAACTTCAAGATCTTAACTTTAAGATAAATCAGAACTTAGTATCTTAAAGTTTAAAACTTGAAATTCATAACTTCACAACTTCAAGATCTTAACTTTAAGATAAATCAGAAAGTTTTTAGCTTAAAGTTTAAAACTTGCAATTCATAACTTCACAACTTCAAGATCTTAACTTTAAGATAAATCAGAACTTAGTATCTTAAAGTTTAAAACTTGCAATTCATAACTTCACAACTTCAAGATCTTAACTTTAAGATAAATCAGAAAGTTTTTAGCTTAAAGTTTAAAACTTGCAATTCATAACTTCACAACTTCAAGATCTTAACTTTAAGATAAATCAGAACTTAGTATCTTAAAGTTTAAAACTTGCAATTCATAACTTCACAACTTCAAGATCTTAACTTTAAGATAAATCAGAACTTAGTATCTTAAAGTTTAAAACTTGAAATTCATAACTTCACAACTTCAAGATCTTAACTTTAAGATAAATCAGAAAGTTTTTAGCTTAAAGTTTAAAACTTGCAATTCATAACTTCACAACTTCAAGATCTTAACTTTAAGATAAATCAGAAAGTTTTTAGCTTAAAGTTTAAAACTTGAAATTCATAACTTCACAACTTCAAGATCTTAACTTTAAGATAAATCAGAAAGTTTTTAGCTTAAAGTTTAAAACTTGCAATTCATAACTTCACAACTTCAAGATCTTAACTTTAAGATAAATCAGAACTTAGTATCTTAAAGTTTAAAACTTGAAATTCATAACTTCACAACTTCAAGATCTTAACTTTAAGATAAATCAGAAAGTTTTTAGCTTAAAGTTTAAAACTTGCAATTCATAACTTCACAACTTCAAGATCTTAACTTTAAGATAAATCAGAACTTAGTATCTTAAAGTTTAAAACTTGAAATTCATAACTTCACAACTTCAAGATCTTAACTTTAAGATAAATCAGAACTTAGTATCTTAAAGTTTAAAACTTGAAATTCATAACTTCACAACTACAAGATCTTAACTTTAAGATAAATCAGAAAGTTTTTAGCTTAAAGTTTAAAACTTGAAATTCATAACTTCACAACTTCAAGATCTTAACTTTAAGATAAATCAGAAAGTTTTTAGCTTAAAGTTTAAAACTTGAAATTCATAACTTCACAACTTCAAGATCTTAACTTTAAGATAAATCAGAACTTAGTATCTTAAAGTTTAAAACTTGAAATTCATAACTTCACAACTTCAAAATCTTAACTTTAAGATAAATCAGAAAGTTTTTAGCTTAAAGTTTAAAACTTGCAATTCATAACTTCACAACTTCAAGATCTTAACTTTAAGATAAATCAGAAAGTTTTTAGCTTAAAGTTTAAAACTTGAAATTCATAACTTCACAACTTCAAGATCTTAACTTTAAGATAAATCAGAAAGTTTTTAGCTTAAAGTTTAAAACTTGAAATTCATAACTTCACAACTTCAAGATCTTAACTTTAAGATAAATCAGAAAGTTTTTAGCTTAAAGTTTAAAACTTGAAATTCATAACTTCACAACTTCAAGATCTTAACTTTAAGATAAATCAGAACTTAGTATCTTAAAGTTTAAAACTTGAAATTCATAACTTCACAACTTCAAGATCTTAACTTTAAGATAAATCAGAAAGTTTTTAGCTTAAAGTTTAAAACTTGCAATTCATAACTTCACAACTTCAAGATCTTAACTTTAAGATAAATCAGAAAGTTTTTAGCTTAAAGTTTAAAACTTGAAATTCATAACTTCACAACTTCAAGATCTTAACTTTAAAATAAATCAGAACTTAGTATCTTAAAGTTTAAAACTTGAAATTCATAACTTCACAACTTCAAGATCTTAACTTTAAGATAAATCAGAAAGTTTTTAGCTTAAAGTTTAAAACTTGCAATTCATAACTTCACAACTTCAAGATCTTAACTTTAAGATAAATCAGAACTTAGTATCTTAAAGTTTAAAACTTGAAATTCATAACTTCACAACTTCAAGATCTTAACTTTAAGATAAATCAGAAAGTTTTTAGCTTAAAGTTTAAAACTTGCAATTCATAACTTCACAACTTCAAGATCTTAACTTTAAGATAAATCAGAAAGTTTTTAGCTTAAAGTTTAAAACTTGAAATTCATAACTTCACAACTTCAAGATCTTAACTTTAAGATAAATCAGAAAGTTTTTAGCTTAAAGTTTAAAACTTGCAATTCATAACTTCACAACTTCAAGATCTTAACTTTAAAATAAATCAGAACTTAGTATCTTAAAGTTTAAAACTTGAAATTCATAACTTCACAACTTCAAGATCTTAACTTTAAGATAAATCAGAAAGTTTTTAGCTTAAAGTTTAAAACTTGCAATTCATAACTTCACAACTTCAAGATCTTAACTTTAAGATAAATCAGAAAGTTTTTAGCTTAAAGTTTAAAACTTGAAATTCATAACTTCACAACTTCAAGATCTTAACTTTAAGATAAATCAGAAAGTTTTTAGCTTAAAGTTTAAAACTTGCAATTCATAACTTCACAACTTCAAGATCTTAACTTTAAGATAAATCAGAACTTAGTATCTTAAAGTTTAAAACTTGAAATTCATAACTTCACAACTTCAAGATCTTAACTTTAAGATAAATCAGAAAGTTTTTAGCTTAAAGTTTAAAACTTGCAATTCATAACTTCACAACTTCAAGATCTTAACTTTAAGATAAATCAGAAAGTTTTTAGCTTAAAGTTTAAAACTTGAAATTCATAACTTCACAACTTCAAGATCTTAACTTTAAGATAAATCAGAACTTAGTATCTTAAAGTTTAAAACTTGAAATTCATAACTTCACAACTTCAAGATCTTAACTTTAAGATAAATCAGAAAGTTTTTAGCTTAAAGTTTAAAACTTGCAATTCATAACTTCACAACTTCAAGATCTTAACTTTAAGATAAATCAGAAAGTTTTTAGCTTAAAGTTTAAAACTTGCAATTCATAACTTCACAACTTCAAGATCTTAACTTTAAGATAAATCAGAAAGTTTTTAGCTTAAAGTTTAAAACTTGCAATTCATAACTTCACAACTTCAAGATCTTAACTTTAAGATAAATCAGAACTTAGTATCTTAAAGTTTAAAACTTGAAATTCATAACTTCACAACTTCAAGATCTTAACTTTAAGATAAATCAGAAAGTTTTTAGCTTAAAGTTTAAAACTTGAAATTCATAACTTCACAACTTCAAGATCTTAACTTTAAGATAAATCAGAAAGTTTTTAGCTTAAAGTTTAAAACTTGCAATTCATAACTTCACAACTTCAAGATCTTAACTTTAAGATAAATCAGAAAGTTTTTAGCTTAAAGTTTAAAACTTGAAATTCATAACTTCACAACTTCAAGATCTTAACTTTAAGATAAATCAGAAAGTTTTTAGCTTAAAGTTTAAAACTTGAAATTCATAACTTCACAACTTCAAGATCTTAACTTTAAGATAAATCAGAAAGTTTTTAGCTTAAAGTTTAAAACTTGCAATTCATAACTTCACAACTTCAAGATCTTAACTTTAAGATAAATCAGAACTTAGTATCTTAAAGTTTAAAACTTGAAATTCATAACTTCACAACTTCAAGATCTTAACTTTAAGATAAATCAGAACTTAGTATCTTAAAGTTTAAAACTTGAAATTCATAACTTCACAACTTCAAGATCTTAACTTTAAGATAAATCAGAACTTAGTATCTTAAAGTTTAAAACTTGCAATTCATAACTTCACAACTTCAAGATCTTAACTTTAAGATAAATCAGAACTTAGTATCTTAAAGTTTAAAACTTGCAATTCATAACTTCACAACTTCAAGATCTTAACTTTAAGATAAATCAGAACTTAGTATCTTAAAGTTTAAAACTTGAAATTCATAACTTCACAACATCAAGATCTTAACTTTAAGATAAATCAGAACTTAGTATCTTAAAGTTTAAAACTTGAAATTCATAACTTCACAACTTCAAGATCTTAACTTTAAGATAAATCAGAAAGTTTTTAGCTTAAAGTTTAAAACTTGAAATTCATAACTTCACAACTTCAAGATCTTAACTTTAAGATAAATCAGAACTTAGTATCTTAAAGTTTAAAACTTGAAATTCATAACTTCACAACTTCAAGATCTTAACTTTAAGATAAATCAGAACTTAGTATCTTAAAGTTTAAAACTTGAAATTCATAACTTCACAACTTCAAGATCTTAACTTTAAGATAAATCAGAAAGTTTTTAGCTTAAAGTTTAAAACTTGAAATTCATAACTTCACAACTTCAAGATCTTAACTTTAAGATAAATCAGAACTTAGTATCTTAAAGTTTAAAACTTGAAATTCATAACTTCACAACTTCAAGATCTTAACTTTAAGATAAATCAGAACTTAGTATCTTAAAGTTTAAAACTTGAAATTCATAACTTCACAACTTCAAGATCTTAACTTTAAGATAAATCAGAAAGTTTTTAGCTTAAAGTTTAAAACTTGCAATTCATAACTTCACAACTTCAAGATCTTAACTTTAAGATAAATCAGAACTTAGTATCTTAAAGTTTAAAACTTGAAATTCATAACTTCACAACTTCAAGATCTTAACTTTAAGATAAATCAGAACTTAGTATCTTAAAGTTTAAAACTTGAAATTCATAACTTCACAACTTCAAGATCTTAACTTTAAGATAAATCAGAAAGTTTTTAGCTTAAAGTTTAAAACTTGCAATTCATAACTTCACAACTTCAAGATCTTAACTTTAAGATAAATCAGAACTTAGTATCTTAAAGTTTAAAACTTGAAATTCATCACTTCACAACTTCAAGATCTTAACTTTAAGATAAATCAGAAAGTTTTTAGCTTAAAGTTTAAAACTTGCAATTCATAACTTCACAACTTCAAGATCTTAACTTTAAGATAAATCAGAAAGTTTTTAGCTTAAAGTTTAAAACTTGAAATTCATAACTTCACAACTTCAAGATCTTAACTTTAAGATAAATCAGAACTTAGTATCTTAAAGTTTAAAACTTGAAATTCATAACTTCACAACTTCAAGATCTTAACTTTAAGATAAATCAGAAAGTTTTTAGCTTAAAGTTTAAAACTTGAAATTCATAACTTCACAACTTCAAGATCTTAACTTTAAGATAAATCAGAAAGTTTTTAGCTTAAAGTTTAAAACTTGCAATTCATAACTTCACAACTTCAAGATCTTAACTTTAAGATAAATCAGAAAGTTTTTAGCTTAAAGTTTAAAACTTGCAATTCATAACTTCACAACTTCAAGATCTTAACTTTAAGATAAATCAGAAAGTTTTTAGCTTAAAGTTTAAAACTTGAAATTCATAACTTCACAACTTCAAGATCTTAACTTTAAGATAAATCAGAAAGTTTTTAGCTTAAAGTTTAAAACTTGCAATTCATAACTTCACAACTTCAAGATCTTAACTTTAAGATAAATCAGAACTTAGTATCTTAAAGTTTAAAACTTGAAATTCATAACTTCACAACTTCAAGATCTTAACTTTAAGATAAATCAGAACTTAGTATCTTAAAGTTTAAAACTTGAAATTCATAACTTCACAACTTCAAGATCTTAACTTTAAGATAAATCAGAAAGTTTTTAGCTTAAAGTTTAAAACTTGAAATTCATAACTTCACAACTTCAAGATCTTAACTTTAAGATAAATCAGAAAGTTTTTAGCTTAAAGTTTAAAACTTGCAATTCATAACTTCACAACTTCAAGATCTTAACTTTAAGATAAATCAGAACTTAGTATCTTAAAGTTTAAAACTTGAAATTCATAACTTCACAACTTCAAGATCTTAACTTTAAGATAAATCAGAAAGTTTTTAGCTTAAAGTTTAAAACTTGCAATTCATAACTTCACAACTTCAAGATCTTAACTTTAAGATAAATCAGAACTTAGTATCTTAAAGTTTAAAACTTGCAATTCATAACTTCACAACTTCAAGATCTTAACTTTAAGATAAATCAGAAAGTTTTTAGCTTAAAGTTTAAAACTTGCAATTCATAACTTCACAACTTCAAGATCTTAACTTTAAGATAAATCAGAACTTAGTATCTTAAAGTTTAAAACTTGCAATTCATAACTTCACAACTTCAAGATCTTAACTTTAAGATAAATCAGAACTTAGTATCTTAAAGTTTAAAACTTGAAATTCATAACTTCACAACTTCAAGATCTTAACTTTAAGATAAATCAGAAAGTTTTTAGCTTAAAGTTTAAAACTTGCAATTCATAACTTCACAACTTCAAGATCTTAACTTTAAGATAAATCAGAAAGTTTTTAGCTTAAAGTTTAAAACTTGAAATTCATAACTTCACAACTTCAAGATCTTAACTTTAAGATAAATCAGAAAGTTTTTAGCTTAAAGTTTAAAACTTGCAATTCATAACTTCACAACTTCAAGATCTTAACTTTAAGATAAATCAGAACTTAGTATCTTAAAGTTTAAAACTTGAAATTCATAACTTCACAACTTCAAGATCTTAACTTTAAGATAAATCAGAAAGTTTTTAGCTTAAAGTTTAAAACTTGCAATTCATAACTTCACAACTTCAAGATCTTAACTTTAAGATAAATCAGAACTTAGTATCTTAAAGTTTAAAACTTGAAATTCATAACTTCACAACTTCAAGATCTTAACTTTAAGATAAATCAGAACTTAGTATCTTAAAGTTTAAAACTTGAAATTCATAACTTCACAACTACAAGATCTTAACTTTAAGATAAATCAGAAAGTTTTTAGCTTAAAGTTTAAAACTTGAAATTCATAACTTCACAACTTCAAGATCTTAACTTTAAGATAAATCAGAAAGTTTTTAGCTTAAAGTTTAAAACTTGAAATTCATAACTTCACAACTTCAAGATCTTAACTTTAAGATAAATCAGAACTTAGTATCTTAAAGTTTAAAACTTGAAATTCATAACTTCACAACTTCAAGATCTTAACTTTAAGATAAATCAGAAAGTTTTTAGCTTAAAGTTTAAAACTTGCAATTCATAACTTCACAACTTCAAGATCTTAACTTTAAGATAAATCAGAAAGTTTTTAGCTTAAAGTTTAAAACTTGAAATTCATAACTTCACAACTTCAAGATCTTAACTTTAAGATAAATCAGAAAGTTTTTAGCTTAAAGTTTAAAACTTGAAATTCATAACTTCACAACTTCAAGATCTTAACTTTAAGATAAATCAGAAAGCTTTTAGCTTAAAGTTTAAAACTTGAAATTCATAACTTCACAACTTCAAGATCTTAACTTTAAGATAAATCAGAACTTAGTATCTTAAAGTTTAAAACTTGAAATTCATAACTTCACAACTTCAAGATCTTAACTTTAAGATAAATCAGAAAGTTTTTAGCTTAAAGTTTAAAACTTGCAATTCATAACTTCACAACTTCAAGATCTTAACTTTAAGATAAATCAGAAAGTTTTTAGCTTAAAGTTTAAAACTTGAAATTCATAACTTCACAACTTCAAGATCTTAACTTTAAAATAAATCAGAACTTAGTATCTTAAAGTTTAAAACTTGAAATTCATAACTTCACAACTTCAAGATCTTAACTTTAAGATAAATCAGAAAGTTTTTAGCTTAAAGTTTAAAACTTGCAATTCATAACTTCACAACTTCAAGATCTTAACTTTAAGATAAATCAGAACTTAGTATCTTAAAGTTTAAAACTTGAAATTCATAACTTCACAACTTCAAGATCTTAACTTTAAGATAAATCAGAAAGTTTTTAGCTTAAAGTTTAAAACTTGCAATTCATAACTTCACAACTTCAAGATCTTAACTTTAAGATAAATCAGAAAGTTTTTAGCTTAAAGTTTAAAACTTGAAATTCATAACTTCACAACTTCAAGATCTTAACTTTAAGATAAATCAGAAAGTTTTTAGCTTAAAGTTTAAAACTTGCAATTCATAACTTCACAACTTCAAGATCTTAACTTTAAAATAAATCAGAACTTAGTATCTTAAAGTTTAAAACTTGAAATTCATAACTTCACAACTTCAAGATCTTAACTTTAAGATAAATCAGAAAGTTTTTAGCTTAAAGTTTAAAACTTGCAATTCATAACTTCACAACTTCAAGATCTTAACTTTAAGATAAATCAGAAAGTTTTTAGCTTAAAGTTTAAAACTTGAAATTCATAACTTCACAACTTCAAGATCTTAACTTTAAGATAAATCAGAAAGTTTTTAGCTTAAAGTTTAAAACTTGCAATTCATAACTTCACAACTTCAAGATCTTAACTTTAAGATAAATCAGAACTTAGTATCTTAAAGTTTAAAACTTGAAATTCATAACTTCACAACTTCAAGATCTTAACTTTAAGATAAATCAGAAAGTTTTTAGCTTAAAGTTTAAAACTTGCAATTCATAACTTCACAACTTCAAGATCTTAACTTTAAGATAAATCAGAAAGTTTTTAGCTTAAAGTTTAAAACTTGAAATTCATAACTTCACAACTTCAAGATCTTAACTTTAAGATAAATCAGAACTTAGTATCTTAAAGTTTAAAACTTGAAATTCATAACTTCACAACTTCAAGATCTTAACTTTAAGATAAATCAGAAAGTTTTTAGCTTAAAGTTTAAAACTTGAAATTCATAACTTCACAACTTCAAGATCTTAACTTTAAGATAAATCAGAAAGTTTTTAGCTTAAAGTTTAAAACTTGAAATTCATAACTTCACAACTTCAAGATCTTAACTTTAAGATAAATCAGAAAGTTTTTAGCTTAAAGTTTAAAACTTGCAATTCATAACTTCACAACTTCAAGATCTTAACTTTAAGATAAATCAGAACTTAGTATCTTAAAGTTTAAAACTTGAAATTCATAACTTCACAACTTCAAGATCTTAACTTTAAGATAAATCAGAACTTAGTATCTTAAAGTTTAAAACTTGAAATTCATAACTTCACAACTTCAAGATCTTAACTTTAAGATAAATCAGAAAGTTTTTAGCTTAAAGTTTAAAACTTGCAATTCATAACTTCACAACTTCAAGATCTTAACTTTAAGATAAATCAGAACTTAGTATCTTAAAGTTTAAAACTTGAAATTCATAACTTCACAACTTCAAGATCTTAACTTTAAGATAAATCAGAAAGTTTTTAGCTTAAAGTTTAAAACTTGCAATTCATAACTTCACAACTTCAAGATCTTAACTTTAAGATAAATCAGAACTTAGTATCTTAAAGTTTAAAACTTGAAATTCATAACTTCACAACTTCAAGATCTTAACTTTAAGATAAATCAGAAAGTTTTTAGCTTAAAGTTTAAAACTTGAAATTCATAACTTCACAACTTCAAGATCTTAACTTTAAGATAAATCAGAAAGTTTTTAGCTTAAAGTTTAAAACTTGCAATTCATAACTTCACAACTTCAAGATCTTAACTTTAAGATAAATCAGAACTTAGTATCTTAAAGTTTAAAACTTGCAATTCATAACTTCACAACTTCAAGATCTTAACTTTAAGATAAATCAGAACTTAGTATCTTAAAGTTTAAAACTTGAAATTCATAACTTCACAACTTCAAGATCTTAACTTTAAGATAAATCAGAAAGTTTTTAGCTTAAAGTTTAAAACTTGCAATTCATAACTTCACAACTTCAAGATCTTAACTTTAAGATAAATCAGAACTTAGTATCTTAAAGTTTAAAACTTGCAATTCATAACTTCACAACTTCAAGATCTTAACTTTAAGATAAATCAGAACTTAGTATCTTAAAGTTTAAAACTTGAAATTCATAACTTCACAACTTCAAGATCTTAACTTTAAGATAAATCAGAAAGTTTTTAGCTTAAAGTTTAAAACTTGAAATTCATAACTTCACAACTTCAAGATCTTAACTTTAAGATAAATCAGAAAGTTTTTAGCTTAAAGTTTAAAACTTGCAATTCATAACTTCACAACTTCAAGATCTTAACTTTAAGATAAATCAGAACTTAGTATCTTAAAGTTTAAAACTTGAAATTCATAACTTCACAACTTCAAGATCTTAACTTTAAGATAAATCAGAAAGTTTTTAGCTTAAAGTTTAAAACTTGCAATTCATAACTTCACAACTTCAAGATCTTAACTTTAAGATAAATCAGAAAGTTTTTAGCTTAAAGTTTAAAACTTGCAATTCATAACTTCACAACTTCAAGATCTTAACTTTAAGATAAATCAGAACTTAGTATCTTAAAGTTTAAAACTTGAAATTCATAACTTCACAACTTCAAGATCTTAACTTTAAGATAAATCAGAAAGTTTTTAGCTTAAAGTTTAAAACTTGCAATTCATAACTTCACAACTTCAAGATCTTAACTTTAAGATAAATCAGAAAGTTTTTAGCTTAAAGTTTAAAACTTGAAATTCATAACTTCACAACTTCAAGATCTTAACTTTAAGATAAATCAGAAAGTTTTTAGCTTAAAGTTTAAAACTTGCAATTCATAACTTCACAACTTCAAGATCTTAACTTTAAGATAAATCAGAACTTAGTATCTTAAAGTTTAAAACTTGAAATTCATAACTTCACAACTTCAAGATCTTAACTTTAAGATAAATCAGAACTTAGTATCTTAAAGTTTAAAACTTGAAATTCATAACTTCACAACTTCAAGATCTTAACTTTAAGATAAATCAGAAAGTTTTTAGCTTAAAGTTTAAAACTTGCAATTCATAACTTCACAACTTCAAGATCTTAACTTTAAGATAAATCAGAACTTAGTATCTTAAAGTTTAAAACTTGAAATTCATAACTTCACAACTTCAAGATCTTAACTTTAAGATAAATCAGAAAGTTTTTAGCTTAAAGTTTAAAACTTGCAATTCATAACTTCACAACTTCAAGATCTTAACTTTAAGATAAATCAGAACTTAGTATCTTAAAGTTTAAAACTTGAAATTCATAACTTCACAACTTCAAGATCTTAACTTTAAATTAAATCAGAAAGTTTTTAGCTTAAAGTTTAAAACTTGAAATTCATAACTTCACAACTTCAAGATCTTAACTTTAAGATAAATCAGAAAGTTTTTAGCTTAAAGTTTAAAACTTGCAATTCATAACTTCACAACTTCAAGATCTTAACTTTAAGATAAATCAGAAAGTTTTTAGCTTAAAGTTTAAAACTTGAAATTCATAACTTCACAACTTCAAGATCTTAACTTTAAGATAAATCAGAAAGTTTTTAGCTTAAAGTTTAAAACTTGCAATTCATAACTTCACAACTTCAAGATCTTAACTTTAAGATAAATCAGAACTTAGTATCTTAAAGTTTAAAACTTGAAATTCATAACTTCACAACTTCAAGATCTTAACTTTAAGATAAATCAGAAAGTTTTTAGCTTAAAGTTTAAAACTTGCAATTCATAACTTCACAACTTCAAGATCTTAACTTTAAGATAAATCAGAAAGTTTTTAGCTTAAAGTTTAAAACTTGAAATTCATAACTTCACAACTTCAAGATCTTAACTTTAAGATAAATCAGAAAGTTTTTAGCTTAAAGTTTAAAACTTGAAATTCATAACTTCACAACTTCAAGATCTTAACTTTAAGATAAATCAGAAAGTTTTTAGCTTAAAGTTTAAAACTTGAAATTCATAACTTCACAACTTCAAGATCTTAACTTTAAGATAAATCAGAACTTAGTATCTTAAAGTTTAAAACTTGAAATTCATAACTTCACAACTTCAAGATCTTAACTTTAAGATAAATCAGAAAGTTTTTAGCTTAAAGTTTAAAACTTGCAATTCATAACTTCACAACTTCAAGATCTTAACTTTAAGATAAATCAGAAAGTTTTTAGCTTAAAGTTTAAAACTTGAAATTCATAACTTCACAACTTCAAGATCTTAACTTTAAGATAAATCAGAACTTAGTATCTTAAAGTTTAAAACTTGAAATTCATAACTTCACAACTTCAAGATCTTAACTTTAAGATAAATCAGAAAGTTTTTAGCTTAAAGTTTAAAACTTGCAATTCATAACTTCACAACTTCAAGATCTTAACTTTAAGATAAATCAGAAAGTTTTTAGCTTAAAGTTTAAAACTTGAAATTCATAACTTCACAACTTCAAGATCTTAACTTTAAGATAAATCAGAAAGTTTTTAGCTTAAAGTTTAAAACTTGCAATTCATAACTTCACAACTTCAAGATCTTAACTTTAAGATAAATCAGAACTTAGTATCTTAAAGTTTAAAACTTGAAATTCATAACTTCACAACTTCAAGATCTTAACTTTAAGATAAATCAGAAAGTTTTTAGCTTAAAGTTTAAAACTTGAAATTCATAACTTCACAACTTCAAGATCTTAACTTTAAGATAAATCAGAACTTAGTATCTTAAAGTTTAAAACTTGAAATTCATAACTTCACAACTTCAAGATCTTAACTTTAAGATAAATCAGAAAGTTTTTAGCTTAAAGTTTAAAACTTGCAATTCATAACTTCACAACTTCAAGATCTTAACTTTAAGATAAATCAGAACTTAGTATCTTAAAGTTTAAAACTTGAAATTCATAACTTCACAACTTCAAGATCTTAACTTTAAGATAAATCAGAAAGTTTTTAGCTTAAAGTTTAAAACTTGCAATTCATAACTTCACAACTTCAAGATCTTAACTTTAAGATAAATCAGAAAGTTTTTAGCTTAAAGTTTAAAACTTGAAATTCATAACTTCACAACTTCAAGATCTTAACTTTAAGATAAATCAGAAAGTTTTTAGCTTAAAGTTTAAAACTTGCAATTCATAACTTCACAACTTCAAGATCTTAACTTTAAGATAAATCAGAACTTAGTATCTTAAAGTTTAAAACTTGAAATTCATAACTTCACAACTTCAAGATCTTAACTTTAAGATAAATCAGAAAGTTTTTAGCTTAAAGTTTAAAACTTGCAATTCATAACTTCACAACTTCAAGATCTTAACTTTAAGATAAATCAGAAAGTTTTTAGCTTAAAGTTTAAAACTTGCAATTCATAACTTCACAACTTCAAGATCTTAACTTTAAGATAAATCAGAACTTAGTATCTTAAAGTTTAAAACTTGAAATTCATAACTTCACAACTTCAAGATCTTAACTTTAAGATAAATCAGAAAGTTTTTAGCTTAAAGTTTAAAACTTGCAATTCATAACTTCACAACTTCAAGATCTTAACTTTAAGATAAATCAGAACTTAGTATCTTAAAGTTTAAAACTTGCAATTCATAACTTCACAACTTCAAGATCTTAACTTTAAGATAAATCAGAACTTAGTATCTTAAAGTTTAAAACTTGAAATTCATAACTTCACAACTTCAAGATCTTAACTTTAAGATAAATCAGAAAGTTTTTAGCTTAAAGTTTAAAACTTGAAATTCATAACTTCACAACTTCAAGATCTTAACTTTAAGATAAATCAGAAAGTTTTTAGCTTAAAGTTTAAAACTTGCAATTCATAACTTCACAACTTCAAGATCTTAACTTTAAGATAAATCAGAACTTAGTATCTTAAAGTTTAAAACTTGAAATTCATAACTTCACAACTTCAAGATCTTAACTTTAAGATAAATCAGAAAGTTTTTAGCTTAAAGTTTAAAACTTGCAATTCATAACTTCACAACTTCAAGATCTTAACTTTAAGATAAATCAGAAAGTTTTTAGCTTAAAGTTTAAAACTTGCAATTCATAACTTCACAACTTCAAGATCTTAACTTTAAGATAAATCAGAACTTAGTATCTTAAAGTTTAAAACTTGAAATTCATAACTTCACAACTTCAAGATCTTAACTTTAAGATAAATCAGAAAGTTTTTAGCTTAAAGTTTAAAACTTGCAATTCATAACTTCACAACTTCAAGATCTTAACTTTAAGATAAATCAGAAAGTTTTTAGCTTAAAGTTTAAAACTTGAAATTCATAACTTCACAACTTCAAGATCTTAACTTTAAGATAAATCAGAAAGTTTTTAGCTTAAAGTTTAAAACTTGCAATTCATAACTTCACAACTTCAAGATCTTAACTTTAAGATAAATCAGAACTTAGTATCTTAAAGTTTAAAACTTGAAATTCATAACTTCACAACTTCAAGATCTTAACTTTAAGATAAATCAGAACTTAGTATCTTAAAGTTTAAAACTTGAAATTCATAACTTCACAACTTCAAGATCTTAACTTTAAGATAAATCAGAAAGTTTTTAGCTTAAAGTTTAAAACTTGCAATTCATAACTTCACAACTTCAAGATCTTAACTTTAAGATAAATCAGAACTTAGTATCTTAAAGTTTAAAACTTGAAATTAATAACTTCACAACTTCAAGATCTTAACTTTAAGATAAATCAGAAAGTTTTTAGCTTAAAGTTTAAAACTTGCAATTCATAACTTCACAACTTCAAGATCTTAACCTTAAGATAAATCAGAACTTAGTATCTTAAAGTTTAAAACTTGAAATTCATAACTTCACAACTTCAAGATCTTAACTTTAAGATAAATCAGAAAGTTTTTAGCTTAAAGTTTAAAACTTGCAATTCATAACTTCACAACTTCAAGATCTTAACTTTAAGATAAATCAGAACTTAGTATCTTAAAGTTTAAAACTTGAAATTTATAACTTCACAACTTCAAGATCTTAACTTTAAGATAAATCAGAACTTAGTATCTTAAAGTTTAAAACTTGCAATTCATAACTTCACAACTTCAAGATCTTAACTTTAAGATAAATCAGAACTTAGTATCTTAAAGTTTAAAACTTGAAATTCATAACTTCACAACTTCAAGATCTTAACTTTAAGATAAATCAGAAAGTTTTTAGCTTAAAGTTTAAAACTTGCAATTCATAACTTCACAACTTTTCAAGATCTTAACTTTAAGATAAATCAGAACTTAGTATCTTAAAGTTTAAAACTTGAAATTCATAACTTCACAACTTCAAGATCTTAACTTTAAGATAAATCAGAACTTAGTATCTTAAAGTTTAAAACTTGCAATTCATAACTTCACAACTTCAAGATCTTAACTTTAAGATAAATCAGAACTTAGTATCTTAAAGTTTAAAACTTGAAATTCATAACTTCACAACTTCAAGATCTTAACTTTAAGATAAATCAGAAAGTTTTTAGCTTAAAGTTTAAAACTTGCAATTCATAACTTCACAACTTCAAGATCTTAACTTTAAGATAAATCAGAACTTAGTATCTTAAAGTTTAAAACTTGAAATTCATAACTTCACAACTTCAAGATCTTAACTTTAAGATAAATCAGAAAGTTTTTAGCTTAAAGTTTAAAACTTGCAATTCATAACTTCACAACTTCAAGATCTTAACTTTAAGATAAATCAGAACTTAGTATCTTAAAGTTTAAAACTTGAAATTCATAACTTCACAACTTCAAGATCTTAACTTTAAGATAAATCAGAAAGTTTTTAGCTTAAAGTTTAAAACTTGCAATTCATAACTTCACAACTTCAAGATCTTAACTTTAAGATAAATCAGAAAGTTTTTAGCTTAAAGTTTAAAACTTGCAATTCATAACTTCACAACTTCAAGATCTTAACTTTAAGATAAATCAGAACTTAGTATCTTAAAGTTTAAAACTTGAAATTCATAACTTCACAACTTCAAGATCTTAACTATAAGATAAATCAGAAAGTTTTTAGCTTAAAGTTTAAAACTTGAAATTCATAACTTCACAACTTCAAGATCTTAACTTTAAGATAAATCAGAAAGTTTTTAGCTTAAAGTTTAAAACTTGAAATTCATAACTTCACAACTTCAAGATCTTAACTTTAAGATAAATCAGAAAGTTTTTAGCTTAAAGTTTAAAACTTGCAATTCATAACTTCACAACTTCAAGATCTTAACTTTAAGATAAATCAGAACTTAGTATCTTAAAGTTTAAAACTTGAAATTCATAACTTCACAACTTCAAGATCTTAACTTTAAGATAAATCAGAACTTAGTATCTTAAAGTTTAAAACTTGAAATTCATAACTTCACAACTTCAAGATCTTAACTTTAAGATAAATCAGAAAGTTTTTAGCTTAAAGTTTAAAACTTGCAATTCATAACTTCACAACTTCAAGATCTTAACTTTAAGATAAATCAGAACTTAGTATCTTAAAGTTTAAAACTAGAAATTCATAACTTCACAACTTCAAGATCTTAACTTTAAGATAAATCAGAAAGTTTTTAGCTTAAAGTTTAAAACTAGAAATTCATAACTTCACAACTTCAAGATCTTAACTTTAAGATAAATCAGAAAGTTTTTAGCTTAAAGTTTAAAACTTGCAATTCATAACTTCACAACTTCAAGATCTTAACTTTAAGATAAATCAGAACTTAGTATCTTAAAGTTTAAAACTTGCAATTCATAACTTCACAACTTCAAGATCTTAACTTTAAGATAAATCAGAACTTAGTATCTTAAAGTTTAAAACTTGAAATTCATAACTTCACAACTTCAAGATCTTAACTTTAAGATAAATCAGAAAGTTTTTAGCTTAAAGTTTAAAACTTGAAATTCATAACTTCACAACTTCAAGATCTTAACTTTAAGATAAATCAGAAAGTTTTTAGCTTAAAGTTTAAAACTTGAAATTCATAACTTCACAACTTCAAGATCTTAACTTTAAGATAAATCAGAAAGTTTTTAGCTTAAAGTTTAAAACTTGCAATTCATAACTTCACAACTTCAAGATCTTAACTTTAAGATAAATCAGAAAGTTTTTAGCTTAAAGTTTAAAACTTGCAATTCATAACTTCACAACTTCAAGATCTTAACTTTAAGATAAATCAGAAAGTTTTTAGCTTAAAGTTTAAAACTTGCAATTCATAACTTCACAACTTCAAGATCTTAACTTTAAGATAAATCAGAAAGTTTTTAGCTTAAAGTTTAAAACTTGCAATTCATAACTTCACAACTTCAAGATCTTAACTTTAAGATAAATCAGAAAGTTTTTAGCTTAAAGTTTAAAACTTGCAATTCATAACTTCACAACTTCAAGATCTTAACTTTAAGATAAATCAGAACTTAGTATCTTAAAGTTTAAAACTTGAAATTCATAACTTCACAACTTCAAGATCTTAACTTTAAGATAAATCAGAACTTAGTATCTTAAAGTTTAAAACTTGAAATTCATAACTTCACAACTTCAAGATCTTAACTTTAATATAAATCAGAAAGTTTTTAGCTTAAAGTTTAAAACTTGAAATTCATAACTTCACAACTTCAAGATCTTAACTTTAAGATAAATCAGAACTTAGTATCTTAAAGTTTAAAACTTGCAATTCATAACTTCACAACTTCAAGATCTTAACTTTAAGATAAATCAGAAAGTTTTTAGCTTAAAGTTTAAAACTTGCAATTCATAACTTCACAACTTCAAGATCTTAACTTTAAGATAAATCAGAAAGTTTTTAGCTTAAAGTTTAAAACTTGCAATTCATAACTTCACAACTTCAAGATCTTAACTTTAAGATAAATCAGAAAGTTTTTAGCTTAAAGTTTAAAACTTGAAATTCATAACTTCACAACTTCAAGATCTTAACTTTAAGATAAATCAGAAAGTTTTTAGCTTAAAGTTTAAAACTTGCAATTCATAACTTCACAACTTCAAGATCTTAACTTTAAGATAAATCAGAACTTAGTATCTTAAAGTTTAAAACTTGAAATTCATAACTTCACAACTTCAAGATCTTAACTTTAAGATAAATCAGAAAGTTTTTAGCTTAAAGTTTAAAACTTGCAATTCATAACTTCACAACTTCAAGATCTTAACTTTAAGATAAATCAGAAAGTTTTTAGCTTAAAGTTTAAAACTTGAAATTCATAACTTCACAACTTCAAGATCTTAACTTTAAGATAAATCAGAACTTAGTATCTTAAAGTTTAAAACTTGAAATTCATAACTTCACAACTTCAAGATCTTAACTTTAAGATAAATCAGAAAGTTTTTAGCTTAAAGTTTAAAACTTGAAATTCACAACTTCACAACTTCAAGATCTTAACTTTAAGATAAATCAGAAAGTTTTTAGCTTAAAGTTTAAAACTTGAAATTCATAACTTCACAACTTCAAGATCTTAACTTTAAGATAAATCAGAAAGTTTTTAGCTTAAAGTTTAAAACTTGCAATTCATAACTTCACAACTTCAAGATCTTAACTTTAAGATAAATCAGAACTTAGTATCTTAAAGTTTAAAACTTGAAATTCATAACTTCACAACTTCAAGATCTTAACTTTAAGATAAATCAGAACTTAGTATCTTAAAGTTTAAAACTTGAAATTCATAACTTCACAACTTCAAGATCTAAACTTTAAGATAAATCAGAAAGTTTTTAGCTTAAAGTTTAAAACTTGCAATTCATAACTTCACAACTTCAAGATCTTAACTTTAAGATAAATCAGAAAGTTTTTAGCTTAAAGTTTAAAACTTGCAATTCATAACTTCACAACTTCAAGATCTTAACTTTAAGATAAATCAGAAAGTTTTTAGCTTAAAGTTTAAAACTTGCAATTCATAACTTCACAACTTCAAGATCTTAACTTTAAGATAAATCAGAACTTAGTATCTTAAAGTTTAAAACTTGAAATTCATAACTTCACAACTTCAAGATCTTAACTTTAAGATAAATCAGAAAGTTTTTAGCTTAAAGTTTAAAACTTGAAATTCATAACTTCACAACTTCAAGATCTTAACTTTAAGATAAATCAGAAAGTTTTTAGCTTAAAGTTTAAAACTTGCAATTCATAACTTCACAACTTCAAGATCTTAACTTTAAGATAAATCAGAAAGTTTTTAGCTTAAAGTTTAAAACTTGAAATTCATAACTTCACAACTTCAAGATCTTAACTTTAAGATAAATCAGAAAGTTTTTAGCTTAAAGTTTAAAACTTGAAATTCATAACTTCACAACTTCAAGATCTTAACTTTAAGATAAATCAGAAAGTTTTTAGCTTAAAGTTTAAAACTTGCAATTCATAACTTCACAACTTCAAGATCTTAACTTTAAGATAAATCAGAACTTAGTATCTTAAAGTTTAAAACTTGAAATTCATAACTTCACAACTTCAAGATCTTAACTTTAAGATAAATCAGAACTTAGTATCTTAAAGTTTAAAACTTGAAATTCATAACTTCACAACTTCAAGATCTTAACTTTAAGATAAATCAGAACTTAGTATCTTAAAGTTTAAAACTTGCAATTCATAACTTCACAACTTCAAGATCTTAACTTTAAGATAAATCAGAACTTAGTATCTTAAAGTTTAAAACTTGCAATTCATAACTTCACAACTTCAAGATCTTAACTTTAAGATAAATCAGAACTTAGTATCTTAAAGTTTAAAACTTGAAATTCATAACTTCACAACATCAAGATCTTAACTTTAAGATAAATCAGAACTTAGTATCTTAAAGTTTAAAACTTGAAATTCATAACTTCACAACTTCAAGATCTTAACTTTAAGATAAATCAGAAAGTTTTTAGCTTAAAGTTTAAAACTTGAAATTCATAACTTCACAACTTCAAGATCTTAACTTTAAGATAAATCAGAACTTAGTATCTTAAAGTTTAAAACTTGAAATTCATAACTTCACAACTTCAAGATCTTAACTTTAAGATAAATCAGAAAGTTTTTAGCTTAAAGTTTAAAACTTGAAATTCATAACTTCACAACTTCAAGATCTTAACTTTAAGATAAATCAGAACTTAGTATCTTAAAGTTTAAAACTTGAAATTCATAACTTCACAACTTCAAGATCTTAACTTTAAGATAAATCAGAACTTAGTATCTTAAAGTTTAAAACTTGAAATTCATAACTTCACAACTTCAAGATCTTAACTTTAAGATAAATCAGAAAGTTTTTAGCTTAAAGTTTAAAACTTGCAATTCATAACTTCACAACTTCAAGATCTTAACTTTAAGATAAATCAGAACTTAGTATCTTAAAGTTTAAAACTTGAAATTCATAACTTCACAACTTCAAGATCTTAACTTTAAGATAAATCAGAACTTAGTATCTTAAAGTTTAAAACTTGAAATTCATAACTTCACAACTTCAAGATCTTAACTTTAAGATAAATCAGAAAGTTTTTAGCTTAAAGTTTAAACCTTGCAATTCATAACTTCACAACTTCAAGATCTTAACTTTAAGATAAATCAGAACTTAGTATCTTAAAGTTTAAAACTTGAAATTCATAACTTCACAACTTCAAGATCTTAACTTTAAGATAAATCAGAAAGTTTTTAGCTTAAAGTTTAAAACTTGCAATTCATAACTTCACAACTTCAAGATCTTAACTTTAAGATAAATCAGAAAGTTTTTAGCTTAAAGTTTAAAACTTGAAATTCATAACTTCACAACTTCAAGATCTTAACTTTAAGATAAAACAGAACTTAGTATCTTAAAGTTTAAAACTTGAAATTCATAACTTCACAACTTCAAGATCTTAACTTTAAGATAAATCAGAAAGTTTTTAGCTTAAAGTTTAAAACTTGAAATTCATAACTTCACAACTTCAAGATCTTAACTTTAAGATAAATCAGAAAGTTTTTAGCTTAACGTTTAAAACTTGCAATTCATAACTTCACAACTTCAAGATCTTAACTTTAAGATAAATCAGAAAGTTTTTAGCTTAAAGTTTAAAACTTGCAATTCATAACTTCACAACTTCAAGATCTTAACTTTAAGATAAATCAGAAAGTTTTTAGCTTAAAGTTTAAAACTTGAAATTCATAACTTCACAACTTCAAGATCTTAACTTTAAGATAAATCAGAAAGTTTTTAGCTTAAAGTTTAAAACTTGCAATTCATAACTTCACAACTTCAAGATCTTAACTTTAAGATAAATCAGAACTTAGTATCTTAAAGTTTAAAACTTGAAATTCATAACTTCACAACTTCAAGATCTTAACTTTAAGATAAATCAGAACTTAGTATCTTAAAGTTTAAAACTTGAAATTCATAACTTCACAACTTCAAGATCTTAACTTTAAGATAAATCAGAAAGTTTTTAGCTTAAAGTTTAAAACTTGAAATTCATAACTTCACAACTTCAAGATCTTAACTTTAAGATAAATCAGAAAGTTTTTAGCTTAAAGTTTAAAACTTGCAATTCATAACTTCACAACTTCAAGATCTTAACTTTAAGATAAATCAGAACTTAGTATCTTAAAGTTTAAAACTTGAAATTCATAACTTCACAACTTCAAGATCTTAACTTTAAGATAAATCAGAAAGTTTTTAGCTTAAAGTTTAAAACTTGCAATTCATAACTTCACAACTTCAAGATCTTAACTTTAAGATAAATCAGAACTTAGTATCTTAAAGTTTAAAACTTGCAATTCATAACTTCACAACTTCAAGATCTTAACTTTAAGATAAATCAGAAAGTTTTTAGCTTAAAGTTTAAAACTTGCAATTCATAACTTCACAACTTCAAGATCTTAACTTTAAGATAAATCAGAACTTAGTATCTTAAAGTTTAAAACTTGCAATTCATAACTTCACAACTTCAAGATCTTAACTTTAAGATAAATCAGAACTTAGTATCTTAAAGTTTAAAACTTGAAATTCATAACTTCACAACTTCAAGATCTTAACTTTAAGATAAATCAGAAAGTTTTTAGCTTAAAGTTTAAAACTTGCAATTCATAACTTCACAACTTCAAGATCTTAACTTTAAGATAAATCAGAAAGTTTTTAGCTTAAAGTTTAAAACTTGAAATTCATAACTTCACAACTTCAAGATCTTAACTTTAAGATAAATCAGAAAGTTTTTAGCTTAAAGTTTAAAACTTGCAATTCATAACTTCACAACTTCAAGATCTTAACTTTAAGATAAATCAGAACTTAGTATCTTAAAGTTTAAAACTTGAAATTCATAACTTCACAACTTCAAGATCTTAACTTTAAGATAAATCAGAAAGTTTTTAGCTTAAAGTTTAAAACTTGCAATTCATAACTTCACAACTTCAAGATCTTAACTTTAAGATAAATCAGAACTTAGTATCTTAAAGTTTAAAACTTGAAATTCATAACTTCACAACTTCAAGATCTTAACTTTAAGATAAATCAGAACTTAGTATCTTAAAGTTTAAAACTTGAAATTCATAACTTCACAACTACAAGATCTTAACTTTAAGATAAATCAGAAAGTTTTTAGCTTAAAGTTTAAAACTTGAAATTCATAACTTCACAACTTCAAGATCTTAACTTTAAGATAAATCAGAAAGTTTTTAGCTTAAAGTTTAAAACTTGAAATTCATAACTTCACAACTTCAAGATCTTAACTTTAAGATAAATCAGAACTTAGTATCTTAAAGTTTAAAACTTGAAATTCATAACTTCACAACTTCAAGATCTTAACTTTAAGATAAATCAGAAAGTTTTTAGCTTAAAGTTTAAAACTTGCAATTCATAACTTCACAACTTCAAGATCTTAACTTTAAGATAAATCAGAAAGTTTTTAGCTTAAAGTTTAAAACTTGAAATTCATAACTTCACAACTTCAAGATCTTAACTTTAAGATAAATCAGAAAGTTTTTAGCTTAAAGTTTAAAACTTGAAATTCATAACTTCACAACTTCAAGATCTTAACTTTAAGATAAATCAGAAAGTTTTTAGCTTAAAGTTTAAAACTTGAAATTCATAACTTCACAACTTCAAGATCTTAACTTTAAGATAAATCAGAACTTAGTATCTTAAAGTTTAAAACTTGAAATTCATAACTTCACAACTTCAAGATCTTAACTTTAAGATAAATCAGAAAGTTTTTAGCTTAAAGTTTAAAACTTGCAATTCATAACTTCACAACTTCAAGATCTTAACTTTAAGATAAATCAGAAAGTTTTTAGCTTAAAGTTTAAAACTTGAAATTCATAACTTCACAACTTCAAGATCTTAACTTTAAGATAAATCAGAACTTAGTATCTTAAAGTTTAAAACTTGAAATTCATAACTTCACAACTTCAAGATCTTAACTTTAAGATAAATCAGAAAGTTTTTAGCTTAAAGTTTTAAACTTGCAATTCATAACTTCACAACTTCAAGATCTTAACTTTAAGATAAATCAGAAAGTTTTTAGCTTAAAGTTTAAAACTTGAAATTCATAACTTCACAACTTCAAGATCTTAACTTTAAGATAAATCAGAAAGTTTTTAGCTTAAAGTTTAAAACTTGCAATTCATAACTTCACAACTTCAAGATCTTAACTTTAAAATAAATCAGAACTTAGTATCTTAAAGTTTAAAACTTGAAATTCATAACTTCACAACTTCAAGATCTTAACTTTAAGATAAATCAGAAAGTTTTTAGCTTAAAGTTTAAAACTTGCAATTCATAACTTCACAACTTCAAGATCTTAACTTTAAGATAAATCAGAAAGTTTTTAGCTTAAAGTTTAAAACTTGAAATTCATAACTTCACAACTTCAAGATCTTAACTTTAAGATAAATCAGAAAGTTTTTAGCTTAAAGTTTAAAACTTGCAATTCATAACTTCACAACTTCAAGATCTTAACTTTAAGATAAATCAGAACTTAGTATCTTAAAGTTTAAAACTTGAAATTCATAACTTCACAACTTCAAGATCTTAACTTTAAGATAAATCAGAAAGTTTTTAGCTTAAAGTTTAAAACTTGCAATTCATAACTTCACAACTTCAAGATCTTAACTTTAAGATAAATCAGAAAGTTTTTAGCTTAAAGTTTAAAACTTGAAATTCATAACTTCACAACTTCAAGATCTTAACTTTAAGATAAATCAGAACTTAGTATCTTAAAGTTTAAAACTTGAAATTCATAACTTCACAACTTCAAGATCTTAACTTTAAGATAAATCAGAAAGTTTTTAGCTTAAAGTTTAAAACTTGAAATTCATAACTTCACAACTTCAAGATCTTAACTTTAAGATAAATCAGAAAGTTTTTAGCTTAAAGTTTAAAACTTGAAATTCATAACTTCACAACTTCAAGATCTTAACTTTAAGATAAATCAGAAAGTTTTTAGCTTAAAGTTTAAAACTTGCAATTCATAACTTCACAACTTCAAGATCTTAACTTTAAGATAAATCAGAACTTAGTATCTTAAAGTTTAAAACTTGAAATTCATAACTTCACAACTTCAAGATCTTAACTTTAAGATAAATCAGAACTTAGTATCTTAAAGTTTAAAACTTGAAATTCATAACTTCACAACTTCAAGATCTTAACTTTAAGATAAATCAGAAAGTTTTTAGCTTAAAGTTTAAAACTTGCAATTCATAACTTCACAACTTCAAGATCTTAACTTTAAGATAAATCAGAACTTAGTATCTTAAAGTTTAAAACTTGAAATTCATAACTTCACAACTTCAAGATCTTAACTTTAAGATAAATCAGAAAGTTTTTAGCTTAAAGTTTAAAACTTGCAATTCATAACTTCACAACTTCAAGATCTTAACTTTAAGATAAATCAGAACTTAGTATCTTAAAGTTTAAAACTTGAAATTCATAACTTCACAACTTCAAGATCTTAACTTTAAGATAAATCAGAAAGTTTTTAGCTTAAAGTTTAAAACTTGAAATTCATAACTTCACAACTTCAAGATCTTAACTTTAAGATAAATCAGAAAGTTTTTAGCTTAAAGTTTAAAACTTGCAATTCATAACTTCACAACTTCAAGATCTTAACTTTAAGATAAATCAGAACTTAGTATCTTAAAGTTTAAAACTTGCAATTCATAACTTCACAACTTCAAGATCTTAACTTTAAGATAAATCAGAACTTAGTATCTTAAAGTTTAAAACTTGAAATTCATAACTTCACAACTTCAAGATCTTAACTTTAAGATAAATCAGAAAGTTTTTAGCTTAAAGTTTAAAACTTGCAATTCATAACTTCACAACTTCAAGATCTTAACTTTAAGATAAATCAGAACTTAGTATCTTAAAGTTTAAAACTTGCAATTCATAACTTCACAACTTCAAGATCTTAACTTTAAGATAAATCAGAACTTAGTATCTTAAAGTTTAAAACTTGAAATTCATAACTTCACAACTTCAAGATCTTAACTTTAAGATAAATCAGAAATTTTTTAGCTTAAAGTTTAAAACTTGAAATTCATAACTTCACAACTTCAAGATCTTAACTTTAAGATAAATCAGAAAGTTTTTAGCTTAAAGTTTAAAACTTGCAATTCATAACTTCACAACTTCAAGATCTTAACTTTAAGATAAATCAGAACTTAGTATCTTAAAGTTTAAAACTTGAAATTCATAACTTCACAACTTCAAGATCTTAACTTTAAGATAAATCAGAAAGTTTTTAGCTTAAAGTTTAAAACTTGCAATTCATAACTTCACAACTTCAAGATCTTAACTTTAAGATAAATCAGAAAGTTTTTAGCTTAAAGTTTAAAACTTGAAATTCATAACTTCACAACTTCAAGATCTTAACTTTAAGATAAATCAGAACTTAGTATCTTAAAGTTTAAAACTTGAAATTCATAACTTCACAACTTCAAGATCTTAACTTTAAGATAAATCAGAAAGTTTTTAGCTTAAAGTTTAAAACTTGCAATTCATAACTTCACAACTTCAAGATCTTAACTTTAAGATAAATCAGAAAGTTTTTAGCTTAAAGTTTAAAACTTGAAATTCATAACTTCACAACTTCAAGATCTTAACTTTAAGATAAATCAGAAAGTTTTTAGCTTAAAGTTTAAAACTTGCAATTCATAACTTCACAACTTCAAGATCTTAACTTTAAGATAAATCAGAACTTAGTATCTTAAAGTTTAAAACTTGAAATTCATAACTTCACAACTTCAAGATCTTAACTTTAAGATAAATCAGAACTTAGTATCTTAAAGTTTAAAACTTGAAATTCATAACTTCACAACTTCAAGATCTTAACTTTAAGATAAATCAGAAAGTTTTTAGCTTAAAGTTTAAAACTTGCAATTCATAACTTCACAACTTCAAGATCTTAACTTTAAGATAAATCAGAACTTAGTATCTTAAAGTTTAAAACTTGAAATTCATAACTTCACAACTTCAAGATCTTAACTTTAAGATAAATCAGAAAGTTTTTAGCTTAAAGTTTAAAACTTGCAATTCATAACTTCACAACTTCAAGATCTTAACTTTAAGATAAATCAGAACTTAGTATCTTAAAGTTTAAAACTTGAAATTCATAACTTCACAACTTCAAGATCTTAACTTTAAGATAAATCAGAAAGTTTTTAGCTTAAAGTTTAAAACTTGAAATTCATAACTTCACAACTTCAAGATCTTAACTTTAAGATAAATCAGAACTTAGTATCTTAAAGTTTAAAACTTGAAATTCATAACTTCACAACTTCAAGATCTTAACTTTAAGATAAATCAGAAAGTTTTTAGCTTAAAGTTTAAAACTTGAAATTCATAACTTCACAACTTCAAGATCTTAACTTTAAGATAAATCAGAAAGTTTTTAGCTTAAAGTTTAAAACTTGCAATTCATAACTTCACAACTTCAAGATCTTAACTTTAAGATAAATCAGAAAGTTTTTAGCTTAAAGTTTAAAACTTGAAATTCATAACTTCACAACTTCAAGATCTTAACTTTAAGATAAATCAGAAAGTTTTTAGCTTAAAGTTTAAAACTTGCAATTCATAACTTCACAACTTCAAGATCTTAACTTTAAGATAAATCAGAACTTAGTATCTTAAAGTTTAAAACTTGAAATTCACAACTTCACAACTTCAAGATCTTAACTTTAAGATAAATCAGAAAGTTTTTAGCTTAAAGTTTAAAACTTGCAATTCATAACTTCACAACTTCAAGATCTTAACTTTAAGATAAATCAGAAAGTTTTTAGCTTAAAGTTTAAAACTTGAAATTCATAACTTCACAACTTCAAGATCTTAACTTTAAGATAAATCAGAAAGTTTTTAGCTTAAAGTTTAAAACTTGAAATTCATAACTTCACAACTTCAAGATCTTAACTTTAAGATAAATCAGAAAGTTTTTAGCTTAAAGTTTAAAACTTGAAATTCATAACTTCACAACTTCAAGATCTTAACTTTAAGATAAATCAGAACTTAGTATCTTAAAGTTTAAAACTTGAAATTCATAACTTCACAACTTCAAGATCTTAACTTTAAGATAAATCAGAAAGTTTTTAGCTTAAAGTTTAAAACTTGCAATTCATAACTTCACAACTTCAAGATCTTAACTTTAAGATAAATCAGAAAGTTTTTAGCTTAAAGTTTAAAACTTGAAATTCATAACTTCACAACTTCAAGATCTTAACTTTAAGATAAATCAGAACTTAGTATCTTAAAGTTTAAAACTTGAAATTCATAACTTCACAACTTCAAGATCTTAACTTTAAGATAAATCAGAAAGTTTTTAGCTTAAAGTTTAAAACTTGCAATTCATAACTTCACAACTTCAAGATCTTAACTTTAAGATAAATCAGAAAGTTTTTAGCTTAAAGTTTAAAACTTGAAATTCATAACTTCACAACTTCAAGATCTTAACTTTAAGATAAATCAGAAAGTTTTTAGCTTAAAGTTTAAAACTTGCAATTCATAACTTCACAACTTCAAGATCTTAACTTTAAGATAAATCAGAACTTAGTATCTTAAAGTTTAAAACTTGAAATTCATAACTTCACAACTTCAAGATCTTAACTTTAAGATAAATCAGAAAGTTTTTAGCTTAAAGTTTAAAACTTGAAATTCATAACTTCACAACTTCAAGATCTTAACTTTAAGATAAATCAGAACTTAGTATCTTAAAGTTTAAAACTTGAAATTCATAACTTCACAACTTCAAGATCTTAACTTTAAGATAAATCAGAACTTAGTATCTTAAAGTTTAAAACTTGAAATTCATAACTTCACAACTTCAAGATCTTAACTTTAAGATAAATCAGAAAGTTTTTAGCTTAAAGTTTAAAACTTGAAATTCATAACTTCACAACTTCAAGATCTTAACTTTAAGATAAATCAGAAAGTTTTTAGCTTAAAGTTTAAAACTTGCAATTCATAACTTCACAACTTCAAGATCTTAACTTTAAGATAAATCAGAACTTAGTATCTTAAAGTTTAAAACTTGAAATTCATAACTTCACAACTTCAAGATCTTAACTTTAAGATAAATCAGAAAGTTTTTAGCTTAAAGTTTAAAACTTGAAATTCATAACTTCACAACTTCAAGATCTTAACTTTAAGATAAATCAGAAAGTTTTTAGCTTAAAGTTTAAAACTTGAAATTCATAACTTCACAACTTCAAGATCTTAACTTTAAGATAAATCAGAACTTAGTATCTTAAAGTTTAAAACTTGAAATTCATAACTTCACAACTTCAAGATCTTAACTTTAAGATAAATCAGAAAGTTTTTAGCTTAAAGTTTAAAACTTGAAATTCATAACTTCACAACTTCAAGATCTTAACTTTAAGATAAATCAGAAAGTTTTTAGCTTAAAGTTTAAAACTTGCAATTCATAACTTCACAACTTCAAGATCTTAACTTTAAGATAAATCAGAACTTAGTATCTTAAAGTTTAAAACTTGCAATTCATAACTTCACAACTTCAAGATCTTAACTTTAAGATAAATCAGAACTTAGTATCTTAAAGTTTAAAACTTGAAATTCATAACTTCACAACTTCAAGATCTTAACTTTAAGATAAATCAGAAAGTTTTTAGCTTAAAGTTTAAAACTTGAAATTCATAACTTCACAACTTCAAGATCTTAACTTTAAGATAAATCAGAAAGTTTTTAGCTTAAAGTTTAAAACTTGCAATTCATAACTTCACAACTTCAAGATCTTAACTTTAAGATAAATCAGAACTTAGTATCTTAAAGTTTAAAACTTGAAATTCATAACTTCACAACTTCAAGATCTTAACTTTAAGATAAATCAGAAAGTTTTTAGCTTAAAGTTTAAAACTTGCAATTCATAACTTCACAACTTCAAGATCTTAACTTTAAGATAAATCAGAAAGTTTTTAGCTTAAAGTTTAAAACTTGCAATTCATAACTTCACAACTTCAAGATCTTAACTTTAAGATAAATCAGAACTTAGTATCTTAAAGTTTAAAACTTGAAATTCATAACTTCACAACTTCAAGATCTTAACTTTAAGATAAATCAGAAAGTTTTTAGCTTAAAGTTTAAAACTTGCAATTCATAACTTCACAACTTCAAGATCTTAACTTTAAGATAAATCAGAACTTAGTATCTTAAAGTTAAAAACTTGAAATTCATAACTTCACAACTTCAAGATCTTAACTTTAAGATAAATCAGAAAGTTTTTAGCTTAAAGTTTAAAACTTGCAATTCATAACTTCACAACTTCAAGATCTTAACTTTAAGATAAATCAGAACTTAGTATCTTAAAGTTTAAAACTTGAAATTCATAACTTCACAACTTCAAGATCTTAACTTTAAGATAAATCAGAACTTAGTATCTTAAAGTTTAAAACTTGCAATTCATAACTTCACAACTTCAAGATCTTAACTTTAAGATAAATCAGAACTTAGTATCTTAAAGTTTAAAACTTGAAATTCATAACTTCACAACTTCAAGATCTTAACTTTAAGATAAATCAGAAAGTTTTTAGCTTAAAGTTTAAAACTTGCAATTCATAACTTCACAACTTTTCAAGATCTTAACTTTAAGATAAATCAGAACTTAGTATCTTAAAGTTTAAAACTTGAAATTCATAACTTCACAACTTCAAGATCTTAACTTTAAGATAAATCAGAACTTAGTATCTTAAAGTTTAAAACTTGCAATTCATAACTTCACAACTTCAAGATCTTAACTTTAAGATAAATCAGAACTTAGTATCTTAAAGTTTAAAACTTGAAATTCATAACTTCACAACTTCAAGATCTTAACTTTAAGATAAATCAGAAAGTTTTTAGCTTAAAGTTTAAAACTTGCAATTCATAACTTCACAACTTCAAGATCTTAACTTTAAGATAAATCAGAACTTAGTATCTTAAAGTTTAAAACTTGAAATTCATAACTTCACAACTTCAAGATCTTAACTTTAAGATAAATCAGAAAGTTTTTAGCTTAAAGTTTAAAACTTGCAATTCATAACTTCACAACTTCAAGATCTTAACTTTAAGATAAATCAGAACTTAGTATCTTAAAGTTTAAAACTTGAAATTCATAACTTCACAACTTCAAGATCTTAACTTTAAGATAAATCAGAAAGTTTTTAGCTTAAAGTTTAAAACTTGCAATTCATAACTTCACAACTTCAAGATCTTAACTTTAAGATAAATCAGAAAGTTTTTAGCTTAAAGTTTAAAACTTGCAATTCATAACTTCACAACTTCAAGATCTTAACTTTAAGATAAATCAGAACTTAGTATCTTAAAGTTTAAAACTTGAAATTCATAACTTCACAACTTCAAGATCTTAACTATAAGATAAATCAGAAAGTTTTTAGCTTAAAGTTTAAAACTTGCAATTCATAACTTCACAACTTCAAGATCTTAACTTTAAGATAAATCAGAAAGTTTTTAGCTTAAAGTTTAAAACTTGAAATTCATAACTTCACAACTTCAAGATCTTAACTTTAAGATAAATCAGAAAGTTTTTAGCTTAAAGTTTAAAACTTGCAATTCATAACTTCACAACTTCAAGATCTTAACTTTAAGATAAATCAGAACTTAGTATCTTAAAGTTTAAAACTTGAAATTCATAACTTCACAACTTCAAGATCTTAACTTTAAGATAAATCAGAACTTAGTATCTTAAAGTTTAAAACTTGAAATTCATAACTTCACAACTTCAAGATCTTAACTTTAAGATAAATCAGAAAGTTTTTAGCTTAAAGTTTAAAACTTGCAATTCATAACTTCACAACTTCAAGATCTTAACTTTAAGATAAATCAGAACTTAGTATCTTAAAGTTTAAAACTAAAAATTCATAACTTCACAACTTCAAGATCTTAACTTTAAGATAAATCAGAAAGTTTTTAGCTTAAAGTTTAAAACTTGAAATTCATAACTTCACAACTTCAAGATCTTAACTTTAAGATAAATCAGAAAGTTTTTAGCTTAAAGTTTAAAACTTGCAATTCATAACTTCACAACTTCAAGATCTTAACTTTAAGATAAATCAGAACTTAGTATCTTAAAGTTTAAAACTTGCAATTCATAACTTCACAACTTCAAGATCTTAACTTTAAGATAAATCAGAACTTAGTATCTTAAAGTTTAAAACTTGAAATTCATAACTTCACAACTTCAAGATCTTAACTTTAAGATAAATCAGAAAGTTTTTAGCTTAAAGTTTAAAACTTGAAATTCATAACTTCACAACTTCAAGATCTTAACTTTAAGATAAATCAGAAAGTTTTTAGCTTAAAGTTTAAAACTTGAAATTCATAACTTCACAACTTCAAGATCTTAACTTTAAGATAAATCAGAAAGTTTTTAGCTTAAAGTTTAAAACTTGCAATTCATAACTTCACAACTTCAAGATCTTAACTTTAAGATAAATCAGAAAGTTTTTAGCTTAAAGTTTAAAACTTGCAATTCATAACTTCACAACTTCAAGATCTTAACTTTAAGATAAATCAGAAAGTTTTTAGCTTAAAGTTTAAAACTTGCAATTCATAACTTCACAACTTCAAGATCTTAACTTTAAGATAAATCAGAAAGTTTTTAGCTTAAAGTTTAAAACTTGAAATTCATAACTTCACAACTTCAAGATCTTAACTTTAAGATAAATCAGAAAGTTTTTAGCTTAAAGTTTAAAACTTGAAATTCATAACTTCACAACTTCAAGATCTTAACTTTAAGATAAATCAGAACTTAGTATCTTAAAGTTTAAAACTTGAAATTCATAACTTCACAACTTCAAGATCTTAACTTTAAGATAAATCAGAAAGTTTTTAGCTTAAAGTTTAAAACTTGAAATTCATAACTTCACAACTTCAAGATCTTAACTTTAAGATAAATCAGAACTTAGTATCTTAAAGTTTAAAACTTGAAATTCATAACTTCACAACTTCAAGATCTTAACTTTAAGATAAATCAGAAAGTTTTTAGCTTAAAGTTTAAAACTTGAAATTCATAACTTCACAACTTCAAGATCTTAACTTTAAGATAAATCAGAAAGTTTTTAGCTTAAAGTTTAAAACTTGCAATTCATAACTTCACAACTTCAAGATCTTAACTTTAAGATAAATCAGAACTTAGTATCTTAAAGTTTAAAACTTGAAATTCATAACTTCACAACTTCAAGATCTTAACTTTAAGATAAATCAGAAAGTTTTTAGCTTAAAGTTTAAAACTTGAAATTCATAACTTCACAACTTCAAGATCTTAACTTTAAGATAAATCAGAACTTAGTATCTTAAAGTTTAAAACTTGCAATTCATAACTTCACAACTTCAAGATCTTAACTTTAAGATAAATCAGAACTTAGTATCTTAAAGTTTAAAACTTGAAATTCATAACTTCACAACTTCAAGATCTTAACTTTAAGATAAATCAGAAAGTTTTTAGCTTAAAGTTTAAAACTTGCAATTCATAACTTCACAACTTCAAGATCTTAACTTTAAGATAAATCAGAACTTAGTATCTTAAAGTTTAAAACTTGAAATTCATAACTTCACAACTTCAAGATCTTAACTTTAAGATAAATCAGAAAGTTTTTAGCTTAAAGTTTAAAACTTGCAATTCATAACTTCACAACTTCAAGATCTTAACTTTAAGATAAATCAGAACTTAGTATCTTAAAGTTTAAAACTTGAAATTCATAACTTCACAACTTCAAGATCTTAACTTTAAGATAAATCAGAAAGTTTTTAGCTTAAAGTTTAAAACTTGCAATTCATAACTTCACAACTTCAAGATCTTAACTTTAAGATAAATCAGAAAGTTTTTAGCTTAAAGTTTAAAACTTGCAATTCATAACTTCACAACTTCAAGATCTTAACTTTAAGATAAATCAGAACTTAGTATCTTAAAGTTTAAAACTTGAAATTCATAACTTCACAACTTCAAGATCTTAACTATAAGATAAATCAGAAAGTTTTTAGCTTAAAGTTTAAAACTTGCAATTCATAACTTCACAACTTCAAGATCTTAACTTTAAGATAAATCAGAAAGTTTTTAGCTTAAAGTTTAAAACTTGAAATTCATAACTTCACAACTTCAAGATCTTAACTTTAAGATAAATCAGAAAGTTTTTAGCTTAAAGTTTAAAACTTGCAATTCATAACTTCACAACTTCAAGATCTTAACTTTAAGATAAATCAGAACTTAGTATCTTAAAGTTTAAAACTTGAAATTCATAACTTCACAACTTCAAGATCTTAACTTTAAGATAAATCAGAACTTAGTATCTTAAAGGTTAAAACTTGAAATTCATAACTTCACAACTTCAAGATCTTAACTTTAAGATAAATCAGAAAGTTTTTAGCTTAAAGTTTAAAACTTGCAATTCATAACTTCACAACTTCAAGATCTTAACTTTAAGATAAATCAGAACTTAGTATCTTAAAGTTTAAAACTAGAAATTCATAACTTCACAACTTCAAGATCTTAACTTTAAGATAAATCAGAAAGTTTTTAGCTTAAAGTTTAAAACTTGAAATTCATAACTTCACAACTTCAAGATCTTAACTTTAAGATAAATCAGAAAGTTTTTAGCTTAAAGTTTAAAACTTGCAATTCATAACTTCACAACTTCAAGATCTTAACTTTAAGATAAATCAGAACTTAGTATCTTAAAGTTTAAAACTTGCAATTCATAACTTCACAACTTCAAGATCTTAACTTTAAGATAAATCAGAACTTAGTATCTTAAAGTTTAAAACTTGAAATTCATAACTTCACAACTTCAAGATCTTAACTTTAAGATAAATCAGAAAGTTTTTAGCTTAAAGTTTAAAACTTGAAATTCATAACTTCACAACTTCAAGATCTTAACTTTAAGATAAATCAGAAAGTTTTTAGCTTAAAGTTTAAAACTTGAAATTCATAACTTCACAACTTCAAGATCTTAACTTTAAGATAAATCAGAAAGTTTTTAGCTTAAAGTTTAAAACTTGCAATTCATAACTTCACAACTTCAAGATCTTAACTTTAAGATAAATCAGAAAGTTTTTAGCTTAAAGTTTAAAACTTGCAATTCATAACTTCACAACTTCAAGATCTTAACTTTAAGATAAATCAGAAAGTTTTTAGCTTAAAGTTTAAAACTTGCAATTCATAACTTCACAACTTCAAGATCTTAACTTTAAGATAAATCAGAAAGTTTTTAGCTTAAAGTTTAAAACTTGAAATTCATAACTTCACAACTTCAAGATCTTAACTTTAAGATAAATCAGAAAGTTTTTAGCTTAAAGTTTAAAACTTGAAATTCATAACTTCACAACTTCAAGATCTTAACTTTAAGATAAATCAGAACTTAGTATCTTAAAGTTTAAAACTTGAAATTCATAACTTCACAACTTCAAGATCTTAACTTTAAGATAAATCAGAAAGTTTTTAGCTTAAAGTTTAAAACTTGAAATTCATAACTTCACAACTTCAAGATCTTAACTTTAAGATAAATCAGAACTTAGTATCTTAAAGTTTAAAACTTGAAATTCATAACTTCACAACTTCAAGATCTTAACTTTAAGATAAATCAGAAAGTTTTTAGCTTAAAGTTTAAAACTTGAAATTCATAACTTCACAACTTCAAGATCTTAACTTTAAGATAAATCAGAAAGTTTTTAGCTTAAAGTTTAAAACTTGAAATTCATAACTTCACAACTTCAAGATCTTAACTTTAAGATAAATCAGAAAGTTTTTAGCTTAAAGTTTAAAACTTGAAATTCATAACTTCACAACTTCAAGATCTTAACTTTAAGATAAATCAGAAAGTTTTTAGCTTAAAGTTTAAAACTTGCAATTCATAACTTCACAACTTCAAGATCTTAACTTTAAGATAAATCAGAAAGATTTTAGCTTAAAGTTTAAAACTTGAAATTCATAACTTCACAACTTCAAGATCTTAACTTTAAGATAAATCAGAAAGTTTTTAGCTTAAAGTTTAAAACTTGAAATTCATAACTTCACAACTTCAAGATCTTAACTTTAAGATAAATCAGAACTTAGTATCTTAAAGTTTAAAACTTGAAATTCATAACTTCACAACTTCAAGATCTTAACTTTAAGATAAATCAGAAAGTTTTTAGCTTAAAGTTTAAAACTTGCAATTCATAACTTCACAACTTCAAGATCTTAACTTTAAGATAAATCAGAACTTAGTATCTTAAAGTTTAAAACTTGAAATTCATAACTTCACAACTTCAAGATCTTAACTTTAAGATAAATCAGAAAGTTTTTAGCTTAAAGTTTAAAACTTGCAATTCATAACTTCACAACTTCAAGATCTTAACTTTAAGATAAATCAGAAAGTTTTTACCTTAAAGTTTAAAACTTGAAATTCATAACTTCACAACTTCAAGATCTTAACTTTAAGATAAATCAGAAAGTTTTTAGCTTAAAGTTTAAAACTTGAAATTCATAACTTCACAACTTCAAGATCTTAACTTTAAGATAAATCAGAACTTAGTATCTTAAAGTTTAAAACTTGAAATTCATAACTTCACAACTTCAAGATCTTAACTTTAAGATAAATCAGAACTTAGTATCTTAAAGTTTAAAACTTGAAATTCATAACTTCACAACTTCAAGATCTTAACTTTAAGATAAATCAGAAAGTTTTTAGCTTAAAGTTTAAAACTTGCAATTCATAACTTCACAACTTCAAGATCTTAACTTTAAGATAAATCAGAACTTAGTATCTTAAAGTTTAAAACTTGAAATTCATAACTTCACAACTTCAAGATCTTAACTTTAAGATAAATCAGAAAGTTTTTAGCTTAAAGTTTAAAACTTGCAATTCAAAACTTCACAACTTCAAGATCTTAACTTTAAGATAAATCAGAAAGTTTTTAGCTTAAAGTTTAAAACTTGCAATTCATAACTTCACAACTTCAAGATCTTAACTTTAAGATAAATCAGAAAGTTTTTAGCTTAAAGTTTAAAACTTGAAATTCATAACTTCACAACTTCAAGATCTTAACTTTAAGATAAATCAGAAAGTTTTTAGCTTAAAGTTTAAAACTTGAAATTCATAACTTCACAACTTCAAGATCTTAACTTTAAGATAAATCAGAAAGTTTTTAGCTTAAAGTTTAAAACTTGCAATTCATAACTTCACAACTTCAAGATCTTAACTTTAAGATAAATCAGAACTTAGTATCTTAAAGTTTAAAACTTGAAATTCATAACTTCACAACTTCAAGATCTTAACTTTAAGATAAATCAGAAAGTTTTTAGCTTAAAGTTTAAAACTTGAAATTCATAACTTCACAACTTCAAGATCTTAACTTTAAGATAAATCAGAACTTAGTATCTTAAAGTTTAAAACTTGAAATTCATAACTTCACAACTTCAAGATCTTAACTTTAAGATAAATCAGAAAGTTTTTAGCTTAAAGTTTAAAACTTGCAATTCATAACTTCACAACTTCAAGATCTTAACTTTAAGATAAATCAGAAAGTTTTTAGCTTAAAGTTTAAAACTTGCAATTCATAACTTCACAACTTCAAGATCTTAACTTTAAGATAAATCAGAAAGTTTTTAGCTTAAAGTTTAAAACTTGAAATTCATAACTTCACAACTTCAAGATCTTAACTTTAAGATAAATCAGAAAGTTTTTAGCTTAAAGTTTAAAACTTGAAATTCATAACTTCACAACTTCAAGATCTTAACTTTAAGATAAATCAGAACTTAGTATCTTAAAGTTTAAAACTTGAAATTCATAACTTCACAACTTCAAGATCTTAACTTTAAGATAAATCAGAAAGTTTTTAGCTTAAAGTTTAAAACTTGCAATTCATAACTTCACAACTTCAAGATCTTAACTTTAAGATAAATCAGAAAGTTTTTAGCTTAAAGTTTAAAACTTGCAATTCATAACTTCACAACTTCAAGATCTTAACTTTAAGATAAATCAGAAAGTTTTTAGCTTAAAGTTTAAAACTTGAAATTCATAACTTCACAACTTCAAGATCTTAACTTTAAGATAAATCAGAAAGTTTTTAGCTTAAAGTTTAAAACTTGCAATTCATAACTTCACAACTTCAAGATCTTAACTTTAAGATAAATCAGAAAGTTTTTAGCTTAAAGTTTAAAACTTGCAATTCATAACTTCACAACTTCAAGATCTTAACTTTAAGATAAATCAGAAAGTTTTTAGCTTAAAGTTTAAAACTTGAAATTCATAACTTCACAACTTCAAGATCTTAACTTTAAGATAAATCAGAAAGTTTTTAGCTTAAAGTTTAAAACTTGAAATTCATAACTTCACAACTTCAAGATCTTAACTTTAAGATAAATCAGAACTTAGTATCTTAGAGCTTAAAACTTGAAATTCATAACTTCACAACTTCAAGATCTTAACTTTAAGATAAATCAGAAAGTTTTTAGCTTAAAGTTTAAAACTTGCAATTCATAACTTCACAACTTCAAGATCTTAACTTTAAGATAAATCAGAACTTAGTATCTTAAAGTTTAAAACTTGAAATTCATAACTTCACAACTTCAAGATCTTAACTTTAAGATAAATCAGAAAGTTTTTAGCTTAAAGTTTAAAACTTGAAATTCATAACTTCACAACTTCAAGATCTTAACTTTAAGATAAATCAGAACTTAGTATCTTAAAGTTTAAAACTTGAAATTCATAACTTCACAACTTCAAGATCTTAACTTTAAGATAAATCAGAAAGTTTTTAGCTTAAAGTTTAAAACTTGAAATTCATAACTTCACAACTTCAAGATCTTAACTTTAAGATAAATCAGAAAGTTTTTAGCTTAAAGTTTAAAACTTGCAATTCATAACTTCACAACTTCAAGATCTTAACTTTAAGATAAATCAGAAAGTTTTTAGCTTAAAGTTTAAAACTTGCAATTCATAACTTCACAACTTCAAGATCTTAACTTTAAGATAAATCAGAAAGTTTTTAGCTTAAAGTTTAAAACTTGAAATTCATAACTTCACAACTTCAAGATCTTAACTTTAAGATAAATCAGAAAGTTTTTAGCTTAAAGTTTAAAACTTGAAATTCATAACTTCACAACTTCAAGATCTTAACTTTAAGATAAATCAGAAAGTTTTTAGCTTAAAGTTTAAAACTTGCAATTCATAACTTCACAACTTCAAGATCTTAACTTTAAGATAAATCAGAAAGTTTTTAGCTTAAAGTTTAAAACTTGAAATTCATAACTTCACAACTTCAAGATCTTAACTTTAAGATAAATCAGAAAGTTTTTAGCTTAAAGTTTAAAACTTGAAATTCATAACTTCACAACTTCAAGATCTTAACTTTAAGATAAATCAGAACTTAGTATCTTAAAGTTTAAAACTTGAAATTCATAACTTCACAACTTCAAGATCTTAACTTTAAGATAAATCAGAAAGTTTTTAGCTTAAAGTTTAAAACTTGCAATTCATAACTTCACAACTTCAAGATCTTAACTTTAAGATAAATCAGAACTTAGTATCTTAAAGTTTAAAACTTGAAATTCATAACTTCACAACTTCAAGATCTTAACTTTAAGATAAATCAGAAAGTTTTTAGCTTAAAGTTTAAAACTTGCAATTCATAACTTCACAACTTCAAGATCTTAACTTTAAGATAAATCAGAAAGTTTTTAGCTTAAAGTTTAAAACTTGAAATTCATAACTTCACAACTTCAAGATCTTAACTTTAAGATAAATCAGAAAGTTTTTAGCTTAAAGTTTAAAACTTGAAATTCATAACTTCACAACTTCAAGATCTTAACTTTAAGATAAATCAGAACTTAGTATCTTAAAGTTTAAAACTTGAAATTCATAACTTCACAACTTCAAGATCTTAACTTTAAGATAAATCAGAAAGTTTTTAGCTTAAAGTTTAAAACTTGCAATTCATAACTTCACAACTTCAAGATCTTAACTTTAAGATAAATCAGAAAGTTTTTAGCTTAAAGTTTAAAACTTGCAATTCATAACTTCACAACTTCAAGATCTTAACTTTAAGATAAATCAGAAAGTTTTTAGCTTAAAGTTTAAAACTTGAAATTCATAACTTCACAACTTCAAGATCTTAACTTTAAGATAAATCAGAAAGTTTTTAGCTTAAAGTTTAAAACTTGAAATTCATAACTTCACAACTTCAAGATCTTAACTTTAAGATAAATCAGAACTTAGTATCTTAAAGTTTAAAACTTGAAATTCATAACTTCACAACTTCAAGATCTTAACTTTAAGATAAATCAGAAAGTTTTTAGCTTAAAGTTTAAAACTTGCAATTCATAACTTCACAACTTCAAGATCTTAACTTTAAGATAAATCAGAAAGTTTTTAGCTTAAAGTTTAAAACTTGCAATTCATAACTTCACAACTTCAAGATCTTAACTTTAAGATAAATCAGAAAGTTTTTAGCTTAAAGTTTAAAACTTGAAATTCATAACTTCACAACTTCAAGATCTTAACTTTAAGATAAATCAGAAAGTTTTTAGCTTAAAGTTTAAAACTTGCAATTCATAACTTCACAACTTCAAGATCTTAACTTTAAGATAAATCAGAAAGTTTTTAGCTTAAAGTTTAAAACTTGCAATTCATAACTTCACAACTTCAAGATCTTAACTTTAAGATAAATCAGAAAGTTTTTAGCTTAAAGTTTAAAACTTGAAATTCATAACTTCACAACTTCAAGATCTTAACTTTAAGATAAATCAGAAAGTTTTTAGCTTAAAGTTTAAAACTTGAAATTCATAACTTCACAACTTCAAGATCTTAACTTTAAGATAAATCAGAACTTAGTATCTTAAAGCTTAAAACTTGAAATTCATAACTTCACAACTTCAAGATCTTAACTTTAAGATAAATCAGAAAGTTTTTAGCTTAAAGTTTAAAACTTGCAATTCATAACTTCACAACTTCAAGATCTTAACTTTAAGATAAATCAGAACTTAGTATCTTAAAGTTTAAAACTTGAAATTCATAACTTCACAACTTCAAGATCTTAACTTTAAGATAAATCAGAAAGTTTTTAGCTTAAAGTTTAAAACTTGAAATTCATAACTTCACAACTTCAAGATCTTAACTTTAAGATAAATCAGAACTTAGTATCTTAAAGTTTAAAACTTGAAATTCATAACTTCACAACTTCAAGATCTTAACTTTAAGATAAATCAGAAAGTTTTTAGCTTAAAGTTTAAAACTTGAAATTCATAACTTCACAACTTCAAGATCTTAACTTTAAGATAAATCAGAAAGTTTTTAGCTTAAAGTTTAAAACTTGCAATTCATAACTTCACAACTTCAAGATCTTAACTTTAAGATAAATCAGAAAGTTTTTAGCTTAAAGTTTAAAACTTGCAATTCATAACTTCACAACTTCAAGATCTTAACTTTAAGATAAATCAGAAAGTTTTTAGCTTAAAGTTTAAAACTTGAAATTCATAACTTCACAACTTCAAGATCTTAACTTTAAGATAAATCAGAAAGTTTTTAGCTTAAAGTTTAAAACTTGAAATTCATAACTTCACAACTTCAAGATCTTAACTTTAAGATAAATCAGAAAGTTTTTAGCTTAAAGTTTAAAACTTGCAATTCATAACTTCACAACTTCAAGATCTTAACTTTAAGATAAATCAGAAAGTTTTTAGCTTAAAGTTTAAAACTTGAAATTCATAACTTCACAACTTCAAGATCTTAACTTTAAGATAAATCAGAAAGTTTTTAGCTTAAAGTTTAAAACTTGAAATTCATAACTTCACAACTTCAAGATCTTAACTTTAAGATAAATCAGAACTTAGTATCTTAAAGTTTAAAACTTGAAATTCATAACTTCACAACTTCAAGATCTTAACTTTAAGATAAATCAGAAAGTTTTTAGCTTAAAGTTTAAAACTTGCAATTCATAACTTCACAACTTCAAGATCTTAACTTTAAGATAAATCAGAACTTAGTATCTTAAAGTTTAAAACTTGAAATTCATAACTTCACAACTTCAAGATCTTAACTTTAAGATAAATCAGAAAGTTTTTAGCTTAAAGTTTAAAACTTGCAATTCATAACTTCACAACTTCAAGATCTTAACTTTAAGATAAATCAGAAAGTTTTTAGCTTAAAGTTTAAAACTTGAAATTCATAACTTCACAACTTCAAGATCTTAACTTTAAGATAAATCAGAAAGTTTTTAGCTTAAAGTTTAAAACTTGAAATTCATAACTTCACAACTTCAAGATCTTAACTTTAAGATAAATCAGAACTTAGTATCTTAAAGTTTAAAACTTGAAATTCATAACTTCACAACTTCAAGATCTTAACTTTAAGATAAATCAGAACTTAGTATCTTAAAGTTTAAAACTTGAAATTCATAACTTCACAACTTCAAGATCTTAACTTTAAGATAAATCAGAAAGTTTTTAGCTTAAAGTTTAAAACTTGCAATTCATAACTTCACAACTTCAAGATCTTAACTTTAAGATAAATCAGAACTTAGTATCTTAAAGTTTAAAACTTGAAATTCATAACTTCACAACTTCAAGATCTTAACTTTAAGATAAATCAGAAAGTTTTTAGCTTAAAGTTTAAAACTTGCAATTCAAAACTTCACAACTTCAAGATCTTAACTTTAAGATAAATCAGAAAGTTTTTAGCTTAAAGTTTAAAACTTGCAATTCATAACTTCACAACTTCAAGATCTTAACTTTAAGATAAATCAGAAAGTTTTTAGCTTAAAGTTTAAAACTTGAAATTCATAACTTCACAACTTCAAGATCTTAACTTTAAGATAAATCAGAAAGTTTTTAGCTTAAAGTTTAAAACTTGAAATTCATAACTTCACAACTTCAAGATCTTAACTTTAAGATAAATCAGAAAGTTTTTAGCTTAAAGTTTAAAACTTGCAATTCATAACTTCACAACTTCAAGATCTTAACTTTAAGATAAATCAGAACTTAGTATCTTAAAGTTTAAAACTTGAAATTCATAACTTCACAACTTCAAGATCTTAACTTTAAGATAAATCAGAAAGTTTTTAGCTTAAAGTTTAAAACTTGAAATTCATAACTTCACAACTTCAAGATCTTAACTTTAAGATAAATCAGAACTTAGTATCTTAAAGTTTAAAACTTGAAATTCATAACTTCACAACTTCAAGATCTTAACTTTAAGATAAATCAGAAAGTTTTTAGCTTAAAGTTTAAAACTTGCAATTCATAACTTCACAACTTCAAGATCTTAACTTTAAGATAAATCAGAAAGTTTTTAGCTTAAAGTTTAAAACTTGCAATTCATAACTTCACAACTTCAAGATCTTAACTTTAAGATAAATCAGAAAGTTTTTAGCTTAAAGTTTAAAACTTGAAATTCATAACTTCACAACTTCAAGATCTTAACTTTAAGATAAATCAGAAAGTTTTTAGCTTAAAGTTTAAAACTTGAAATTCATAACTTCACAACTTCAAGATCTTAACTTTAAGATAAATCAGAACTTAGTATCTTAAAGTTTAAAACTTGAAATTCATAACTTCACAACTTCAAGATCTTAACTTTAAGATAAATCAGAAAGTTTTTAGCTTAAAGTTTAAAACTTGCAATTCATAACTTCACAACTTCAAGATCTTAACTTTAAGATAAATCAGAAAGTTTTTAGCTTAAAGTTTAAAACTTGCAATTCATAACTTCACAACTTCAAGATCTTAACTTTAAGATAAATCAGAAAGTTTTTAGCTTAAAGTTTAAAACTTGAAATTCATAACTTCACAACTTCAAGATCTTAACTTTAAGATAAATCAGAAAGTTTTTAGCTTAAAGTTTAAAACTTGCAATTCATAACTTCACAACTTCAAGATCTTAACTTTAAGATAAATCAGAAAGTTTTTAGCTTAAAGTTTAAAACTTGCAATTCATAACTTCACAACTTCAAGATCTTAACTTTAAGATAAATCAGAAAGTTTTTAGCTTAAAGTTTAAAACTTGAAATTCATAACTTCACAACTTCAAGATCTTAACTTTAAGATAAATCAGAAAGTTTTTAGCTTAAAGTTTAAAACTTGCAATTCATAACTTCACAACTTCAAGATCTTAACTTTAAGATAAATCAGAACTTAGTATCTTAAAGTTTAAAACTTGAAATTCATAACTTCACAACTTCAAGATCTTAACTTTAAGATAAATCAGAAAGTTTTTAGCTTAAAGTTTAAAACTTGCAATTCATAACTTCACAACTTCAAGATCTTAACTTTAAGATAAATCAGAAAGTTTTTAGCTTAAAGTTTAAAACTTGCAATTCATAACTTCACAACTTCAAGATCTTAACTTTAAGATAAATCAGAAAGTTTTTAGCTTAAAGTTTAAAACTTGAAATTCATAACTTCACAACTTCAAGATCTTAACTTTAAGATAAATCAGAACTTAGTATCTTAAAGTTGTTACGAAAAATTTTCTCTTTTTCGCAACAACGTTGAATTTATTAAATTCAACTTTTAACATCTAGCAATATATTTCGTAGCACCCTGTATAGCGAGCGTGATTGACGGAGATTAAACTCGCGCATGCTATGATAGGGAGTCATTGGTGGGCGCTCGAACGCTCCGGTCATGTTTGAAAGTGCTGTGAAATGGTTATCAGTTTTTGGTTCAAAATTTTGAAAAGGGATGATTCGATTTTGTGAGGGTTCCCATCCATCAATACGAATGGTTTTTTTTGGATCTTGCGCTTCAAAACCCTTCATGGGGATGTGACATTTGTGATTTGAGGGATGGTTGATTTTTCCCGGATCGAACATTTTTTGTTGGACCCATGGTCAGTGCTTCCTGTGAAATATTACTTCATTTTCACAATGGTAAGTCTCCTAATAATTTTGTTCATTGCTTCGCAGTTACTGGATAATTAATTTAGCCAAATTTTCTTCCATACACCTGGAGAACGATGACGTTGGAGTTCACCCTTGACCAATTTATGTGTTTTTTATGTGTAACATTTTGGTTTCCTTTTTGTCATGCATTTTTTTATTCTTAGAGTGGTCGCCAAGATTGCGATAGCCTTGCAATTTTATATTCCTGCGGCGAGGTGATATTAGTTTATCTTATCCAGTTCGCATTCGCAAGTGTGAAATGGATCGAATGTTCAGGTTGATATGTAATAAACTTTTAATTATTAATTATTGATATTTGTGTTTTATTTAATTAACTTGTTCAGTGTATTTATTTCCACTTATTACATCGAACCGCTTATGGTAGAATGCATTGACGAAGGGATTCCAAAATGATAGTAGTACGTTCGAATTTCGTATTTGAAATTCTATGTTAAACATTTTTTTTTGTGTTTATTTCGCTTTATGTTCTTTTTTTATGAAAGGCTACGATGTTCGACCCATATACAGGGTGCGACATTTCATCGAGATTGCTTTCGTTTGTTTTTCATAGGGGATTCGATATGGTTCCACTTTATCGTGGGATTTTTATATAACCATTCGAATGTGCCCTTGGTTTATGTTTGGGAGTGATTTTCGGTGGCAATGTCGTTGCTACTGTGCTTGTTTTGGGTCGGCTAACACCTCTTACATCCGACATCGCGTATATCTTTGCCTTCTGACAATTAACATCCAATTGTCCATTTTAATTGTGTTGTGTTAGCAAAGCTGTTTCCTTGATCTCTCCGGGGTGTTTCTTTCACACGATCCACGACTCTCGCTTCCAGGCTATAACGAGCTAGTTTAAAACCTAACACCAGGGCCCCACGCAAAATTAAAGTAGATGGTTTTATCCTTCTGCGTGGACTTAATCTTTTCCGAGCTGACTTCTCATTAGAGCAGTAAGGAAAGATTAAGTATCACTGTCGTTCCAACGTGGGGCTTGCTTCTGTATGTGCTACTGTATTGTATCACTGGCGTCCAGCGTGGAAAGCTTCTGTATTTGCTTCTGTTTGCTTCATTTCCATCTGTATTTTTGGTGAATGCCCGGAGATAATTTCAGGAACAGCTTTTGCATTATTTTATTGGCAATTTTGTTTTGTTGTCAATTTTATTATTATGTTTTTTGAATGAAACATTTTTGTTTATACCGGCGGAATTATTTTTTGCAGCCAACTGCGTTTGTTGATCCTTGGTTGCTGTTACGACTGTTGTTGTTTAAGTCGCGCACCGTAATTGGATTGTTTCAACGTATATTTTTTTGGTGATTGTGTAAATTCCTTGATGCCGAGTGTTTGAAGGGTTATGAAAGATATTTTTTATAATTATTTTATACCTTCGATTTAAATTAAAATTTTTATTATTATTTTATTGGTAAAGTGTTATGTGTAATTTTTTTACCTTAATATGTGTACTGTTCGTTGCTATGTGTAGCGAATTTTATTTTTTTGGTTTTCCACAAGCTACTGGGGGTGAAATCCCTTTAGCTTGCCGTGGATCTACAATACCTAAGGGTGGTTGGTTGGAGTAATTGTTTGTATCCTAATTGGTTCAATAACATCCTGAATCATACATTACATAAGGGTGGTTGGATGGAGTAATTGTTTGTACACATATTGGTTCCATAACAGCTTGAACCATACATTACATAAGGGTGGAGGATGGGTAATGTTTGTTCACTTAATGGTTTAACAACAACTTAAATCATAACCATTACCTAACAGGAGGTTGGGTAATGCATTTTCAATTGGTCTAATTACATCTAAGATCATATTTGCACATAATTAAAACCCGTCATAATTATAGCATAACATCCAGCTATTAATTATTTCATCGGAATTTATTCCAACGGTTAGAGGAAATTTGTTAAAGTCTTGGTAGGACGATCTGTTGGTCAAGTTTCTTGATCAAATTATTAATTATTTTGTCATTTTGACAAACCACTTCCTATGTGTTGAGAACTATGAGTGTCTCATACTGGAAGAGTAGAATTGGTTCGAAGATATTTTTGTTCGACTATTCTCGAATGGGTCCGATGCGAGCCATTCCTTATCGACAGTCTAGATGTTTTTTTCCTAGCTGTTCAGTTTTTTCGGTGCAGGTCCAATGCGGGCTGCCCACAGTTTTTTTCGGTGCAGGTCCAATGCGGGCTGCCCATTTTGTACTCATTGATTTTTATCTGAGACAAAATCACACACTATATGGTTTTCAGTAGCTATTGTTAGCTCTACCATTTGGTTTTCGCTTCTGCGGATTTACGATGGCGTTTCGTCAATTGTGTACTAAACCATACAAGTATTATTATTATTTTTTTGATCTCAATCTTTTAGAGATTTTGATTTTTTTATTTTTTTGAAATATTTTAAGCTCATTTTTTTATTAGCAACGCTTAATATTTCTTTCCTACCAAGTACTGCTACAAACTACCTCCACACTACAGTAAATGAATAAGTTTTTTTTCCGTCAATTCACAGTTCGTTTCCAGCTTCGCTTGTCTGATAATTTTTTGATTTTTTTATCTTGACCTCCGGTCAGATATCTTACTTCGGGGGTGTGTTACGAAAAATTTTCTCTTTTTCGCAACAACGTTGAATTTATTAAATTCAACTTTTAACATCTAGCAATATATTTCGTAGCACCCTGTATAGCGAGCGTGATTGACGGAGATTAAACTCGCGCATGCTATGATAGGGAGTCATTGGTGGGCGCTCGAACGCTCCGGTCATGTTTGAAAGTGCTGTGAAATGGTTATCAGTTTTTGGTTCAAAATTTTGAAAAGGGATGATTCGATTTTGTGAGGGTTCCCATCCATCAATACGAATGGTTTTTTTTGGATCTTGCGCTTCAAAACCCTTCATGGGGATGTGACATTTGTGATTTGAGGGATGGTTGATTTTTCCCGGATCGAACATTTTTTGTTGGACCCATGGTCAGTGCTTCCTGTGAAATATTACTTCATTTTCACAATGGTAAGTCTCCTAATAATTTTGTTCATTGCTTCGCAGTTACTGGATAATTAATTTAGCCAAATTTTCTTCCATACACCTGGAGAACGATGACGTTGGAGTTCACCCTTGACCAATTTATGTGTTTTTTATGTGTAACATTTTGGTTTCCTTTTTGTCATGCATTTTTTTATTCTTAGAGTGGTCGCCAAGATTGCGATAGCCTTGCAATTTTATATTCCTGCGGCGAGGTGATATTAGTTTATCTTATCCAGTTCGCATTCGCAAGTGTGAAATGGATCGAATGTTCAGGTTGATATGTAATAAACTTTTAATTATTAATTATTGATATTTGTGTTTTATTTAATTAACTTGTTCAGTGTATTTATTTCCACTTATTACATCGAACCGCTTATGGTAGAATGCATTGACGAAGGGATTCCAAAATGATAGTAGTACGTTCGAATTTCGTATTTGAAATTCTATGTTAAACATTTTTTTTTTGTGTTTATTTCGCTTTATGTTCTTTTTTTATGAAAGGCTACGATGTTCGACCCATATACAGGGTGCGACATTTCATCGAGATTGCTTTCGTTTGTTTTTCATAGGGGATTCGATATGGTTCCACTTTATCGTGGGATTTTTATATAACCATTCGAATGTGCCCTTGGTTTATGTTTGGGAGTGATTTTCGGTGGCAATGTCGTTGCTACTGTGCTTGTTTTGGGTCGGCTAACACCTCTTACATCCGACATCGCGTATATCTTTGCCTTCTGACAATTAACATCCAATTGTCCATTTTAATTGTGTTGTGTTAGCAAAGCTGTTTCCTTGATCTCTCCGGGGTGTTTCTTTCACACGATCCACGACTCTCGCTTCCAGGCTATAACGAGCTAGTTTAAAACCTAACACCAGGGCCCCACGCAAAATTAAAGTAGATGGTTTTATCCTTCTGCGTGGACTTAATCTTTTCCGAGCTGACTTCTCATTAGAGCAGTAAGGAAAGATTTTGTATCAAAGTTTAAAACTTGAAATTCATAACTTCACAACTTCAAGATCTTAACTTTAAGATAAATCAGAAAGTTTTTAGCTTAAAGTTTAAAACTTGAAATTCATAACTTCACAACTTCAAGATCTTAACTTTAAGATAAATCAGAAAGTTTTTAGCTTAAAGTTTAAAACTTGAAATTCATAACTTCACAACTTCAAGATCTTAACTTTAAGATAAATCAGAAAGTTTTTAGCTTAAAGTTTAAAACTTGCAATTCATAACTTCACAACTTCAAGATCTTAACTTTAAGATAAATCAGAACTTAGTATCTTAAAGTTTAAAACTTGAAATTCATAACTTCACAACTTCAAGATCTTAACTTTAAGATAAATCAGAAAGTTTTTAGCTTAAAGTTTAAAACTTGCAATTCATAACTTCACAACTTCAAGATCTTAACTTTAAGATAAATCAGAACTTAGTATCTTAAAGTTTAAAACTTGAAATTCATAACTTCACAACTTCAAGATCTTAACTTTAAGATAAATCAGAAAGTTTTTAGCTTAAAGTTTAAAACTTGAAATTCATAACTTCACAACTTCAAGATCTTAACTTTAAGATAAATCAGAACTTAGTATCTTAAAGTTTAAAACTTGCAATTCATAACTTCACAACTTCAAGATCTTAACTTTAAGATAAATCAGAACTTAGTATCTTAAAGTTTAAAACTTGAAATTCATAACTTCACAACTTCAAGATCTTAACTTTAAGATAAATCAGAACTTAGTATCTTAAAGTTTAAAACTTGCAATTCATAACTTCACAACTTCAAGATCTTAACTTTAAGATAAATCAGAAAGTTTTTAGCTTAAAGTTTAAAACTTGAAATTCATAACTTCACAACTTCAAGATCTTAACTTTAAGATAAATCAGAACTTAGTATCTTAAAGTTTAAAACTTGAAATTCATAACTTCACAACTTCAAGATCTTAACTTTAAGATAAATCAGAAAGTTTTTAGCTTAAAGTTTAAAACTTGAAATTCATAACTTCACAACTTCAAGATCTTAACTTTAAGATAAATCAGAAAGTTTTTAGCTTAAAGTTTAAAACTGGAAATTCATAACTTCACAACTTCAAGATCTTAACTTTAAGATAAATCAGAACTTAGTATCTTAAAGTTTAAAACTTGAAATTCATAACTTCACAACTTCAAGATCTTAACTTTAAGATAAATCAGAACTTAGTATCTTAAAGTTTAAAACTTGAAATTCATAACTTCACAACTTCAAGATCTTAACTTTAAGATAAATCAGAACTTAGTATCTTAAAGTTTAAAACTTGAAATTCATAACTTCACAACTTCAAGATCTTAACTTTAAGATAAATCAGAACTTAGTATCTTAAAGTTTAAAACTTGCAATTCATAACTTCACAACTTCAAGATCTTAACTTCAAGATAAATCAGAACTTAGTATCTTAAAGTTTAAAACTTGCAATTCATAACTTCACAACTTCAAGATCTTAACTTTAAGATAAATCAGAAAGTTTTTAGCTTAAAGTTTAAAACTTGAAATTCATAACTTCACAACTTCAAGATCTTAACTTTAAGATAAATCAGAACTTAGTATCTTAAAGTTTAAAACTTGAAATTCATAACTTCACAACTTCAAGATCTTAACTTTAAGATAAATCAGAACTTAGTATCTTAAAGTTTAAAACTTGAAATTCATAACTTCACAACTTCAAGATCTTAACTTTAAGATAAATCAGAACTTAGTATCTTAAAGTTTAAAACTTGAAATTCATAACTTCACAACTTCAAGATCTTAACTTTAAGATAAATCAGAAAGTTTTTAGCTTAAAGTTTAAAACTTGAAATTCATAACTTCACAACTTCAAGATCTTAACTTTAAGATAAATCAGAAAGTTTTTAGCTTAAAGTTTAAAACTTGAAATTCATAACTTCACAACTTCAAGATCTTAACTTTAAGATAAATCAGAACTTAGTATCTTAAAGTTTAAAACTTGAAATTCATAACTTCACAACTTCAAGATCTTAACTTTAAGATAAATCAGAAAGTTTTTAGCTTAAAGTTTAAAACTTGCAATTCATAACTTCACAACTTCAAGATCTTAACTTTAAGATAAATCAGAACTTAGTATCTTAAAGTTTAAAACTTGAAATTCATAACTTCACAACTTCAAGATCTTAACTTTAAGATAAATCAGAAAGTTTTTAGCTTAAAGTTTAAAACTTGCAATTCATAACTTCACAACTTCAAGATCTTAACTTTAAGATAAATCAGAAAGTTTTTAGCTTAAAGTTTAAAACTTGAAATTCATAACTTCACAACTTCAAGATCTTAACTTTAAGATAAATCAGAACTTAGTATCTTAAAGTTTAAAACTTGAAATTCATAACTTCACAACTTCAAGATCTTAACTTTAAGATAAATCAGAAAGTTTTTAGCTTAAAGTTTAAAACTTGAAATTCATAACTTCACAACTTCAAGATCTTAACTTTAAGATAAATCAGAACTTAGTATCTTAAAGTTTAAAACTTGAAATTCATAACTTCACAACTTCAAGATCTTAACTTTAAGATAAATCAGAAAGTTTTTAGCTTAAAGTTTAAAACTTGCAATTCATAACTTCACAACTTCAAGATCTTAACTTTAAGATAAATCAGAACTTAGTATCTTAAAGTTTAAAACTTGAAATTCATAACTTCACAACTTCAAGATCTTAACTTTAAGATAAATCAGAAAGTTTTTAGCTTAAAGTTTAAAACTTGAAATTCATAACTTCACAACTTCAAGATCTTAACTTTAAGATAAATCAGAAAGTTTTTAGCTTAAAGTTTAAAACTTGCAATTCATAACTTCACAACTTCAAGATCTTAACTTTAAGATAAATCAGAAAGTTTTTAGCTTAAAGTTTAAAACTTGAAATTCATAACTTCACAACTTCAAGATCTTAACTTTAAGATAAATCCGAAAGTTTTTAGCTTAAAATTTAAAACTTGCAATTCATAACTTCACAACTTCAAGATCTTAACTTTAAGATAAATCAGAACTTAGTATCTTAAAGTTTAAAACTTGAAATTCATAACTTCACAACTTCAAGATCTTAACTTTAAGATAAATCAGAACTTAGTATCTTAAAGTTTAAAACTTGAAATTCATAACTTCACAACTTCAAGATCTTAACTTTAAGATAAATCAGAACTTAGTATCTTAAAGTTTAAAACTTGAAATTCATAACTTCACAACTTCAAGATCTTAACTTTAAGATAAATCAGAAAGTTTTTAGCTTAAAGTTTAAAACTTGAAATTCATAACTTCACAACTTCAAGATCTTAACTTTAAGATAAATCAAAAAGTTTTTAGCTTAAAGTTTAAAACTTGCAATTCATAACTTCACAACTTCAAGATCTTAACTTTAAGATAAATCAGAACTTAGTATCTTAAAGTTTAAAACTTGAAATTCATAACTTCACAACTTCAAGATCTTAACTTTAAGATAAATCAGAAAGTTTTTAGCTTAAAGTTTAAAACTTGAAATTCATAACTTCACAACTTCAAGATCTTAACTTTAAGATAAATCAGAAAGTTTTTAGCTTAAAGTTTAAAACTTGAAATTCATAACTTCACAACTTCAAGATCTTAACTTTAAGATAAATCAGAACTTAGTATCTTAAAGTTTAAAACTTGCAATTCATAACTTCACAACTTCAAGATCTTAACTTTAAGATAAATCAGAAAGTTTTTAGCTTAAAGTTTAAAACTTGAAATTCATAACTTCACAACTTCAAGATCTTAACTTTAAGATAAATCAGAAAGTTTTTAGCTTAAAGTTTAAAACTTGAAATTCATAACTTCACAACTTCAAGATCTTAACTTTAAGATAAATCAGAAAGTTTTTAGCTTAAAGTTTAAAACTTGCAATTCATAACTTCACAACTTCAAGATCTTAACTTTAAGATAAATCAGAAAGTTTTTAGCTTAAAGTTTAAAACTTGCAATTCATAACTTCACAACTTCAAGATCTTAACTTTAAGATAAATCAGAAAGTTTTTAGCTTAAAGTTTAAAACTTGCAATTCATAACTTCACAACTTCAAGATCTTAACTTTAAGATAAATCAGAAAGTTTTTAGCTTAAAGTTTAAAACTTGAAATTCATAACTTCACAACTTCAAGATCTTAACTTTAAGATAAATCAGAAAGTTTTTAGCTTAAAGTTTAAAACTTGAAATTCATAACTTCACAACTTCAAGATCTTAACTTTAAGATAAATCAGAAAGTTTTTAGCTTAAAGTTTAAAAATTGAAATTCATAACTTCACAACTTCAAGATCTTAACTTTAAGATAAATCAGAAAGTTTTTAGCTTAAAGTTTAAAACTTGAAATTCATAACTTCACAACTTCAAGATCTTAACTTTAAGATAAATCAGAACTTAGTATCTTAAAGTTTAAAACTTGAAATTCATAACTTCACAACTTCAAGATCTTAACTTTAAGATAAATCAGAACTTAGTATCTTAAAGTTTAAAACTTGAAATTCATAACTTCACAACTTCAAGATCTTAACTTTAAGATAAATCAGAAAGTTTTTAGCTTAAAGTTTAAAACTTGCAATTCATAACTTCACAACTTCAAGATCTTAACTTTAAGATAAATCAGAACTTAGTATCTTAAAGTTTAAAACTTGAAATTCATAACTTCACAACTTCAAGATCTTAACTTTAAGATAAATCAGAAAGTTTTTAGCTTAAAGTTTAAAACTTGCAATTCATAACTTCACAACTTCTAGATCTTAACTTTAAGATAAATCAGAACTTAGTATCTTAAAGTTTAAAACTTGAAATTCATAACTTCACAACTTCAAGATCTTAACTTTAAGATAAATCAGAAAGTTTTTAGCTTAAAGTTTAAAACTTGCAATTCATAACTTCACAACTTAAGGATCTTAACTTTAAGATAAATCAGAAAGTTTTTAGCTTAAAGTTTAAAACTTGCAATTCATAACTTCACAACTTCAAGATCTTAACTTTAAGATAAATCAGAACTTAGTATCTTAAAGTTTAAAACTTGCAATTCATAACTTCACAACTTCAAGATCTTAACTTTAAGATAAATCAGAAAGTTTTTAGCTTAAAGTTTAAAACTTGCAATTCATAACTTCACAACTTCAAGATCTTAACTTTAAGATAAATCAGAAAGTTCTTAGCTTAAAGTATAAAACTTGCAATTCATAACTTCACAACTTCAAGATCTTAAGTTTAAGATAAATCAGAACTTAGTATCTTAAAGTTTAAAACTTGCAATTCATAACTTCACAACTTCAAGATCTTAACTTTAAGATAAATCAGAAAGTTTTTAGCTTAAAGTTTAAAACTTGAAATTCATAACTTCACAACTTCAAGATCTTAACTTTAAGATAAATCAGAACTTAGTATCTTAAAGTTTAAAACTTGAAATTCATAACTTCACAACTTCAAGATCTTAACTTTAAGATAAATCAGAACTTAGTATCTTAAAGTTTAAAACTTGAAATTCATAACTTCACAACTTCAATATCTTAACTTTAAGATAAATCAGAAAGTTTTTAGCTTAAAGTTTAAAACTTGAAATTCATAACTTCACAACTTCAAGATCTTAACTTTAAGATAAATCAGAAAGTTTTTAGCTTAAAGTTTAAAACTTGAAATTCATAACTTCACAACTTCAAGATCTTAACTTTAAGATAAATCAAAAGTTTTTAGCTTAAAGTTTAAAACTTGAAATTCATAACTTCACAACTTCAAGATCTTAACTTTAAGATAAATCAGAAAGTTTTTAGCTTAAAGTTTAAAACTTGAAATTCATAACTTCACAACTTCAAGATCTTAACTTTAAGATAAATCAGAACTTAGTATCTTAAAGTTTAAAACTTGAAATTCATAACTTCACAACTTCAAGATCTTAACTTTAAGATAAATCAGAAAGTTTTTAGCTTAAAGTTTAAAACTTGCAATTCATAACTTCACAACTTCAAGATCTTAACTTTAAGATAAATCAGAACTTAGTATCTTAAAGTTGAAAACTTGAAATTCATAACTTCACAACTTCAAGATCTTAACTTTAAGATAAATCAGAAAGTTTTTAGCTTAAAGTTTAAAACTTGCAATTCATAACTTCACAACTTCAAGATCTTAACTTTAAGATAAATCAGAAAGTTTTTAGCTTAAAGTTTAAAACTTGAAATTCATAACTTCACAACTTAAAGATCTTAACTTTAAGATAAATCAGAAAGTTTTTAGCTTAAAGTTTAAAACTTGAAATTCATAACTTCACAACTTCAAGATCTTAACTTTAAGATAAATCAGAACTTAGTATCTTAAAGTTTAAAACTTGAAATTCATAACTTCACAACTTCAAGATCTTAACTTTAAGATAAATCAGAAAGTTTTTAGCTTAAAGTTTAAAACTTGAAATTCATAACTTCACAACTTCAAGATCTTAACTTTAAGATAAATCAGAAAGTTTTTAGCTTAAAGTTTAAAACTTGAAATTCATAACTTCACAACTTCAAGATCTTAACTTTAAGATAAATCAGAAAGTTTTTAGCTTAAAGTTTAAAACTTGCAATTCATAACTTCACAACTTCAAGATCTTAACTTTAAGATAAATCAGAACTTAGTATCTTAAAGTTTAAAACTTGAAATTCATAACTTCACAACTTCAAGTTCTTAACTTTAAGATAAATCAGAAAGTTTTTAGCTTAAAGTTTAAAACTTGCAATTCATAACTTCACAACTTCAAGATCTTAACTTTAAGATAAATCAGAAAGTTTTTAGCTTAAAGTTTAAAACTTGAAATTCATAACTTCACAACTTCAAGATCTTAACTTTAAGATAAATCAGAACTTAGTATCTTAAAGTTTAAAACTTGAAATTCATAACTTCACAACTTCAAGATCTTAACTTTAAGATAAATCAGAAAGTTTTTAGCTTAAAGTTTAAAACTTGAAATTCATAACTTCACAACTTCAAGATCTTAACTTTAAGATAAATCAGAAAGTTTTTAGCTTAAAGTTTAAAACTTGAAATTCATAACTTCACAACTTCAAGATCTTAACTTTAAGATAAATCAGAAAGTTTTTAGCTTAAAGTTTAAAACTTGCAATTCATAACTTCACAACTTCAAGATCTTAACTTTAAGATAAATCAGAACTTAGTATCTTAAAGTTTAAAACTTGAAATTCATAACTTCACAACTTCAAGATCTTAACTTTAAGATAAATCAGAAAGTTTTTAGCTTAAAGTTTAAAACTTGCAATTCATAACTTCACAACTTCAAGATCTTAACTTTAAGATAAATCAGAACTTAGTATCTTAAAGTTTAAAACTTGAAATTCATAACTTCACAACTTCAAGATCTTAACTTTAAGATAAATCAGAAAGTTTTTAGCTTAAAGTTTAAAACTTGCAATTCATAACTTCACAACTTCAAGATCTTAACTTTAAGATAAATCAGAACTTAGTATCTTAAAGTTTAAAACTTGAAATTCATAACTTCACAACTTCAAGATCTTAACTTTAAGATAAATCAGAAAGTTTTTAGCTTAAAGTTTAAAACTTGCAATTCATAACTTCACAACTTCAAGATCTTAACTTTAAGATAAATCAGAACTTAGTATCTTAAAGTTTAAAACTTGAAATTCATAACTTCACAACTTCAAGATCTTAACTTTAAGATAAATCAGAAAGTTTTTAGCTTAAAGTTTAAAACTTGCAATTCATAACTTCACAACTTCAAGATCTTAACTTTAAGATAAATCAGAAAGTTTTTAGCTTAAAGTTTAAAACTTGAAATTCATAACTTCACAACTTCAAGATCTTAACTTTAAGATAAATCAGAAAGTTTTTAGCTGAAAGTTTAAAACTTGCAATTCATAACTTCACAACTTCAAGATCTTAACTTTAAGATAAATCAGAACTTAGTATCTTAAAGTTTAAAACTTGAAATTCATAACTTCACAACTTCAAGATCTTAACTTTAAGATAAATCAGAACTTAGTATCTTAAAGTTTAAAACTTGCAATTCATAACTTCACAACTTCAAGATCTTAACTTTAAGATAAATCAGAAAGTTTTTAGCTTAAAGTTTAAAACTTGAAATTCATAACTTCACAACTTCAAGATCTTAACTTTAAGATAAATCAGAAAGTTTTTAGCTTAAAGTTTAAAACTTGAAATTCATAACTTCACAACTTCAAGATCTTAACTTTAAGATAAATCAGAAAGTTTTTAGCTTAAAGTTTAAAACTTGCAATTCATAACTTCACAACTTCAAGATCTTAACTTTAAGATAAATCAGAACTTAGTATCTTAAAGTTTAAAACTTGCAATTCATAACTTCACAACTTCAAGATCTTAACTTTAAGATAAATCAGAACTTAGTATCTTAAAGTTTAAAACTTGAAATTCATAACTTCACAACTTCAAGATCTTAACTTTAAGATAAATCAGAAAGTTTTTAGCTTAAAATTTAAAACTTGCAATTCATAACTTCACAACTTCAAGATCTTAACTTTAAGATAAATCAGAACTTAGTATCTTAAAGTTTAAAACTTGAAATTCATAACTTCACAACTTCAAGATCTTAACTTTAAGATAAATCAGAAAGTTTTTAGCTTAAAGTTTAAAACTTGCAATTCATAACTTCACAACTTCAAGATCTTAACTTTAAGATAAATCAGAAAGTTTTTAGCTTAAAGTTTAAAACTTGCAATTCATAACTTCACAACTTCAAGATCTTAACTTTAAGATAAATCAGAACTTAGTATCTTAAAGTTTAAAACTTGAAATTCATAACTTCACAACTTCAAGATCTTAACTTTAAGATAAATCAGAAAGTTTTTAGCTTAAAGTTTAAAACTTGCAATTCATAACTTCACAACTTCAAGATCTTAACTTTAAGATAAATCAGAACTTAGTATCTTAAAGTTTAAAACTTGAAATTCATAACTTCACAACTTCAAGATCTTAACTTTAAGATAAATCAGAAAGTTTTTAGCTTAAAGTTTAAAACTTGCAATTCATAACTTCACAACTTCAAGATCTTAACTTTAAGATAAATCAGAAAGTTTTTAGCTTAAAGTTTAAAACTTGAAATTCATAACTTCACAACTTCAAGATCTTAACTTTAAGATAAATCAGAAAGTTTTTAGCTTAAAGTTTAAAACTTGCAATTCATAACTTCACAACTTCAAGATCTTAACTTTAAGATAAATCAGAACTTAGTATCTTAAAGTTTAAAACTTGAAATTCATAACTTCACAACTTCAAGATCTTAACTTTAAGATAAATCAGAAAGTTTTTAGCTTAAAGTTTAAAACTTGCAATTCATAACTTCACAACTTCAAGATCTTAACTTTAAGATAAATCAGAACTTAGTATCTTAAAGTTTAAAACTTGAAATTCATAACTTCACAACTTCAAGATCTTAACTTTAAGATAAATCAGAACTTAGTATCTTAAAGTTTAAAACTTGAAATTCATAACTTCACAACTTCAAGATCTTAACTTTAAGATAAATCAGAACTTAGTATCTTAAAGTTTAAAACTTGCAATTCATAACTTCACAACTTCAAGATCTTAACTTTAAGATAAATCAGAACTTAGTATCTTAAAGTTTAAAACTTGAAATTCATAACTTCACAACTTCAAGATCTTAACTTTAAGATAAATCAGAAAGTTTTTAGCTTAAAGTTTAAAACTTGAAATTCATAACTTCACAACTTCAAGATCTTAACTTTAAGATAAATCAGAAAGTTTTTAGCTTAAAGTTTAAAACTTGCAATTCATAACTTCACAACTTCAAGATCTTAACTTTAAGATAAATCAGAACTTAGTATCTTAAAGTTTAAAACTTGAAATTCATAACTTCACAACTTCAAGATCTTAACTTTAAGATAAATCAGAAAGTTTTTAGCTTAAAGTTTAAAACTTGAAATTCATAACTTCACAACTTCAAGATCTTAACTTTAAGATAAATCAGAAAGTTTTTAGCTTAAAAGTTTAAAACTTGCAATTCATAACTTCACAACTTCAAGATCTTAACTTTAAGATAAATCAGAACTTAGTATCTTAAAGTTTAAAACTTGAAATTCATAACTTCACAACTTCAAGATCTTAACTTTAAGATAAATCAGAAAGTTTTTAGCTTAAAGTTTAAAACTTGCAATTCATAACTTCACAACTTCAAGATCTTAACTTTAAGATAAATCAGAAAGTTTTTAGCTTAAAGTTTAAAACTTGAAATTCATAACTTCACAACTTCAAGATCTTAACTTTAAGATAAATCAGAACTTAGTATCTTAAAGTTTAAAACTTGAAATTCATAACTTCACAACTTCAAGATCTTAACTTTAAGATAAATCAGAAAGTTTTTAGCTTAAAGTTTAAAACTTGAAATTCATAACTTCACAACTTCAAGATCTTAACTTTAAGATAAATCAGAAAGTTTTTAGCTTAAAGTTTAAAACTTGAAATTCATAACTTCACAACTTCAAGATCTTAACTTTAAGATAAATCAGAAAGTTTTTAGCTTAAAGTTTAAAACTTGCAATTCATAACTTCACAACTTCAAGATCTTAACTTTAAGATAAATCAGAACTTAGTATCTTAAAGTTTAAAACTTGAAATTCATAACTTCACAACTTCAAGATCTTAACTTTAAGATAAATCAGAAAGTTTTTAGCTTAAAGTTTAAAACTTGCAATTCATAACTTCACAACTTCAAGATCTTAACTTTAAGATAAATCAGAAAGTTTTTAGCTTAAAGTTTAAAACTTGCAATTCATAACTTCACAACTTCAAGATCTTAACTTTAAGATAAATCAGAACTTAGTATCTTAAAGTTTAAAACTTGAAATTCATAACTTCACAACTTCAAGATCTTAACTTTAAGATAAATCAGAACTTAGTATCTTAAAGTTTAAAACTTGCAATTCATAACTTCACAACTTCAAGATCTTAACTTTAAGATAAATCAGAACTTAGTATCTTAAAGTTTAAAACTTGAAATTCATAACTTCACAACTTCAAGATCTTAACTTTAAGATAAATCAGAAAGTTTTTAGCTTAAAGTTTAAAACTTGAAATTCATAACTTCACAACTTCAAGATCTTAACTTTAAGATAAATCAGAAAGTTTTTAGCTTAAAGTTTAAAACTTGCAATTCATAACTTCACAACTTCAAGATCTTAACTTTAAGATAAATCAGAACTTAGTATCTTAAAGTTTAAAACTTGAAATTCATAACTTCACAACTTCAAGATCTTAACTTTAAGATAAATCAGAAAGTTTTTAGCTTAAAGTTTAAAACTTGAAATTCATAACTTCACAACTTCAAGATCTTAACTTTAAGATAAATCAGAAAGTTTTTAGCTTAAAGTTTAAAACTTGCAATTCATAACTTCACAACTTCAAGATCTTAACTTTAAGATAAATCAGAACTTAGTATCTTAAAGTTTAAAACTTGAAATTCATAACTTCACAACTTCAAGATCTTAACTTTAAGATAAATCAGAAAGTTTTTAGCTTAAAGTTTAAAACTTGCAATTCATAACTTCACAACTTCAAGATCTTAACTTTAAGATAAATCAGAAAGTTTTTAGCTTAAAGTTTAAAACTTGAAATTCATAACTTCACAACTTCAAGATCTTAACTTTAAGATAAATCAGAACTTAGTATCTTAAAGTTTAAAACTTGAAATTCATAACTTCACAACTTCAAGATCTTAACTTTAAGATAAATCAGAAAGTTTTTAGCTTAAAGTTTAAAACTTGAAATTCATAACTTCACAACTTCAAGATCTTAACTTTAAGATAAATCAGAAAGTTTTTAGCTTAAAGTTTTAAACTTGAAATTCATAACTTCACAACTTCAAGATCTTAACTTTAAGATAAATCAGAAAGTTTTTAGCTTAAAGTTTAAAACTTGCAATTCATAACTTCACAACTTCAAGATCTTAACTTTAAGATAAATCAGAAAGTTTTTAGCTTAAAGTTTAAAACTTGAAATTCATAACTTCACAACTTCAAGATCTTAACTTTAAGATAAATCAGAAAGTTTTTAGCTTAAAGTTTAAAACTTGAAATTCATAACTTCACAACTTCAAGATCTTAACTTTAAGATAAATCAGAACTTAGTATCTTAAAGTTTAAAACTTGAAATTCATAACTTCACAACTTCAAGATCTTAACTTTAAGATAAATCAGAAAGTTTTTAGCTTAAAGTTTAAAACTTGCAATTCATAACTTCACAACTTCAAGATCTTAACTTTAAGATAAATCAGAACTTAGTATCTTAAAGTTTAAAACTTGAAATTCATAACTTCACAACTTCAAGATCTTAACTTTAAGATAAATCAGAAAGTTTTTAGCTTAAAGTTTAAAACTTGCAATTCATAACTTCACAACTTCAAGATCTTAACTTTAAGATAAATCAGAACTTAGTATCTTAAAGTTTAAAACTTGAAATTCATAACTTCACAACTTCAAGATCTTAACTTTAAGATAAATCAGAAAGTTTTTAGCTTAAAGTTTAAAACTTGCAATTCATACCTTCACAACTTCAAGATCTTAACTTTAAGATAAATCAGAAAGTTTTTAGCTTAAAGTTTAAAACTTGCAATTCATAACTTCACAACTTCAAGATCTTAACTTTAAGATAAATCAGAACTTAGTATCTTAAAGTTTAAAACTTGAAATTCATAACTTCACAACTTCAAGATCTTAACTTTAAGATAAATCAGAAAGTTTTTAGCTTAAAGTTTAAAACTTGCAATTCATAACTTCACAACTTCAAGATCTTAACTTTAAGATAAATCAGAACTTAGTATCTTAAAGTTTAAAACTTGCAATTCATAACTTCACAACTTCAAGATCTTAACTTTAAGATAAATCAGAACTTAGTATCTTAAAGTTTAAAACTTGAAATTCATAACTTCACAACTTCAAGATCTTAACTTTAAGATAAATCAGAAAGTTTTTAGCTTAAAGTTTAAAACTTGCAATTCATAACTTCACAACTTCAAGATCTTAACTTTAAGATAAATCAGAACTTAGTATCTTAAAGTTTAAAACTTGAAATTCATAACTTCACAACTTCAAGATCTTAACTTTAAGATAAATCAGAAAGTTTTTAGCTTAAAGTTTAAAACTTGAAATTCATAACTTCACAACTTCAAGATCTTAACTTTAAGATAAATCAGAAAGTTTTTAGCTTAAAGTTTAAAACTTGCAATTCATAACTTCACAACTTCAAGATCTTAACTTTAAGATAAATCAGAACTTAGTATCTTAAAGTTTAAAACTTGCAATTCATAACTTCACAACTTCAAGATCTTAACTTTAAGATAAATCAGAACTTAGTATCTTAAAGTTTAAAACTTGCAATTCATAACTTCACAACTTCAAGATCTTAACTTTAAGATAAATCAGAACTTAGTATCTTAAAGTTTAAAACTTGCAATTCATAACTTCACAACTTCAAGATCTTAACTTTAAGATAAATCAGAAAGTTTTTAGCTTAAAGTTTAAAACTTGAAATTCATAACTTCACAACTTCAAGATCTTAACTTTAAGATAAATCAGAAAGTTTTTAGCTTAAAGTTTAAAACTTGAAATTCATAACTTCACAACTTCAAGATCTTAACTTTAAGATAAATCAGAACTTAGTATCTTAAAGTTTAAAACTTGAAATTCATAACTTCACAACTTCAAGATCTTAACTTTAAGATAAATCAGAAAGTTTTTAGCTTAAAGTTTAAAACTTGAAATTCATAACTTCACAACTTCAAGATCTTAAATTTAAGATAAATCAGAAAGTTTTTAGCTTAAAGTTTAAAACTTGCAATTCATAACTTCACAACTTCAAGATCTTAACTTTAAGATAAATCAGAACTTAGTATCTTAAAGTTTAAAACTTGCAATTCATAACTTCACAACTTCAAGATCTTAACTTTAAGATAAATCAGAACTTAGTATCTTAAAGTTTAAAACTTGAAATTCATAACTTCACAACTTCAAGATCTTAACTTTAAGATAAATCAGAACTTAGTATCTTAAAGTTTAAAACTTGCAATTCATAACTTCACAACTTCAAGATCTTAACTTTAAGATAAATCAGAAAGTTTTTAGCTTAAAGTTTAAAACTTGCAATTCATAACTTCACAACTTCAAGATCTTAACTTTAAGATAAATCAGAACTTAGTATCTTAAAGTTTAAAACTTGAAATTCATAACTTCACAACTTCAAGATCTTAACTTTAAGATAAATCAGAAAGTTTTTAGCTTAAAGTTTAAAACTTGCAATTCATAACTTCACAACTTCAAGATCTTAACTTTAAGATAAATCAGAAAGTTTTTAGCTTAAAGTTTAAAACTTGCAATTCATAACTTCACAACTTCAAGATCTTAACTTTAAGATAAATCAGAAAGTTTTTAGCTTAAAGTTTAAAACTTGAAATTCATAACTTCACAACTTCAAGATCTTAACTTTAAGATAAATCAGAAAGTTTTTAGCTTAAAGTTTAAAACTTGAAATTCATAACTTCACAACTTCAAGATCTTAACTTTAAGATAAATCAGAACTTAGTATCTTAAAGTTTAAAACTTGAAATTCATAACTTCACAACTTCAAGATCTTAACTTTAAGATAAATCAGAAAGTTTTTAGCTTAAAGTTTAAAACTTGAAATTCATAACTTCACAACTTCAAGATCTTAACTTTAAGATAAATCAGAACTTAGTATCTTAAAGTTTAAAACTTGAAATTCATAACTTCACAACTTCAAGATCTTAACTTTAAGATAAATCAGAAAGTTTTTAGCTTAAAGTTTAAAACTTGCAATTCATAACTTCACAACTTCAAGATCTTAACTTTAAGATAAATCAGAAAGTTTTTAGCTTAAAGTTTAAAACTTGCAATTCATAACTTCACAACTTCAAGATCTTAACTTTAAGATAAATCAGAACTTAGTATCTTAAAGTTTAAAACTTGAAATTCATAACTTCACAACTTCAAGATCTTAACTTTAAGATAAATCAGAACTTAGTATCTTAAAGTTTAAAACTTAAAAATTCATAACTTCACAACTTCAAGATCTTAACTTTAAGATAAATCAGAAAGTTTTTAGCTTAAAGTTTAAAACTTGCAATTCATAACTTCACAACTTCAAGATCTTAACTTTAAGATAAATCAGAAAGTTTTTAGCTTAAAGTTTAAAACTTGCAATTCATAACTTCACAACTTCAAGATCTTAACTTTAAGATAAATCAGAACTTAGTATCTTAAAGTTTAAAACTTGAAATTCATAACTTCACAACTTCAAGATCTTAACTTTAAGATAAATCAGAAAGTTTTTAGCTTAAAGTTTAAAACTTGCAATTCATAACTTCACAACTTCAAGATCTTAACTTTAAGATAAATCAGAAAGTTTTTAGCTTAAAGTTTAAAACTTGAAATTCATAACTTCACAACTTCAAGATCTTAACTTTAAGATAAATCAGAAAGTTTTTAGCTTAAAGTTTAAAACTTGCAATTCATAACTTCACAACTTCAAGATCTTAACTTTAAGATAAATCAGAAAGTTTTTAGCTTAAAGTTTAAAACTTGAAATTCATAACTTCACAACTTCAAGATCTTAACTTTAAGATAAATCAGAAAGTTTTTAGCTTAAAGTTTAAAACTTGAAATTCATAACTTCACAACTTCAAGATCTTAACTTTAAGATAAATCAGAACTTAGTATCTTAAAGTTTAAAACTTGAAATTCATAACTTCACAACTTCAAGATCTTAACTTTAAGATAAATCAGAACTTAGTATCTTAAAGTTTAAAACTTGAAATTCATAACTTCACAACTTCAAGATCTTAACTTTAAGATAAATCAGAAAGTTTTTAGCTTAAAGTTTAAAACTTGCAATTCATAACTTCACAACTTCAAGATCTTAACTTTAAGATAAATCAGAAAGTTTTTAGCTTAAAGTTTAAAACTTGCAATTCATAACTTCACAACTTCAAGATCTTAACTTTAAGATAAATCAGAACTTAGTATCTTAAAGTTTAAAACTTGAAATTCATAACTTCACAACTTCAAGATCTTAACTTTAAGATAAATCAGAACTTAGTATCTTAAAGTTTAAAACTTGAAATTCATAACTTCACAACTTCAAGATCTTAACTTTAAGATAAATCAGAAAGTTTTTAGCTTAAAGTTTAAAACTTGCAATTCATAACTTCACAACTTCAAGATCTTAACTTTAAGATAAATCAGAAAGTTTTTAGCTTAAAGTTTAAAACTTGCAATTCATAACTTCACAACTTCAAGATCTTAACTTTAAGATAAATCAGAACTTAGTATCTTAAAGTTTAAAACTTGAAATTCATAACTTCACAACTTCAAGATCTTAACTTTAAGATAAATCAGAAAGTTTTTAGCTTAAAGTTTAAAACTTGCAATTCATAACTTCACAACTTCAAGATCTTAACTTTAAGATAAATCAGAAAGTTTTTAGCTTAAAGTTTAAAACTTGAAATTCATAACTTCACAACTTCAAGATCTTAACTTTAAGATAAATCAGAAAGTTTTTAGCTTAAAGTTTAAAACTTGCAATTCATAACTTCACAACTTCAAGATCTTAACTTTAAGATAAATCAGAAAGTTTTTAGCTTAAAGTTTAAAACTTGAAATTCATAACTTCACAACTTCAAGATCTTAACTTTAAGATAAATCAGAAAGTTTTTAGCTTAAAGTTTAAAACTTGAAATTCATAACTTCACAACTTCAAGATCTTAACTTTAAGATAAATCAGAACTTAGTATCTTAAAGTTTAAAACTTGAAATTCATAACTTCACAACTACAAGATCTTAACTTTAAGATAAATCAGAACTTAGTATCTTAAAGTTTAAAACTTGAAATTCATAACTTCACAACTTCAAGATCTTAACTTTAAGATAAATCAGAAAGTTTTTAGCTTAAAGTTTAAAACTTGCAATTCATAACTTCACAACTTCAAGATCTTAACTTTAAGATAAATCAGAAAGTTTTTAGCTTAAAGTTTAAAACTTGCAATTCATAACTTCACAACTTCAAGATCTTAACTTTAAGATAAATCAGAACTTAGTATCTTAAAGTTTAAAACTTGAAATTCATAACTTCACAACTTCAAGATCTTAACTTTAAGATAAATCAGAAAGTTTTTAGCTTAAAGTTTAAAACTTGCAATTCATAACTTCACAACTTCAAGATCTTAACTTTAAGATAAATCAGAAAGTTTTTAGCTTAAAGTTTAAAACTTGCAATTCATAACTTCACAACTTCAAGATCTTAACTTTAAGATAAATCAGAACTTAGTATCTTAAAGTTTAAAACTTGAAATTCATAACTTCACAACTTCAAGATCTTAACTTTAAGATAAATCAGAACTTAGTATCTTAAAGTTTAAAACTTGAAATTCATAACTTCACAACTTCAAGATCTTAACTTTAAGATAAATCAGAACTTAGTATCTTAAAGTTTAAAACTTGAAATTCATAACTTCACAACTTCAAGATCTTAACTTTAAGATAAATCAGAAAGTTTTTAGCTTAAAGTTTAAAACTTGCAATTCATAACTTCACAACTTCAAGATCTTAACTTTAAGATAAATCAGAAAGTTTTTAGCTTAAAGTTTAAAACTTGAAATTCATAACTTCACAACTTCAAGATCTTAACTTTAAGATAAATCAGAAAGTTTTTAGCTTAAAGTTTAAAACTTGAAATTCATAACTTCACAACTTCAAGATCTTAACTTTAAGATAAATCAGAACTTAGTATCTTAAAGTTTAAAACTTGAAATTCATAACTTCACAACTTCAAGATCTTAACTTTAAGATAAATCAGAACTTAGTATCTTAAAGTTTAAAACTTGCAATTCATAACTTCACAACTTCAAGATCTTAACTTTAAGATAAATCAGAAAGTTTTTAGCTTAAAGTTTAAAACTTGCAATTCATAACTTCACAACTTCAAGATCTTAACTTAAGATAAATCAGAAAGTTTTTAGCTTAAAGTTTAAAACTTGAAATTCATAACTTCACAACTTCAAGATCTTAACTTTAAGATAAATCAGAAAGTTTTTAGCTTAAAGTTTAAAACTTGAAATTCATAACTTCACAACTTCAAGATCTTAACTTTAAGATAAATCAGAACTTAGTATCTTAAAGTTTAAAACTTGAAATTCATAACTTCACAACTTCAAGATCTTAACTTTAAGATAAATCAGAAAGTTTTTAGCTTAAAGTTTAAAACTTGAAATTCATAACTTCACAACTTCAAGATCTTAACTTTAAGATAAATCAGAACTTAGTATCTTAAAGTTTAAAACTTGAAATTCATAACTTCACAACTTCAAGATCTTAACTTTAAGATAAATCAGAAAGTTTTTAGCTTAAAGTTTAAAACTTGCTATTCATAACTTCACAACTTCAAGATCTTAACTTTAAGATAAATCAGAACTTAGTATCTTAAAGTTTAAAACTTGAAATTCATAACTTCACAACTTCAAGATCTTAACTTTAAGATAAATCAGAAAGTTTTTAGCTTAAAGTTTAAAACTTGCAATTCATAACTTCACAACTTCAAGATCTTAACTTTAAGATAAATCAGAAAGTTTTTAGCTTAAAGTTTAAAACTTGAAATTCATAACTTCACAACTTCAAGATCTTAACTTTAAGATAAATCAGAAAGTTTTTAGCTTAAAGTTTAAAACTTGAAATTCATAACTTCACAACTTCAAGATCTTAACTTTAAGATAAATCAGAAAGTTTTTAGCTTAAAGTTTAAAACTTGAAATTCATAACTTCACAACTTCAAGATCTTAACTTTAAGATAAATCAGAAAGTTTTTAGCTTAAAGTTTAAAACTTGAAATTCATAACTTCACAACTTCAAGATCTTAACTTTAAGATAAATCAGAAAGTTTTTAGCTTAAAGTTTAAAACTTGCAATTCATAACTTCACAACTTCAAGATCTTAACTTTAAGATAAATCAGAAAGTTTTTAGCTTAAAGTTTAAAACTTGCAATTCATAACTTCACAACTTCAAGATCTTAACTTTAAGATAAATCAAAAAGTTTTTAGCTTAAAGTTTAAAACTTGAAATTCATAACTTCACAACTTCAAGATCTTAACTTTAAGATAAATCAGAACTTAGTATCTTAAAGTTTAAAACTTGAATTTCATAACTTCACAACTTCAAGATCTTAACTTTAAGATAAATCAGAAAGTTTTTAGCTTAAAGTTTAAAACTTGAAATTCATAACTTCACAACTTCAAGATCTTAACTTTAAGATAAATCAGAACTTAGTATCTTAAAGTTTAAAACTTGAAATTCATAACTTCACAACTTCAAGATCTTAACTTTAAGATAAATCAGAACTTAGTATCTTAAAGTTTAAAACTTGAAATTCATAACTTCACAACTTCAAGATCTTAACTTTAAGATAAATCAGAAAGTTTTTAGCTTAAAGTTTAAAACTTGCAATTCATAACTTCACAACTTCAAGATCTTAACTTTAAGATAAATCAGAACTTAGTATCTTAAAGTTTAAAACTTGAAATTCATAACTTCACAACTTCAAGATCTTAACTTTAAGATAAATCAGAACTTAGTATCTTAAAGTTTAAAACTTGAAATTCATAACTTCACAACTTCAAGATCTTAACTTTAAGATAAATCAGAAAGTTTTTAGCTTAAAGTTTAAAACTTGAAATTCATAACTTCACAACTTCAAGATCTTAACTTTAAGATAAATCAGAAAGTTTTTAGCTTAAAGTTTAAAACTTGAAATTCATAACTTCACAACTTCAAGATCTTAACTTTAAGATAAATCAGAACTTAGTATCTTAAAGTTTAAAACTTGAAATTCATAACTTCACAACTTCAAGATCTTAACTTTTAGATAAATCAGAACTTAGTATCTTAAAGTTTAAAACTTGAAATTCATAACTTCACAACTTCAAGATCTTAACTTTAAGATAAATCAGAAAGTTTTTAGCTTAAAGTTTAAAACTTGCAATTCATAACTTCACAACTTCAAGATCTTAACTTTAAGATAAATCAGAACTTAGTATCTTAAAGTTTAAAACTTGAAATTCATAACTTCACAACTTCAAGATCTTAACTTTAAGATAAATCAGAAAGTTTTTAGCTTAAAGTTTAAAACTTGAAATTCATAACTTCACAACTTCAAGATCTTAACTTTAAGATAAATCAGAACTTAGTATCTTAAAGTTTAAAACTTGAAATTCATAACTTCACAACTTCAAGATCTTAACTTTAAGATAAATCAGAAAGTTTTTAGCTTAAAGTTTAAAACTTGCAATTCATAACTTCACAACTTCAAGATCTTAACTTTAAGATAAATCAAAAAGTTTTTAGCTTAAAGTTTAAAACTTGAAATTCATAACTTCACAACTTCAAGATCTTAACTTTAAGATAAATCAGAAAGTTTTTAGCTTAAAGTTTAAAACTTGCAATTCATAACTTCACAACTTCAAGATCTTAACTTTAAGATAAATCAGAAAGTTTTTAGCTTAAAGTTTAAAACTTGAAATTCATAACTTCACAACTTCAAGATCTTAACTTTAAGATAAATCAGAAAGTTTTTAGCTTAAAGTTTAAAACTTGAAATTCATAACTTCACAACTTCAAGATCTTAACTTTAAGATAAATCAGAACTTAGTATCTTAAAGTTTAAAACTTGAAATTCATAACTTCACAACTTCAAGATCTTAACTTTAAGATAAATCAGAACTTAGTATCTTAAAGTTTAAAACTTGAAATTCATAACTTCACAACTTCAAGATCTTAACTTTAAGATAAATCAGAAAGTTTTTAGCTTAAAGTTTAAAACTTGCAATTCATAACTTCACAACTTCAAGATCTTAACTTTAAGATAAATCAGAAAGTTTTTAGCTTAAAGTTTAAAACTTGCAATTCATAACTTCACAACTTCAAGATCTTAACTTTAAGATAAATCAGAACTTAGTATCTTAAAGTTTAAAACTTGAAATTCATAACTTCACAACTTCAAGATCTTAACTTTAAGATAAATCAGAACTTAGTATCTTAAAGTTTAAAACTTGAAATTCATAACTTCACAACTTCAAGATCTTAACTTTAAGATAAATCAGAAAGTTTTTAGCTTAAAGTTTAAAACTTGCAATTCATAACTTCACAACTTCAAGATCTTAACTTTAAGATAAATCAGAAAGTTTTTAGCTTAAAGTTTAAAACTTGCAATTCATAACTTCACAACTTCAAGATCTTAACTTTAAGATAAATCAGAACTTAGTATCTTAAAGTTTAAAACTTGAAATTCATAACTTCACAACTTCAAGATCTTAACTTTAAGATAAATCAGAAAGTTTTTAGCTTAAAGTTTAAAACTTGCAATTCATAACTTCACAACTTCAAGATCTTAACTTTAAGATAAATCAGAAAGTTTTTAGCTTAAAGTTTAAAACTTGAAATTCATAACTTCACAACTTCAAGATCTTAACTTTAAGATAAATCAGAAAGTTTTTAGCTTAAAGTTTAAAACTTGCAATTCATAACTTCACAACTTCAAGATCTTAACTTTAAGATAAATCAGAAAGTTTTTAGCTTAAAGTTTAAAACTTGAAATTCATAACTTCACAACTTCAAGATCTTAACTTTAAGATAAATCAGAAAGTTTTTAGCTTAAAGTTTAAAACTTGAAATTCATAACTTCACAACTTCAAGATCTTAACTTTAAGATAAATCAGAACTTAGTATCTTAAAGTTTAAAACTTGAAATTCATAACTTC